>OY755217.1:2500-602500 GCA_963576765.1 Draba incana | reverse complement strand
CGATAAATTTTTGTTTCGTTTTTATAAATAGGGTTAATAAATATACTATCCGTTACAGAAGTAATTTTATTTATGATTTTCTTTTCCTATGTTACTTTGAATAATCATATATATATATATATATATATACCAAGATAATGGTATACAGTTATTAACTGTTTATTTTGTCACCGTTTACTTATCGTTTTATCATTCACAAATCACAACATTTATAAATAAAAATCTACTAAAATATTTTAGATATTATATATTGTGACAACAAAAGACATCATCTATATGAATCTACTAAAATATTTTAAGAGAATTCGTTTGCGAATTCTTTTAGCAAATTAGGTAGACAATATATGACCTCAACAGAAGTTCGATGAAAATACTACATAAATATACATTTGCACATATAAAATAATGTATTTATACATATCATTTAATATTGAAAATGTATTTTTTTGTTAGTTGGTTGAACAGTTGAAATAATCATATATGTGTGACAAAAAAACGTTCTATATCTACAATATTTGCATAAAATTTATAACAACCAAACAATAATCATGAGAAGATGTGTATGGACTCTAATTAATTAAAGATGATAATGATATTTGATATCAGGCTGGGCACAAATACTTGGTACCCGCCCGACCCGTCCGACCCGCCCTGTACCCGCCCCGTAAAAACAAGTACCCGCCTTGAACAAGCCGTGTAACAAGGCGGACATTGGATTACTTGCAAGTACCAAGCCACAATTTTTTTTTCAATACTTGTCCCGTTACCCGCCCTGTACCCGTTATCCGCAAATTACCCGCAAGTACCCGCAAGTACAAGCCAAGTACCAAGGCGGCTCAAAAAAGCGGGTACTTGTTTAGACGGGTACCCGTTCGGAGCAAGGCAAATATCAAGGCGAAATTTTAATTACCCGCAAATAACAAGGCGGGTATCAAGGCGGCCGAAAAAACCGGGTACCCGCCCCGTGCCCAGCCCTGATTTGATGTACCTCTTAATAGCAAGAAAGATGCCAATTTGGTCTAATCAAAAGGTTAATCACTCATTGCCCGCTCTTCTCCACCAATTTCATCAAATTTTAATTAGCAACTTTTGTTAATATCGTATTCCCATCCAAACATAATGATTGCTCTCCATACCAACTAGTAATTAAGTCTTCAAATCATTACATAGTTATGTATAATAGATTTTTCTTTGCCAATATAATTTTTTTTTTTTTTGCTAAAAATTGCCAATATAAATGTTTATATGAACAACTAGATCAAGCTTTATAATTCCAATCAAAGTTTCAAAAAAAAAAAGTTCAATAATTCCATAAATATTATTAGTATTATTTCATATTACGTATTCAACATTAATATTTCTGTGGTTAGATTATGATATACTTACATGTAAAAACATCAATAAAATGATTGAAATTTTAGATAACATATATTGAACACAGAGTATTTGTCAACTACCATAAAATATATGCCAATACTTTTTTTTTTTGTGAAACTAATATTTGCCAATACTTTTAGAGTATAAATGAAGTTTTGTTTGATAAGCAATACCCTTGTATATTATCTATACACATTATGTACCTTTATAATTTTATATACGAAATGTTAGTTCGTTTGTTTGAAATTGAATAACAAAAACATGACAGATAAAATCCCATAAACTCCTAGCAAAAAAACAAGAAAAATAAATAAAACATTTAAGGTGGTTGGGAAGAAAAAGACAATGAGGGCATGTACATTGGTAACCCTGCGGGGTCTTAAAGCCATATAAAATTATTAAAACACATACTTTTTCTTCCTTTTACTCAACTTTATACCTTTTCTTTCATCCTTTTACTCAATTTTTATTAATTTTATATTTAAACACTCTCTTTTACTTTTAAAAACACTCTCCAAAAAATCCCAATTAACACACTCTCTCTTCTTTTTAAACACTCTCTACTCTCTTTACTCAAATTTTTATTAATTTTATATTTCAATATACACCACAAAATACTCTTTTTCTTCTTTTTATAACCATTTTAATAATTTTATATTATAAGAACACCTAGACCCTTTGGGATTACCACCAATGTACATGCGTTCAACTTTGGGTGGGGTTATCAGATCTCTAATACGGTCCATGCATATTATACAATAAGCTTAAAGAACCTATTCGCATCAATTTAAATAAATTCATGAAGTATTCTTTCTATGATTAATGTATATTTAATACCTATGGAGTAGTTATATACGTCTCTCTGGGTAACTTACTAAAATACAAACACATAACCTAACAATTTTTACGAAACCATTTGTTGTTTGTTGTTGTAGCACCGAATTTTAATACCCCGCATGTGTGGGAGACTGGATATTAAAAGTCAACGTCGTGCTGCATACAGTCGTGATGGGATTATGAAGAAACATTATCACTTAAAAATTCCCATTATAAATAGAAATGTGAGGACAAACAAAAAATGTATTTAATCAGTTAACCACATTTATGCGTTATAATTCTCATGAAATAGAAGCAAAAGGAATTGGATATAATTAAAAGAAGTTAATGAGATTTAATACTGGTTGACAAAAAAAAAGAAGTGAAGATTTAATACTAATAAAAGAGGTAATAAGGATGCTACTGGAATTAAGTGTCTAATCATTGCATCTAATCATGTAGTACTTATCTAGTGGTTGGATTTGATTATCAATGTAGCACACCCAATTCACAACTCAGCAATCCTGAATTATTGGTTCTTTGAAAATCAAATAACTATTAAGACTCAAAAACTCTCGAAAAATCGGGGAAGGTCAAATAGTTTGTTTTAAAAAAACTTTTGTAATATCACAGCTCACTTTTGTGTGATAGTAATATTACTGTGAGGTTAGGATTCCTCTAGAGAAAGCTTACAGACAAAAATTTATAAAATGCCAAGTAAAATTAGTTACTTCTCTCTTTATTTCCACATTTTTTTGTCTTTCCTTTTGTCAACATTAGTTAGTTGTCTTTTATGTTGGTGAGATTTACCAGTTAAATAGTGATATTAATTATTCGAAGATATTTGGAGAAGACAAAGCCTAATGTAGGACAGTAAGGACAAAAATTCAGACTTAAAGTACCAATATCATTTAGGATATATAATGAATTCGCACATTTATGTAGGTAAAAATAAATTGTTTAGTTTTAGGAGAAAAAATAAATCATTTCATTTTTCTTTCCATGAAACCAATCATGTGGATCTATGTTTATTTGTTTTTTTTTATTATTACATAACAATCTAAGATTTGATTTGTACTTTAAGATTGATGAAACAGTTGAATGAGTCTCAAAGTCCTCAATATTTGACCAATTACATTATTGGATTCCAAAAAAAAAAAAAAAAAACATTATTGGATTTTCTTATGCAATATCGCAATTTGTTTTTATGAAATTCTCTCTTGTTTATTTCATTATACAGTTTTCCAATGAAATTAAATATTTCTTCCCCTTAATAATGCAAAGTTTATAATCTTGTACAATTCAACTATTCCACAATATTAAAGCCCAAATTTTTGTACCAAAACGTGAATGGAACTTATATATAACGATCTATAAGTAAGAGTTTGATGGTAAGAAAATTAATTTTAGAAGTATGAAAATGCCTATTTGATGTGTATAATATGATGTGTATGTATATATAATACATAGAAGACCCTACATGTCCTTATATCTTCATATATATATTATATATGCATTGCTTGAAAAAAGAAGAAGTGTAGATAGGAACGGATTAGAGATGCGTGTACCTGTAGGGTTTAAGGAGTAAAGGAAGGGTGAGAGTAAAGGGCATGAGCTAGTATGTATCCAACAAGCTCCACTATTTCATTTTCTTCCTTATGTGTCATCATTTTAACTGCCAAAAAACAAATTCATAATCATTTTTATAAAGATTTTATAAAGAGACTATTTGATATGACTCTATTACTCAAAAAACTCAAAAAGACTCCTTCGAAACTACTCATAACTCAACAAACATCTTTGGTACAATTTTGCTTGTTTTTATTGTATGAACCTCCCTAAACGAAATAGAAACAAAGAATTGAGTTTTCAGTGAAAGCAAGCAAAAGAGGATATTTTTTTTTAAAAAAATATATGGAAATAGGTTATTATGCCAATTTCATATATAAAGTCAAATGAAAGATAATTGTATTGCAAAGTTTCAAAAGGAAGTTGTTTCACAACACCATAACCAAAAATGGTTTTTTCAACCAATATCTTAAAATGAAAATGGTAGGTGGAAGTAGGGCCAAAATATTAATGAATAACAAAATTTATATATCCCTACTAAGAATTAGGATCATCATTGTCTGCAAGTCTTAAATATTGGTTGTCTCTATTTCAGCCATCAATAGATATTACATATAACAGAGTCATGTAACAGAGAAGCAGAATAAAACTATGTCTATAGTGCCTACCTTTCTCCTACCCTTAGAAACCTCTCCCCTACTTCTTTCTAGTTTCAACAATGGTCCCTAAAAATAAGATAGGCCTAACATTATTAACTTTATATCAAAGATTGAGAACCACATGGATCTATATGTATAAGTGTAGATCACAAAGAGTAGGTAAAAGATTTAGACATAAAACATACTATTTTAGAATTTGGTATTGTTGAAAGAGATTTTATTTGTTACCATGAAATGTGAAAAATTAATAGGGTAATATAGTGTTAGTGTAGAGTCCATATAAACGATGATGAATAAATTTTGGATTAGGTACATTTTGAAATAAATAAAATAAAAATAGACTTTTCTTCTTTCTACCTTTTGTGTGTGTGTGTGTGTATTACAGCTATAACTCCATGAAAATGAGTTTTGGTTTATTCAATGGGAAAAGGAAAATACTGACGATTGACTAGTGACTTCAACTTTACTGTCTCTATATATCTATACGGTCCGGTACAGTATCTGAGTGGCCCGGACCGGAGATTTGTTAGGTTTAGCAAAATGTGAAGGACCACAAAGATTTGATTGATCCGTAAACCGTATATGGCCGGTGGTCAGAACTCAATAAAGTCAACCTTGATGGCTTATAATCATAATTAAGTAGAGGAACATCACAATTTCCATGTCTAAAGGGCAAGACTTTGAAGTGGGAACAATGTATTCTTTTGTATGATGTTGAAATGCACACAAGTCACAAAAGAGAACATTGGGCCTTATTTGATCCTATATGACACGCCAAGTTTCTAACTCATTTAATATCCTATAGTTTGGTTAATATAAATATATCATTGGTAAGTGTAAGTATAATATGTTTTTTGATGGAAAGAGTAGAAATAGGAATGGTTACCCCAAGGTAGTATAGGAAACTCATGCTGCTGTTTAGGTATTGTTATTATGTAAGAAGAGACCTGTGGTTTAAGAGAAGAACACAATTTAGTTTCATTTTGATGCTTATTTATAGAAGTATATAAACTTCATCAATTAAGAAATGAACATATGGTAACAGAGAGAGAAAAATGAAGTAACCAGAATGGAAGCAGCCAAAGATTTTGAAGAGTGGAAGAAAACTGATGTCTCCTCCTTCTCATAAAGAAGATCCATCATGTCCATACATGCTTCAAAGTTCAAAAGTTCTCCAACTTTTGCTACTTCTCTGTTAAAAGAAGATATGGTTTATGAGTTAGACGATGAAAAACACGACTAATACTACAATCTCCTTCGATCTTTTTCGTTTTAAGCTGGAGTTTTAAGAAGCCAGATACTTCATAAAGATGAAACAACTTACTTGAACTGAATAAAAAGGTCTTCAAGTAGTGTATAAGCTATATTAAGAGTGCCAATCTCAAATTTCAACACCTGCTTCTCATGTACAATGAGTTCGAATGAGCTTTCTGTAGCGTAGATAATGTCCCCATGTGTACAATGCTTACCTTTAGAAAAACCAATTCCTGCAAAAGAACCAATCACTCATTTGAAACAAAGAAAAAAACTATTAAGTTATCTAATTCCAGACACAATTACATGATTTTCAAAAGTAGCTTACTGCTTCCAAGAAATCTCGAGCCGTGAAGAGTTGCTCTGTAATCATCTTATCACCCAAAGATTTCATACGATGAACCGATAAACCTCGAGAACAATGCATCTGAGCAGAAACAACATATCAATTCTAGGCACATAGAAGAAAAACAACACACAGAATAGTAATATAAGTAAGAAAATAAACCCACTTTGCAAGAGATCCATATAGAAATTAATACAAGCAGCTGCAAATTGCTTTCTGTCAAAGGTTGCAATAACCAATGCCTGCTTTCTTCTTCTGTAAAAACCTACAAAAACCCAATTATTGAATATCCATAGATGACACTAATGCCCACATTTCCCCCAAATTCTAAATTCCATCAGAAAAATATTTCACCTAAAAAAAACACAAAAACTGGATTCCAAAATGAAATTAAGCTTACTACAACAAAATGATTCGTCACTGAGTTTCATCGTGAATCGTGAATCTACCAATCCTCATAAAACAAGCACTGATCCCAAATCTACAGTATATGATACAAATCTAATCCAATCATAAGCAATTACACCCAAATTCTATAAAAACTCAAATCCGAAGAGTAAAATCTAAAAAAGATCCGATTACACGAATTTAATCCAATCAGAAGCAGAGAAATTACACATTACCGATTTCTTCGTTAAACCCTAAGAACAATCGAATCTCACCCCAAAAAAAAAAACTCAAATCGGAGGAGGAGGAATCGTAATACCTGATTACGGAAGGACGAAATCGATCGAAAAATAGCGATAATGATGAATACTTAACGATCGGAGGAAGTTCGAGTTGCTTTCATCGGGAAAAAAAAAACCCAGATCCAAACAACAAAATCAAAATCAGGAGAGGAAAATTGAAAGTGAAACAAAGAAAACTGCAAACAGATACTATTGAAGAAGAAGAAGATCGAGCTTACAGTAGTCGATTGAATTAAGAACTCGATCAATCTCTTTCGAAGATGAGCGATTTCTGTAGACATTTCTGATTTCTCTTTGATTTTGAGAGCTCTCAGTGAAAATAATTGAACGTTTAATGGCGCCGAAACTCCAAAGTCCAATTTTTTTTTTTTTTTTTTAAGGAATCATTCTCTCGATAAGATTATGGGTTGGGCCTTGTACCGTTATCTTAAAGAGGCCCATTTGTAGTTTTTTTCTTTTCTTTTTAAGTCGGAGGCTTTTTTTTGATTAATTTGTTGAATAGCAAAAAAAAAAAAAAATTATAATTCAAAATATAACCAAAAGTGGTATATGTGGCAATATTATGGCCATTAGATCTAGGGTTTTTTTGTTATAATTTGAGTTATAATTTTTTTGTTGGCTATTTCACAAATTCACACTTTTTTTTTTTTGCATCTTCATTTTGGCAAATTGCAAAGTACATTAGATTTTTGGATAAGTGAAAAAAAGAAGGGTATGGATTAATTGATCTTTTCAAAACGTTCTTAGAACGATTCCCTTACAACACTCCATTTCAATGAGATATTCTGTAATTTGATTCCTATATTTGTTCGTAACGAACGTAACATTTGTTTATTGGTAATAAGACTTTTGTATATTTCCAGTTTACATACTAAACAAAATCATTCGATATGGTCATATTTGATATTATCATGTTTCTAACAACTATAAATTTTGGTAGACAGACGACAACAACTCATATGCATTTACTAAAACCACTTGCCATTATAATTAACCAAACCATATCTCTTTGTTTTTGTTTTGTTTTTGAGAATGAATATCTCTTTGTTTTTGCGAAAAGAGATAAAATAAAATATGTTCTGTTTTATTAGCTACCCTGATATTACTAAATAAAATATGCAATTGTTCATGCTCCACTCCACACAATGCCAATTGCCAACCATATGGATGGTCCTATTTTCTAGTGGTAAAATTCGTTTTATTGGTGAATTGATTAAAGACCGAGTTTTACTGTACGTGGATCTTTAATTTATTCGTAGTTTTTTTTTTTTTTAATAAACTGAGATCTTTTTTTTTTGGTCGAATACTGAGATCTTTATAAGAACAAAAAAAAATTATATATATACTGAAAGAACAGATAACTTTGTCGCCAAGATTGCATATTTAATCAGTATATTTCACAAAACCATCTATTTTATAATCTCTTATTACAAGATGCTAAAACTAATTAAAATTTTATTAAACAAAGGCTCTCGTTTTTTTTTTGTATAATCTATAATTATAATTGAGTGTATTATATATATGAACAACTTCAAGATTTAACCGTGGTTACTAAAATTACGTAGATATCCACGAGTAGTCTTTCGAATCTATTTCATTATATCCGTCTTCAAATCTGTCTGAGAAAAATAAATTACGAATTTTTTTACCACGGCGTAAAACTGTAACTTCTGTGGTGAAAATTGCTTTGACAGGTCTATGATCAGATATCTTTGTTTCTCCTCTTGTATATTCATGTTGCTTCAGTCCATTTCCGTACCATATTATTCGATCACACCTAATTTATATAAATATGTGATTAATATATTTGTAATAGGAATATCTATGAAAATTGATGAGTGCTAGACGTTAATGATATATTCTTACCATGCAGGAGCTCGTTTCTTCTCGTCTTTTTTGTATGCAATGCATCCATAATATAAATCCGAATTTGGAATATATTTATATGTTGGAGCAAATTTGACAATTCCTTCTTTCCAACCTTTGAAAATTTGGCCGTTCAAAATCTCCATCCTTAGCTTAATTAAACGTAAACAAAAAATATTATGAGAAAATGGTGAGTTCAACATATGAGAGAAAATAATTTTATTAAAGTAAAAATATATAAACAATTACCTGATCATTCTCAAGTAAGCTGTTCCAGTCTTTGCTTTCTACCAATAATCTTGTCTTCTCCTCGGGTAACGAAATTCGATAATTCAAATCTCCCAGAAAGATCACTCGACTGAATAATTTGATCCAACAAAAAGAAAACAAAAACCACTTAATTTATTAAACTACTTATCATAATAAATACCACAAGTTGATCATTTCTTAGCAAGCTACTTATCAAACTAGCCTTTTTGCTCCACAATATCAAGTCTTATTAAAATGATACTGGTCAATTTGCTTAAATTATAGTATATATTAGTTATGGTCTGACCTTAGGCATTAATTTAATTAATTACTAACAAGTTGGAGAATTTTTAAATTTCACAAAATTTATGAACCAAGTGTTGTGAAATGCTCATAATATTATATTGAAGTCTTTTTAAGATATTAAAATTATCTTCTTTTTTTTTTTTGTTCACCAGATATTAAAATTATCTAGTTTATCAAAATTCAAGCTTACTCATGATCAAGAATCTTTTTGGGTAAATCTTGAGACGTGCCTCGAGGAAAATTCGATCTTGTTAAGATCTCGTTGACGTCGGAGTTTCTATGTCGTTCATCTCGGTCGCGACCACCAGAAGCTAGATGGCTACAAACGAAACAGAAGCTTGTTTCGTGCAACTGAAATCTAACCGATACCGATCCCTTATGATCAAGAAAAAATGTAAACAAAGCTCGATTAAAATAATTGCCATAAATATTTCAAATATATGGTGTGAAATCAAAGACAACATATCATTTTTTCATAAAAATACATATTTTATGTGGCGTTTTGCCGTTGGATATAAAAAATATGTATAAGGTACTACTTATTTTTCTATTAATTTTTTCAATCTATATAAATTCATACATGTCAATGTTTTCGATTTAATAAATTTTTGGGTTTTGATTGATTTTGTGATAATTATAATATATTTATTTAATCAATAAACGAAGCGTAATCGTAAAAAAAAAAAATTAGTTGGGATACGGTGGATTTTAAAAGTAAAACTATAAATTCAATTTCAACCACAAATTAAAATACTATATGAATGCAAATGTGTGTGTACAAACGTCACTACCAAAAAAAAAAAAAAGTGTGTGTACAAACGTAATCATTTTCTATTAACAGTCAAACACCTAAATCAGTATGTAAATATAACAGTCCGATATTGTTTTATTTAAAATATATAGTATTTCTTACCTTGTTCCCTAAGCAACCAATGATGCCACATCCAACGCATGAAACGCTAGGGTTTCGAATGAACGGCCAGATATCACCTCGAACCCAAACGGTGATCAAGATTCCGACCATTTGTTTACTTATGATACATCTGAAATGTTGTGAAATACCATTAATGCCCTTTGATTCCGACAAGTCCTTGTCTCGATGAGGTGCTTCAACTCCTTTGTTCAAAGTCTCTCTTATCAACGAGTTCCATTTTGCAGAGACCTTGTTGTTATCTGATCCCAATACATTTGAAGCTCTAAGAGGCACAACCTCTTGAAACCTAGAATTCCATTCAAATCACATTTTAGACGTTAAAACTCTAATTATATATAAATTTAATTTTGTTGTAGGGTTTAGTAATCACCCAAGCACGTATATGTCGCATGGTGTTTTTTGTGTTTCCAAGAGATCCTCCATGTCAAGCCCATCGTCCGGTACGATACCACCTACGTTCCATGTGCTTACAAAAACCCTAAAAACATAGAATTCCATTTATTTTTATTTGTTCAAGGTTCCATAAAATGTAACATGATTTGTAAATTTTGTAAACTCATATAAAACAAAAGGAATCAAATTAAGATCCTCTTAGGGCATCCGCATTGCTGACACCATCGTGTCTTAAGGTCATATAAAATTATTAAAACACACACTCTCTTTTCTTTTTACTCAACTTTATACCTTCTCTTTCATCATTTTACTTAACTTTTATTAATTTTATATTTAAACACTCTCTCTTCCCTTTAAAAACACTCTCCAAAATATCCAATATTAGACATTCTCTCTCTTCCTTTTTCTAAACACACTCACTATCTACTCTCTTTACTCAAATTTTATTAATTTTATATTTTAATATACCCCACAAAAACACTCTCTTTCTTCCTTTTACAACTATTTTAGTAATTTTATATTATAAAAACACCACATTAGACTCCAAAGGGTTACCAATGCGGATGTCCTTAGAAACATCAATCTTGTACACAATATATAGGATTGTGGTTTTATGTAAGAGAAATCTACGGGAAAGACCGGTCAAACTGTCTATCAAGGCAAAGGAGATGCAATAGAAATTAGTGTCCAGTGGACGTGGTACTCGTGGTCGGGAAATAAAATTGGTTGTGGCTAGTTCGGACTACTGTAATGATTTTTCGCTGTAATCGAAGCGGAAGACTTGATTATTTGCTATCTCTAGATCTTGTATCTTAAACTTTACGCTTTGTGTAACTTCTCTCTAAAATTCGTATTGCATTCCTACAAGATTGTAACCGATTTTTTAAATAAAATTGATGGTTTAAATGTAGCCCAACGCAAGAAAAGTGACTACTTATGCCAATAAAACGGTACTCTATATGATATGCTTTCTTCTCCGCCCATGCATGTATATCCAACGGTTTACTAATAAAACTAATAAGTAATTTAATTATTATGCTTCCAAACTTTTAAAACTTGTTTTATTATATTCAGTTTGATTGTAACAAGACTTGTAAATATATATATATATATATATATTAATAAATTTAACATTCATTTCAAAAAAAAAAACAAGTAGAAAAAAAAAAATCGGCCGCGATGAAGAAAAAAAGACATATCTATAATTTGTAAAAGAAAAGGTGAACATATATGTATATATTTACTTGTAGTTGAGATGAGTTGCTTTGTGTTGGTTGAAGAAAATTGATTTAGCGTCGAAAGAAGGTCGTATATCAGCTAATCCAGAAGCTTCTAGAAGTTTCTGATAGGTATCAGGTGGGAAATCGGCGACGAAGTTGTTGCTCCCGACGCTTTTCCTTAGGAGCTTGTTTGCCACAAGTCTAGGCCACATAACCTTATCAATACCATAAAAGGTGATTTGCATATATTAGTGATCAAGAAGGAGTTATAAATAAGTTATAAATTGAAATTACGAAATACTCACTTCTCTATAGCTTCCAAGCATTATCAAAGAGAGCTAGAGTGAGAGACCAAGAACAAGAGAGAGAAAGAGAGAGAGAGATTATTGAGAAGCAATGGAATTGTAGAGGAAGTATAATAAGGTAAGGGAGGGAGATAAGGAGAAAGAAAGAGCCATGCAAAGCCGGAGAGAAAGAGGTGAAAATGTGACGTGGACGATGATATATATATATATATATATATATATATATATAATGCGATTAATAATTAGTTAGTCGATATTAATAAGCTAATTTTAAATCCAATGAAATTAAGGTCGATGATTGGTCCATTATTATTACTTATTGGTGGACTAGTTAGCAAACCACCTTGAGTATTTTTGAATACGTCCTTAAATCCCACACTAATTAATTGTGAGCCAATCAATTTTTTTCAGCCATTTTGGAAATTAAACACTGAAAACGACTATATATTACTTTTAATAACGAGGTTGGGTCCAACTTGTTACTCTTTTTATCATCGCATACAAATATTTAAAAGAAGATATGTAGATAAATTATTATTATGGCAAAAGACAAAATTGGCTCGCGACGTAGTGTGGAAATAGAAAATATTGTTTTCCTCTAATTATAGAATTCTACTATTTTGGTCTTTGAATCTATGTCATAAACTTTCTTATAGCAGTGTAATCAAATATCATTACTTTTTGGTCGGTCAAATCACCGTGGACCGCTACATATTTTTCTTAATTACTCCTAGTTTGTTAATGATATACTAATTTCGATATGAGTTTGGAGTAATTAATTTCTCTATTCGGCTTATATTTTTTGAGTAGGTAATTAATCCACCAACAATTGCTAGTGGTGACATTGCATGGAAAATATTCGTCGTATAAATTTTGTGCTCTGTTGTAACTTTTAACTTATAAGTAATATATTGATTTAATTTAATGGTCTTTAATTGGGTCCCTCAAATTACATTCAAAATCATTTATTTCCAACAGTATTTGAAGTGTTTTTTTTTTTTTCAACATTCTTCTTTCATTCATACTTTAGATACTTTAGATAGTACAAAGAGAGAAGAAACATCCTCTATTTTCAAAGCAACAAACATGGAAAACATTAAAACATAACATAAGATAGATAGAGTCCTAACGCATAAGCATACAAAATCATAGAGATGTCCCAAGTTTTCGACAACCTTGAGCCTAAGCACTAGAAAGACACCAATGATGATTAAGCACACAACTAGTGGACTAGCATCCTTAATTGATCCGCAACTAGTACGGGCTTCACAATCTTGAAATAGGTTGCACTTAAGAGTGCTGAGCCGTTAAAAAACACATAGATCGAGTCATATGTATTGATGTCTTTCACTCCACGAACTGGCCACCCGACACTAAAGACAAGCCAAAGAGCATTGGGAAATGATATTGGACCCAATTGGATGACTTGTTGGGAATGTCCTGAAATCACACTTGTATTTACTCTAGTGATAGTTGTACTGTCGAGATCAGACATTCATATGATACTAGGTGGTCATGACGTTTTGCTAAAAGCCGTTGATGATCTATGAGTTATGAACTCATTACTAGTATTATATGATCCTACAGGGTCACACACCTAAGCAAACTGGATTTACTTTATATGAGAATGATCATTAATGTAATGATCAAATGATGTGTATTTGATACACATAAAAATCATGTTTTAGAGAAGGTGTCGATCGACACTACATTAGTGTGTCGATCGACACGGGCTAAAAACCGAGATAGGGATTTCGGTTTAATGACTTAATTTGAACCGGTTTAATTGCTGGACAATTAGGTTTTCTCACATGCCTATATATATGATATGAGGCACGAAATTGAGAAGAGACTTAGTTGATAGCCACCTCTGAAAACGTAGGATTCCCTGAGAGATCCGATTCCAGGTACTAGCAACCCTGCGGGTTCCAGTTTGTGTGCGTGTGGACTATCAGTAGAGGCGCAGCACTTGAGGCGCTAATTGATCTCGAATCCCTGATCTTCTTCCGCTGCTAATCTCTAGGTATATTCGAGATCTGTTACTAGATTCATTGTTTACAAATCCTAGATCCTAGGCTAATTGAATTCTCACTAGGTTGTTTAATAGAGATTAAACCTGTAAAACCTGTGCAAATTCCTTCAGTGGTATTAGAGACTTAGGGTTTAACTAATGAATCTAAAAGCATATAATTGAATTAGAGAATTCAGATTGAAACATGTGATGTTTAGGATGCTTGCTAGATCAAAATTTTCACTGAAAATTGTTTTGTTAAAATTTTTACCGAGACAATCGTGTCGATCGACACAATGGTTGTGTCGATCGACACGGCCTTGCGAAAGATTAAATCGGTTATCGCCAAGTTTCAGATCCGATCGTGTCGATCGACACGGCCTTGTGAGTGGTTAACCAGTTCAATTGGATTGAATCGGTTATCGCGCTTGGTTAGAAATCGATTGAAGCCGGTTTATTACGGTTAATTCAATTGGTTGGCGTCGATCGACACAAATGTTGTATCGATCGACACCAACCGGTTATCGATTCGGTGCAATTGGATTGACCGGTTATCGCAAATCGAAATTGGTTTGGTTGGTTATCAAAATCGGTTCAATTGGATTGATCGGTTGTCGAAATCAGGTACAGTAGGGTGAGTGTCGATCAACACTAATGTAGTGTCGATCAACACACCACTCGGATTTTGGGTTAGTGAACCTAAGATCTCATAACCGAACCAAATTTCACCCCACTTCTTAGAATTTTTAAAAAACTTAATTGAAATTAGTCGTTTTAAATAAGATTCTAAACCTTCCTGAATGCATATATGATATGTGTTAGGATTAAAAGTTCTGTTCCTCAACTAAATATCAAGTGTTCTAGATGTCTTCCCGATCTTGTCAGCTGTCAAGACTCGTTTCATTGTGTGATAGGCTTGCAGTGCAAGGTATCTGCAGTTACATGAGTAAGACAGTAGGTAATTGTGTTGATGGGCTTGCAGTGCATGGCATCAGCTATTACATGACTGAAGAGATTGGTTTACTTGAGTAGGCTATCAGAAGTTCTGGGCCCATAGACATCAGGTGGATAAAACATAAGATGTCTTATCCACAACCAAGAGTCATATTGGATATGATTAGCAAAGTGTTGCTTACCAAGATAGCTAAGATTTGGGTGACAGCCAGTGGCTCACTCAAGTTTTGGTGAAGTATGGGTCTTGGATCATTATATTCATTTGAGGAAACATTGTTTTGAATATAATGCGAGTCTTCTTAACAATTAAGATTTCTCATTTCCTGAACATCATAACTAAACCTTTTCTTTTCTTATTACTAGTTATGTCTAAAATCCCTCATCAGAACTCTTTCTCGTTGCGATCCGTCCTTGAGAAGGACAAGTTAAATGGATCCAACTTCCCGGATTGGTATCGGAACTTGAGAATCGTTCTCAGGCAGGAGAGAAATGACTATGTCCTTGAGAAAGTTCTCCCCGAGAAGCTAAGGTCCAATGCCTCACATGCAGTATATGATGCTTGGAATAAGCATTACAATGATATGGTCGATGTGCGCGGTCTGATGTTGACTACCATGAACTCTGACTTGCATAAGCAATGTGAGAACGTGGCGTCGCCCATCGAGATGATCACTAGCCTGAAAGTGATGTTTCAGGAGCAGGCTCAAACTGAGAGATACCAGACGGTTAAATCTCTAGTTGAGTGCAAGCTACCAAAGGATGCTCCAGTGAGTCCTCATGTCATAAAGATGATGGGTTATATTG
This sequence comes from Draba incana, assembly GCA_963576765.1. Taxonomy (NCBI): domain Eukaryota; kingdom Viridiplantae; phylum Streptophyta; class Magnoliopsida; order Brassicales; family Brassicaceae; genus Draba; species Draba incana. The sequence continues at coordinate 586,748 of OY755217.1, read as the reverse complement.
ATAACCAGAGGAGACTGGATTGTCCCATTAGCCAAGAGTTGGCTACTGACATCATTCTGCAGTCACTGCCGTCGAGCTATGATAAGCTCATCAAGCACTACATCAAGAATGGCTTGACAAAGACGTTGACTGAGCTGCATGATATGCTCAAGATAGCTGAGCTTAACATCAAGAAGGGCAAAAGGTTTGAGAAACCTGGTAAAGACAAGGGTGAGAGCGAGGCCGTCTAGATTGTGAATCAGGATAAGCCCGAGTAACCCTAGGTTCCTAAACCGGCCCATTAATCGAAACGAACCAAAAATCAAAACCCAAGTCTGATTTTTATCGCGTGTCGATCGACACTCCGAAACCTTGTCGATCGACACGGACCTCGCTGACCAAAACCTCGAGAGAACAACGACCCCGTGTCGATCGACATTCAGACACTGTGTCGATCGATACCCTTCCAAAAACACAATTTTGGATACGGGCGTTACAGGATTCTGAGTGATGGGCTTCTGGACTCACTTGATTGTGAATCATGTGAGAAATAAGAATCCTGCTGTTGGACAAAATGACTAAGGCCCATTTTATCAAACTAAATGAAAAGGCCAACAAATTATTGGGCCTTATACATACAGATGTGTGCGGCCCGATGGGCACCAGTGCTAGAGGAAATTATCAGTACTTTATTGATGACTTCAGTAGGTATGGCTATGTTTATCTAATAAGTCACAAGTTGGAATCCTTTGAAAAGTTCAAAGAGTTCCAGAATGAAGTACATAATCAAATTGGCAAAAGTATTTGAGCTTTTCGATCAGATCGCGGAGGAGAATACTTAAGTCAAGAGTTAAGTGATCATCTGAGAGAGTGTGGAATTGTTTCACAGCTCACTCCTCCTGGAACGACCCAATGGAATGGAGTTTCCGAGAGGAGGAATCAGACCTTATTGGATATGGTTCGATCAATGATGAGTCACAAAGATCTTCCATTATATCTTTTAGAGATACACTCTAGAAATGTCTGCGTTTACACTAAATAGGGTTCCATCAAAATCAATTGCAAAGACACCACATGAGATGTGGACTGGAAATGTTCCAATTTGTCTTTCCTGGAAAATTTGGGGTCGTGAGGCTTATGTAAAACATTTAACAAGCTCACACCCAAATCCGATAAGTGCTACTTCGATTGGTTATCCTAAGGAAACCAAGGCTTACTACTTCTACAACTATTCTGAGAACAAAGTGTTTGTTGCTAAGAACTATGTTTTCTTAAAAGAGATTGTCTTTCCAAGAAGAACAGTGGGAGTGAAGTACAACTCGAAGATGTTCGAGAATCACAGGAGACTACTCGACCTGTTAAGGAAGAGCAGTAGCTGGATCTGCAAAGAGTTGTAGAACCTACACCTGTGGTGCCTGAAGTTCGCAGATCCGAAAGGATTCGTAACGATCACAAGAGATATGGATTTCTTGTGACCTATTGTATGACTTGTTGATCATTGACAATGACGAGCCTGCGAATTTTGAAGAAGCAGTGTTGGGCCGAGACTCCGAAAAGTGGCTTGGAGCTGCTAGATCCGAAATGGGATCCATGTCAGAAAACCAGGTATGGTACTTGGTAGATTTACCTGATGGTGCAAAAGACATTGAGTGTAAATGGATCTTCAAGAAGAAGATTGACGTGGATGGGTATATCAAGATATACAAAGCTAAGTTGGTGGCTAAAGGTTTCAAGCAAATTCATGGTATGACTATGAAGAGACCTATTCACCAGTCGTTATGCTTAAATTCATTCGGATTATCCTAGCAACTGCCATTTATCATGGTGATGAGATTTGGCAGATGGATGTGAAAAACAGTTTTCCTTGATGGAATTCTGGAAGAGGATGTGTACGTGACACAACCTGAGGTTTCACAGATCCTAATAATGCTGGGAAAGAATGCAAGCTTCATCGATCCATTTATGGATTGAAGCAAGCGTCACGGAGTTGAAATCTTCGTTTTGATAAAGCTGTCAAAAGGTTTGGCTTCATCAGGAACGAAGAGGAACCGTGTGTTTACAAGATGTCTAGTGGGAGTGTAGTTGCATTTCTCGTTATGTATGTAGATGACATACTTCTTCTCGGAAATGACGTTCTGTTGCTTTAGTCTTTAGAGACTTGGCTCGGAAGTTGTTTTTCAATGAAAGGCATGGGAGAAGCCGCGTGAATTCTTGGAATAAGAATCTATAGAGATAGATTGGGTAGGCTAATTGGATCGTGTCAAGATGCTTATGGTGATAAGGTCTTGGACAGGTTCAATATGCATGATTCCAAGAAGGGCCTCATACCAATGTCTCATGGCATTAATCTTAGCAAGATGCAATGTCTCTAGACACTGGCTGAGCAAGAAAGTTTGAGTAGGATTCTCAGGCGTATGCAGTGGAATCTATCATGAATGCCATGACCTGCACTCGTCCAGATATTGCTTGTGTTTTTAAGCATGACGAGTAGATGTCAATATGATCCATGTGAAAGTCACTGGACAATTACCAAGAATATTCTCAAGTATTTGAGGAATACTAAAGATAGGAGCTTGGTAAACTGAGGAAGTAATGGTTTTTGTTGAGAGTGGTTAGACGGACAAAGACGATTTCTGGTCGGAACCTGGTTATGTCTTGTGTTTATATGGTTGTGCGGTTTGTTGGAAAGGGTTCCAAGCAGAGCACCGCGGCCTGCGGTTTGTTGGAAAGGGTTCCAAGCAGAGCGCCGCAGCCTCTCCCACGACCTAAGCATGAGTTTCACCCTCCTGCGGTAGGTATTGGATATATTAAGATGTGATCTTGATTCTAGTGGGAGATGTAATGGATTTAGTTATATTATGATGTTCATATAGACATACTTTGGTTATGTCATTATGAAATTGTTTCATGTATTATTTGATTATTGGATAATTAAATAATAGTCCCAAAGTAATTTATGGAATTTTATAGGTCATCAAGTTGAGGACTTGATCATGAAACCCTATAAGTGATAAATGACATAGATTATATTTGTCCCTAGTCAAGGTTGTTAAAGTGGAACACTGACAACCGCGTGAGACTGGTATGTGAGGTGACTGATGACTAAGTTTCATGGAGTCATTAATAAGAGTATTAAAGTCAATCACATAGATATATGTTAGAGAACATATGATCGGATTTGACCCGATAATGAGAACTCTACAGGATAGTTATATAAGTGTCATAAGAAGTTCTCATTACGACTATAGAGTATAGTTCTTAGACCTGAGTTCATCATGATTTCTTGCATATGAATTGGTCCGCTTTGACTTTGTCAAACGTCAGCCGTAACAAGTGACTATAAAGGAATTGATTGGGTGTATCATGAAGTGTGTGAAGTAACAGGGATGGAACAAGATGGAATTTGTCCCTCCTATATAACAGGAGATAAATATCTCAGGGCCCATCGAAGATTTGATACTGAGAAATGCGTGGCCGCGCTCAAACGAGGTGATTATCAGTCGTTTGTTTTTAATCAGTATAAATCGGAGTTCGATGAACGTGATATTGGCTGTAATAAGGATGACACGGTTCTTGCCTTATGCCATATCGAGATATAGAGACGAAGGGATTATGGGAATAGTTGATTCCAGTACAAGTGGGAGATTGTTGGGAATGTCCTGAAATCACACTTGTATTTACTCTAGTGATAGTTGTACTGTCGAGATCAGACATTCATATGATACTAGGTGGTCATGACGTTTTGCTAGAAGCCGCTGATGATCTATGAGTTATGAACTCATTACTAGTATTATATGATCCTACAGGGTCACACACCTAAGCAAACTGGATTTACTTTATATGGGAATGATCATTAATGTAATGATCAAATGATGTGTATTTGATACACATAAGAATCATGTTTTAGAGAAGGTGTCGATCGACACTACATTAGTGTGTCGATCGACACGGGCTAAAAACCGAGATAGGGATTTCTGTTTAATGACTTAATTTGAACCGGTTTAATTGCTGGACAAATAGGTTTTCTCATATGCCTATATATATGATATGAGGCACGAAATTGAGAAGAGACTTAGTTGATAGCCACCTCTAAAAACGTAGGATTCCCTGAGAGATCTGATTTCAGGTACTAGCAACCCTGCGGGTTCCAGTTTGTGTGCATGTGGACTATCAGTAGAGGCGCAGCACTTGAGGCGCTAATTGATCTTGAATCCCTGATCTTCTTCCGCTGCTAATCTCCAGGTATATTCGAGATCTGTTCTAGATTCATTGTTTACAAACCCTAGATCCTAGGCTAATTAAATTCTCATTAGGTTGTTTAATAGAGATTAAACCTGTAAAACCTGTGCAAATTCCTTCATGACTGCAATTCGAAATTGGATCATCCAGTCCAAGTCAGATCTGCAATTCATACAAGAGTGATACTTTTGCTCTAATATATACATATTAAGATCCATACTAGGCCATGTTGAGCAAGGAAGCAGGTTGCAGATTGAACAGAGCACCTATACAGACGGGTCATCTAAAATCTTTCCAATGTAGTATCGTACACATCCACTATTAGAGTCAATGGAGAGTAAGATAACAATCCCAGTAGTAGTCCCAACATGTAGTTATACACATCCATCGGTAAGATTGATGGAGAGTATATGCACAGTTCCAATAATAATCCTACTATCGTATTAAACACATCCAAAAAAGAGACTAATGGAGAGTGATGTATGAAGAACAATGTATACGAAGTGTTACCTCCAAGCACGAAGATGAGGGAGGTAACACTTGAGGCGCTAATTGATCTTGAATCCCTGATCTTCTTCCGCTGCTAATCTCCAGGTATATTCGAGATCTGTTCTAGATTCATTGTTTACAAACCCTAGATCCTAGGCTAATTAAATTCTCATTAGGTTGTTTAATAGAGATTAAACCTGTAAAACCTGTGCAAATTCCTTCATGACTGCAATTCGAAATTGGATCATCCAGTCCAAGTCAGATCTGCAATTCATACAAGAGTGATACTTTTGCTCTAATATATACATATTAAGATCCATACTAGGCCATGTTGAGCAAGGAAGCAGGTTGCAGATTGAACAGAGCACCTATACAGACGGGTCATCTAAAATCTTTCCAATGTAGTATCGTACACATCCACTATTAGAGTCAATGGAGAGTAAGATAACAATCCCAGTAGTAGTCCCAACATGTAGTTATACACATCCATCGGTAAGATTGATGGAGAGTATATGCACAGTTCCAATAATAATCCTACTATCGTATTAAACACATCCAAAAAAGAGACTAATGGAGAGTGATGTATGAAGAACAATGTATACGAAGTGTTACCTCCAAGCACGAAGATGAGGGATCTCCATACGGTAGATGTTTATCAATGAAAGATTTTCTAGGCTACTACCGATACGCGGTGATGAAGAACATTATCTCGGGAACTAAACCGGAGAGAGCAATAGCCAGGAGATGTGAGCATCATCCTGTGAGGTCTAATCGAGCAATTTCCATATCTAGCACTACTCTTAGCTCGATGCGAGCAAAGAGTGAAGTAAACAATGAGCACCTGGCTAGCTGAGCTTTCTCCATCGTCACTGCTATTAGCCGACAGAAGGGAAAATAGCGACGTTGGAGATGGATTCACCGTCGATGCAGAATAATCTATAATACGTAGAGAGACTAGATCTACGACGATATGCTTAATAGGTCGAATTCTTAGAGCCACCAAGCACCAAAGTAGAAGATAAAATAACATAAAACGAAGAAAAAAGAAAAAGAGAAGCCCTCTCATAGCCACCGACATAGATTCCGGTGGTGGCCGGAGAGGCAAGCTACGGTGGTGGACAAAGTGTGGCTAGGGCGAACATAGTATTTGAAGTATTATATTCTTATATCTTACGTTAAAGTGAAAATTGATTCTATATATACATTGATTTCACAAGAAAATTGCAGTTCCCTTTTTTTATATATAGATAAAGTTGGAAAAATAAATAACTTTAGAATTTCGTAAATAAAATTTAGCTATTCAGCAAGTTCCTGAAACATAAGTATGATTAGTTATAAATTTATAAGAATTTTGAGCAGATTTATAAGACAAACATGACAGTGCCAGTACGTGTAGAAAATTGCTCTATATCAAATAGTTTATACAATGGAGTTTTAATACGTAATTGTCAAACAAAATATCAGACCAACTCTCATAAAATTAAGAAATAAGAATCATTACGGTATTTGTAATAAAGTGATTTCTCTTTGTTGATAGGGATCAAGTTTTCAAGTTTTTATTGGTCACTATAGTATTTGTTCATCGGTTACAAAATATTAAGCTTTTCTAAATTTGACCAAGAAGATGTATATTGTTACTCTAATAATAAGCAAATAAATGTAATCTTATTATGGAGCAAGTTGCATGAAAAACAAAGTTGTTGGTATGGAACTTGCACTTTGTAGTGCAGCCCACAAGAAAACCATATATGTCCAACTGGATCCAACCATTAATCTCGATGGTGACTCCAAGAAACACATAACATATTTGTATTGGGTTGTCTCAGAACTGAGAAATAACATATTTTAGTCTCAGAACAGATAAATAAAATTCTTTTTTAGACAAGAATTAATGAAAATGCGACACATGGCAGTTACAATGGCGTAAGTGGAAAAACATAGGTGAGGCATATAAGGTTTGCATGCACCATATATACTAATAACAAATAGGCAAATTGGTCTCAAGACACCACTTGCTTATTCTCAATTATCTGCAATTAACGTAAATTCAAAAGTAAAAATTAGATTGGAGCGTGTACGTTTCACCAAACTTACGAACCATACCCTCACTCAAAATCCGATCAGATAATTACAAATTCATTCCTTTTGATATAAGGAAGATATATAAGAACTTAAAACTCGACATCTCGGCTTATTTTTACACTAAAGAGCTTATAAAAGATCATATTACATAATTAATTGATTATGTATTCACCACAAAATATTTTCGATGGCTTGTTTATCTTGTGGATGTTTGTTTACTCTCCAGTATTTGGATCATTTCGGGGAAGAACGATTTTTCTCCATGCTTGTTTTGTCTGTATCAATAGAAAATACAATGTTAATGCTGATAAACTTGCCAAACAAGCTATAAGCTTAATGGTTGTATCTTCTGGAAATGGAATTTATGTTTTGACAAAAAAAAAACATGAGGAAATTCGTTTTCATACAAAAGCTCGGAACAAGAGATTATTGATAAGTTTCATGTTGCTATAGTTTTAGAAACAGCATTAGATACAGAAGAACCTTTGATCCTAGATCACATGCTAGCAAAAACATTCACATATATTTTTTAAAACATTCACATATAAATTGAGAGCAAATTAAACATTCACATACACATTTAGCAAATTTAAGTTGTATTTGTTTTTTCAGTGTGGTTCTATTTTTCTTATAGTATAGTAAAATATTTACTATTGTTTTTATATTATCATCTAGAGTGCATATGAAAATATATGTCGTCCTTTTATTTGCTTCTTTATATGATAATGTATAACACTGTAAAGACATAGTTCATTTTAAAAATATTTTGGCTACAAGTGAACAAATTGTCCATAATTTCGTGGGTTGAGATCAATAATATAAACCTATATTTTTTGTTCTAAAATTTAAACCATGGTTTTTGTGTTTTATAACCTCGAAGTTCAGATCGAAACCTTAATCTCCGTGGACCCGGAATCAACATTTAGTCCACTCTTTTTGAGAATGCTCTTCCTCCCAAGGGAGATTGAACTAGAGGTACAATTGAACTAATTCCAAATGCTTATAAACACTAGCCTACTACACCGTTGATCCTTATGTATAATGTTAGCTTCGATACTTCTTTCTTTTAAAAAACGAAGCTTCCATGTTAATTAATGAACTTATGTTTCGTTTAATTAGCTTAAGTTCTAGAATTTTACTCCGTATCTTCTAAGCAAATACATTATATAAGTTAATTAATTGAATGCATTCTATAATTTTTGTTTTCGCCAATGGAAAAGACAAAGATTCCAAGAAAGTGGGATTTCAATTAAGACAAAAGCGGGTTTGTTAAAAATTTTTTGGCATGACTATAAATATTAATAACCAATGATTAATAATTTTAAAGAATAAGTATAAGATAATCTTAAGAATTGTTGGGCTTCTAAGGTCAAAGATTCCTATTTTTGTCCTTCTTTTACTATAAAACATGGGCTGAGTGTAATATATACAAATATATCGAATGAGAAATATCTCGGTCGTGCGAGAACATATTAAAACAGTGTAAAAAGTGTAGCTTTCTTTTTGGTCGACATCATATTAAACAGTGTAAAAATTCTAACCGGGAAACAGAATTTACATATTAATCAGCTGACAGCAAGCGATGCGCGCTAAATTATCCGCTTGGACATTATTTTGCTTCGGACGATATGAGAAATAGAGAAATGAATGAACGCCTACTTGCTTCGGTAAAAATCTTCCAACTGAAGTATGTATTGCAGTACTTGTTCAGCGCAAATAATTGATGTCAATCATTTCATCATTGAATAGTAAAGAATTTTATTTAGTGAATGTGTAGCTAACTAAGTCTTTTGTTTCCTTACTGATTATATCATTTTGTTCGATATATTTTTATGAATGTGATTTGTCATTTCACATTGCTACCAATGGTATATACAAGTTAAATATAGACTTCAGACAAATTAGTTAGTAGCATCATAGTTAGTGAGACAATAACCTAAGCACATTCTTAATGGCTTATACGTACTATAGTCTACTTTAGTAAAACGTTGATCAATTTACTTCTAAATAATAATAGAATCAATAGTTAAATGAAATCTAACTGGGTGGTCGGTGTACACAATCATTTTTAATTTACAATTATAATTAAATATATTTATGAGTAATATTAATTTTTAAATATCTTCGTACCATAGCGCAGAGGATATTTAGAGTGAAGGTGCAAATACTTTAGAAATAAATGTAGAAAATATCCTCTTCTTTGTTATCGTGCATTACTTTTCTACGAGGATATTTATTACTAATATCTTCATTTGATCTTAATTAGTATTAAAATATGTTCCTTTTCCGAGATAAATAACTTGCATTGAAAACCTAGTGGTTAAGTAGCTAAGCTACGTTAGAGCAATGATTATAGGGGGTAGTTAGAGAGTTGCTTAAAAATACTCCCTCCATTTCATATTATAAGATTTTTTGATTTATTCCACGAGAATTAAAAAAATAATAAATACAAACAAATCTCATTTAGTAATTAACTAAAAAAATAACTCAACCAATCATATATAAGACTACAGAACTTAAAAGGACAAAAGTATCAAATCACATTAAAATCTGCATAGAAACTAGTAAAACATCTTATAAAATGAAACAAAAATATTTCTCTTAAAAATCTTATATAATGAAACGGAGGGAGTATAAAATTATTAAAACACACACTCTCTTTTCCTTTTACTCAACTTTATACCTTCTCTTTCATCTTTTTACTCAACTTTTATTAATTTTATATTTAAACACTCTCTCTTCCTTTCAAAAATTATTCCCAAAAGTGCTAAAAATAGCAACTCTCTCTTCCATCATACTCAATTTTTATTAATTTTATATTTAAACACACCACTATCTCCTCTCATTTATTAATTTTATATTTCAATACACCCCACAAAAACACTATCTTTCTTCTTTTTACTCAAATTTTAATAATTTTATATTTTAACAACTCACTATATTTACTCTAAGCACTTTCCAATAATCATGCTGAGCACGAGCAGCGGTGATACTTTGTGGGTATCATATAATATAAAATTATTAAAATTTGAGGAATAGGAGGAAAGAAAGTGTTTTTTAGTAAAGAGATGATGTGTTTGTAAATATAAAATTAATAAAAGTTGAGTAAAAAGAAGAGATTGTTGAGATTATAGGAGAGAGAGTATCAATGGGTTGATATTAAAAATGGGTATCAATAGTAAAAGTGAGTGTTTTTAAATATAAAATTAATAAAAGTTGAGTAAAATGATGAAAGAGAATGTATAAAGTTGAGTAAAAGTAAGAGAGAGTGTGTGTTTTAATAATTTTATATTTAATGATACCCACAAAAATTCATTGGTGCTGATGCTCTTAAATTCATTAACATTTGGGACCACTGGGACCATTAATTTTTCTTAGGTAGGATCAGTATTTTAAATTAAATTTATAATCTGTCCTTGGAAAATTTGAGTTGAGAAAAGATGTTTCTAGCTTTCGAGAAACCATTAGCTAGAAAAATACTAGAAATCGGAGAAAAACAACTCATAATTTATAAAACTAGCTTTCTTTTTTTATCAACTAAACTATCAAACTGTTATGCTAAAAAAATTGTAAATATAACATTATTGTCGCTAATAGATTCAAATTTATAAAACTAGTTAATCAAAAAGTATTCTACGTTATTGATTATTACAATGGTAAGCTGAAAATAACAACATATGCTCAAATATTTAATGTTTTCCAATGTGACTTTTTCATATCAATTTGGCTAACTCATGCTTTTAAGGTAAATAGTAATTATCCGGCAGACCTCGCCACAACAAGCATATGTAACTAACATCAACATAAATAATAAGAGCTTCTAATCATTATTGATTCTTTTCCTTCAAGCCTTGAATTATTCAGTTTGACAAGAACGCATGCAATGCAAGGATTTGCAATATCGTCTCATTCTCATATGCGATGATCCGAACTATGATCAACCGTTTGATGCGGAATCACTTGATTTCTTTTCATGAGCGAAATTATTCAACCACTTCATTCCGTGAAATTGATTTCGGTTGTATCTTCTAACACTATTATCAGTCAATTTTGGATCCACAAGGATTTTTTTTTAAAAACATGAGTAGTTTAAATTGTATCTTTTTGAGAATATAACTTTTGAGAATACTAAACAAAAAAAAAGATAAAACTGAGTCTGCACCCATATTGGGCTTTCGTAGCAATTGCATTGTTAGGACTTACATGGGCTTATCACAAATTCTCTGTTTTTTGTTGGGTTGGCGAATCTTTTCAACTACGTATTATCGACATCGTGATAATATTTAGAAAAAACAATTTATGAGAAATGGTATTTGATTACACATCAATAATTTTGATCAGAAAAAAAAAACCTGCTAGATTGATAATTTTATTTTCGTGGTGCTACTTATGACATTTGTTATTGAGATAGAATCTCATAGATTTCGGATAGATTCGACATCATATATGTGAAAGCTATTTGTATTATACGTACATTAATGTATTCTTCTAAACTAATTGAGATAAAATTGGAAGTTTTCGTCGACTTCTCACATGCCCTTTGGATTTTATCAAGATAAAAAGGAGAAAAAATGGTATGGGTTTCGTTTGGCTTGTATGACACTTCATATGGTGGAGGGAAATATACATTATTCGTAAATTCAGTATCTGTTATCTTATTCAATTAATAAAATCTATGGAAATTTTCAAATATTTAGGAACCCTCTCATTACAAACCTTCCCGATCAAACTCCCAAAAATGGGAAAATATACATCGAATGTGACTATAAATTGATACTGAAAGATTATGTACGGAAGTTATAACAAAAACCCCCTAACATGTCAAGAGGCGAGTGGAAAAATATCCATCGAGTACAAACAATTTTGGGTTAATTTGCATACTAACAAAAAAAGAAAAAAAATCAAGCAAATAGCAAAAACCCACCTATGTGACCAAAATAATAACTTTTAGATTTAGGGTAAATGGTTACAAAATTAGTTATAGTTTTTTTTTAGTTGTATATGCCAATTTCCCAACAATTTTAGGTAGGGTTATAGAGCTTTTTAACTCAACCATTTCACCAGACACTTTTTCTCTCTCTTCTGCTCCTCCTCCCTTCCCTCTTTCTTCCTTTCTTCTGGTCATCCAATCTCCCTCTCCGGTGGTGGGTGTTTCTCACCGCCACCGTGGGAGGGACCGCCTCTCTTTGCTCTTTGTTGTAGTATAGTTTTGGTTCGGTAGCTTGAGTTATTTAAATCAGATGGTGAAGCTTTGGTGGTGGTTTAAGGGTGGTTCGGGCGATTGATGGTGGCTCGTGGTGAGGGCTTGGTTGTACACAGTAAGTGGTGGTACGCGGGTCTTCTACACGCGAGAGCGGTTTCTTCGCGGTAGATCAACTTTCTTCTTCGCCTTGTTTTCTCGCCGGAGTGGTTTAGTCCTCTTGTCTTTACCGTTCGTAAAGCTTTTGTTTATGTAGTCCTCGTGTAGTGTTAAAGTTAGGTTTGTCGTGTGTTTTCGTTAGTCGTGGGGTTTTCGATTGGTGTTGTATGTTGGTGGACTTCAAATTTTTGCCAAGATTCTTTAGGAACTTTGGGTCAATTTGATATGTCCTCTTCGCCACCGATTTGTGTTTGTAAAAGGGTTTATAAGCTGGTTGAATTGCATCTTGGATCTGAGTCTGGCTCTGTTGCGGTGGGGTTTTTAGTGTGGGATGGAGAGTTGGAGTACGTGGAATCGGTAACGCCCAATTACATTGGACTTCGGGGGCTTTTTGAGGGTGCGGCATAGCTGCTTTTCGTTACGGTCGCGTGCTTGTCTTCATCTCTAGTTTCAGTGGTAAACTTTTGCCTCAATTTACTGTGAATATTGCTTGTGATGATAGAGAACAATGTTGGATGCAAGTAGTGGAATTTTCGCTACATTCAGTTTGTTTAATTTGATTTATGTTTTTATGTAAGTTGTAGTAATGGATTGGTCTTTTGACCTTTTGTAATCCCTCTATGAAATAAATAAAATCGAAGTTTAGATGTCAAAAAAAAAAAAAAGGGTTATAGAGCTTTTAAAGCCCTTCTTAAAGGAGACTTAACTCCGCCTATATTTTCTATTTTAAATATATACAAAAAATTTTATTTTACCTTTTGAACAAAAGTCATATTATGAAATATGAAGATAGAAACGATGAGCGACAAATAGACTTCAACGTTATTATATTTTTATTTCAAAGTTATTGCATGTCCACATAAGGCCTAGCTATAAATACACAGAGCCACAAACATAAATCTTCCATCATCCCTTACCTTTTTTTTTTTTCAAAGTCTCTCAATGGATAGCTTGAGAGATAATCCCATAGAATTCATGTTTTCTATTTTTTGTTTAATTATTTTGTTTTCTGCCTATAATTCCACGGCGGAGCTAACAAGACTGGTCCAGCCACCAAAATCCGATGGTACAGTCAGTTTTCTCGTCGTCGGCGACTGGGGAAGAAGAGGTTCTTATAATCAGTCCCAAGTAGCTCTTCAGGTACATATGCATACGTATATTCGTCATTCATGTATCTGTCTTATGCAAAATCAATATTTGTTAATTCCTTGTTTATTTATTAGTATAATTTTTTTTATGGTGTGTTTAAAATTAGATATGATCAAAAGAATTAAGCTAGAAGAAGAATTGTAATATATGTTATGTTTTCTTGACGTTGAAGGCAGCGTTGAGTAATCTACCAATTTTTTTTTTTTTTTTTTGAGAAAGCGTAATCTACCAATTAGACTATCGTATAACCAAAAATAATCATAATAATGCACTTACTATTGCATGAAAGAATTGTATAGTTTCGAAAAGTATTATATCAAAAATATAATATGTCTGAATAAAAAGAAGAATAGAATTTGTGGGAAGATGATAGTATTTGAGGCATATTCCATTGCGTCGTCCGAGTGGGGACGTTAATTGAGCCGTGAAGGCGAAGTAACATTACATGGTTACGTAACTTACGTGGAACTAATAATCTCGATTCTCAAGCTTGGCCAATGTAGTAATCCCACATCATTCTAATTTTGGTTGCTTCTTCAATCATACAACTAAATGCTATATGACTTGTTTATTATAGAGACTAATAAAGAAAGACTTGAATAATAAAGAGGCTGATTTTTGTTTTCTTTAATATATTATATTTTCTAAACTTTGTTTACTAATTTTTACTATAATTCTTGTCGTTTAGATGGGAAAAACTGGAAATGATTTAAATATCGATTTCGTCATATCGACTGGAGATAATTTTTATGACGATGGAATAATCAGTCCATTTGATTCGCAATTTCAAGATTCTTTTACCAATATTTACACAGCATCTAGCTTACAAAAACCATGGTATAACGGTAAGTAAATCGTAGAATTTTTTCCAATTATAATCTAATATATAACATATTTTCAATTGCAAACAATACTAAATTTTACGTTGTTTTGTTTTTTTTCCTATTGCAGTATTAGGGAATCATGATTATAGAGGTAATGTCCATGCACAACTCAGCCCCATACTCAGAGATTTGGACTATCGATGGATTTGTTTAAGATCTTACATTGTTAACGCCGGTAATTAAATTAACACGAACACAAAAGTAAAATATCAATTTTATCTTATAACCTCAATTTTATGTTTTCTTGAATTCATTAACCTCTTTTTTTTTGTAGAGATTGTTAATATTTTCTTTGTGGACACAACACCGTTCGCTGATAAATACTTTAATGACCCAAAAGATCATATCTATGATTGGAGAGGCGTATTACCAAGAAATAAATATCTCACCGATCTCTTAACGGTAACTATTTTTTTTTTTACTCTATCATATAAGCTAGTAATATTATAAAATTATTGAGATATTCTTTTCAAATTTTTACAATATTTTTGTCAAAATCTTTTTACCTAATTGAGGCGGATATATTAAATAGGATGTTGATGTGGCTTTGCAAGAATCAGTGGCAAAATGGAAAATAGTGGTAGGTCATCACACAATCAAAAGTGCTGGTCACCACGGAATTACCAAAGAGCTTGAGGAACAACTTTTACCTATCCTCGAGGTAATTTTTTTTTAATCTTAAATGTATAAATGAAATTAGCTTCCAAACTAATTAGCTCTCCTACAATTTAGGCTAATGAAGTGGATCTTTATATAAATGGGCATGATCATTGCTTGGAGCACATAAGCAGCATCAACAGGTGATTAATTATTTATATAACTGAAATTTAATCGATTAATAATGGATTTGTAACGTAAAAAAACGGCACGCGTGTTTTGTGTTGTTATCTATAGTGGAATACAGTTTATGACAAGTGGAGGTGGGTCCAAGGCTTGGAAAGGAGATGAAAATGAATGGGACCCACAAGAGATGAGGTTTTACTACGATGGTCAAGGATTCATGTCGGTTTACATTTCCGAACCCGAACTACGCGTCGGTTTTTATGATGGTTATGGTCGCGTTTTGCATCGATGGACGACTTACTACAAAAAGGAGATTTATTCTGATATTTGAGTCGATGATCTGATTAAAATAAGAAATGAAAAAGGTTAAGAAAGAAATATTTATATTAGTAGCTCAATTTTTTTTATCATTTATTCCACGTGACATAATTATTATTAATTCATGTTGTGTAATTGTTTTCGAATTCTTTATATATATATATTGCCCCTTAAATTGATTTTTTTTTTGTATGTTAAAGTAGCCCCTAAATTTGATTTATATTTCTTACCGAGGAAAACCATCAAAGATTAAGAAATATACGCGTGGTTCTTGTGTGCACATTACCTTTTTGTGTAATTTATTAGTATCATGCATATCGATTTCCAATTATTATTTACTTTCTCTTGTTTCACATTACTTTTTTGTTATTCTTTATGATCTGACAAAATAAATCACAAAAGTATGGATTCTTTATTAATTTATTAAAATTTTTGTAAAGATAGATTCATGTATTAATTATTCCATAAATATAAATGTTAGACGTAAAGAGGTAAAACTATACACAATTAGGAAAAAAAAAAGATTATGAAAAATAATCAGGAAGGTAAACCCATTGACCAAAACGTGTAAGTAACACTCACCCAGCATGGCCCATACCTTAAATAAAATATATATTACATAAGAAAAGAAAGTCCTCTTAAATTATAAATGATTATACATTTTCTTCAATAATTTATCGACCATGTTTTTCTTATAAAACCATCTATATTAATTGTTGTTAAGTAGGCATCTCTCTCTCTCTATATGCATTGTTCTTGCTAGAGTTTCTCAGATCAGAGAAAATAAGAAAAATGAAGATCATAAGTGTGTTGTTTGGTGTGAGTTTGATGTTTTTATGTTTCTTCATCAATGGTTCTTTATCGAAGCTTCAACGTTTGGAGCATCCGGTGACGAAATCTGACGGTTCTCTTAGTTTTCTGGTCGTCGGAGATTGGGGACGAAAAGGAGAGTTTAATCAATCTCGCGTTGCTCATCAGGTAAATAACTCATATTGCTTAATTATTAATCACATAACGTATTCAAGATAATATATATTCTTGCATTTGTGGTTCAAAATGACCAAAAATTACGAGTTTTGTGTTTGACAATGTTAAACCATGTTTGTGTTGAATTAGACATTACATTATGCAATAACATGAGCATCTATTCTTTGTAGTAGCTACGAAGTCATTCAATCTACGCAACATATAGACATTAAAAATTGATTGAAATAGCATATCCGTGAAAATATTCTTCTAATTGACGAATTGAGACGCGTTTCATACAAAGCATATTCCAAAAGTGATGTTGACATTTTGATTCAATCATTCGTTCATCTAATACTTATGTTTACCAAAAACCATTTAACATATAGTCCAAACTCCAAACACATAATCTCAAAGTAAAACTAAACACTTCAACAAACATCCTAATTAAAACTACTTCTTGTTTGCAATTAAAAAAAACATTATATATTAAATCAAATAATAAAACTTCATCCATATTTTTATTAACGTAAAACAAATCTCGAAATGTTCAAATTACCTTAATAAAAAAAATATTTGTATAAAAAACTGAAAATTTTAATTTTTTTGGCAGATGGGAATTGTGGGAGAGCAACTAGACATAGATTTTGTGATATCGGTAGGAGATAATTTCTACGACGATGGTTTAAAAGGAGACAATGATCCTTCCTTTGAAGAATCTTTCTCTCATATCTACACTCAACAAAGCCTCCAAAAACAGTGGTATTCTGGTAATTTTACTAATCAAATTCTACATCATAAACTAATTTGAATTGTGTAACGTGAGATTAAACACTTAAATGTTGTTGCAGTTTTGGGTAACCATGATTATAGAGGAAATGTTTCAGCACAATTAAGTCATGTTCTCACCCAAAAAGACTGGAGATGGTTTTGTCGCAGATCTTTTGTCTTATCTTCAGGTATATATACACTATACATACAACACGAGATTTAATTATCTTTTTTGATTAGTGATAATTAATATTTTTTGTGGTTTATAGGAATGGTGGAGTTTTTCTTGGTGGATACCAATCCATTTGTAGAGAAATACTTTACACATCCAGAAGATCACACTTATGATTGGAGCAACGTCTTACCTAGAAAGAAATATATATCAAATCTCTTACATGTAATACATTTTTCATAGTAATTAATCAGAAATCTCGATCTTGGTTTGGTATGTTTTTCTAATAATTTTTAATTTTGGTTATTGAAATATTTAGGATCTAGATTTAGCGATGAAAAAGTCGCATGCCAAGTGGAAATTTGTCGTGGGACATCATCCTATCAAAACCGCAGGTGAACACGGTGTGACCCAAGAGCTTGTTGATCAACTTCTTCCAATTCTTGTGGTAAAGTAATATTTCATATTATCATTGTTTTTCATTCTCTTCTTTTATATCTTGTATTGACTATTAAATTTTTTTGTCGTAATTATTTATTCAAGGAAAATAAAGTGGACTTGTACATAAACGGACATGATCATTGTTTGCAACACATTGGTTTTGACGGGTAAAAACTCTCATCTTCTCGTATTCCAACTTAAATTTTGTATGAGTTATGACCAACATATTTTAATTCGTTTGGCTTAGTTAAAAAAGCATTGGTTTCATTTGCTTTCTTAGTTTAAATTCATTTCGAGTTTTCGATTTTAAAATCTAACAAAAAATAAGTAAATCATCAATTGTTATATTTAAAGTGTTATCAATGATATAAATAATATTTATTCGTTGATTGATCTTATTTTTGTTTACACGATAGTATGAAACATGAAAAAAAAAATATAGAAAAAATCTAACTAAATAATATATCATCCAATATTAAAGAGTATCACCGATATGAAATAATATTTCATTAGTTGATTGACCTTATTTTTGTTTACATTATAGTACGAAAAGGGAAAGAAATAAAAAACGAAATTGTTTTGTCTATAAACAAATTCCGGTTTATCAGAATTATTTTAAGTTTAAATGTTTACTTCTAATAAAAGCAAAACTAAAGTATTTATATTTGGAATTGGTGAAGTGAGATTCAATTTCTAACAAGTGGAGGAGGATCAAAGGCATGGAGAGGAGATATTCAGCCATGGGATCCAAAAGAACTCAAACTATATTACGATGGACAAGGTTTCATGTCTCTTCACGTCACTCATTCTCAAGCTAAATTCGTCTATTATGATGTTAACGGCAATGTTCTTCACCAATCCACATTGCGCAAAGATTCCTAAACATTTGGTCTCTTTTAGATTTTGTTTTATTTACATGAGATTTATTATTGATGTATTAGTATACGCGAATGGTTTTGAATCTTGTGATGAATATGTGAGAAGACCTTATGATCCATGTGCACATTTTTATATTTCAAAATATTAAATTATTGTTTACTTTAATCTATTATACTAAATCGAGTATAATTGCAAACGAAACATCACATGATTTTTTTGCAAATGCATTAACAATAGTTACAATACAGTCAAAATTCTATAAATTAATAACGTTGACATAACAATATTATACTGAGTCATTAATTACATTGATGATCTTATTCGGGATGGAAATTTTATTGATTTATCGAATATTAATTTATAAATTTCTATATTCTTGTGTAGATTTTATTTTAATATAATTTTCAACATATACTATTACTAGTTTTTGATTGGACCATATGGGCCTCTAATTAGCACAATATTGACGACCACATAAATCATCAAGCCATAATTGCCCTTAAGAAGTCGTTTTATCTACAAATTTGCCATCACCAATGTCCACATACACAAATTTATCTTTCAAAGAAGTGTAGAAGAAAAAAACAGAGGAAGAAACAGAGAGAATGGTGGTGTTAGGATTACAATCTCTTAACTGGTACGGACATGGAAGAATCATACAGAAGAACAAGAAACATCTGATAGGTATTGTCAAAGCCACTAAAAGAGACGATTCTTCTTCATCTTCTTCACAGAGATTCGAAATCGATAGGGATAGAGCTAGAGAAGCTCTGAAACAACTTGATCAACAAATCGAATCTCAAGCCGGCGAAAAAAAACCAAGAATCTTATTCGTCAAGTCAGATGTTGTTAGAGATTCATCAAATGATCCGATCATGTTTCAAGAACCACCTGAAATCTCAGGATCATTCCTCACAACTTTAGCTTTTATTCTCTTAGCTTTTACTCTCTTCTACAACATTTTGTTCATTACAGTTATAAAACCATCCATAGATGGACCAGAATCAGTTCCATCAGAAAACAGATTAGCTATGTCTGATTCTGATCTTCTCCAGTTTCCACTTTCTTCTTTACCTGAAAAAACAATAAAACCATAATTTCTTGTATATTATTATCAGTTCTTGATTTGTCATTAATGCTTAAAATGTTCATAAACTTACAGAAAATTGGAACTTTTTTTCACATTATTTGCTTCTCAAGCTGCGATAACCGAAACGAGGTATCGGTATCCAATCTCAAACCAGAATCTTCAACTTCTTTACAAATCTTTTTACATCTCTTCAACCATCCTGAAACGGTATAAACGCTAATCATATCGCGATAAATATCATACGTCGGTGAAAATCCGGCTTCTTTGAGTTTCGAGTAATATCTAGTTGCTCTTCCTAAATCATCCAATGCTACAACTCTATACGCAGGAAGATCAAGAAGACAGTTTGATTCATCCATTTCCCAAACCACACTCATCGCTTCTCGGTATTTCATTTCCGAATATCGGCTATGTATCATCATAGTGTAACATCACAACGCTCGGTTCTCGGTTTTTGATTCTTTAAACCAGTCGAATAAACATCCCACTATTCTAATTGTATTTGTCACGTATAATTTTGATTTTATTGAATAAAGTAGTGACAGAAAGCGTAACTTTCAAATACTTGTTAGAGTTTAATTTGTTTTACAATTGGATTTTATGAACCATAGCATGTAAAAATAAAAAAAAACAATATAGGTACGAATTTTAAATGTCCAAAAATGCAAACGTTGACAAAGTATGTATACGTAGTGTAATTTAAATAAATGTAGACCTAGGGTATTAGTCTCCGTATAAAAGGCTCTCATAGAGATGATTTGTTCTTCTTTTTCAGTTCGCCGGAAAAAGAATAACGAATCCGGTGAGGCAAAGCTCCTTTTCTCACATCGTTCGGTTTTTTTTACTGGTTTTATTCTTCTCTGAAGTTGTGTAGATCCGATTGATTCTTCTTCCTGTTGAAATAATTAGGATTAGGAGATGTTGGAAATACGAAATATTGGGTTCATATGCTGCCGTTTTCCCGTGTTCAAGTGGATATTGCTTGTTCTAGCACAATCTATGTATACTGTCTGTGATTATGCTTTTGATTGGCTTCCTGGTTTATGTTATTATTCTCAAATTCATGACTTTATTTGTTGAAACTTTTCTGTCTTTACTGATCATGTGTATTTACTGCTTGCTAGAGACAAGATGACCTCTGGTGAACAAACTGGTTCAGGTAGTTTCTTGTTTTTGTTTGTTGTTCAAGTGAACTAACTTGAAGTGTGCAGTTCTTGAATTTGAATGTGTAGTAATTGGAATTTGTTTTCTTTGTTTACCAGTTGCAATTCCTCTTCAACGTTTAGCAATACAGTATTTGGATCTACCCGAGAGTCTTATCAACGACCTAAAGGAAGTATACAATACAACCGAGGCAACTTGGGCAGTTGATGTAAGCGATGTATTGGCGGATGGAAGAGTAACAAATGACATCAAAAATAGAGTTCGTTGTGGTTTGAAAATGAAAGCAGCCGCTTTTGCAGCTCATGCTTCCTTTGAGATCGTCAATAGACCAAATGCATCATCAACAACAGCCAAGGAAAAAAAATACTTCTCTAAATTTGCCAAAGATATAAGAGGGTTTAGACCGAATTATGAGAGGCTTCTAAAGTCGTATGATCACTTGAACGATGTAAGTGATTATGAGGCGTACGTATTGTACCTAAGAATAATCCAAGACGAAGAAAAAGACAGAGCAGAAGAAGAACAAGAGGAAAAAAGTCGAAAGAAAAAGGAGAAGAAGAAGGCGAGAGGAAAGAAGATTGGTGGTGAACTTGGTAAAGTTGGTGCTGGTAAGGAGGAGGTGGTGGTTGGTGATGGGGATGGTGGTACCAAATTTTACTGATTTATCGAATATTAATTTATAGATTTCTATACTTTTGTGTAGATTTTACTGGTTTATGAAATACTAGATTAAAACCCCTTTAAACCCCCTCGCGATGCGAGGATTATTTAATTTATAGTAAAAACACTAAATAGTTATGGTTAAAAAAATGTTTTAGAGAAAACATATTATATTCTTAATTCAATCCCTAACATAGATAATGCAGTAATTAAAGTTATAGGTTCATATGTCATTTGAAAAATTATAGTTTTATATCTCATATAATTTGAATAATTTGAAAATCAATAAAGTATACAGGTTTAATATATGTAAATATGGTTTAAATTATTAAATTATTTGATATAACAATTAAATCATTCTTACATGTTTTTACGATCCTTCTTTAATGTTATTTCGTAAACTTTAAACATGTAAAAACACACCACTAACCAAATTTTCCTTATCTTTGCTTTTTTCCTTGATCTATTTCTACTTCTATCCATAGTCAATTATTTTGTGTTCCCCATAGATATAACATATTTTAAACCTCTGCCTATATATAACGATAGAAACATGGTATTTTCTATTTTTAATTATATAGTTTGGTATTTTCCATTTTTTTAATTTGTTTTTTATATTAAATTTCTCTATTAAAAATTGTTTTCAACTAAATATTTTATATAACTATTTGTATAGAGGTTTTGTGCAATTTGTAAAATTACTTTATGCTTGTTTTTTCCATTTTAACTTTTTCCTTTTTGGTTAATTAGCAATTTTGATATTGAAAAACTTACATATTTATATAATTGACATGTGTTATAATCTAATCGACTACTTAACACGTGTCGCGATCTCGTGAGTTAGAATTATGCAAACTCTCCTTTATATAATAAGATTAATTTACAGAATTCTATACTTTTGTGTAGATTTTATTTTGAAATTAGTTTCCAGCTATTATTAATTTTGGTTGGACCATATGGGCCTCTAAAGCCTTATTACACTTTTACACATAAGCACAATATTGAAGACAACTTAAAATCATCAAAGTCATAATTTCCCTAAGAATCGTTTTATCTACAATTTTGCCATCACCAACGTCCACACACACAAAATTTATCATCTTTCAAAGAAGTGTAGAAGAAGAAAAAACAGAGGAAAAAACAGAGAGAATGGTGGTGTTAGGATTACAATCTATCAATTTGTACGGACATGGAAGATTCATAGAGAAGAACAAGAGCAAGAAACATCTAATGGGTATGGTCAAAGCCACTAAAAGAGACGATTCTTCTTCATCTTCTTCACAGAGATTCGAAATCGATAGAGATAAAGCTAGAGAAGCTCTAAAACAACTTGATCAACAAATCGAATCTCAAGCCGGCGAAAAAAAGGCGAGAATCTTATTCGTCAAGTCGGATGTTGCTAGAGATTCATCAAATGATCCAATCATGTTTCAGGAACCACCTGAAATCTCAGGATCATTCCTCACAACTCTAGCTTTTATTCTCTTAGCTCTTACATTGTTCTACAACATTTTGTTCATTACAGTTATAAAACCATCTATAGATGGACCAGAATCAGTTCCATCAGAAAACAGATTAGCTATGTCTGATTCTGATCTTTTCCAGTTTCCACTTTCTTCTTCACCTGAAATAACAATAAAACCATAATTTTTTTGTTCTTGATTTGCCATTAATGCTTTCTTTTACATTATTTGTTTCTCGAGCTGAGATAACTGAAACGAAGTATCGGTATCCAATCTCAAACCAGAATCTTCAACTTCTTTACATATCTCTTTACATTTCTTCAACCGTCCTGAAACGGTATAAACGCTAATCATATCGCGATAAATATCATACGTCGGTGAGAATCCAGCTTCTTTGAGTTTCGAGTAATATCTCGTTGCTCTTCCTAAATCATCCAATGCTACAAATAGTTTAATAACTACTCTATAAGCAGGAAGATCAAGAAGACAGTTTGATTCCTCCATTTCCCAAACCACACTCATCGCTTCTCGGTATTTCATTTCCGAATATCGGCTATGTATCATCATAGTGTACATGACAACGCTCGGTTCTCGGTTTGATTCTTTAAACCAGTCGAATAAACATTCAACGAGCTCGAATCTTCCTAACTTCACACAGATTTTCATAACACTTGTGCAGTCTTGTTGGCTCAATCTCAAATCTTCTCGTTCTTTTAATTCGTCGAGAAGAGCAATAACAAGATGGTACTTATCGGGGTTTTTAGAGATTTCGAGAATCATCTTCACGTAAACACTCGAGTCAAGTATCCGATTGTTACTCTTCGCGATCAGTATTAGCTTCCGAGCTAGATTTAGCCATCCGCCTTCGATACATCCTTTGATCATTGCTTCGATTACGTTCTTGCTAGCTAAACTATTATCGAATTTAAGCAGTTTCAGCTCGTGATGCTTCGCAAGAACCTGGATCGTCGACGTGAGAATCCGGTTATCCGGAAACAAATGAGGATACTTTTCTGCCCAACGATAAGTCTGTAAAGCTCTCTCGGGTAAACCCATATGACCTAATTCACGAATCGTTGTGGAAAGAGACCCTTTACGCAAAAAGCTAACCCATTTGTTCAGAACAAGAGACACATTTACATCAGAAGAAGGTAAGCTTTTGATCTCTCTAGCTAAACCGATAAGAAAGCTCGGATCTTTATACGCTTGCTTCGACGATGAAACGGATTTGACGTTGTTTTTCGGAGTTGGAAGACCTAAAGGTCGTACCTTGTGAGGTTGAGGTAATGGTAAAGGCCTAATTCGAATCGGTTTATTGGGTTTTTGAGGGATTCGTTTAACGAAAAGCGACGAAATCGCCTCGAGTTCTTCCGGTTCCCAAACAACACTATCATCTAATTCCTCTTCTGATTCTTCTTGATCTTGTACTAATGGTGATGGCTCAGAAATTGGTTTCCTTAGAAACAAATTAACACCGAAATCCGGAGGAAGCTTGTTCCGGCGAGGATTACGGAGATTCTTAGTTAGTTTTCTTTGACTCGCGGTGATGATTCCGACGTTACTGGTCATTTGGAGATTCATGTAGAAGCTAAGTGACGAAGAGACAGGACAATGCAGTATCATTTCTGATTTTCCTCAAATGAAACGAAATTAGGGTTCTAATTTCACAGTGAATCGATTCTAATCCAGGCTAATTCCGACTAAATCTAGCTCAAAAACCGTTTCTAAACAATCGAATCGAAGAACAATCTAGGGTTTTGGAGATTGAACACAAACCTTAGTGAAATGAAGAAGCTTTAGGGTTTTAGAATTGAAACCATCCAAGGAATCCGAAAGCACAATATTGATCCGAAGAAGAAAATCAATAAAAGCTTTACCTCCATGCGAAAGAAATGAGCACGAGGAAGAAGAAGAAGAAGCAACAATTTTCAATTGACCCGACACGGTTGACCCGACTCGACTCGACCCGACCCGATGAAGGGAAGAATCAAATATCCTTTTTTTTTTTTAAAGGTTGATTTACGGATAAGCACTAGTTGCGTGGCAGAACCTTTGGAAGCATGTGGAGGGTTCCCTAGTTGGGAAAGAGCTGGCAAAAAGAAAGAAACATCGATGTCTAAAACACTAAGAGGATTAGCTTAAAGCCAATTTTTTCACAAGTTCTTTATCTCTTAGATGGTCCCTAAAAAGTGAAATGATAACAAGTTTTTGTTTATTTATTTCATAGTTTTTTTTCTTATAATGGTTGGTTTTTAAAAGTTTTTATGATACATAGTCAATGTCTCTCGAATTCGAACTCGTGTATTTAATAGAAAGGCTTATGGACTTAAAACCATTAGGCTATTGCCGATTCACGGCAAACAATTAGCCCCTAAAATATTTATTATATTGGAAGGCCCCAAACACAAGCTTGCCTTGCTTATGCCCAGGGCCGACACTGCACAAGAGTTTAGTGTTTCTTTATGCTTTAAAAACTTTGTGGTGAGAAACTAAGTTTATGCTTATAATAAAAAACTGAGTTCATGCAGTTACTTGATAACATAAATCTTCCAATAAGTAGACAAAGTCTTCAAAATAAATAAAAAGAAATCAAAGCAACATCTTTCCTCATTTCTTGAAAACCCAAAACGTCACTTAAGCGTTAGAAGAACTTGCCTCATGATTGAAAAGTTGTGCAGTAATCTTTCCAAAGGAGTCTTCTAAAACTTTTAAAACGTTTTCAGCCACCGCTGCTCTTGTCGTTTCACCCAATTCCAGAAGGTTCAAAGTTGTCTTCAAGGTCGTTTGGGTTTCTTCCAACTTAGCTTCACATTTTTTGAATCCCTCCTCCATTGCTTTCAACTCAGCTTTTAAATTCGCCTGGTTGAGTTTGTTTCAGCTCCTGTTTCAAAATACCCGAGTCTGTTTTCTCTTTCTGAGCTTGTGCTTCAGCGCCACGTCCGAGATTCCTCTTGAGTTTGTTTCAGCTACTGTTTCATATTTCTCTTCGGTTTCACGTATCTTGTCTCCCTGCCAGTGTCGGCTCAATCATTTTGGATGTCTTATGCATATATGTAAAAAAATGTTATTTTCGTACATTTTCCTATACCGTAAAAATAGTAATGTAAATAAAAAAAACATTGGTGATAAGATTAATGCTTTGGCAAAAGAGCTTGGAATACTTGGGGTTGAAAGAGGAACGAACAATGGAAACATTGGTGCGTTGGAAGTACATGTTAGCCAACTTCATGATGAATTAGTAACAAAGGATGGTAATATTAATGTGTTGGCAAACGAGGCTGGAATGCTTCGGTATGAAATAGATAAGACTATACCTTCTCTCGACAGATGGCAGATGTTGGAAGATTTATGGTGGAAATGGAACCCGATGGTAACTGCCAGTTCAGAGCATTGGCTTATCACTTTTGGGGAAATGCGGAGAGGCATCTAGAACTCAGGGGAGCTGTTGTTAATCATGTGAGTAACCAATTATCCTTTTTACTTTTTTTTCATTGTGAAGAATTTATTATCATCTTGTTATGTCCAGATGAGGGGACATCGAGAAAGGTTTGAGCAAATGGGTGTAAAAGATGAAGCCGACTTTCAGATGCAAGCTGGGGACTTTGAAAGGTACTTGAATCAAATGGAAAGAGATGGAGAGTGGGGCGACGAAGCCACTTTACAAGCTGCAACCGATATAGTAAGGAATTTATACAAATTTTTTTCTTGAGTAAACTAACTTTGATAAATTAATTGTTTCCTTGTTAAGTATGGCTACGTCATACGTATTTTTCAGTACCATATAGTAGTTGCTGGTGAGAGACTTATTCAGCCTATTGCTATTGTGAATCAAAATGGAGGTAATGATGATGTGTGAAATCAAAATTTTAATTTTGATTAATTTTGTTTATCGAAAATGTGTTGTTTGCAGTGGAGGAGGTTTCCCTCAGTTATGATGGCCGTCATTACAATGCACTTGTATAAAATCCGGAGGTTTGATTCCAAAAACTTTTGCATGGAGTTTTTGGTTTTAGATTTCATAAACAAAGAGTTCTTTGGTTGTAGAGAAGCCAGGGGGTTGATTTCATAAACAAAGAGTTGTTTTAAAAACTTTTGCAAGATAAATTTGTCTTTTCTTTGATCAAAATTTTTTGGTTAGAAACAGAGAAGCTCTTGATAAACCGAATGCATCAAGTTTGATATATTAAAATAGAGCCTTTCATTAAGTGAAACAAAAAATCATTTCTTTTATCCATTTGCCTCGAGTTAATATAACTAGCATTCCTCTTGAATTTGTTTCAACTACTGTTTCAGATTTCTCTTCGGTTTCACGTATCTTGTCTCCCTGCCAGTGTCGGTCCAATCATTTTGGATGTTTTATGCATATATGTAAAAAAATGTTATTTTCGTACATTTTCCAATACCGTAAAAATAGTAATGTAAATTAAAAAAACACATTAAAATTCTATTAAACCGTTTATAATTCTAAATAGTTAGTGAGAAATAAATAAAAAACAACAAAATAGAATTTTTTTTTGAAATATTGCTCAGCTTCAACTTCGAATTATACATTATAATTTCAAATGAATAATTAACATGTTTACTACAACTCTCTGATTATGCTTTTGATTGGCTTCCTGGTTTATGTTATTATTCTCAAATTCATGACTTTATTTGTTGAAACTTCTCTGTCTTTATTGATCTTGTGTATTTATTGCTTGCTAGAGACAAGATGGCCTCTGGTGAACAAACCGGTGCTGGCAGTTTAGGTAGTTCCAACTAAAATGTTGTGTTGTTTTTGTTTGTTGTTCAAGTGAACTAACTTGAAGTGTGCTGTTCTTGAATTTGAATGTGTAGTAATTGGAATTTGTTTTCTTTGTTTACTAGTTGCAATTCCTCTTCAACGTTTAACAATACAATATTTGGATCTACTTGAGAGTCTTATCAACGACCTAAAGGAAGTATACAAAACAACTGAGGCAACTAAGGCAGTTGATGTAAGCGATGTATTGGCGGATGGAAGAGTAACAAATGACATCAAAAATAGAGTTCGTTGTGGTTTGAAAGTTTTTCTGTCAAAGGATAAAGTTAGTGGTCTTGTAGAGGATGTTAGCAAGCTTAAGGTTAAAATAGTAACAAAGGGTGATAAGATTAATGCGTTGGCAGAAGAAGTTGGAATACTTGAAGTTGAAAGAGGAATGAACAATGGAAACATTACTGCGTTGAAAGTACAGGTTAGCCAACTTCAAGGTGAAATAGTAACAAAGGATGGTAATATTAATGTGTTGGCAAACGAGGCTGGAATGCTTCGGTATAAAATAGATACGATGAACGCATCTAATACAAGAAAGAATCAAGACATTGCTACGTCACAAGCAAACCTTTGGAAGCATGTGGAGGGTTCCTTAGTTGGGAAATAGCTGGCAAAAAAAAAGAAACATCGACGTCTAAAACACTAAGAGGATTAGCTTAAAGCCAATTTTTTCACAAGTTCTTTATCTCTTAGATGGTCCCTAAAAAGTGAAATGATAACAAGTTTTTGTTTATTTATTTCATAGTTTTTTTCGTATAATGTTGGTTTTTAAAAGTTTTTATGATATATATAGTATCGGGGCCAAACTCATTTCAAAACAACCACTAATTGTTTATGCAGATTTAAAATGTGAAAATTGATAATAATGATATGTAGTTTAATAGTTTGGGTCAGTCGATTTTGTGTTACTATTCATAATCAAATTTATAGGATACATTATGGCTGCGAAGATTCAAAAATGTTTGAGTAGTATTGTGCCATTTTCTTAACAAGGAAATTGCAAAAATTGGATATGTATATACATATTTCTATATGTATGTATTCAGAAACATTTAGGCTAAGTAAGTACTATGTATGTATGATTATCATAAAATTTCATTGTTGCATGTACACATGTGCATGAACATGACCACACAAAATTAAATAATATTCATTGGACCCATTGATTGAATAAAACAAGTACAAGAGAGACAAACTTTCGTCAGAAAAAGTGTTCAAATTAAATACAAAGGTTACATTTAATCGATTGACCAAGAAAATGACAATAAAACATCCAACAAAACTGAAAATCACAACGCAAATATTCGTAAACGACTTATATATTCACATATAGAAAACAAAAATTAATATACCTTTATCATATAGTATTCAAACTCCAAATCTCTCAAATAAATAAATAAATTATTTTCTTTTAATATTCATATACAAGCAACAAATGACAAAAAATGCCCCCTCTAGCTGTGAAAATGCATTGAATCATAAATAACCAATATATGGACTTATTATATAGAAACTGCCCCCAAATCTTAACCAAACACCATATTATACGACTATATCTGATCATATCGATCCTGTTCCATCAATCCGACTTCTCTTGCTCCGGTGCTTTCCGTTGCCGTGGCGCCTCGGAATTCCTCCAAACGTGACCGGATCATAAACCCTAAGCCGTCTAGCTTCTGCAGGATTCACCATGCACTCTGGCAAAGCAGCATTGTACCTCCTCGTATCATAGCAATACGAGTAAGTCATGTGTTTCCGCCTGAAAATGTCCATTTTACCCCTCTGCGACAGGGTAATCTCCTGCATCGCACGAATATCCTCGGCCGCACCTTCATCACACATCGGAAACTGCTCAATTTGGTCAACGGCGCAGCCGTGAAGGACTAAATCAGAGAACCGCGCGATGTAAGGCGCATATTTGTAATTTACACCGTATTTGCCACCGTTAGTCGCCCATTTAGAACCGTCCCATATTGTCGTGTACAGAGACATCGGCTTTGACGGAAAGTCACCGCCCATCGACGCCGTTCGCTTAACCTCTCTTATTGGAACATTGTCTACAAAGAATCTGCATAACATAAACAACAACCAAATTAACAAATTTGATCAATACCCACAAAATAATCACCTGAACAGGTTTAATTAGCTAAATATTAAATTGAGTTAGATTAGTGGACATAGAATCAATACCAACATGTAAAAAAGATTTTAAAAAACATGTTTGGCAAAAATTAACAGCTTTTTGATCAACTATGTAAGATTCTGTATGGGGTCATTGATACCAATTTTGGAATCAAATTTAGGATTTTGATCAATACCCACAAATTATGAGATCAAAAAGACTTGAAATATTCCATCTTTTGATGAACTTGTGTAAAGATTCTCATTTAGAAAATTGGACCCCAATTTCGAAAACAAACTCCATATGGGGTCATTGTTGATGCCAAAAAAACGAAAGCTGTAAACCATTTTTGGGGCACACAAAAACTTGAAAATTGACAGGAACAAAACAACCAAAAGCAAAACCATGTCCCAAGCATCACAAAACTTTCCACAAGAAGAAATATATACATTTAAGCATAAAAGAAAACCAAAAGATCCTCCAAAACATTAAACCCCACTTGAATTTCCTTATAGAAGATAAGGCTCAATAACCTAACCTCCTTTCACAAAAATCAGAGAATAATGAATTTTCATAATTTTTACTTACATGATGTGAGAATCAGACCATAGGATACTGTATTGATGAAAATCTTCAGTAGGATCAAACCATAGATTATATCTTTCTTCTCTTCCCATATGAGTACTACCATTACCATAAACATTTGTCTGAACCCTCCATTCTTTTCCTCTAATATTACCAAGAAACTCAAAATCAATCTCATCATGATTCTTCTCATACATATCTCCATTTGACATCTGAAAAAAAAAAAAAAAACCAAATTTATCACCTAAAGATCCTTACTTTGTTAATTCTAACCATACCCAAAAGCTAAAAATGGTGAGATTTGTTAGACTTACATAAAAGGCAACAACAACACCAGCTGAATAATCAGAAGGTAATTTAATTGAAGCACTGAAGAATCCATGCAAGTAAAGATCATTTGAAGCAAACCCAGAACCTGTAACAAGAAATCAAAATCAAAATCATCATCACTAAACCGGGTTCAAGAAACAGAGGAAAAAATTGTAAATAACCCTACCGGTTCTTTCATCGAGTGTTAACCGGACAGATTTGCCATCTTTGTGAACAATCAAGTTCTTGTCACCGAAAAGTTGTGTGTAACTTTCTTCAAAAGATGTGATTGGAAGATCTTGTAGAGTAAATCCAGAAACTAAACCGGAAAACAGAGACATGAACACTAAGAAACCACACAAAGTTTCCATTTTTAAAATCATATTCTTAACAAAACGCTTCTGTGTGTAATATAAATTGGATAGCTTTTAGAGGAAGAGATAATCTAGCTTGCGTAAGAAAGCTATGGAGGTTTTTTAGAGAGAGAAGGAGACGAGAGGCTAATGAGAGAGAGAGAGAGAGTGTGAATATGAGGTTTCCATTTGTCATTTGGGTGGTTTATAATTTCTATTTACAAAACAAAATATTTTGAAATGATTTTTCTTTCCATATTCTTTAATTTTTTGTTTTATTAATACGCGGTGAAACTACGTGTCAAGATATTTAGCGAGTCTAAATTAATCTGAATATACTAATTGGATTTTAACTTCTAAAATTTCGTAAACCTGATATTTTTCCAGCTGTAAAACATTAAGGACATAAATAAATGGATCACATTCGGGTGTTATTTGCCTTCTATGGTTTGTTTATTAGTATAATAACCATAATTAACAAATTTTAACGATATGAGTCTTAAATCATTTTAATACCGATCGAAATAACATTTAAATTTTGTCATAATTATCTATGTTTGTGTATATACGGGATCTGTTAGATTTTCGACGGAAAAGAAAGAAGTACTAATTTGAGAATAATTTTTCTATTCGGTGGAACTGGAATTGTGCTTAAAGATCCAAAATGTACAATAAATATCGAAATATAAAAGACGACGAGAGAAAAACAAAGAGAAGCAAGAAAGCATGAAGAGCTTTGCTTCTTACACATGTGTCCCGACAAATAGTCACAGGTGTTATGTCAGCTCTGTTCAACCAACAATTCAACAAAAATGTGTAGAGATTACAGATTTTGTAAGCATAAAAATCAAAGAAATCACAAATTCTGAAAAATGTTATACATACACGGTAAACCCGAATTAAATGAGTAAATAGTCTCGTGGTGTAATCATTAATATGGAATTATTCAAATTTGTAGTTTTTTTCTTATGTACTGTAGAGCCGTAGAGGTTTCTTCGAAGAGGGATAAAGTACAAAAAAAACCATAATACAAATAAGAAAAGAGAAGAATATTAAGTTGTGTATAAAAAGCTGTGGACTATAGAGATCTCTCCTCGAAGACAAACGGGGTACATTTTAAGAAAAGGTGAATCATTAAGGTTTTTTTAAGTAAAAAACAATTTTATTTTGAGACTTTCGGAGTCAAAAATAAAAGGCGTATCATTGAATTCTCAATTTTTATAGTATATGGTAAGGTTTTTAATTAATTTCCCATAAAGCACATAACGGAGAAAAAATAAAAGTCGTATTGGGTTAGCCGCCCCAATATGCCGTCTCTACACATTGACCGAAATACCCCTCTCCGTTAAAAGGACTAAACGGATTTGCCTCTCAGTGGTATTCCCGTAAATAAGTCTGCCACTAAAGGACAATAATAAATTTGTGCAAACGGTAAATTAAAAAACGTGTGAAGGAAACGCGGGTCTTAAAGATTGACACGTGGGAATTAACTTGTGGAGCGGGTGGACAAAACGCGAGATTTTTAGGCGCCGCAGCTCTGTGCCAATGAATGCAACCCGAGCAAAACGGTGTCGTACGAGTGACAACGTTAATTAACAGCGTTTTTGAAAAGATGGGTCCCACTTAACCTAATATAATCCGTGTTGGATGTAATTTGAAATCATGAATACAATAAAAAAAAGGTCTTGATTTATGAATGGTTGTAATACGAAAATGGAATCATGTGATATAATACTTGTACTGTCTATTTAATTTCTCCAAAAATTTAAGAATCACAATAGTTGTACGTGCTTTAGACTTTGGGTTTAATTTGTCTTACTAAAAGAGTTATTAATTGGATTAATAACATGTACATATAGTACTAAAAGTTTATCAGGTGTAGGCTAAGATAACTTTAATACGTATGTAATTAAAATGCGTGTATAATATTATAAAGTAGCAAAATTATACTTTTAAGGTCCCTAAAATATACATAAAACATACCTACAATATTTAGCATAAAGCTGACAAGAACAAACACTTTTTACCACGTCAGCACATAGTAGCCGTTGGATCTCTAAACGGGCCCACTAATATATCATACTATAAAATTAGCCTGGAGCTTAAATAACGGCAACATTAACGCCGTTAATTCGTCCTTCTTTATTTTTGGTAAGAGCCGTGACCGAGGGGCGAGGGGTCCCAATACTTCACGCGTAAATAAAGAATAATTATTCTTTTCTCAGTGATAATAATTACGATTAAAAATAACTTTCACAATCAGTATTATTACTAGTTTACTTTCAGGTATTTGGTTGGGTGGGAAAAATACTTCTTTTCGTATTAATTTATTTCGGGAAGGTTACAACCGTTATCGTCTCAACTAGTCTACTAGGTGCGAGTTATAATTAGGTGTTATTTCGGGAAGGTTACACTAATTAGTGTAAGAAAAGTATCGCATATGTATGTAAAATAAAAAATGAAAGATCCCAATATTCACGTGAGAGTTTTGCATGGGTATAATCTTAATCCACACGGATCAATGTTGTCGTCATATCGAATCACAGTCGTTGATATGTGCATGGGGATCTTATCTTAATTTGGCAAAAAAAAAAATAATAGTAATAGTTCCAACAAATTAAAAATCTATGATTCGGATTTTATGCCTTTACCAAAGAAAAATTGCTGATTAATTCGTATCTGTTTTTAATAAAGTAATGGCCAGAATCTCAATGAAGTAAGAACTTGATGAATAATGGTTACATTAACCTATAAAACGAGTAAATCAAATGGAATGAACGTAACAAAACGATTGAATGATACTCTATTTGTGTGTTTAACCGCTTGATAAAAGTTTCCTAGATTAGTTGTCCAAAAGAGAATTTTTTACAAATGAATTTTTTACAAATCTTGTAGCTAGGATCGATCGAGCTGATCAAGTTAAGAAGTTGATGTTGTAAGAATCTTTGTTTTCACGAAGATGGATGATTTCAATTTTCATGTAAAATGAATGTTTCACTTTTTATATATAAAAAAAAAATGAATGTATCATTTCTTTATTTTGTCCATCCCAATTAAATTCGATCAGTTGAATGTAAATCTTACCGATGTTGTGGTTGTGTATCACCTACTATTCAAACTCATAATGAAAATAAATGCATCATCGTCGTAAATAAATCTTGCAGATGTTGTGTTTATTTATGAATTAGAACTAAAAATAGTACTCCCTCTGTTTTATATTAACTGTCGGTTTGAAAAATGTATCTGATTAGTATTTAGATGTATTTAACTCAAAAACACATCCAAATACATTTCAGATACATTTTATCAAAACGACACTTAATATGAAACGGAGGGAGTAAAAAAAGTGTACTCATACACACACGAGGACAAAATATTTAGGTGAAAACGGATTTATTTTTTGCTAAATGGTAAATATTTCATAGGAATGAATAATGTTTAGAACTACAAAATGAATTATAGATCTAGAGAATGATTTCACGGCAAAAAAGATAAAAACATGAAACCATACAACTCAAAAGGTTTTCAGTCCGTTACTCGACATTAATCAAAAGATTAACGGAGATAGACGAAGTGATGACGATGCTAATTGTCCAATCAAAATCTGTTGAGGGTGTGAAGATGCATAGGAGAGAACTCCAACTCTAGGCATTAGAAGCCGTTCAACGGAGGCCAACACAAAGGATCGTCAACGGTAGAAGCTTCAATGACCTCGATCACTAACTCCTCTTGCGTCAAGTGAGATTAATCTTGAAGTAGACCATGAGCTAAACACTAAGGAGGAACCTCACGCACTAAAACAACAATCAGTGCACACTCACCCTGCTAAGTTCACATTTATCTCCCCTTCGAAGTCAGCAGTACAGAGCAATTAAAACAATGAAGACCACACCAATCACCTATAGTGATACTAGCTCCTCTAATGCACCGAATGAAGCAACGACACAACACCACAACATCAGAATATGACCCAATCGACACCTAGGCCCGAAACCAACCATCAAACACTAGAGGTACCATGTTGAACACCAAAGTTAGAGTCTTGAGGCCTCCACCGGAAGCACAACCATGACAATAGCTCCAACATCGCAAGAAACCAGAGGCAAGCAAGATAGAGACTAAGACGATACCTCACACTCGAAGACACCACCATAGCCACCATAACGGATTTACAATCATTTATATATGTAAAAATAATACAAGTGAAAGTTAACTCCACTTGTTTCTTTGTTAATCGTTAACTAAACAAGAGGAGATCGAGTAAACGAAAGAGTGCCACTTGTTTTTTTGTCAAAAAAATGAAATGCCCGAAATGCCCCTGTCAGTGAAGTCATATTACCTGTCGCCGTTGGACTCTCCGACTGCTTACAAGTTACAACCAACGTCTTTGTCGTATTATAAATTTATGACTATTATTACGCACAAAACCAAATGCATTTTTACAAGAATTAAAATTCTCCACGATGCACCGTATAGTATTATTTAAATTTGACACAAAAAAGTATTATTTAAATAAATATTATTACTTTCCAGTTTCCCCCTGCAAATCTCTGTTGATTTGCCGACAAAAAAAAAAAAAAAAATCTCTGTTGATTTATGCTAATATTGATGATTTCTAGTTTATACAACACTATAACAATAAATTTAGAATCGTGTGAAAAGGCACTGGCTTCTCTAAAGCATTAGTTTAAAATTTTATATATTGTTAATTTCAAACTTTTTTTTGTTAAAACTTTATAGTTCCGACATGGGGTTCACCCTTTGCATTGTGGTGTGTAATTAAATACATCTTGAGAGTATAGCAACAAAATACACACAAACCACAATGATAGAGCAATAACCATGTGATCACGTATCTTAATCTTGATCAATGTTTTATGGTGCATCATGTAAATAATCTTGCTTCCTATTTAGCTAACATGTTCCTGATCATATATACTATATCTTTAAATATCAATAGTTAATGTAAGAAATTGATCATTGAGGGTTTCTCTAAAAGGGTTTATCACTAACTAGAATTTAGGATAAGCAACACATATACCCTAATTTTTGTTTGTTTGTTTAAAAACACATAATCAAGTCTTGATTTTATGTTATCTTTCGTTTTTCCCTGCACATTTAATAGAGTATTGATGATATTATCAAAAAAGTTTTTTTCAATGTGCATCACGTCAAGATTATGTCGAAGTCTATGATCTTTCCAATAAGGTAACTCCTAAAAAATGCTCTGCTTATGCCAATTGTGAGTGTCACCGTATCCTTGTATTCGCATGGTTTCCTCCACAAACAACTGATTTAGGCAAACATTTGACTTCATTCAAGAGCTCATCGCCTGTTAGTATCTGAGGTGGATTATGATTTACCACTCTTCCTCTTCTGAAATTCTTCCTGTTTCGCCGATAGCTATGATCTGTTGGTCGAAAACACCGATGACAATCAAACCAACTTGTTTTTCTACCATTTCTTAATTGAAATGCATTGGTCTCATCCAAACAATAAGGATAAGCTAGTCGACCATGAGTTGTCTATCCTGAAAGCATACCATAAGCAGGAAAGTCACTTATCGTCCACATAAGTACAGCTCGTAAGACATAATTCTGCTTGGTAGAAATATCATATGCTTGAACACCGTTAACCTACAACTCCTTCAGTTCTTCTACCAATGGCTGAAGAAAAATATCAAGACTTCTCTTGGGATGATTTGGACCACGAACTAGAACTGTTAGAAACATAAATTATTGCTTTATACACATTTCAGGTGGCAGATTATACGAAGTCATGATTACAGGCCATAAGGAATAGTTATGTCCTGACATACCAAATGGATTGAAACCATTTGAGCATAACCCAAGGTAAACATTTCTTGGCTCAGATGCAAAACTAGGATGTACCTCATGAAAATGTTTCCAGGCTTCTCCGTCAGAAGGATGACACATTTCTCCACTGTTTGGTGAGTGCTCTGCATGCCATCTCATATCTTTTGCTGTATTATGAGATTGATATGACTGCTGCTTTTGTAACAATTTGGTCACAAATAGTGACGGAAATTAGCTACGACTTAAATCGTCACCGTATTGTGATATGACATAAAAATTTGGTTGTAATAGCGTATCTAAAACGTAACATATATGTGACGATAATTTTCGTATCAAAATTTAGTCCCAATAACTCTTTTTTTTTAGTGCAAACTCGGTAATTTAACATGTAGCTTGAGCTCTAAAAAAAAAAAAATTGAAATTTGCTCTTAAAATTTTAACTCGAGTTTTTTTTTTGGGGACTCAAGTTCTATACATGAATTTGGTTATATATATACTTATATTATTATATATGTATAGATATTTATAAAATGTGTATTATGCCAGTGGGTGGATTTTCAAATCATTATGTGTATTATAAAGTATTTGATCAATACCGACCAAAAAAAAAAAATCATTAGATTCCACCGAACCAATAGCAATGAGGCCAAAAGGTATGTACCGTGATGGGGTGCGATTTCTTCAATAACAAATACTAGAGCATATATATAATATATACCAGACTAATTATTAATTATTCTTGTTTTATTTTGTTCTGAAGAATTTTGGTTCTTTCTCGTAGGTCCGTTTCTCACCATATATATTCCCGACACTACAAACATACACACAGTGCAATCCTTCGGTGCAGTGCAACCACTGCCGGATCTATATATATATGAAAAAAAAAATAGTTACCAAAAATATATGTACAGGTTGTTTTCTATATAAATTAAGTTATCATAGTATCTAATGATGAAGTAATCTCTATATTCATAATAGAATGGTATTAACGGTTCACAATTAAATATAAGACTTCACTGAAGGTTGTAAAGATGGTTTTGAACGTTCAGAAACTGAATGCACACTTGTTAAAAATAACAGATGTGTCTTGCAAACGTATTCTAGATTGATTTTCGAAGAAGGTTTACTATGCGAAACAGAGGTTATCAAAAGGGTTAATTTGCTACGATTTTGCATGTGTTTGTGTGAGTGTTTTTGCGCTTTTGGTATAGACATACATTATTAACTTTAATGTTATATAGGTACATTTTTATTTATAAGATAACAAACAATAAAAAATTCGATATATTATTGAAACTAATTATAAGCTTGTATGGTAATTTTTTTTTTATCCTTTTGTTGCGATTACATGGCGATTTTAGTTACTTTTATTCGAAGGTAAGTGTCTTGATTAGTTGATTTAACTTATTGATATAAACTTGTTAGTAGTTTTCTTTTTGCTTCTTTATGTGAGTGGCTGAGTGCCAGCTAGTGGATGAAGAGTTATGATTAAGCAATAGGATTCATCATATTTGGATGATCCTATAACAAATCATTTGCTTTTTATTTCGAAAATAAGATTTGAAAGATTTCACATCCGTGCTGTTATCAATCTACTTATATGAGCCCTACCAATTTTATTTAGTTAGAGATTCTGAAAGACACATACACTACAACACATACCAAAAAATTAAGGGTTAATGTGTGCAATAACCTAAAAATAAATTGAAAACTAACAAACTAACCAAACCGGCAAACCCCCTCAATCTAAAGACTACGAATTTTTTCACAAAGATTAATTATTCAAAAAAAAAAAAAAAAAAAAAACAACGGGAAGTAGCATTTGTAAGTTAGCAAAACTAGCGTGGTTTTGAAACTTAGTAAGCAAACTTGGATTTACATCTTTCAATTCTTATATTGCTTTTGCAATTGTTCTACAACAATCTTTATTGTATCATATAAAAAAAAAATACTTTACTTTTCGATCCTCAATATAAAAGCTCGAGTAGGTTTTACAATTATATAAAGTTGTAGATTTAAATATAGGTTTCCATTTGTTCATGCTATGCATGTCGTTTATATGATTATATCCACTTTGTTTTCTACTTAATGGAGTGTGTTGCATAAACTTGGTATATGGAGAAATCTATTTTAAGATAGTCACACACCCCTTTTATTATTTGTTCCCAAT
The DNA here is from genome assembly GCA_963576765.1 of Draba incana. Lineage (NCBI taxonomy): Eukaryota > Viridiplantae > Streptophyta > Magnoliopsida > Brassicales > Brassicaceae > Draba > Draba incana. Next base: position 547,713 of record OY755217.1, on the reverse strand, counting down.
AACTTTTCCTTTCATTGCCAATATCAATGTTCCTTAGGGAAAACACATCATGAAAAAAACAATGAACAATGAAGTTCACACCTACTTACCCAAGATACTAAAATTTAAAAGAAATCAAACTAACGAAATAGTTATAAACCTGAACCACGCGTTGCGCGGGCTCTCACCTAGTACGATGAAATAAAAATTGATGAACAGTTAAATACAATAAATTTAGTTACACAAAATAAACTATATAGGAAAATATCTCAAGTAGCATGCTTTATGAATTCGAGAAATACCATTTGTAATTTTTTTTACTACGGTATGATAATGTAATTTATTCAACTAATATTGACGATCATTTTCGTTAAAAAATATATATATTGTTAATCTCGATATATATAAGGTTTGTTATGTCACTTATAAACATGATAATGTCGTTGTTGGGAGTTAGAGTTACGTGCAGGTAACTTAAATGAAATGAAATCTTTGAAAGAGATATAGATCACAGCTATGATATAAGTGTGGACTCGGAATATTGATATATATATATAGACTGTTTATATTGTTTTCGTGGATGATTTGTCTCAATCTCAAATTGTCACGTAATCACTTTCGAACCATATCTTTTTTTTTTTTAATTAATATATTTTCTTATTTAACTGTTTCCCTAAACGAGAAAACATTTGGAACCTTACAATGAAAATACTAGATAATCAAAACCCAAAAAACCACACGCAGGTGGAACTGATCTGAACATCTATTATCTAGCAATATTTGAGCCGAATCTATAATGAGAAAACAAACAGATTGGTGAGGTGATTTAATGAGAACCAAAAATTCAGCCTTACTCTTGATGCGATAACAGAGATTGAGAAGCCTAAGAAGACTGGAAAAATTCGAACCATGTTGATAAGTAAGTGAGCGTGGAGCTTGGACCATTCTCACGAATACAATCCCGATCAAGAGTATATAATTTCCTGTTAAGTTTCCTAGGCATCCAACTCAAAACCAATTGGCGAGAGGTCCAAGTCCCTTATATATTGTTTAATATCATTTCCAACTTCCTATGTGGGACAATTGTCCCTAATACGCCCCCTCGAGATGATGGCTCTTTGGCCGTTAATCTCGGAATGTTTGGGCAAGGATCGATAGACCATTTTCGGTTCAGATCGATTATGGATCGGGTTGGATTTTGTAGATCGTGGGCTCTGATACCATGTTAAGTTTCCTAGGCATCCAACTCAAAACCAATTGACGTTTAGTGGAGAGCCCCAAGTCCCTTATATATTGTTTAATATCATTTCCAACTTCTGATGTGGGACAATTGTCCTTAATATTTCCCCCGCATCAAAAATTGAATACCGCGAACAAGTACGTTAGACGGTTTGGGTTAAGCTTGATGAATCCGACCATTCCTCTCTTTCCATACTTCGTAAATCACCGCTTGAAGCAGAAACTTGCAGATTGTGATAACTTTTCTTTCGAACCATATCGTGTGGCAATACCCCAAGTTCCATACCCTCGAGACGATTTTGGTTTTGAAAAAAAGTCGGAGAGAAAGCAAAGCCATATCTTGATTCCCAATTATAATAAATGAAGCTTCTTCACTATTGATATGCTCGAGTTTTAACCCAAAATAATGCTGCAAGTGCACAGGCAAAAGCAGTAGTATAAAAGGTATCGAATCCACAGAGACCAAGGTTACACTAAGAATTTATAGATTTCAAATAAAGCTAAGATAAATTAAATGAGTTGTAAACTGATGTGAGCAGGTGCTCAATGTAAATGAGCAGGTGCTTGGAATAAAAATCGGTAATTAAACAATGGTAAAAGGCACTAAGCCGAGATGATTCTTTGGTGATTTCGGGTACTTGGGTTGAGCTTCTATTCAGGGTCTATTTAAATGCGGTCTAGAACTCAAACATAAATATGTATTGCCCCGCTTTTGGCGATGTATCAATACCTTTGTCTACAGCCTAAATACCTACACTTTCGAGTGGATTTAGTAATGAAGTAAACAAGCCTTAATGCAATGGTTCAATATGTTCACATTCAATGGGAACGATCAATGGTGTTTTGGTTACCACCGAATGCTCATCAAAGGTAATTCTAGCAACCTATATCATTTTTGGTGAATAGATTAAACCTAGAGATCATAGACTAAGTGATCAATTTAGCCTAAGCATTAAAACTTCCTAGAGATGAAGACATAAGATTACCCTATTTGGCTCAACCATCAAGACCCTAAATCACCATCGAAATCACCCCGACCTAGTTATGGAACTACTCGGACATGATCGAATCAAATGAGACAATAATAATCTTGAAACTCATAATGAAATGAATAAGAAGGATAAGGGTTAGAAATTCTTCTTGAGAAGATACTACTGTGATGATTCGGAAATGACAAGTAGCTTCAATGGTGGTCGGTGAATGAATCGGAAGTGATGATGCAAGAACAAATACTTTTTTTAAAAATCGTAAAAAGAGAACAAGAGTCTTCTCTTTATTTCGTGAACAAAAACATTTTTTTTTTTGTCTGATGAAGATTACCTTCTTCAAATACAAGAGAAAGCATTAAAAACTAAAAATATCTTTTAGGGCAAAATAAGGAAAATAAGAAGAAATCCCATTTATGATTAAAATCAATCATCTCCCTAATGAAAAGGGATTGATGTTGACTCATTAACTCCTGGGGATCGTGTGGGCCATCAGATGAACTCGGCGGCCACAGCTTTATTAGGTTTAGGTTCTGGTGTCTTGGTGCGAGCAGGTGCTCGCTCGGACCGAGCAGGTGCTCGGTGGAGTGAAAACTCTTCTTTTTGCTCCAATTCTTCTCCTTTTCTTCATAGAGCTCCAGAAGCTCCAAATTATGCTCCAAAGCATTGTAGAACCTGAAAAGACATCAAAAGAAAACAAAAAGACAAGAAAAGCAACACAAAACCATGGGTAAATTTGGCTAAAAACCTAACATATCAACTCCCCCGGACTTGCCTTTTGCTTGTCCGCAAGCAAACAAGAAGAGAGAAATCCGGAGAAGTGTTTGAAGGTGGGAACTCAAATCCAAAAGAAACATCGAAGGGTTCAACAAAATGTCCTAAAGAGAACTAATGCGATGCACAACAAATCTTACTCAAGAAGCTTTCGCCATACTCATCTCTTATCAAAATAATTACTCCAAATCCTTAGACTCAAAGAAAGCATGCAATCAACTAAACTCAACTCTTTAACATTCATTAATGTGTTTGGTGCGGTCTCACAATTGGACAATGAATCAATACCATTTGGCTCGGTAGAAGAGGGCTTTTAGATGATGCAAAGAGGCTGTTCATAGTCCTTTTGGTGGCTAACTCTCAAATGCAAGTGTTACATTTAGCAAAAGCAAGAAAGAAAAGAGACAATTGATGCATACAAGGCTAGGAATCCAAATTTCTACCCATAACCCCATTGTTGCAATCTTTCATCTCTCTTTTCTCACTACCCACTTGTTAAACCACTAGCCAATTTCGGCTAAACCTTTCAAACTTCCTCTTTCTTCTTTAAATTTTCCGAATCCTAGGGAATTTCTTTTCTTAACTTTAGCTCTTTCCATCCTAGCATTCTCTAACACATTTTTCTTCTTTTTGATTTATTCTAAGAGAATGCTAAGCTATCATTTTTCTTTTAAACACTTAGAGCTATATACTTTTCTTTTCAAACTTATTCCCTAGAACTCATCCTCTCTTCTTTCTTTCTTTTCACACTTAACCACAAACCCAAAGATAATCAAGTAAATGCTTAACCAAATCGGTTTCATACCCCACCTAAGACTAGTCTTAAACTCAAGAAACTAGCCTAATGGAAACTTTGCCTTGTCGTCTCTAATGCTTGCAAGATTTTACCAATGCAACACAAAGAAAAAGGCCTCACTCGGAGAACATATGCAAGGGTTTGAACGAAATGGTTGGGTTAAAAGGGTGCGGTACTATCCTCATCTAAAAGATGAACTTAGATCGGGATAGCCATTCAAATCAAGATAAGAGTGGTAAAAATTAGGCAAACATGATTTGAATGCAAGGTGTTTATCCATAGTTATGATTCAAAGTCCAAAAGTGAGAAGAATTAATCAAGTTTAAGTTCAAGTTGATAGAGCTGAATCTAGATCATGCAAGTTTCAATTGAGTTGGGATTTTCAAAGAAATAAGATTCAAGTATGGATGAGCCTCTAATTCATGATTGTTAATGCATCGAAAAAGTTCTAAAGAGGGCATATCATGGAATCCTAAAATGAATCTTTACAAGGAAATTTCATCACTGCTCCCTATGCAAATGCAATCCTAAAATGCTCTAGACTCGATCCTAGCATGAAAAAGAAAATGTTTATGCCATGAGAAACTATATGCATTTTTTTTTTATTTTTTTTTTATTTTTATTTTTTTTTTTATAAGTGCAAAAGACTCAAAGCAAAAACATTTAAAACATTAATCCACTCCCCCGGACTTAACTTTCACCGTCTCGGTGAAAGAAAAGTACCGAAAGAGTAGACTAAAAACAAGTTCAAATCAAAAACAAAATAAAAACAAAATAGAAACAAATGTGATATAAACAATGGGAATAGTAGGGTGAAAGCGGATATCACCCGGACGTAGCATCGTCGGAGGCATGATCAGACCTCTTCCTCCTTCTCCTTGCTGGCTGGTCCGAGCAGGTGCTCGAATGCGTGCGAGCAGGTGCTCGTTCACGCTGAGCAGGTGCTCGCGGAGTTTGCACATCCGGAGCATGGCAGCAGCCTCTGGACATCGCCTGCATGAGCCTCTGCAGTAGGCTGTTGTTCTTCCTAGTGGATTGGATCATCCACCTCCTATACTCAACATCATTAGCATTATCATCAATATGGGGAAGATCAAACTCACCTTGAGAAGGAGTGTCGTGGTACGTGAGAGCAAGGCGCGGAACCGAAGGACCAGCATCCTCGGTGTCAAAGCGTGGCTGCCTTGATGTGCTCCGGCGTGAAGCGCTTGGACAGGAAGCGGAGGAGGGTCGGCTCGGGTTTGGTACCAAGTAGTGCGGAGGAGGGTTAAACGCAAGATCATCAAGGGAAGAAAGTTGCGTGATTTCCAAGTTGGGCAGCTCCACATAGCTCGCCTCACCGTTTCCATTGAAGAATTGGTAAGTTGACGGTTTGATGATGATTTTGGAAAGGAGCAGGTGCTCCATATCAATGCGCTTCATCTCCGGGACGTAGGAATATGGCGAAAGATCCACCCTTAGATTGCGGAATAGCGGTGTGAGCAAGCTTCCAATACGCTCCGTCCTTGGTCCTTTGTTTGTTGCGGTTGTGTTATCTTTGATCGCACAAATCATCTCCGCGAAACGTATACCCAAATTTGATCGATACTTCTCATATTGTGCCGAGTCTCCTTCACCTACAATGGGACCACAACCAAGCAATAATAACAATAACTCATCTTAATGGACCTTGTTACCTACGGATCTTCCGAAAAGCATGTTGCTCAAGATCCTTGCCACTATGCGGAGAGCGGGATGGCGTAGGCGGTTTTGGCTCGCGGAATTGGATGAGTACTCTCCCGAAGCAATCAAACTCCAAAAACTCTTGGCCTCTTGAAACCTCTTTGGACCCGATAGCCTTGTGTCCGTCTCGTAAAAGCCGTATGCTACACAAAAATCAAACATTGAAATCGCATACCTCTTTCCTCCAGCAAAGAAAGAGAACGTGGCTTCCTCGAAACAAGGGTTGTCCGGATTAGCATAGGAGAGAGTCGCGGTGGCTAGGCATTGCCTAGTGAGGTCCGGGTAGAGCACATCTTCCTCCAAAGCAAAGGCCATGCAGCGAGCATTGTAGAGTATGCTCCTCACTTGTTGTTGAAGACCAAGTTCGACCAATGTTCTATCGCACATGAACCGAGTAGGTTCGAGGTCAACTTTGAGGAGTTGATTGTAGTAGAAAGCGTCGATTTCGTCCCATGAGTCCGGTGAAGAGTGTGGGAGGTTGGCTCGGTCAATGTCAAAGGGCTCACCTTCCGGCCTAGGCCAAGGAAAGGTGAGAGGACAAGCGGATGCGGAAGTACCGGCTTTGCCTTTGCCCTTTTCTTTGTTGGAGAACTTTGTCTTTGGAGCCATGAGGAGAGAGGCGTGGAGATTTGGTTTTCCGGCGTGAAATCAGGGTGGTTATGGGTGAAGTTTGGTCTCGGAAAAGAAGAGATGAAGTGTGGCGGTGGTGGTGGTTTTTGCCGAGTGAGCAGGTGCTCGGGATTTAGAGAGTTTGAGCGGCGGCGAGAGAGAGAGAGAGAGAGAGAGAGCAGTTGAGAGTTTGGGAGCTTTAGGGATTTGGTGAGAGAGGGAGTAATGAGATGTGTGGTTATGAGGAGTGGTAGAGATGGGACTTTAATGGAGAGGAGTAATGTTGAGTGGCGGTTTTCAAGGGATATGGGAAAGTGGAGAGAGGCTCGGCAGTTTTGGGGAAGAGGGGGAGATCAAAAAGTTTGGCTTTATCTGCAAAAAGGAAGAAGAATGAGTGGTTAGGGTTTTTGGCAAAAATTGAAAAGAAAATAAAGAAGGAAAGAAAATAAAAGTAAATAAAATAAAAAGGAAAGAAGAAATAAATCAAATCTTTTTCTGTTTTTCTTTTTCTTTTATAATTTTTTTATTATTATTTTTTTTTTATTTTTTTTTGAGTTCTGCTAATCTGAGAGAATTGCTGCGTTTTGGTTTCGAGCAGGTGCTCGCTCCTTCCGAGCAGGTGCTCGGTGCAATTTTACACTTTTTCGCAGAATGTAATTACTGAAATCACAAGTGAAATGTTAGTAATAAAAGGAATTAAAATTCAAAATTTATACAAAAATCCTTACCGGTGGGTTGCCTCCCACCAAGCGCTTGTTTTAAGTCGTTAGCTCGACTTTGGAAACCCTTTAGGCTCGAGGAGGGTCACTAAAAGTGACTGATTCAACTTCTCCCACGTATGTATCCGCAAGGTATGGCTTGAGACGTTGACCATTAACAACAAAATCACCTCCTTTAGTGTCTAGCAACACTACGGCCCCGTACGGTTTCACCTCTTTGATGGTGAACGGACCACTCCATCTCGACTTTAGCTTCCCTGGAAACAACTTAAAACGAGAGTTAAACAATAAAACTTGATCGTTAGGAGCAAAGTTTCGAGGGATAATCTTCTTGTCGTGGTAAGCTTTGGTCCGTTCTTTGTAGATTCGGGAATTGTCATAGGCGAGATGCCTAATTTCTTCCAACTCATGCAGCTGCATGGATCTCCTCTCGGATGCACTAAGGATGTCATAATTAAGTCGCTTGACAGCCCATGCCGCCTTGTATTCCAATTCTACCGGTAAGTGACATGCCTTCCCATACACCAAATGAAAAGGCGTTGTCCCCAACGGAGTCTTATATGCTGTCCTATATGCCCACAAAGCGTCATCTAGCTTATTCGCCCAATCCTTACGCGTTGTACCAACTGTTTTTTGCAAGATACTCTTTATCTCTCTATTGGAGACCTCTACTTGTCCACTAGTTTGAGGATGATAAGGAGAGGCTACCTTATGTGTGACTCCATTCTTCCTTAACAAGTTCTCAAAAACCTTGTTAATGAAGTGTGAACCTCCATCACTTATCACAACTCTCGGAATTCCAAACCTAGGGAAAATCACCGTTTTGAGCAACTTGGTAACTATCGCAGCATCACAAGTCGGGCTGGCTTGTGCTTCGACCCACTTGGAAACATAGTCAACGGCTACAAGTATGTACTTGTTCTTATAGGAGGAAGGGAACGGTCCCATGAAGTCTATACCCCAAACATCGAAAACCTCTACTTCTAAGATGAAATTTTGAGGCATCTCATTGCGCTTGCTGATGTTCCCTTGCCTTTGACACGCGTTACATCGAGCAACAAACCTATTCGTATCCTTGAACATCGTTGGCCACCAAAGACCCGCTTGTAGCACTTTTGTAACCGTCTTGAATGTGGCAAAGTGTCCGGCATAAGATGAACCGTGACAATGGTGCAAGATCCCAGGGATTTCCTCCTCCGAAACACATCTTCTATACAGCCCATCCGAGCATTGCTTGTACAAGTACGGCTCGTCCCAATAGTATCGTCTAACATCTCGGAAAAACTTCTTCTTTTGGCTTCCCGTTAGGTTTTCCGGAACCTTATCAGCTGCCAAGTAGTTAGCAAAGTCACCGAACCAAGGGAAACTCGAAGGTTGGGCATTCTGGATAATTCCACAAAAAATCTTCCGAGCAGGTGCTCGGTCAATCCGAGCAGGTGCTCGGTCAGTCCGAGCAGGTGCTCGCTCAGCTTCTGGAAATTTTTCGCAGATCGAATAAATTTGTTCATCTGGCAGGCTGTCTTCCATAGGTGTCTCATCTTCAACTTGCAGCCTACTCAAATGATCAGCAACTCCATTCTCGGACCCTTTCTTGTCCTTGATCTCTAAATCAAACTCTTGAAGCAAAAGTATCCATCTCAATAGCCTAGGCTTGGCATCTTTCTTGGTCAGCAAGTACTTCAACGCAGCATGGTCGGTGTGAACAATTACCTTAGAACCGACGAGGTATGATCTAAACTTCTCAAAAGCGAAAACAATCGCCAATAACTCCTTTTCGGTGGTTGCATACCGACATTGAGCATCATCCATCGTCCGGCTAGCATAATATATCACATGGAGCTTCTTGTCCTTCCTTTGACCAAGAACAGCCCCTACAGCAAAATCACTCGCATCCGTCATAATCTCAAACGGTAAGTCCCAATCCGGTGGTTGGACTATTGGTGCACTAACCAAGGCACCCTTGATAGTATGAAACGCAGCCAAACAATCTCTATCAAAGTCGAACTTGACTTCCTTACACAGCAATCTAGTGAGAGGCCTAGCAATGTTGGAGAAGTCTTTGATGAAACGACGGTAGAACCCGGCATGGCCTAGAAAGCTTCGGATTCCTTTGACCGTAGTAGGCGGTTGTAAACTCATCATGACCTCTATCTTAGCCTTGTCAACCTCTATCCCTTTCTCTGAAATCCGGTGCCCAAGTACTATCCCATTCCTGACCATAAAATGGCACTTTTCCCAATTCAGCACTAGATGTTTCTCCTCGCATCTTTGTAGTACTCTGCACAAATTAGACAAACAAACAGAAAAAGAACTCCCATACACAGAGAAGTCATCCATAAATACTTCCATAATATCTTCAATTAAATCAGTAAAAATGGACATCATACAACGTTGGAAAGTCGCTGGGGCGTTGCACAAGCCAAATGGCATCCGGCGGTATGCGAATGTGCCGTATGGGCATGTGAACGTTGTCTTTTCCTGATCATCGGGATGGATGGGTATCTGAAAAAATCCTGAGTAACCATCTAGAAAACAGTAGTAAGGGTGATTAGCAAGACGTTCAAGCATTTGATCAATAAAAGGCAAAGGAAAATGATCTTTGCGAGTAGCAGCATTCAATTTCCTATAGTCTATGCACATTCTATGACCCGTTACCGTTCTAGTTGGAATTAATTCGTTTTTCTCATTCCTAATTACCGTGATACCTCCCTTCTTAGGTACAACATGCACCGGACTTACCCATTTGCTATCAGATATAGCATAGATCACACCAGCTTCTAGAAGTTTCATTATCTCTTTCTTTACAACATCCTTTAGATTCGGGTTTAACCGTCTCTGATGTTCTATAGAAGTCATCGATTCATCCTCTAGATTAATTCGGTGCATGCACAAGTCGGGAGATATACCGGTTATATCATCTAACGAATATCCCAAGGCCTTTCTATATTTCCTCAACTCACACAAAAGCAAAGTGATCTCAACATTATTCAATTCCGCATTCACTATAACAGGATATGTAGAGTTGGGACCTAGAAATGCATACCTGAGCCCCGCTGGGAGGGTTTTTAGTTCTACCTTTGGAGCTTTCAGCTCGCTCCATGATCCGGTGATGTTCTGGTTTTCGGTCCGAGCAGGTGCTCGGTCGGAGCGAGCAGGTGCTCGCTGGGAATCTGGCAGAACATCGTTTTTTGTGCCCTCGGTCAGACTCTGGAACTCATCTTCTTTCTCTATTCTGGTGTTGGAATCCAGAAACTGAGCAAATCCTTGGGCGTCTTCACTCATGAAACCGTGTTCACCTTCGGCTTTAGTCAACGCAACTTCGAGAGAGTCTTTTGCTAGGATCTCTTCAACTACATCCTCCGACATCTCGGAGTCATCATGGATCACGAATGTTTGCCCATCTATCATCGGCCTCTTGAGCATCTTACTCATCTCAAACCGGACCACCATGTCTCCGAGACGGAGGTCTACTATACCTTGTTCAACATCGATGATTGCACGCGCCGTGTTTAGGAATGATCTCCCCAAAATCAGTGGGTCCTTTGGTTCTTCATCGAGCTCTAGAACCACGAAATCGGTTGGGATTAGAGTGTCCCCTATGCGGACGTGCAAATCCTCGATTATACCTACAGGAAGTTTAGTGGATCTATCTGCAAAAATCAAGGAGATCTTAGTTGGTTTGAAATTGGTAAAACCTAAACGTTTAGCAACGGAATAAGGCATTAAATTAACACTTGAACCCAAGTCTACCAATGAGCATGCAAACTTGCAAGGCCCAATCTTTACCGATATAACAAACCTCCCGGGATCGCCTTTCTTAGTCAACACCTTACTCTGAAGTATGGCGCTACATTCTTTGGAAACCATCATCACACTCTCCTCTTCCACAACTTTTCCAGAAATTAGCTCCTTCATGTACCGTTTGAGAGAAGGTACCATTTGAACCGCATCGGTTAAAGGAAGCTTTACCTCCAAGCCTTTAATCATTTCCTTACACTTAGCATCCTCCAAATCCTTCTTAGATTTCTTGGGAGGCACTGGGTAGGGTATCTTAGGCACATAGACTCTCTCGGTCTGAGCTTCTGGAAATTTCGCGGGAACATTCTGAGCGAGCAGGTGCTCGGTCGGCTGAGCAGGTGCTCGCTGGGGTGTTTTCTCCAGATTGATCGGAACAGTAGCTGGTGTGGTTTCTGAGCTAGAACCAGCCTCCTCATGCATTACATTCTCAGCCAAATCATTCTCTTGTGCCGGTTGCTCAACAACTTTCTCCTTGGCCTTAACTTGAGAGGTTGTGGCCGTAGGTTGTGCCAACGCTCTTCCGCTTCTTAACTCAACAGCATTGCATGGCGAATACTCCTTCCTAGGGTTCACTTCACCACGGCCAGGAAGAGCACCAACCGGTCTTTGAATAGCTTCGGCGGTTTGAGCTACTTGTGTATCCAACTTCTTTACATGTGCGGTCACGGCCTCATACTTTGCATGGAGATCCTTGTACATGTTGTCCATCTTACTGCCCAGCTCGGATGATGTCTGCTGTTGGTTGGCCAAGACTTGATGGATGAGACTTTTCAAATCATCTTGTTGAGGTTGAGGCGCGGAAACGGTTTGTTGTTGGTTTGTTGCTTGAAACCGGTTCTGATTTTGGTTGGGAATGAATTGCTTCCCTTGAGTGTTGTTGGAGTAGAACTTCTGATTTGAACTCCCTTGTTGCGGATAGACTTGGTCTTGAGGGTTCTCCACATTGGTGTTGCGGTAGGAGAGGTTTGGATGGCTGCGGTAGTTGGGGTTAAACCCTCGGTTTTGGTACCCTTGGCCATTCACATAGTTGACCTCTTCTAAACCATCTTCTTGATCTTCCACAAACTCTTGAGCATTAGGGGCAGCCCCATCTTCTTCCATGAACTTAACCGGTCTTTGAGTCTCCCTTAAAAGCAAGTTTACTTTCGCGGTTAATTCATCGATCTTTTGAGAGTCCACATTATTGACCTTCTTGGTTCTATCGTACTCGGGAGCCTTGTTGTTGGAGCTTGAGGCAAGGTTTTCGATGAGCTCAAATGCACCTTCCTTCGTCTTGGTCATAAAGTCTCCATTACTCGCGGCATTCAATGCATTACGGTAATCCCAATCGACTCCATCGTAGAATATGTTCAAGATTTGCTCATCCTTGAAACCGTGATGAGGACACTCCCTCTTATACTCTTTGAGTCTTTCCCAAGCTTCACCAAAAGCTTCTCCGGAGTGTTGTTGAAAGGATGCAATCTTGTTCCTCAAAGCGGCCGTTTTGGACTTCGTATAGAAATGATCCAAGAACGCGGATCTAGCCTCATCCCAAGTCCTCAATGAACCAGCCGGCAGCGACTTCAACCATCTTTGTGCCTTGTCCGCGAGAGAGAATGGGAATAACTTACATTTCAGAAAATCGGTTGGAACACCATTAGAACCCGTAGTACTACAGATTTCCTCGAAGTTCTCTATGTGGTCCATTGGTATTTCAGCGGGTAGACCATGGAATAGATGCTGCTTTACCAATGAAATTAACTGAGCCTTGACCTCGTAATCTTGTCTCTGAATGGTCGGAATGACAATGGCCGAACGGTTTTGATAAAACGCATGGGGGTTATCCGAATCCCCTATGGTTGGCTGACCCCGCGGCTGTTGCCTTTGCAACTGGGTGATTTGATCTCTCAAAATCTGTAACTGAGCATTCATAGCTTCCTGATCTGCCATGTTTTCTGAGCGAGCAGGTGCTCGTTCGGTTTGAGCAGGTGCTCGGCGGCGATTCTGACGTTCGAGACGAGCTAACTCTTCGTTCGTATGACTGACTAGATCTTCGTTCAGATTTCTCCTCGTTCTTCTACTGGTCATACACCTGAAACATAACAAAAATAAAAAGAAACAAAAAACAAATTTAGCAAAATTCTTAGACTATATATAAAACCAAAATTCAAAGGTAACGCTATTGGTCCCCGGCAACGGCGCCAAAAACTTGATATGCTCGAGTTTTAACCCAAAATAATGCTGCAAGTGCACAGGCAAAAGCAGTAGTATAAAAGGTATCGAATCCACAGAGACCAAGGTTACACTAAGAATTTATAGATTTCAAATAAAGCTAAGATAAATTAAATGAGTTGTAAACTGATGTGAGCAGGTGCTCAATGTAAATGAGCAGGTGCTTGGAATAAAAATCGGTAATTAAACAATGGTAAAAGGCACTAAGCCGAGATGATTCTTTGGTGATTTCGGGTACTTGGGTTGAGCTTCTATTCAGGGTCTATTTAAATGCGGTCTAGAACTCAAACATAAATATGTATTGCCCCGCTTTTGGCGATGTATCAATACCTTTGTCTACAGCCTAAATACCTACACTTTCGAGTGGATTTAGTAATGAAGTAAACAAGCCTTAATGCAATGGTTCAATATGTTCACATTCAATGGGAACGATCAATGGTGTTTTGGTTACCACCGAATGCTCATCAAAGGTAATTCTAGCAACCTATATCATTTTTGGTGAATAGATTAAACCTAGAGATCATAGACTAAGTGATCAATTTAGCCTAAGCATTAAAACTTCCTAGAGATGAAGACATAAGATTACCCTATTTGGCTCAACCATCAAGACCCTAAATCACCATCGAAATCACCCCGACCTAGTTATGGAACTACTCGGACATGATCGAATCAAATGAGACAATAATAATCTTGAAACTCATAATGAAATGAATAAGAAGGATAAGGGTTAGAAATTCTTCTTGAGAAGATACTACTGTGATGATTCGGAAATGACAAGTAGCTTCAATGGTGGTCGGTGAATGAATCGGAAGTGATGATGCAAGAACAAATACTTTTTTTAAAAATCGTAAAAAGAGAACAAGAGTCTTCTCTTTATTTCGTGAACAAAAACATTTTTTTTTTTGTCTGATGAAGATTACCTTCTTCAAATACAAGAGAAAGCATTAAAAACTAAAAATATCTTTTAGGGCAAAATAAGGAAAATAAGAAGAAATCCCATTTATGATTAAAATCAATCATCTCCCTAATGAAAAGGGATTGATGTTGACTCATTAACTCCTGGGGATCGTGTGGGCCATCAGATGAACTCGGCGGCCACAGCTTTATTAGGTTTAGGTTCTGGTGTCTTGGTGCGAGCAGGTGCTCGCTCGGACCGAGCAGGTGCTCGGTGGAGTGAAAACTCTTCTTTTTGCTCCAATTCTTCTCCTTTTCTTCATAGAGCTCCAGAAGCTCCAAATTATGCTCCAAAGCATTGTAGAACCTGAAAAGACATCAAAAGAAAACAAAAAGACAAGAAAAGCAACACAAAACCATGGGTAAATTTGGCTAAAAACCTAACATATCAACTATATAAAAAAATTGTATATATATATAGATATTAGAAATTTTTTCATCTTATCCAAAGCTTGATATGTATAGCTCGTGTGGACCAAAGACACCAATGGGTCCATTTGTATGTCCTAAGAGCATCTCCATCCATGGTATGTTGTTGGTATGTTGTGGGTTTTTTAAAATATAAAATTATTAAAATTTGAGTAAAAGGAAGAAATAGAGTGTTTTTGTAGGGTGTATTGAAATATAAAATTAATAAAATTTGAGTAAAGAGGGGAGATAGTGGGTGTAAAAGAAAGAGAGAGTTGTTTATTGTGCACTATTTAGGAACTTTTGGAGAGAGTTTTTGGAAGGAAAAGAGAGTGTTTAAATATAAAATTAATAAAAGTTGAGTAAAAGGATGAAAGAAAAGGTATAAAGTTGAGTAAAAGAAAGAGAGAGTGTGTGTTTTAATAATTTTATATTTAATAAAACCCTCAACATACCATGGATGGAGATGCATCTTATAAATTATTATTTTGTGGTACGAATTGATCATTTTTTATTTTTATTTAATGTTGATTTTATGGCATTGTGATTAATCGAAAAAAAAGAAAGTACCTTGGGCAACATCTGTGATGACGATGGGTCCATGCAGCCTAACAAACGGAAAACGAAAGTTTTAAGATATGATTTTTATAGAAAGTATGTTGAATGATTTTTTTTCTTTCCCACAAAATTTTAATAGAAAGTATAATTTTATAATAGAAAGTATAATTTTTAATGGGCTGGGAACCATTTAAGGAAGAAATTGTACCATCGAGTGTTTTTTTGTAGGGAAAACAATTTTTTTATTACTATCTTTAAAGTAAATTTACATTGGAAACACACATTTTTCATTTTATAAATAAGACCAAAAAATCACATTTACGAAGAAATAAAATATATGCAGCTTCATGACAGCTGTGGACCAAAATGTTAGGCAGATTTAGTGTTTTAAAGATGATAAGATTTTTGTAGTAATTAGTGTGGCTGTCGCAGTAGCTGATGATTTTCATAAACAAAGTTAATCAGACAATAAATAATGAATAAGTATCATATGAGTACACGTATAAATACTAAAAAGGGAAAAATAAGATCAGACCATCCAATTTACGTATATGTGTTTTTGTTAAAGAATTTACGTATCTTTGTTGTTAGTATTTTCATTGGTCTCTCTATAAGCCTTATAATCAGATAAACATATGGTATTCTACAGATGTATTATATTAGTATGGTTTTAGAATCATACTTTTCATTTACTAGAAATAATTTGATTAACTAATTTATGGTTAAGTGGTTAAAGAATTAACTCCCATATTGGATGATTATGATTCGAATTCTTGCCTTAGGCAAGATATGTCTCTGCACAGATTATAAAAACCATATTACATGTCGTCATGTTAATTGTTACTTTCTTTACCTTTAGATCGACTCGCTTTCACAATATTTTTATCTATTTTTTGTTTTGCTTCTAAGGTCTTATGAAGAAAAAAACAAAAATTATGTAAATAGATCATTCTAGTTGACAAACAAACAAACAAACCTGTAATTCGTAACTATCTAACCGGTTGAAAAACGATTAACAAAGGCACTATAAAAATTGATAAGTGCGCTTTGACACTTGTGGCACAAAATATAGTGACAACACCATAAAGTATTAACCACTATAAAACCATTATCTCTTGATTAGCATTATAAGTATATTAACATCTAAAAGTTTCTCTCTCTAGAACTCTCTCAAGCAAAGTAGATCTAAGAACATTCCGGTGACTAGCCCGGTGTCGGTTTTGACCGACATCGTGGCTTTGTAAATACGGATCTATGTTTTCGGTTTGTCCGATCGTTTTTTCGGCTTAGTCCGATGTCATTTCCGTCTAATCGGATTTTAGTTTCCGTCTATCGGATTGTCCTTCCGTAGTTAGTCAGTTTCCATCCATTTCTCTTTGTTAATCTTTTAGATTCCGAATTTGTTTATGACAGATCCTTTTCCATTGAGTTCGTGATTCTCTAATTCTAAAAGTATCATTCTTTGTCTCCCTTGGTAGGGCCTTTAGAAAATCAGGCAAAGTTTCTTTTAGTTTAAGAGAATCATGTTTTTGGAGATTTCTTGAAGGGATTTGTTACAAAAGCTGAAGTGGCTGTGTTTAGTCTAGGTTTTTGTACCCTTTCTTGAATTTCCAGGTTTTATCTTCGATTGGATCTGGTTTCTGCTCATAGAGGATTCGGTGATGATAGAGAAACGGATCTACCCTTAGGCCAGGATATTTGGTGAGAATTTCGTGGTGGTGATCCAAGCTTTGTCGGAGGTTGTCGCTGAGAAGAGAAATTGGATCGGCGGTGGAGTCAAGAACAAAATTTCACCGACATTGGAGGTATCGGCGATGAAGATTTCTTCATCTCTGTCACTGCCACGTTGCAAGATTAATCCTAATTACCTAACACCTGTAATGCTGAATTATTATTATATTTCCTTATTTCGTGTGGGCTTTAGGATTATAATTCTTGTACAATGTTTATGGCCTTTTGGGCTCTTCATAATGAAATCAGTTGACAAAAAAAAAAAAAAAAAGCATTATAAGTATATTGGATTAGACTTTTAGCCATCTTCAAAATATCTGTGATTGATTGTTACTACTGGTTAGTAGTTATGTTATCATCTGTGAGATGGGTTCGAACAAACACAAAACGTTTTGGGCTAATAATTATACCGTAATGGGCAACTTTTATATAGAGTTGGAGTGTTTGTTACAAATAGAGAACTAAAGTGCCTACTCCTGAACCATTGTAATAATTTCTTAATAAGAAAATGAGAGTCTTAACTGTTATTTTTCCCCCCTGTGTATATTGGAAAGATTTATAAGGAAGGTAAATCATACCAATCCTATTTCATTCATTGCCTTTATAACACAAACTAAAAAAACCAATTCAGCTACAAGATCTGAGCTCTTTTGGTTTTATCTTCCTTTCACTTCTCCTGTAAACACCAAACAACTCGTGAATCTTTCGCAAATATACCTTCATAATGTACGTACGCGTTGTTCTTCAAGAAACTGTTGCGGCGTATCATCTCCTTTAAGAATTTTGGCACCACATCCTTGTGTTCCTACTGAACCAACAGCTTCTTCATCCACCAGAACCGCCTTTATACCTTGTGATCCTTCCGGTACCTGTTTAGGATTCACCATTTAATACCACAAACACGATGATTCTAGGCGATAGATTAATTCCAAATGCAATGATTTTCAATTAAGTTGGAAGTATCAAAGAACTATAAGAGTGTATGCCTCAGACCTCAAACATTGCTTCGGTGAGGATACTTTCTAGTATAGACCGTAAGCCACGTGCACCAGTGTTCTTTGACATAGCCTTCCTTGCGATTAGCCTTGTTGCTCCTTCAGTAAAGTGTAGTTGGACCTAACAAATTATCCAGACAGGTTATAGCAGAGGGAAGAAACATATGCAAGAACCTGGAAATGGACAAAAGCGTTACATTGTTCATGCGAAACAACTTCTTGTACTGTTTACCCAACGCACTCTTAGGCTCTGTGAGAACCTACATGCGAAACAACGCACTCTTAGTTTTTTTCATGAATTAATGTTTGAAAAACCGTTCCATAAGCAAAGTAACGGTTAGAAACAAGCTACCTGTACAAGCTGATCTTCGTTTAATGCAGATAAGCTCACTAAGATAGGTAACCTTCCAACGAACTCAGGAATGAGACCATAAGCGACAAGATCTTCACTTTGTAACTACAATCAATTAACAATGGTCACAAGTGCGCTATTTATCAGACAACGAACACACAGTTTAACAAGCCATATAGGAATATGTTTCTTACAGATTCCAACAAGGAGGATGTTACTGCAGCACTACTGACCCCAGAAGTATTCATGTTTGTACGAACGGAAGCACCGAAACCAATAGACGCATCGTGTTTCCTGGTCAAGAGAAATATAAATTTGCCATTCAAGCCCAATAGTAACACAGAGAACATGATAGGATCGAAAAACTTTGCCAAAGCTACAAGACTCGAGAAAATTACCTTTCGGAAACAGTTTTCTCCAGATCAATAAATGCTCCACCACAAATAAAAAGGATGTCTTTTGTATCCATCTGCATTGTTTGGTTATTTTGCCTAAAGGTTCAGCTTTTTCATGAACCGGAATATTTTGGACGAAAAGAAAAGATTTTTCATGCATTAACCTGAATGCTATCTCCTCGAGGATCTCTCCTTAATCCTTTCTCAGGAATCGGGACACTGACCACCTGGAAATTCATAGTTGTTTCTGTCAACTGTCTACATCTATACGCAGTTAAGAAAAGTAAAAGATTTAAAGTAGGAGAAGCTTACAGTTCCTTCCAGCAATTTTAGTAATGACTGTTGGACACCTTCTCCGGAGACATCTCTACCACCATTAGGGCTATGAGACTGAGAAAGAAAGAAAAAATTGATTGTTAAGTATCGAGTATCAACCAATTCATAATCATAGTGAAGAAAAATTAGACCTTCATAGTCATCTTATCAACTTCATCAATGTACACAATTCCCCTTTGAGCTTCTTCTACATTGCACCCAGCTTCCTGCAATAACAAAATATCCAGTTCACAGTTGTTTACATGTTATTCGAAAAGAAGGAATGCCAAAAACAGAGACATTATCTGAGGCCATACCACATATAGCTTGTACAATATTGATTCCACATCTTCACCAACATAACCTGCCTGGACAAGAAGAGTAGTATGATTCTCAATAAGTATTTACCATAGTCAGTTAACCAAATTTTCAAGAGATTAGCGAAACAACGTGCCTGAGTTAATGAAGTCGCATCAGCAATGGCGAATGGCACATTGACAATACGAGCTAAAGTTTTCGCTAGTAAGGTCTTTCCTGTTCTTATAATCAAGCAAGAAACATACCAAGCTCTTAATACTTTCACGAGTAAGCAAACAGAGAGCAAAAACAACAATATGCACCTGAACCAGTAGGGCCAAGTAACAACACATTACTCTTATCCAACTCCACGTGATCGATATTATCATCCTCCATATCAGACCCTTTTATCCGAGAAGCATGATATATTCGTTTGTAATGATTGTAAACAGCCACAGAAAGCACCTGCAAAAGAAAAAGACGTGTGTAAGTGTAAAGAAACGAGAATCTAGTTTGTAAGTACGAAGCTACGAGCAAGACCTTCTTCGCCTTTTCCTGGCCGATAACAAACTCGTCTAGCCTCTGACAGATTTCCTTTGGCGTTGGAAGCTTCACGACGGATTGTTTCTTCTCCTCCTCTTCCTCATCTTCTTCTTCGTTACTTAGACCCTGAATTTTCCAGTTTCTAGGATGACGAATATCATCACCGTCGTCGTCATCGCGTTCTCCTTCAGCTTTGATCTTACCGAGTTCGATAAAACTCCCTTGAAGCGGAGAGAGCTTGAACGGCCTAAAATAAAAAGCCGTTCTGCATTGTGGACAGAAATTAACGGCTTGATAAATCCCTGGTTCTCTAGCCGTAAGGGACAAGGGACGGTTAGAGAATACGACGAGCATCCGAGAAGAGCAACGAGGACAGTTAACGTCAGCTCTAATGTGGTCGTAATCGTCTCCTCCGCCACTCGAGTCCCAAATACGTCGGGAAAAGGAGGAGTAAAAGGGAATACGGGTATTCGTCGGACGTAGAATCCCGGAGGAGGCAATGTGAGGCACGGAGACGAGCAATCGGAAATTTCGAGAGAGAAGAGACGATGTTGTCTTCCTCACGACACGTCTCGAAATGATTGATAAGCTACACAACATGCCTTTCTCTATGATTCCACTACAATCCCAAAACCATAATCGAAACCCTAATTACCAAATTGAATCCAAAATCGAAACCCTAATCACGAATCTTCCGAATTGAATCCAAAATCGACCAAGAATCTGGAAAATTTGAGAACTTTCACATTCGATTGAACTAAACCCATCAATCAGTTTAGAGATCTGAAGAGAAATTGAGAACTTACCAGTTGAAGAAATTGAATTGATCAAGAGTAGAAAATTCTTCACCAATTCATCGTCGTTGATTCTTCTCATTCATCTTCTTCTTCGATTTATCACTCATCACTCAAATTTGATAAGACGAGAGAGAGAAAGAGGTTTTGGGCCCATATTAACAAATTTTGGGCCTAGCCCAATTATTAAATCTTAAGGTAAATCCCAAATACTAGAAGTAATAAAATGTTAGAACAATTTTTTTCTATTTTGCATTAATATGTGAATTTGTTTGTGTTATTTACTTTAAGCTAGGGCTGGGCGTTTTATCCGAACCCGATTACCGAACCCGAACCCGACCCGAAAAACCCGAACCCGATCTTGAATGTGAAAATACTCGATCGGGTTTTAATTTCTTAAGGTTCGGTTACCTGTACCCGATTCTTCCTTTTTTTTTTTTAGTGATTAATGTTGGATGCCATTGATTAATTGGTCAGTATTAGTAATAACCTAGAGTGTGAATTCAGTTTATAAACTAGTGAAAAAAATTCTTATTGAAATTGAAATTTTTTTTTTTTTTTTTTGAATAACCTAGAGTGTGAATTGTTTAGATTAATGGAGATAGTTGCAGCTTAGTCAATACTGTTCCAAGCAAGAAACGGATTTCGTCGATTTTGAGTGATTTGCTTTTAAAATTTGGAGATGATTCCGGTAAAACCGTTCCTTTACACTTCACTGTTTTCATTTTTAAGTCTGTTTTTTTTTCTTATGGTGCTATTTCGGGTTTCGAAAAAAAAAAAAAAAAACCTATTTCGGGTATAATTCGGATATACCCGAACCCGCCCAAACCCGAACTGAACATATATAATACCCGATCGGGTATTATATCTCTAAACATCGGGTACCCAATACCCGAAATATCCGACCCGAATCCGATCGGGTACCCGAACGCCCAGTCCTACTTTAAGCTAATAAATACATGGGACAATTGTTGAGACAAATCTTCTCTACGTTTTTTTTGTCGTTTTGAGTGTGAAAGTTTTTGTTTTTTTTCTCACCTAATTACAAAAAACTTTATATCGGTCAAAGAATCATTTAATCGATGTTGATTTATAAGTGATTTTTTTTTTTTTTTTGTGGTCTGCAATTGAAAGAGGCCCAAAGATGTTGATTTATATTAATTTTTGTATATGGGCCTCGATATCTTTGTTTTATAAGTGATAATTATAGTTTAACATATGATATGATATTTTAATGGATGAAGTTTTATCTTATCTCTAATAGAATATTTGGAGTTTTAAATTCGAATGAAAACCGATATGAGTAAAGCTTACGACATATTAGCATTGAAAGCCAAAAATGACTTAATGGTTAGCTAACTCTTTATATTTTTCATTCGCAAGTTGTTTTTACTTTTACTATTTGTTCACAAGATTAGATTTTGGTTTTTCACCCTTTAGTTTCAACTCTTAACTCCATCTTGTTTGGATTAACATGAAGCATTTGCAATTGTACAAAATTTGTCCTTCGAAGAATTGTCTCCTTCGTTGCTTGCAATGCTATCATCTTCGAAGAATTGTACAAAATTTGTCATTCGAAGATCTTACTCAAGTAAAGTGGTGAGTGATGCTGGATCCACAAGAATTTCCAACCTAGCTCAACACAATCCATTATCTGACGAGCTTCAAAGATTATCTGATCACCGTCGATTTAGTTATGCCGGAATTGCAACAGTATTTCCCAGATTATGTCTGTCATGGAAACTTAGTGGAACTCCAAGAGGCCGCAGAGAGAGATTCCGCAGAGAGAGAGGCCGAGGCCGCAGAGACAGCGGCCGCGCTGAGAGAGGCCGCAGAGAGAGATTCTGCAGAGAGAGAGGTCGCGCTGACAAAGGCCGCAAAGGAGGAAGACGAATCAAAGGAGGAGGAAGACGAATCAGAGGAGGAGGAGGAAGTGGAAGTAGTACCTGATATAGCTGCTGAGAGGAAAAGAAAAGACAACAAGAGAAAACGCAACTTGAAAAAAAATAGAAGGAAGAAAAGAGCAGAAACAAAAGCTGCAGAAGCAGCAAGAAAGCAAGCTCAACAAGCCTCAAGAAGAAGAGGAGAAGAAGCAAGAGCTGTGAAAAGGACTGACTATGTGGAAGCTTCGGCTAACTCTGTGGTTGAGGAAAGAGAAGAAGAAGCCTCTGAGAACTCTGAGGACTCTGTGGTTGAGGAAAGAGGAGAAGAAGATAGTATAACTCCAGGAACAAATCAGGAAACTTTGAGCCATTGGCCAATGATAGTATGAATGATTCACTCATCACTCAATTCCTCGAATTTGGAGCTCGACGAGCAACTGGAAAAATTAAGAACTTTCACATTCGATTGAAGTAAACCCATCAATCAGTTTAAAGATCTGAAGCGAAATTGAGAACTTACATGTTGAAGAAATTGAATTGATCAAGAATAGAAAATTCTTCACCGTCTCATCGTTCTCGATTCTTCTCATTCATCTTGTTCTTTGATTTATCACTCATCACTCAAATTTGATAAGATGAGAGAGAGAGAAAGAGGTTTTGGGCCCATATTAACAAATTTTGGGCCTAGCCCAATTATTAAATCTTAAGGTAAAGCCCAAATAGTAGTAGTAATAAAATATTAGAACAATTATTTTCTATTTTGCATTAATAAAGGGGGTGTATTGGATGTGGTATTTCAGCGGATTTGATGGGATTCCGGTGGATTTTGAAGATTTGTTATGATTTTGATTTTTAAATAATTAAAAATAGCAAATCCTGTTGTGTGATTGTGTAGGATTTTGATGGATTTCATGTGATTTGCTTTTATTTTTGAGAGGATTGGTAGTGATTTGATATTTCTTTTATTCATAATTGTTTTTCTTCTTATAATACTCTCATATTCAAGAGATTGTTTTTCTTCTCACATCATTTCTAGTTTTACTTCTTTGTAGTTCATATAAACCAGAAACAAAATAAAAGAGAATTATAGAACAATATCTAAAAACCAACAAAACAAAGTAATAAAAAAAACCCAAAGAAAATAACTTGTTTGATTATATTGTTTTCAAAAAGAAGAAAAAGAAAAAAAACAATCAAACGTAAAATATGATTGTAATCACGTAGAAGAAGAATAACAAGAGCATAAGGAAGAGAAGATAACAAGAAGCAGGAAGAGACCACGACGAAAAATAAAAAATATAAAGATATATTTTTTTAATGTTTTGTCCAAATCACATCTAAATCACACCTCTAGAGGTGTGATTTATTAAGCCTAATTTATAACTATAAATGAATCTCAAATCACTTAAAATTTTCTTTTTTATAAAACATTGTTGAGTTTTGAATAACAAATGATTTGATATGGGTTTAACAAATCACAGTTTGAATAACACGGGATTGCATATTATTTTGATGTATTTGACATAAATTCCATGTTCAATAACACATGATTTGGAAACGGATTTTAAAATCACTGGTTAAATAACAGGGGATTTTTGGAACACCATCAAATCCACTGAAATACCACATCCAATACACTTCTAATTGTTTGTGTTGTTTAAGCTAATAAATACATGGGACAATTGTTGAGACAAATCTTCTCTACATTTTTTGTCGTTTTGAGTGTGAAAGATTTTGTTTTTTTCTCACCTAATTACAAAAAAAATTTATCGGTCAAAGAATCATTAATCGATGTTGATTTATAAGTGATAAATATAGTTTAACATAGGATATGATATTTAATGAATGGAGTTTTATCTTATCCCTAATATAATATTCTATTGGACTTTTGAATTGGGATTGATTGAGATAGTAGTTATTAAATCGTCATTGTTTATTTAACCTTTGAAAAAGGGACGATTGTGCTAGTCTGCTTTTGACTCAGAAATTTTAATTAGTAACCAGTATATTTAAAAACACAGCTAATCTAAACAACATACAGTACACTGCAAATTAGAGTATTTTACTACTTGCGAAAATACATAACCATTTCTATAAACACAATGGATTGCTTTTGGTATTTCTATATAAAACTATATAATCAATTGGTTTGGTTTAGTGATTGTTGAGCATGTGACTAAAACATAATTTGAGAGTAAATACAAAAACTGAAAATAGAATATGTTACAAAATCTTAAGAAATCTAAATAGAATAAGATAATTTGTAACCACAAAATGATTTGTTGATATAAAGTCAACATGCATTTCACATGGCCGACACACATTTGTTTAGCACCACTTCTTTTGTGTGCCTTTTTTGTTTTTCCTATTTGTGTTACTACTGTTAGGTACTGCTAAATCCACATATGCTACTTTTCACATCTTTTGCGAATAAGAATTAAAATTAGCAAGCTGGTCGAAAAATCGTGTCCTACATGAACATATATTGATGCTTTATGAGATAATAAGAATGAACGTCGGAGAAAATATAAAGTTATCGAAACTCCGCATTATCTTGGAGACTAGGAATTTTAGTGTTCTAGTCCAACATATAATCTTTTTTCACACTCTAGCTCGAAGAAATTAGTGCAGTGCTTAGAAATTACAAAGACCAATTTTTATTAAAAATAAAACAGAGAAAAAACTCGAGTGGCGCTAAAAGAGAGCATTATAAAATCAATACTCCTTCCATTTCATAAAGAACGCCATTTTAACATATTTTACGCAATTTAGTGTCATCACGATATATAAATGGTAAAACATACATTTCCCGGAGAGAGTAACACATATCCCATTAAACATGATGACATAGTTTACTAAGCACCCCTCTCAACTTTTTTAACAACTCAAAACAATATTTAATTGTTTTTAATCCACTAGCAGTTCTTCCTATAACTCATTGATAATCATGCTCTGCATGTAAAAACTATCTGAAACTCACTTATAACGTGGAATATAACACATGGAAAACAATATAATTATTTTCGAAAATTTAGACGAAACAAAAATAAAATGATATTGGTCGAATCCATGTCATACGCAAATTATATCTATCTAGCTAGAGTTCATGATTATCCTACATAGTGGTCGTTATCAAAGGGACATGAGTCGTAAAAAAAGAGAGGAAACAATGGTCAATGCCAAACCCACAACTTTTTAATAAGACATTTCCATAAATAAACCATTCAACTACAATTATTGATACAATACTATACAATTTCATCGACCCGTTTCTCAAATTTCAGATAAATTTTTTTTTCCAATACAATTAGAAATTCATTTGAAAAGTGTTATTCGTTTGTATATTTTAGTTGATTTGTAAATCTAAGTAATGTTTGTAAATCCGTAAATTTCCATTGAATTTTAAAATCAATTAAAATTCATAAAGAAACTCAAATAAAACCCGGAATATTATGTTTTTTTGAGTTGGTCAACTCCCGGTTTGTCATTTTCTTTTGGTCAACTCCCGGTTTGTCATCTACTGTCCCGGTATAACAGATGACACATGGATTTATAGTGGGCTCAAGACTGAGGCCCATTATATTGAAATAAATGTCAGGGGTAATAGCGTAATTAGGTGGGTACAAGGGTGGTTTTTCAGGTAAAATGGTTCTGGGGCCAGATCTGCGCTTTGTCGCGATGTCATTATCTCCAAGATATGCGATAGCGACTTTCGTACAATGTCTCTCACTCACCAATATTTTTTTATTTTATTTAAACACTTTTACTTTCATTAAAAAAAAAGTTTAGAAAACTTGTTTATGTGACATAAAATTGACTAGAAATGGTTGTATGTAAAAAATGTAAAATGTTAGTAAATGCTAACTGAGATGTAAGAAGTGTGTTAGCATTTACTACTAATTTTTGTATCTATCGAATAATTTTTTTCTTTTGATTGAATTATCCATTTGACTATAATAATAAAGCTATTGAATATCTAATCGATGTAACAAATATACTGAATACGTAACTAAAAAGTTTTTTGGTATTAATAAGTTAAATCCGGTGTTGCAAACATGCAATAATTATTTCCATTTCGGATAATGATCATACATATTAAGGAGATTTTTGCAAAAATAACTTTTGTTGGATAATATGAGCCATTAAGGAAAAAGTCCAAAACTTTTCTTCTTCAAAGTTGGACTCAAGTTAGAGAGAGAAAAATACAAAGAAGCTACAGAGCAAGATTTAAAAAGATTAAAAAATCGAAAAAGAAGTTCAGAGCTAAACTCTGATATTGACACAGAGAGAGAAACGTATCTGCAAAAAAATCTAAAAAATTCGATTCAATTTTTTTACTTTTAAAAGCAATAAATCTTCACCAAAAAAAAAAAAAAACACAAAGTAGAAAGAAGAAGAAGAAGAGCTCGAAATGGAAATTTGTTGAGTGATTATAAGAGAATTAGGGTTTAATAATGCAATGTTCAACCGTCTCACAACTCATTACAGGTAATGAAAGAATCAATTTTTTTTTTTATAATAAGATTTTCATTTCTCCATGTGCGTTTCTCGAAAGTCTCGGTTTTTATTTTGATTTCTTTAATTTTCCATGCTTCGTTGTTCTTCAGCTATTGTGTTCTTTCTTTGTTTGGTGAAATCAATTTAAAATTTATAAACTTTTTAATAGTATTTTTTATGTTGGATTTGAGAGACAGTGAACATAGCTATGTTCTTGTTCAGAGAAGAAACAACAATTACATTTCACGCCTGTAAAGAGCTTATGATTAGTTCCTTTGTTTAATAATTTTCCTCTAACATTGATTAGTGAAAAATAATTAAACATTTTTAATGATTTTTTAATTCCTCTGTGTTAGAAACCGAGCAAAGTTGCTTCTTTTGAGAACCATGCGTTGAGTTTCTTTTCTCTGTGTTCTTCTTGAATTTGCAAAAAGGGTTTTGTTTTTGTTAATCTTTTGATAAAATCACGCAAAACAATGTTTATGGTAATTACTAATCATAAACATTACCCATGCTTTGTGTTTATTTATGTACAAGGCTCAAATTCTGTTTTCTTCATTGTTTTTGTAGCTCAGATATGAACTGGGCACTTCACAATCATCATCATCAAGAAGAAGAGCTAAAAAAGTCTGATTCCACAGCGAAAAGCATCGATTTTTATACCGAAAAACCTCGAAAAATCGATTTTTGGCGTTCGGGTTTAATGGGTTTTGCGAAGATGCAACAACAGCATTCAGTAGCGGTGAAGATGAACAACAATAATGATCAGATTGGTAATAAAAAGGGGTCAACTTTCATACAAGAACATAGAGCTTTATTACCAAAAGCTATGATTTTGTGGATTATCATTGTTGGGTTACTAAGCAGAGTGATATATCAGTGGATGGATGATTCAAATAAAGTTAGAAGAGAAGAGGTTTTAGTGAGCATGTGTGATCAAAGAGCAAGAATGTTACAAGATCAGTTTAGTGTTAGTGTTAATCATGTTCATGCTTTGGCCGTTCTTGTCTCCACTTTTCATTACCACAAGACTCCTTCTGCAATTGATCAGGTTAGTATGTGTGTTGGCTTATTAAAGCTCAAAACTTTGTGTAAAATTTTGAGATTTGGTACTAAAAAATTGACTTTTGAAGGAAATTTAAATCTTTCTGCTTATGTTTTGGCTCTAAGTTTTGATTGGGTTTCACATCAGTGTAAAATACATCAATTTTTGCAGGATACATTTGCGGAATACACGGCAAGAACGGCGTTTGAGAGACCGTTGTTAAGTGGAGTGGCTTACGCAGAGAAAGTTGTGAATTTGGATAGGGAAATGTTTGAGCGGCAGCATAATTGGGTTATAAAGACGATGGATCGAGGAGAGCCTTCACCGGTTAGGGACGAGTATGCTCCTGTTATATTCTCTCAAGATAGTCTCTCTCACCTTGAGTCACTTGATATGATGTCTGGCGAGGTAATCTTCGATTATACGACACTTGTTGGTTTTGTAGCTATCGGTACTTATTAAAGTTTGTTCCTTTTTGCAGGAAGACCGCGAGAATATTTTACGAGCAAGAGAAACGGGTAAAGCTGTATTGACAAGTCCTTTTAGGCTTTTGGGTTCTCACCATCTCGGAGTTGTGTTGACTTTCCCTGTCTATAAATCGTCTCTTCCCGAAAACCCGTCTGTCCAAGAACGTATCGCAGCCACTGCAGGGTAAAGTTCGAGCTTTTTCGAGATTGGTTTATGTGTGTGGGATTGTATAAAGATTGGTGCTTTTGAATTTGAAATGTAGGTACCTTGGTGGCGCGTTTGACGTAGAGTCTCTTGTTGAGAATTTGCTCGGTCAGCTTGCGGGTAACCAAGCGATAGTAGTACATGTGTATGATATCACAAATGCATCGGATCCACTTGTTATGTACGGTAATCAAGATGAAGAAGCCGATACATCTCTCTCTCACGAGAGCAAGCTCGATTTCGGAGACCCCTTTAGGAAACATAAGATGATTTGCAGGTACTATACTTAAGATCTTTAAGCTAAAACATGTTGGAGATCGAAAATTTTGAGTTCGTGTTTGAACGGTTTTGTATGCAGGTATCATCAGAAGGCGCCGATACCGCTGAATGTACTCACGACCGTGCCTTTGTTCTTTGCGATTGGTTTTTTGGTGGGTTATATACTGTACGGTGCAGCTGTGCACATTGTAAAAGTCGAAGATGACTTCCATGAAATGCAAGAGCTTAAAGTCCGAGCAGAAGCTGCTGATGTCGCAAAATCTCAGTTTCTTGCCACTGTTTCTCACGAGATTAGGACACCGATGAATGGCATTCTCGGTATATAACGTTTTGAGTACTTTTTTCGTTTGATCTTTGGTTTCTCAATCCGGCTCACTGTTTTTGTTGTGTTGTAGGAATGCTTGCTATGCTTCTTGATACAGAACTTAGCTCAACGCAGAGAGATTACGCTCAAACCGCACAAGTTTGTGGTAAAGCATTGATTGCGTTAATAAACGAAGTTCTTGATCGAGCCAAGATCGAAGCTGGCAAGCTGGAATTGGAATCTGTACCTTTCGATATCCGTTCGATACTAGACGATGTCCTTTCTCTATTCTCCGAGGAGTCTAGGAACAAAGGCATTGAAGTAAGTTTCCAATTTCCGATTTATTAAGATAAGTCCTTTTTGAAATTCTTGCTACTGATTTTCTTGATTTCGAAATTTCGCAGCTTGCGGTTTTCGTTTCGGACAAAGTACCAGAGATAGTCAAAGGAGATTCAGGGAGATTCAGACAGATAATCATAAACCTCGTTGGAAATTCGGTTAAAGTAAGTTCCTTTTTCCGCTTTCCCGTGTTGTTTGTTTCTTGATTCTTCTTTGATCAAGATTTCATCTTTATGAACAGTTTACAGAGAAAGGACATATCTTTGTCAAAGTCCATCTTGTGGAACAATTAAAAGATGGAGCTGAAGTCAAAACCACATTAAACGGCGAATTATTCGAAGAAAAGAGCGGTTACAACACATTGAGCGGTTACGAAGCAGCAGATAATCGGAGCAGCTGGGATTCATTCAAGCATTTGGTCTCAGAGGAGGAGTCATTATTATCGGAGTTTGACATTTCGGGTAATGTTAGGCTTATGATTTCGATTGAAGACACGGGTATCGGAATCCCCTTAGTTGCCCAAGGCCGAGTTTTTATGCCGTTTATGCAAGCGGATAGCTCGACTTCAAGAAACTATGGAGGCACCGGGATTGGTTTGAGTATAAGCAAGTGTTTAGTCGAGCTTATGCGAGGTCAGATAAATTTCATAAGCCGGCCACACGTCGGAAGCACGTTCTGGTTCACCGCTACTTTTGAGAAATGCGATAAATGCAGTGCGATTAACCATTTAAAGAAACCGAATGTCGAGCATCTGCCTTCTACTTTTAGAGGAATGAGAGCTATAGTTGTTGATGCTAAGCCCGTTAGAGCCGCTGTGACTATATACCATATGAAAAGACTCGGAATCAATGTCGATGTCGTAACAAGTCTCAAAACCGCGTTTGGAAGAAACGGGTAACAAAAAGTTTCGATTTTTTCTTTCATTTGTGTTGGTAACGTCGAAAAGTTTCATTTTTTCCGGTTTTTTTTTTTGCAGAACGATGAAACCGCAAGTGGATATGATCTTAGTAGAGAAAGATTCATGGATTTTAAACGAAGATATCGACTCAGAGATACGTTTATTGAATTCAAGAAACGTTCATCAGAAGTCTCCAAAACTCGCGCTTTTCGCAACAAACATCACAAATTCAGAATTCGACAGAGCTAAAGCCGCGGGGTTCGCAGATACGGTAATAATGAAACCGTTAAGAGCAAGCATGATCGGTGCGTGTTTACAACAAGTTCTTGAGTTGAGAAAGACGAGACAACAATATCCCGAAGGATCATCGCCCGCAACACTTAAAAGCTTGCTTACCGGGAAAAAGATTCTAGTGGTCGATGACAATATCGTTAACCGAAGAGTAGCTGCAGGAGCACTCAAGAAATTTGGAGCAGAAGTGGTTTGTGCAGAGAGTGGTCAAGTTGCTTTGAGTTTGCTTCAAATTCCACACAATTTTGATGCCTGCTTCATGGATATTCAAATGCCACAAATGGACGGGTAAGTTCGATAAAATTCGGTTCGGTTTTGATTAGTTTGCTATATGGTTTACTCTGGTATGGAAATTTCGTCACTGATCGTTCGGTTTTTGGCAAAATTTATTTGGTTTGTATGAGAAAATGAACAAGATTAGTAAAAAGGATTATCTTTAATTAGTTAATTTGAAATCTTGTTAATCTTGGTTTATTCTGCTAGTTGAATTTGGTTAGACTAAATTTCGGTTTATGAGAATTTCGATACCAGTCAGTGTAGGATTAAATCTCGGCTCAGATTTGGTTCGGTTTAGAGCCCCAAAAATGTAAATATAAATAGAAAGAATTTAGATTTTGTTGTTCTTGTTCTGCTATGTTCAATGTAAAGTTTGATACTTGCGGTTAGTTATTGGTTTAACTTTCGGTTTGATTTGTTTGCTGTCTTAGATTTGAGGCGACTCGTCAGATAAGGATGATGGAGAAAGAAGCTAAAGAAAAGACGAATCTCGTATGGTATTTACCGATATTAGCTATGACCGCAGATGTGATTCATGCGACCTACGAGGAATGTCTGAAAAGCGGAATGGATGGTTATGTCTCGAAACCATTCGAAGAAGAGAATCTCTACAAATCCGTTGCAAAATCGTTCAAAACTAACCC
Source organism: Draba incana (assembly GCA_963576765.1). Lineage (NCBI taxonomy): Eukaryota > Viridiplantae > Streptophyta > Magnoliopsida > Brassicales > Brassicaceae > Draba > Draba incana. The sequence continues at coordinate 516,410 of OY755217.1, read as the reverse complement.
CATGTCAGATTCATCATCATAGCCAAGAAAATAAAACAAAGTCCAAGCAAGAAATGGTAATCTCTTTTTTTGATTGGGATCAATATAATGCAAATGTGGTTCGTGTACATATAGTTTTCACAAATGTGGTTTTTCGACGTAGTTTGCTTGAACTAGTATGTTGTAAACGACGACGTTTTTATCGACGGTTCAGTGTTGATCTTACTGGTAATTATTAATCCCACGGGTCGTACCAAATCAGAATGGCTAAGCAATTTTAAATGTCGATAAAAACGTCGTAAGTTACATTGGTAAGAGTTTTTAAATTCAATATTTAATTTGAAAAACAGTCCGTGAGAAGGAACTTTAATTATGCCTGGCATATAGTATTTATGTTAATTGGCCAAACTCTAGCTTCTTGAACTGAGAAGATTATCCTACATCTCGACTCTCAACTACTACTTGTATCTACAAAACTATAGTCATTTTTAAATTTCAAACCATGACATATCTCCCCGAACTCAAATGGTTGAAACAGATTTTGGAAGAAATGTATAAACCTCTATTCTTGTTGCTCTTTTGACCCTAGCATAAATGTTTCACTCAAAATTTAATAGTATTACACATTAAGAAAGAAGTTTCCTAAATTGAAAAACAACCTTTTCAAAGATTTGTGAAGCTTGAAAAACACAGTCAAATCCCATAAAAGCAAAAGATAATACGGACTACACAAGATTTTCTAAAATAATTGGCCCTTTAAATATTTGTTATAATTTACAGAACCTGCAATGTACACCGCATGTACCACACCAGTTGCTCTTCGCCAGATCCCCTATAAGATTTGGGTGATTGACGAAGAAAGCCGTGAACTCAGCAGAGTTAGAAATCTTAGTCAGAGAGGCTAAGACAGTATTGAAGGCGACATTATGGAGGGCTGCGTCAAAAGGAATTTGGGCAAGCTCAAGGATTTTAACAGCATTTAACCAGTTAAGAGATGATATGAGATGGCTTCTGCATACGTCCCGTAGATGCGGAATCTCGTATTTGTCTGCTGCAATATAGAGCGACCTAACATGTTTTCTTAAAGTTTCATTAGAAATCGAGCCATCACCGGTGTACATGAACTCGACGAATGCTTCAACTTCTTCATGTTTCATATCAGAAAGAGTGATTGTCTCTAGCTTAACCGAAGCCTTGAACTTGTCCGTATCAAACATCTTTTTAAACACCTCTGATCTTGATGCCTATTGAAAAAAATATATGTATATATAGATTTAGCAATGAAAAATTACTCCAAGTAGGAGCTATTTTCAAAAAATTACTAAATAAAGGCTTCGAGTAATTGTTACTTTAATTTCAAAACATTACTGTAAGAATAGTATGATTTCTAGAGTTGTTTTTTTTTTGGATTTGATGATGATAATTACAATAAAAAGTGAGGAATAAATAGGAAGAAGAAGTGAGTGAAAAACCAGAAGTAATTTGTGTGCGGAGATAGGTGCACACTCATCGTCACTGTCTCCTGCCTTGAGGAGTACGTCAGCTTCGCATTGTTCTTTAAGTGATTTAATGAGTGCACCTGTGAAAACCTCTTGGTTGCTTTGTGTTACTTTTTGTTTTTTGTTTCTCTGTGTTGCCATTGCAAAAATTTTAGATTTCTATAACCTGAAAAGTGATTTGGAGAATATTTAGTAAACGATGTTTAACGAATAACTTCATATAATACAAATATAATAATCATATCAATTGGTATATTTTGTATGCAAATTCATCAGCAGTCATATATTAGACACTAACACACGTAAACGACAAGCAAAAAAAACGAAGCTCATATCGATCTCGACAAAAATCCAAGAGAAATGATGTTTTAAGACGCAGACACATATGTGATTTAAAAAAAAAAAACTATATAAACTACGATTTAAGTATAACCAAACAAAAAGATTTTCAAAAATAAACATGCAAAATTCAAAACAGATTTTAGCGAGAACCGATTACCCGACGATCGGAGGAGAGAAACAGGAGAGAGAGGTTTTTAGGATTTAAGAGAGCTTGACCCCCAAAAAAAAGAGAGCTTAAAACATGGATTTCCTTTTAAAGCTCTTTGAACCCTAAAACGCTAGAAGCTTCCAAACTATTAAAATTCGTTTATGGCCGGTTAAACCGATGAGCTATTGGGCTTTATCCCTTATCCTAAATATATAAAGTTAATATATAAATCTCTTTTTTGATTGGGATTAATATGCAAAATGTGGCTTGTGTACAGGTTTTACAAATTCAGAGAGAGATTGTGAGGTTTTTTTCGACGTAGTTTGCTTGAACTAGTATGTTGTAAACGACGACGTTTTTCTCGACTGTTCAGTGTTGATCTAACCGGTAATTATTATTAATCCCACGGTCGTACCGAATCAGATATGACTAAGCCTGAACGAATAGTTGTCTTAAGATTGTATTCACTACAATAATCTGTCTATTTACAATGTTGATTCTTGGATCCATATATGTCTATACACCTATCCTTATATCACAGTATCCTTAAGTCTGTTCATCACACTTTACCATTGGCCTTATCCTAGAAAACACCAATCCTCGTCGGAATCTGACTCATAATTTGGACCGACACTCAAAACCCGCGGATTTTGTCTCATCTCCATATCCAATTCTCCCTATAAGTAGGAAATTAGAATCTTAAGAGCCTCCCGGAAACGAGAAAGATATAACAGCAATGAAATGTATAGTTTTACCGCTTCTTCTGCGACTTGACTGATTGATGGAGTGTCTTGAAACTGTACACTAGGTGCGTGCATTACTTGTGAAAGTTGCCGTAGTAATTTTTCCCTGTAACAGAAGGACGAGAGTTACAAACATATAACTAGGCGTCAAAGTAAATGGTATTAGACGGCTAACCTTATGTTCTTGATATCTCTTTCTGAGTTTAAATCTTCCCAGTGGCTTGGTCTTGTATGAAGCTTATAATCTGGAGCGAAATGATTCATGTACTTATTGAGTGGGAGATTGTTGTCAAGTTCTACACCAACCGCAACCGCTGTCTGCAACAAAGCAAACTTTGAAGAACAAGACTTGAATAATATGGAAAACACATAAGTCAAAAAGAGATGAAAGAGACCTCGTAGCACCAGCAACGAACAACATTTCGGACAATATGACCTCCACCACCCAAGATCATAAGAGGAACATTGAAAGATCTTATGTACCGGAGGCAACCAGCGTGACCTTTGATAGACAAATTGAATCCACCATTGTAATCACCAGTTAATGAATCAGCCCCACACTGAAGAACAACTGCTTCTGGCTGATAAATCTCCATAGCTTTGTAGATAACGGGTTTGTATAAATTCGTAAAATTTGCATCGTTCAAGCCATCCTTTAACGGTACATTTAGAGAACAGTATTCTCCTTTTCCTACTCCAACGTCTGTTATGTCTCCGGTTTGTGAGTTAACAAAGTCCCCAAATTTGTGGAAAGAGATAGTCATAACTCTATCAGTATTGTAAAACGCTTCTTGCACAACATCCCCATGGCGATAGCCAATCTCTACGAAGAGAACTCGCTGTCAACAAAATTTTATTAAGAAATGATGTTACTAACTCAAGTAAAATCTTCAGAACATCTGATTCTAAGCGTAATTTGCAATTTCGAACCGTTCTGATTCAAGAATCAACTCAAGTCTGCACCTATAGACCTAGAAACACCTGCCTCAAGTATCAACTATAGTAGAGAACTCACTGTCTTCTCTATCTGTGGCTGATTCTGCATCGACCATGTAATTCTAAGCGTAATTTACAATATAGAAGCATCAAGATTCAAGAGCCTAATCAAGAAACCCTATATACTGATTCAGGAAATGGCAACATCAAGATTCAAGAACCAATGCCTAATCAAGAAACCTATATACTAATTCAGGAAATGGCAATTTAGAAGCAACAAGGCAATTAGTACCTTGAAAACCTTGAGCAACTCAAGAATCCCAAGCACAACGTCATTGAGGTAGCCAAATCCAGGAGCCTTATCTCTTGTGGCACGATGCATCCCACCGGCCCAATTGATTGCGATATCGGCGTCGTAAGAGTTCAATTTGACGGCGGCGCTAATAGTACCACCAGCGTAGGCACGGCAATCATCGAAAACGCCGTCTAATAGAGAATATTCCGATTCCAGATCTCGCTTGAGGGAAGGATCGGTTACGGCGGCGATGGAGTCAGCATACTCCGGCGTGAATGAAGCGAGGTGATCGATATATTCCGGCGAGTGGAATTTAACGAAATCGGATGCGTCGGCGAGTTTTACACGGCTGAGTTCCATGTAGCGGTGGAGATTATACTTGTCGATGAGATTGTGAACCATATTGAACCGGTGGTCTTCCCACATATGGCTCTTTTCGTAGCGATCGTCGTAGAAGTAGCTCACGCGGCGTTTCCGTCCGTCGGGTCCCGACGACAAGCTCGCCGAACTTTCCATCTTCTTCTTCTCCGGCGAGTTTCTCGACGTACAGTTTGTTGAACTAGTATGTTGTTAAACGACGACGTTTTTAACTCGACGGTTCAGTGTTGATCTAACCGGTAATTGTTATTAGTCCCACGGGTCAGACCGAATCAGATTTGGCTAATCCCATGAGTCTAGTGTAATCTCTCAATAATTACTTCCATTATATAAATAAATTCACATTTGATAAAGTTTTAATGTTCTGCTCATTGTACATTGCCAGTGAAAAATATCAAAGAAGATAGCTTTGTATTTTGTTTATAATTCCATAAACCACTAAATCATAATAATATTTGAGTAATTAAAACATGAATGTAAAACATATTTCGAAAATTTCATAGCTCAAAATATAGATTAATATACATATAGACGACTTGGCTAGATTTATCCTATGAAATTCATACATTGGTTATTTGGTACGGTTCATGCAAGAACCACACTAAGAACACTGTGATGTAACAATAAAGGTGGTTCGTGATACATTCTATATCATAAATTAGAAGGATCATGGAGTACTATATAATGGATTAACCTCATTTTCAAGTGATTTTGAATTGAAAACTAATGAAGCTTAATACTAGTTCACTACAATGAATATATATGTCTGTGATAAGGACCTTTACTCATGCCCGACATAGATTTATGCTTGTATGGTTAATGGACCTCTTCAACTGAGCAGATTGTTGTCCTACATCTTGACACTCAACTACTTTTTTTTTTTTTTGATCAAACCGATTTTGTTATAGATTAATTAGACTCCAATCATGGAGAATGTGTTACAGTTTAACAAAGAAGACATAACTCGCAAATCGGCTAAAACATATGCCGTACATAAAACATGAATAATAGAGATAGTAGGAAAGGGGCCTAAATGACACAATGTGTCACGACGGATGCTTTCCGGCTCAGTGACCACACCTCGAAGAAGCTTGTCACGAGAAAGAGAAACTGAAACCACTATGAAGTGTAGGATCTCTATAATTGAAGCGACACTCAACTACTATTTTACTTTGTGTGATTTGGAATCACAACCATTTGCCTGAAAACCCAGCAAACCACCGACATTTAGTCGACTATATACATATGTAGGGTCGGTCCATGAAGCAAAGGGTTTAGACAACAAAAATATATTAAAAGATGGGAAAAAATTTCAATATACCATTTATGGAAAATTGGCTTTCACCAATTGCCATAAGTGCAATACCATTTTCCAATATGATATAATTCACTATTCACTACCAAGAGAAATGGAGTAATGGGTTAATAATGTTCTTAAGGACATAAGTTTTGGAAAAAATGGTTATAGGGTAATGGTTGAAGTTGAACATGCTTTATATATATATCTTCAAGGTCAATGATTCGATTTTACATCTTGCAATTAGGGTATTCATCTCATGCCTAGTCCTTCATGCCCAATACTAGTAGCTAGCTCTTTTGGCCGTAGAATAAATGTTTCATTCAAATTTAATACTATTGTATTACGCACTAAACAGGAAGTTAAATGATAGAAGTGACATAAACGTGGTGGATGCGTCAACGAAAACATTGTGGACTAGTTGTTCTCACGTAATCTTTGCTATGTAGACAAATATAAGCGTTAGATCTACTTTTCGTGTGACATAAAAATATGTTGTAGTAAACAAAAAATGTGGTTGGTGCCTATAATACACCGATGTTGTTAGCTACTTCTTCTCAACTATAGATTCTTCTTGTATTTTTTTTTATAATATAGTGATTTTAATGTCGTACTATATTATTTAGAAAACAATTTTTTGTTTAAAAATAAATCAGTGAATACAACAGACATTCAATACCATAAGAAGAGAATAGTCTGGATTACCGTGAAAAATTGGATTAGTAATAATAATTAACTTCCACCCAACAGACATATAATAATAAAACGGTGTTAAAAAGACAAAGAAATTAAACGGCGTACAATAACGACCGTTAAAGAATGTGTCAAATCAGGATAACTCGTGGCTGATAAAGCTCCGGATTTCACGCCGTCTGTCTTTATACAGTTAACTTTTTTGTCGGGACTCCAAAATTGCATTTATCTTGTTGGTCAATTTGTCATTAAGACCATGCAAATGACTCATTAATATTTAATTTTCAAATTTACTTATTCTTACAGATTTAATTCAAAAAATTCTTGAAAAACTATTGGTGATTCATGAGTCAAAGAAATTAAATAGTAAACGTCGTATCTTAGACTGTCATTAACACGTTACGATGATTTTGGGAACTAATTTGATCCTAATTAAAAATAGATTAATACCACCGCACCGGAATAACTGCATTATTGTATAGATACCACGCATTGGAGATTTTGTCACACAATGCTTGAACGAGAAATAATAATCTTATTTTATAGAAGCAAATGCAAATAATGTGAAGAAAAATCCAAGATCTATAGAAAATAATTTTGTAATAGGAAAGACAATCGATATTATTAGCAATCAGCTATACAAAATCTTGCAATTTTTTCAATCATTGAGAATTTGAGATCATGTTAAAGAAAATGAACAAATCAAAGACCATATAAGATACATTTTTTTTCCTTCCGACAAGTAATAATTTTGATGATGATAAATAGTGATTACAAAGATATTATACAAAATTACTGAAACACAAATTATTACATATGCAAATATATGTGCCACACACTTAAAAAAACACATTAAAAGAAAGTTTAACGATGTTTTTACAAAATCGATTATAATCCTACTTTATATTTGATAAGATCATTTTCTTATTTCAGTAGATTTTCTTAAAAGGTATTCATGTAAGAGATAGAGTAATCAATTCTAATACAATCACTTATACTAGTTTTCGTAAAATTAAATATGATTCTACTGGATACATAAGGAAACAAATTTAAATGTAATCAGAAGTTATACGAATTCTCAAAATTTATTTGGAAAATAAAAGTAGATAATCTCATTTAATTTGATTATAAAAAATTTCACCGATTCTTACCAATGATAGTTATACTCACACAAAAAAAAAAAATTTAAATTCACATTAAAATACAATAACTTGAATACATACACACTCTCCCTCACACATATACTCTCTCTCTAGTTCATCGATTTTTCTTTTGAAGAATAAAGTTTTCGTTTTTGCTTTTATGGAAAGAAAAAAGTTAATGCTTTTATCATCTCTTTCGTTATCTCTCTAGGTGCCCTCGATCTCCCCCGATTCCATCTCTTAATTTTGTCACATAATGTTTGAAGAAGAAATAATATTCTTTTATAGAAGCAAATGCAAATCATGTGCAGAAAAATATAGAAAATATTTTAAATGGGAAAGACAATCGATATTATTATAAATTAGCCGAATCACAAAGATATATATGTATTAGAATAAATGAACAAATCAAGATCATGTAAGATCGTTTTCTTATTTCAGTAGATTTTAATACAATCATTTCCCTATTACGATATTCATAAAATCAAACATGATCCCTATTGGATACATATAGACAAAAATCTAATTGTAATAAAAAGTTATACTTCTCAAATTTTACATCTCAAAGTTTCTATAAAATAAATGTTGATTATTAGATCAAATGGAAATTGAAAATAGATTAAAATATATATCATATTGGGTTTAAATTCTTTTAGGATATTATAATTTATCACATTAATTCAGACTTAACGTATTTATAAATATCGTAATATAGTATAGTAGTATGGTTAATGTCTCATCATTCTCCATTAAATTATAATTTTGAAAAAAAAGAGAGTAATACTCTCATTATCCGACTCTTTCAATACTTTGATTCATGAATCAACCTCAAATAGGGCTAGTCTTAACTTATGCATTATCCGACTCTCAATCAAGTTCCTTAACCACCTGATCATATTCTTCGCTTCATTATGGAAATCTTTGATTTTGCTTTTATGGAAAGAAAAAAGTTAATGCTTTTATCATTTCTTTCGTTATTTCTCTAGGTGCCCTCGATCTCTGCCGATTTCATCTCTTAATTTTCTCGCACAATGTTTGAAGAAGAAGTAAAATTCTTTTATAGAAGCAAATGCAAATCATGTGCAAAAACTCTAAAAAATATTATAAATAGGAAAGACAATCGATATTATTAGAAGTTAGCCGAAAAATGATGATAACCCAATCATAAAGTATATGTATTAGAGTAAATTAACAAATCAAGACCATCTAATATAATTTTCTTATTTCAGTAGATTTTGATACAATCATTTATTACAATCTTCTTAAAATCAAACATGATCCTATTAGATACATAGAGACAAAAATCTAAATGTAATAAAAAGTTATACTTCTCAAATTTTACGTCTCAAAGATTTTATAAAATAAATGTTGAATTATTAGATAAAATCGAAACTGAAATAGATTAAAATATATATCATATTGCGTTTAAATTCTTTCTGCATATTATAATTTATCTGATTAATTCAAACTTAACGTATTTATACATATTGTAATACAATATAGTAGTATGGCTAATGTCTCATCATTCTCCATTAAATTATAATTTTGAAGAAAAAAAGAGAGTATTACACTCATTTACTTAAATGTGAAATCTTCCCAGATTCTTACCACTAAATAATCCGCGTGACAGCTGTGTGAAAATGTCAAATTGAGAAAAAAGAAAAAACAAAAAAGACCGACATTAAATAAAAAAAAATTAAATATACACACTCTCTCACTCTCCTCTCTCGTTCATCCATTTTTTTTTTCCGGAAAGTTTATGCTTTTATGATCTTTATTTTTATTTTTTTCTTGTTATCCCTCTATCTTCCCCTCGATCTCCGCCGATTTCACCTCTTAATCTGTCTTTCCCTTTCTCTGTAATAACTTAAGCTTTCCTTCTTCTTCTTCTTCTTCTTCAATGCCACCGTAAAACCCTAGAACGAAAATTCCCCCAAAAAGGCGACTCTTTTAAAAGTTTAGAGCTTCTGGGTTTCTTCTCCTTTCACTTTATCGTCGAAAATGACGAATTCCCATCTGGGTATTCTCTGTTTCTTCATCTCTTTACTGGGTTTCTTCAGTTTCTCTGTTTCTCAAGATGATCTAGTTATGCAAGCTCTGAAATCCAGTCTAAATCTCACATCAGACATCGATTGGTCAAACCCTAATCCATGTAAATGGGAATCAGTTCAATGCGATGGAAGTAATCGCGTTACTCGAATCCAGCTAAAGCAAAAAGGAATCAAAGGAACTTTACCTTCAAATCTTCAGAATCTCTCTGAATTAACTGTTCTCGAGCTCTTCCTTAACCAAATCTCAGGTCCAATTCCTGATCTCTCGTCTCTCACTCGTCTCCAGAAGCTAAATCTACACGATAACCGATTCGATTCCGTACCGAAGAATCTCTTCTCAGGGATGAATTCACTTCAAGAAGTTTTCTTAGAGAACAATCCGTTTTCTAATTGGGAAATTCCAGATTCGATCAAAGAAGCTACGTCTTTGCAGAATCTAACTCTTTCTAATTGCAGTATTACTGGCAAAATCCCAGATTTCTTCGGATCTCAGACGTTACCAAGCTTGACGAATCTGCAATTATCTCAGAATTATCTTCATGGTGAGTTACCTTCAAGCTTTGATGGCTCTTCGTTACAGTCTCTTTACTTGAATGGTCAATTAGGTGAAGCGAAGCTTAACGGTTCGATATCGATTTTACGGAATATGACTTCTCTCGTTGAGGTTGATCTTCAAGGAAACGCTTTCTCAGGTCCAATTCCTGATCTTTCTGGTTTAACATCTCTTCGTGTGTTTAACGTTAGAGAGAATCAGATCACTGGTGTTGTTCCGGAGTCGTTGATCGGTTCGAAATCGCTTACTACGGTGAATTTAACGAATAATTTGCTTCAAGGACCGACTCCGTTGTTCGGAAAATCCGTTGGTGCTGATTTGGTTCCGAAGACGAATAGTTTTTGTTTAGATGCAGCCGGTGTTGCGTGTGATCCTCGTGTCGATGTTTTGCTTTCGGTAGCGGAATTGTTTGGTTATCCGGTGAAGCTCGCTGAGGCGTGGAAAGGGAATGATCCGTGTGTGAATTGGGTTGGGATTACTTGTTCGGGAAGTAATGTTACGGTTTTTAATCTGAGGAAACAAGGTCTTACGGGTACGATATCTCCGAGTTTAGCTAAGCTTACTTCGTTAGAGACTATTAATCTTTCGGATAATAATCTCTCGGGAACTATACCAACCGAGCTTACCACATTGCCTAAGCTTAAGACGTTAGATGTGTCGAACAACGATATTTATGGAGTTCCGCCGAAGTTTGGGGCGAATGTGAATGTCGTGACTGTTGGTAATGCTAATATGGGAAAGGATGGACCGAGCAGACCGGATGGTGGTTCAACCGGAGGTTCAGGAGAAAAGGGAGGGGCTCAAGGAAGTGGCGGCAGTAGTGAAGCTACGAAGAAATCTAGTAGTGTTAAGATTATTGTTCCGGTAGTTGGCGGTGTAGTTGGTGCATTGTGTCTGGTTGCGCTCGGTGTGTGTCTCTACGCGAAGAAAAGAAAACGACCGGCTAGAGTTCAGAGTCCGAGTGGCAACATGGTGGTTCATCCGCATCATTCGGGTAACAATGACGACATGAAACTCACTGTTGCGGCTTCTAATCTTCACAATGGTAGAGTAAGCGAGAGTAATTACAGTCACAGTGGAAGTGCAGGGAGTGATATTCACGTCGTGGAAGCTGGGAACTTGGTTATATCGATACAGGTACTGAGAAATGTGACGAACAACTTCAGTGAAGAGAATATTCTCGGGAGAGGCGGGTTCGGGATAGTTTACAAAGGCGAATTACATGATGGAACGAAAATAGCGGTCAAGAGAATGGAGTCTTCAGTTGTGAGTGATAAGGGACTCGCTGAGTTTAAATCCGAGATCACGGTTTTAACCAAGATGCGTCATCGTCATCTTGTTGCGCTTCTCGGGTACTGTCTTGATGGTAGCGAGAGGCTTCTTGTATACGAGTACATGCCACAGGGAACACTGAGTCAGCATTTATTCCATTGGAAAGAAGAAGAGCGAAAACCACTTGATTGGACTAGACGGTTGGCGATTGCGTTGGACGTAGCTCGAGGTGTTGAGTACTTACACACGCTTGCGCACCAGAGTTTCATTCATAGGGATCTAAAGCCATCAAACATCCTTCTCGGTGATGATATGCGCGCTAAAGTCTCTGACTTTGGGTTAGTCCGTTTAGCACCTGATGGCAAATACTCCATCGAGACACGAGTAGCTGGAACTTTCGGTTACCTTGCCCCCGAATACGCAGGTTTGCAATTCATTTCAACTTACCCAATCTTAAAATTTCCTACTTTTAGCGTTTTGCACTTAAAGTTTCATGCTTTTAGCGTTTTGCAATTAACCCAAATGTTAAAGTTTCATGCTTTTAGCGTTTTGCGGTTAAACGAAATGTTAAAGTTTCATTCTTTTATTGTTTTGTAATTGGTATATGGTTTAATTTTGGCAGTGACGGGAAGAGTGACTACCAAAGTCGACATTTTCAGCCTCGGGGTCATACTTATGGAGCTAATCACTGGTCGTAAAGCTCTGGACGAGACGCAACCCGAGGACAGTGTCCATCTAGTGACATGGTTCCGTCGGGTAGCAGCCATCAAAGACAAAGACGAAAACGCCTTCAAGAACGCAATCGACCCAATCATCACCCTCGACAAAGATACCTTATCAAGTATTGAAGTAGTTTGGGAGCTCGCTGGTCATTGCTGTGCCCGTGAGCCTTACCAAAGACCCGACATGGCTCACATTGTTAACGTCCTTTCTTCACTCACCGTCCAATGGAAACCAACCGAGTCCGACCCCGATGACCTGTACGGAATAGACTACGATATGCCGCTTCCACAGGTGGTTCAGAAATGGAAAGATTTCGAGGGAGTTACCCAAACCGCAGATGACTCGGGATCTTCGTCATCGGTTTACGGAAGCAAAGACAACACACAGACAAGTATCCCAACCCGTCCGTCTGGATTCGCCGACTCATTCACTTCTGTGGATGGACGTTGAAGAAATAAAGATTATGTCTTTCAAGTTCGTTAAAACGTTTTAGTAGAAGAAGAAGAAGCATTGTGTGATAAATTAGCTTTTATAATTTTGTTCTTCCTTTGAAGCATTTTACTTAATGACTTCTTTTCTATTTTCTCTGCAAGCTTTTTGGTTTAGTTTATTATTGTTATTATTCACTTTGTAGTGTTTATGCAAGATAAACCATCTTTGAGAAGTCTTAAATATGAAGCTCTTTATTCGTACTTGGACGTTTTTTTCTGTCTAAATCAAATCGATTTAAGTCACACCTATAGAATAAGGAATAGAACATGGGTAAGAAAGAGGTGGAATAATAATAATGCTCTACTTGTCAAAATTCTTATCCGAATCATGTCGTCATTTTATCGAATCATTACTCTTAATATTTTTGGTTGTATAATATAAGTTTACTACAATCAAATGTTAGTCAAATCTTGGTCATAATCATTTTGTCATTTTAAAAATTGGACTATGTTCCAATTATGATCCCAGATTTTCGGGTGAATCCGACTTAATACTCCCTCCGTTTCATTATATAAGATTTTTTGATTTATTTCGCGAGAATTAAGAAAACAATAAATACAAACAAAATCTCATTTAATAATTAATTAAAATTATAACTCAACCAATCATATATAAGACTACGGAATTTAGAAGGACAAAAGTATCAAATCACATTAAAATCTGCATAGAAACTAGTAAAACATCTTATAAAAAAATTCTCTTAAAAATCTTATATAATGAAACGGAGGGAGTAAGTGTTTTTGCATGTACCTAAAATGTATAATCATGTTTTTTTTTCCCCTAACCAAATGTATAATCATGTTACAAATATATGAAAGCCTATGAGCTTATACTTTATATTGCTTCACAATTTACATGAACAGCTTGTGCAAAATTCATAAGCAACTAAAAACATATATTTGGTAAAACATAAATATGTAAACATGGATCTAAGATTTCGTAATAATAATTTCTGCAAGATTTAGTTTTAACTAAAAATACGAATTTTACTATCTCTGTTTAATAAATAAATGCAAATAGTTGTTTAGCGGGCTATAACCAAAAAATAAAGCCCATATTTAGGTTAGAGATAAAATCATATATAACAAAGATCTTTCACAATTTATAAAATCTTGATTTTCCCCTCACTATCTCCAATTTGCCATGGAGAAGAATTATAAACCTAGTTCTTGGTCCGAGCTTCCTTTAGATCTCTCAACTTCGGTGTTCGAACGCCTCAGTTTCGCTGATTTCCAACGAGCCAAACCCGTATGTTCCTCTTGGCACTCTGCTTCGAGACAATCTTCGCCTAAAAATAACATCCCTTGGCTGATTCTCTTCCCTGACCTAAACAACAAGAATTGTTGCAGGTTGTGTAAAAGACAAACTTTACAAAACACAAGATTTTGGTTTGGAATTTGCAAAGAGTGTTTGTGTAGCAACCTATGGAAACTGGCTCTTGATGCAAGGTCTTGGAAGTAATCTCTACATTGTGAATCTATTTACTCAAGAGAGGATCAACCTAAGTCCCATGCCAAAGATGGTGGTTATCCCTACGAAATCCCATGTGTTTTGGATTGATGATAAAACCAAAGATTATGTTGTTCTATGTGGACTTGGAAGGAGATACCTCTTGGAAGAAAATCCCGGAAACTTCAGATTGTATTTGTTGTGGTTTTAGATCCTAAATCTATCGCTTGAGCAAGAAAGTAAATCACAGAAAGTAAAGAACACAACGAGATTTATATCCAGTTCAGCCGCAAACCGCGAACCTACGTCTGGTCGGGGCTCTATACCCGGAATCCACTAGCTCAAGAGTTTCCGGTGAATCGGAATTGATTATCCGATCAACACTCACCCAAAACCTAACTCTCAATACAATCCTCACTCTAACCAACAGAAGAAGAAGAAGAAAGAATTGATAACAAGAAATTCCCAAGAACTGATTCCTAATCAAATCTCTCTCTCACTCACCAAGAACTTTCCCGATACAATGAATAAGATAAGCTACAGTAACAAACCTTATCATCTAATATCGATCTCTTGAGCCTTTTCCTTCTTATCCAAAACGCAGCCGTTTAACTCAACTTAAACTAGGAACTTAACCGAAACACGAACAAGCTTCTAATTCCTTTATTGAGCTAAACCAATCCTTAACCAGGATTCAGAACTTAACCAATTCTCAACAATCTCCACCTTGGTTCTGTTCTGTGCAAATGTGAGCAATACTTTAGTGGATTCCACCCCGGATTTTCCATCTCTGTTTAGACTTCAGAGACACCAAGTAAGCCAAGCAATTGCTTGAACTTACTCACCGGCAAAACCTTTGTTAACAAGTCAGCCGGATTAACACTTGTATGCACCTTTGAAACTTCAAGTTCACCAGCTTCAACTTGATCTCTGATAAACTGCATCTTAGTAGTAAAGTGCTTGGTTCTCTCATGAAAAACATTGTTTCTTGCAAGTGCCAAAGCACTTTGAGAGTCGCTAAAGATTTCAATCTTCTCCTGTGCATAACCAAACTCTGCACAAAGACCTTTCAGCCAAATTGCTTCTTTTGCTGCCTCAGTCATAGCAATGTACTCCGACTCTGTTGTAGACAAAGCAACCACTTTCTGAAGGCTTGACTTCCAACTAATCACTGTACCACCTGAAACAAAAGCATACCCTGAAGTAGATCTTCTCTTATCCAAATCACCACCATAATCTGCATCATAATAACCACTGATCTTGAACTCTGAACCTTTCTGAAATTCCAAACACAAACCTGTAGAACCTTTCACATATCTCAGCACCCACTTGACCGCATTCCAATGACTCTTAGCTGGATTACTCATGTATCTGCTAATCAATCCCACTGGATAAGCAAGATCAGGCCTAGACCCAATCATTCCATACATAAGACTCCCCACAGCATTACAGTAAGGAATAGACGACATGAATTCAGCATCATTCTCTAGTTCCTCTTCACTAGCAGCACAAAGTTTAATATGTGCACCCATAGGAGTTGACACATCATTTGACTTATCCATGCTATAAGTCCTAAGAACCTTTTCCATATAACCTTTATGAGACAACACCAAAGAACCCATCTTTCTATCTCTGATTATATCTATTCCTAAGATCTTTCTAGCATGTCCTAGATCTTTCATATCAAATGTCTCACTGAGTTGTTCCTTTAACTCAGCTATTAATCCCATATCCTTACATGCTACTAACATGTCATCTACATATAGTAAGAGATATATGTAGGTACCTTTAACATCTTTGATGTACACACACTGATCTTGTCTACTTCTCACAAAGCCAATTTCCAACATGAATGAATTAAACTTATGGTTCCACTGTCTTGGACTTTGTTTAAAACCGTATAGAGACTTCTTCAACATTCAGACCCAGTCTTCTTTTCCCTTTACTACATATCCCTCAGGCTGACTCATGTAAATTTCTTCGTCCAAGTCTCCATGCAAAAATGCCGTCTTGACATCTAACTGCTCCAGCTCTAAATCTTCATTAACTACCACTGACATCAGATACCTTATAGAAACATGCTTCACTACTGGTGCAAAAACTTCATTGTAATCTAAGCCTTCAGTTTGAGCATATCCCTTAGCTACTAACCTAGCTTTAAACCTGGGATCCTCATCATTTTCAAAACCAGGCTTCCTCTTGAAGATCCATCTGCAACCTATCACATTTCTACCATCTGGTTTCTTAACCAGTATCCAGGTTTCATTCTTATACAGTGAATCCATCTCTTCATCTGCTCCACCTTTCCATTTATCCTTTTGCAAGTCCATCATTGCTTCTCTGAAGTCTCTAGGCTCAAGATAATCCCCATCTTCAGTAGCAAGCATTGCAAAACTCACAAAGTCTTCTTCATCAAAACGCTTTGGAGCTTTCAACAACCTCTTAGGTCTATCTCTTACCAACTGAAAACTACTTGGATCCTGTTCACTAGATTCAACCTCTTCTTCAACCTGCAAATCAAGATCTTCCTGCAAAATGTTAGAAATCTTATTTAAAGGGCTAGTAGACTTACCTGCAGAACTCGATAGTTCTATTGGAGATGACTGATGAACTCCACCAGAACTGACATCTTGATCAGTTCTCAGACCCAGCTCAACATCAATGAAAGCAACATTTTCATCAATGGGTTTGTCAGTCTTCTCCATCAGATCCTTGTAACATTGCTCTTCATTGAAAGTCACATTTCTACTGATCAAGCTTTTCTTGTCATCAAGAGACCACACCTTGTAACCCTTAACTCCGGATAGATAACCAATGAAGATGCCTTTCTTTGCCCTTGGCTTCAGTTTGCCTTCATCTGTATGAAAATAGCACACACATCCAAACTTCTTAAGATAACTGTAGTTTGGACGCACACCAGACCACACCTCCTCTGGTATTTTACCATCTATAGCAAAAGATGGTAATCTATTAATTAGATAGACAGTTGTGTTTGCAGCTTCAGCCCAGTACGCTTTAGGTAATCCAGACTCACTCAAGATGCTCCTGACCTTCTCAAGTATTGTTCTATTCATTCTCTCCACAACTCCATTTTGTTGTGGAGTATAAGGCATAGACATGTGCCTACCAATACCATTCTCTGTGCAAAAGCCATCGAATCTTGAGTTACAAAACTCAAGTCCATTATCAGTACGAAGCTTCTTAACAACCAGACTTGACTGCTTCTCCACCAACTGTTTCCATTTCACAAAACTGTCAAATGCCTCATCTTTAGTCTTCAGGAAGAACACCCAAACTTTCCTTGAGTAATCATCAACCAAACTAAGAAAGTAGTGACATCCTCCAAGTGACTTTGGAACAGAGGGAGAGCCCCAGAGATCTGCATGTATATACTCCAAACAACAGTTAGTAATATGTTTACCAGTCAAGAAACTAACTCTATGTGCTTTGCCATATATACAGTTTTCACAAAACTGAATATTAGAAACTTTACTAGAATCTAGATAACTAGCTTTAACAAGAGTGTCTAATGATTTTTGCCCTGCATGAGCTAACCTGCTATGCCACAGGCTAGTCTCATCCTTGGCACTTACCACATTTACCTCTCCTTGGTGAGTAACACCTTGTAAGAAGTACAGCTTACTAACCTTCTTGACTCCTTTTAGAACTGTCCTGCAACCCTTGGTGACTTTGAGAAATCCATTTTCAGACTCATACTTGCAACCTGCTTCATCAAGAGTACCCAGTGAGATTAAATTTCTAGAAAATGAGGGAACATACCTGACATCCTTGATTGACACCAATGATCCTTCTGTTGTCTTGATCACAATAGTCCCAATGCCTTTGACTTCAGATATAGACTCATTAGCCATTCTCACTGAGCCTAGGTTGTACTCCTTTAGATCAGTGAACCAGTCTTTCCTAGAGGTCATGTGATATGAGCAAGCAGTATCCAGTATCCAGACTTCATTAAAATCAACACCAACTGCTACATTTGCCTCTGTAATAATCAGGGACTCTACAAACTGAACTGCAGTAATAGCCGCAGATTCACCACTTTCTCGTGAGTATGATCTTTGCTTAGAGTGACTTCTCTTTGGACAGTTATTCTTAAAATGTCCTTCACCTCCACATGACCAGCAAGTAAGTTTCCTTTCCTTAGACTTTGACCTTGACTTCCCTTTGAACTTTCCTTGGCCACTATCCTTTGAACTAGCTCTGCCTCTTGAATTACTCCCAGTATACAACACCTCTCCATGGTTCTTGCTTCCTTTACCATTTGCTCCAAACTCCAACTGTTTTGAATAAATGGCACTAGTCACTTCTTCTAATGTCAGAGTACTACCTTTACCGTATCTCAACGTATCACGCAGCTAATCAAACTGCCTGGGAAGAGACATTAGAAGAAGAATGGCTTGTTCTTCATCTGAAATATTGACTCTGACATTTCCAAGATCTGTGATAATCCTCAAGAACTCATCTATGTTGTTCTCTACAGATAATGACTCATTCATTTTATACCCATAGAGACGCTGCTTCAAGTATATTCTATTTGGCAAGGACTTAGACATATACAAAGCATCAAGACGTATAAGCATTCCTGCAGCAGTTGTTTCATGAATCACCTTTCTCAATACCTGATCTGTGAGACTCAATACAATCGTACTGCGAACTTTCCTTTGCTTCTCAGCTAACTCCTTCTCCGCCTTCATCGGTGGCGGAGGTGGAGGTGGCAGTGGTGTTCCTGCAGCCAACGATGTAGTTGGCTCATTCTTCGGTTCAACCACCAGAGAATTTAGCTCTTCTTCTTGCTGTTTCAAAGCGTCGATCAAGCCGATCAACTCCAGATGAGCAAACACCTTCTCTTTCCACAGATTGTAATAAATCAATCCATTGAACTTTTCCATCTCAAACTTCGCGGAAGACATCGCGACGGAGCAATCCCGTAGATCTAACAAACCACTGCAGATCTAACAAACTCCACCGGAAACACTCGATTTCACCAGAATCCAAAACCGATTCACCTGAGCCGGAACCTTGGCTCTGATACCACTTGTTGTGGTTTTAGATCCTAAATCTATCGCTTGAGCAAGAAAGTAAATCACAGAAAGTAAAGAACACAACGAGATTTATATCCAGTTCAGCCGCAAACCGCGAACCTACGTCTGGCCGGGGCTCTATACCCGGAATCCACTAGCTCAAGAGTTTCCGGTGATTCGGAATTGATTATCCGATCAACACTCACCCAAAACCTAACTCTCAATACAATCCTCACTCTAACCAACAGAAGAAGAAGAAGAAAGAATTGATAACAAGAAATTCACAAGAACTGATTCCTAATCAAATCTCTCTCTCACTCACCAAGAACTTTCCTGATACAATGAATAAGATAAGCTACAGTAACAAACCTTATCATCTAATATCGATCTCTTGAGCCTTTTCCTTCTTATCCAAAACGCAGCCGTTTAACTCAACTTAAACCAGGAACTTAACCGAAACACGAACCAGCTTCTAATTCCTTTATTGAGCTAAACCAATCCTTAACCAGGATTCAGAACTTAACCAATTCTCAACAGTATTGACTTGGTTTACAAGGATCAGAAGCTTTACTTCCTAAGCGACTCCGGTTGTGTCAAAATCTTTGATTTTTCTGGAGAGATGATTCCGCGAGAAACATTTCAATGTAATCTTGTTATAAATAAATATGTAGAGACAAAACTAGTAGTCACGGTAACGGGAGATGTCCTCAAGGTTGAAAAATGGTGGTTAAGATCTCCGTATCACCGAAATCGGTATTTCCGCGTTCACAAGTTTTATTCGTCCGGCCTCTACAAGATACCTGAACGAGTTTGATCTTTGGGGGACGGTGAGGCAATGCTTTTCGATAGAGGCGTCACTTTCCTTGTCGATGGCTTGGAGGGAGTCGAGAAAAATTCA
The DNA here is from genome assembly GCA_963576765.1 of Draba incana. Taxonomy (NCBI): domain Eukaryota; kingdom Viridiplantae; phylum Streptophyta; class Magnoliopsida; order Brassicales; family Brassicaceae; genus Draba; species Draba incana. The sequence goes on along the minus strand of OY755217.1, from coordinate 496,481 downwards.
ATCTATTACAACTATAGTTATGCAAAGAGCCCGAATGAGATCTCTCTTCTGTGAGGAATATTGTCTCACATCGGAAGTAGTTAGGAACTTTAAGCGATATAAAGGGACTTGGGCCTCTCCACTCATTGCCAATTGGTTTTGAGTTTGATGTCTAGGAAACTTAACATGGTATCAGAGCCTGAACACACGCTCCCCCACCCGAACCAAAATTAATCCGGTCCGAAAGAGGCCCGATTGATCTTACCCGAAACTAATCCTAGACATGAATATTGTCGAGATTAATGGCTAGATGTGCCATTATCGAGGGGGGGGGGGGGGGGGGGGGGGAGGGGGAATATTGTCCCACATTGGAAGTGGGTAGGAATTTTGAGCGATATAAAGGGACTTGGACCTCTCCACTCATTGCCAATGGGTTTTGAGTTGGATGTCTAGGAAACTTAACATCTTCAATCTCAAGACAAAAAAGTTGGAGAAACTACACGAATTTGATTCTTCGCCCGTTCAATTCTCTAAAGCTCGATGGTTCTTACCAAGTTTCAAGCAGACATGATTGATCTCAACAATGTCTGGCCTCTTCAATATGTTTTTTTAATCAACAATCATCATATATATTAAATCAAATGTTAACGGTCAGATGGTTTTCCAAAACCCCATTGTATGAGAATAAACATAACCTCATTTTCTTTTACTTTCAAATTTTAATAAATATGTTGTTTGGCTCTACTCAATTAGGATCCGTGCTACTTTTTTTTTTGGTTAATACAAATCAACACAACTCTACTGATAGTTTATAAAGTTTAGCGAAGATGAAGATGGTACATTACAAACTGAACCAGACTGAAATCAAAACTAAGACTGGAAAAAACCGGACTGTAAACCGAATTAAAGTCAATATATATACCTTAAATCATTTCTTCATGAACTTTCTATTTTTGTATGAACTTTCTATTTCTTCCTGCAAACATTTCTTCATCATCCTTCAAACAACTTCATCAACCCTTTTAAAGACTTGAAAACATGGGTTAGTGTTCAAATTACATAATTTTTTTTGGATTACTAAATCAAACCTCTCTTTTTGGTGAAACACACATTCCTATAGAAAATAATCGTAAATTCAAATAAATACACGCATAAATTTTGCATAATAATTTCCGCAAGAACTAATTTTAACTAAAACAATACTCCTTAGGCTTCATTATAATCGATGTTTTAGAGTTTTTCTTTTGTTTCATTTTAATTGATGTTCTAAAATTTATATGCAAAATTAGTTGTAGTTTGGTTAGTTTTGACTTTTGACTGTTTAAATTCTTTGAATTATTTAGAAACGATGATAAAATATGTTTTAAAAAAATAAAATAAGATATTAACAAGTAGAGCAAATTCTTCTTTGATCAATGCAGCTGATAATAAAGGCAACACTCCTTTGCATATCGCAATCCGTAAAAACAGAGTAGAGGTACATTGAGTTGAGATTTCAATCTAGGATGCCACCAAACAAAAAAAAATTTCCTTAGATAGCATTAATTTTTAAAAGGTCCATAGATATCACTTTTTCAAAAAAAAACAAAATTTCCAAAAATACTACAAACACAAAAATTAATTTTTAAAGGATCTAGAATTTAAATTTTTTTGTTTGGATTAACTATTATACAATTAGGGTATAGTTTTAGGGGTAGGGTGTAGGTTTAGGGTTTATGGTTTAATTTTGACCATTTAAAACTAATTTTAATTTTGTGGTATTTTGAGAACATTTTTAAAAAATGGTAAAAAAGTGGTATCTAAGGAACTTTTAAAAATTAATGGTATCTAAGGAAGAAAAACTTTAAAAGGTGTTATCTATGAGAATTGCATCTTTTATGCTATTCTTGTTTTCAAAGTTTGAATCTTTCTTGTTTTTATTTTGGCAGATTGTTTTAAAGTATGATGAAATCAGAAGAGTGGCGGTTAACAAATCAGGTGAAACAGCTCTTGATATCGCTGAGAAAACCGGTTTGCATGAGATTGTACAGCTTCTTCAGAAGATTGGTATGCAGAACGCAAGATCCATCAAGCCAGCTGCAAGAGTGGAAGCATAAGGCTCTTCGAGGAAGCTGAAAGAGACGGTCAGTGAAATAGGACACGAGGTGCATACTCAGCTTGAAAAAACCGGGAAACGAGAAGAGAGATCCAAGGAATCGCTAAACGGGTCAACAAAATGCCCACGGAAGGACTCAACAACGCCATAAACTCCACGACCGTCGTCGCCATTCTCATAGCAACCGTAGCTTTCGCTGCTATCTTCAACGGTTCCAGGCCAATTCACGGATGATCCTGAAAAGGGTATTCACTCGGAGAAGCAAGAGCGGCTTCGAGACCCGAGTTCTTGATCTTCGTGGTGTTTGATTATTTCGCGCTATTCATTTCATTAGCTGTGGTTGTGGTTCAGACGTCAGTGGTGGTTATAGAGAGGAAAGCTAAGAAGCAAATGATGGCGATAATCAACAAGCTCATGTGGATGGCTTGTATAATGATCTCAGTGGCCTTCTTGTCTCTTTCTTTTGTTGTTGTCGGAGATAAAGAGAAGCCTTTGGCGATTGGTGTAACCGCCATTGGAGGTTTGCTCATGATTTCAACACTTGGGGCTATGTGTTATTGGGTGGTTGCGAATCGGATTGAAGGTTCTAAATCGTCTCCAGCTTCAATGATGTCAGATCCTGAGTTAGTTGATCACAAGCATAACCGGAAACTTTATGCAGTTTGATTGGAGTGAAAGAAAAGAGCAGTTTGTAGAATCCATTGAAGAACAGAGAGATTTTGTATCCAGTAATAAAAAGATCTCCTCTCATGTTCGTAGATTCTATACATGTAAAAATGTAAAATAGTATGAAGTAAATCATCTGTATAAGCATTTTACATGGTATGTAGTTGTGTATGTTCCAATTAAGTAATAAAAGTTATAGAACAACATTGGCAATTGTTAAAACTTGAAATTCGGAAAAGATTAGCTTAAAAAGATTTCTTTACAATCCTGCCAATTTGTGGTCAAGAAAGAATAATGAATTTTGACTTTGACCAGAGTCAAAGACAACGAAAACAAAGTGTAAGCAAAAACCAAACAAAATAAAACAATATAAATGTCGTATAGTTAGATGAAGACTAAATAAAACAATGATGCTAATATTTTTAGCAATTTGTTCGTTTGAGCACAATGGAGACATTATTCTTATGCGAAAGTGTTCCAACCATCCGAAGTAGCTCTTCAAACCATTGTGCATCATTAAAGTAAATACCTCCCAACCATAAAACCATCGTCTCGAGTGTCTTGGCGTTTCTCAGAACCAATTCCATGAACGAAGCCAAGAGTTTCGACGTTGCATCGTTACAACCCAATATCGAATATATCTCCTTTGTGGTGGGAAACACCTCATATGTTGATTTACACCATCGGTCCGGATTCAGACCTTGTGAATCCGAACTTTTGTCAAGACGCATAACCTGTATAGAGCATTAAAAAAAAAGTTATCCCAAAGCAAACTAATTAGTGTTTTTTTTAAAAATAAATATGAATCGTATATATATCCCAACGAAAGTGAAAGACATGGTTCGTGGAATGTTGCTAGTCAGATTTTAGTTTGCATGGTCTTATCAAATACAAGTAATTAAAAGAGGTTGGTAGAGATACCTTGTCGCTGTGCATAGTGTGCACTGTTAGCTTCTTCAACTTAGGGGAATTATGTAGTAAACTTTGTATACCAGGAATAACAGATCGAGCAGGATCCGTTTTAACAATCAATGTTTGGGCCTTGAGTGTTGGGAAAGGAACACCACGGAGCTCGGCGAGAGTTAGACTCTAACAAAACGATCATGAAAAGGTCAGACGGCTAATAAAACATTTGTTAGCTAGAAAATAACCACTTAATCATGCATTTGGCTTTTAAACACTCTTAGACAATGAAACAAACATTGACCTCCGTGCAAGCAACCAAGTAAATAATAATTCTACCTAGAGTCAGGGCAAGTGTTTTAGGCATTGTAAGAGAATTGCAACATACCTGAAGAAGGGCTGTCCCAAGAGTGAGCTTGCCTACGCTATGCACTTTTGCTAGCATCTCTACCGCCATGGTTTGAAAAGGACCACCCCCAGAGCGACGACATCGTATAATGTCAAGGTTAGCTTCGGTCAAAGAGGAGACATCCAATAAAGTACATAGTTTGTCGGAGAATATTCTCAATTTCAGATAATGGATGTGTGGCGCTACAATCTCAATCGGTCCTGAACGTATATCAGTTGGTAAAGGCTGAATAGCTTCCCGATCTATCTCCAATCTCCTCAGGCTCAGTGATTTAGTCAGATCAAGACGCTCAAGTACACGGCAATTAAACAATCCCAAGCTTTCGAGAATTGGACAGCCAGAGAGAATATTAGCCATGGATTCATCTCCAAGTTTACATCCATTCAATGACAAGTTCCTTAGGGATTTCCAAGACACTCTGCATCTGGGATTCATATAAAAATAAGCCAGTCTCACGCTGAGTTGCTTTACAAAGGAATCTATATAGAAGAAATCTGGAAAACTGTAAGTCTTGCAGAATCTAAAATCAACGATTCTCACAGACAGCTCCTGTACATTGCGGGAGATAGCGAACTCGATCCAGTTATCAATCTGGTGTGCATTGCGATCAAGGCTCAGACAAAGATTCAAACTCGTGATTCTGGAAACTAGTTTCGTGTAGGAAACTAGGGCTTGGTTTATCACGCCAGCCTTCAGTTTAAACTCACTGATGTCGAGACAAGGTGTCCCGCACCATACATGCCTCCATCGCTTGGACAAGAGGGAGGTTCTCATAGCCAAATCGGTGGGAATAAAGGAGAGGATATGGTGGAGCATCTCATCTGGCATAGAGCTGATGAAATCTGCACCGTCGATGCCGAGAGAAGGTGTCTCGCACCATACATGCCTCCATCGCTTGGACAAGACGGAAGTTCTCGTGGCCAAATCGGTGGGAATAAAGGAGAGGATATGGTGGAGCATCTCATCTGGCATGGAGCTGATGAAATCTGCACCGTCGATTATTCCTCGTACTGGTTCGATTTTGCGGTGGCTAGGGTTTCTACGACGTTGTCGGCGGCCCCGTCTCTCTCGCCTATTTCCCATGATAACTAGGATTTGCAGATGTTTTAGTTTTTATTTTCTTGTTTTTCACGCAACACGCTTCAAATCCTCCCTACCATGCACTATTTAATTATATACAATTGCTAGCAAAGTTCGAGGATGTGAATTTCAGATTCCAAAATCGTGAAGGAATTGTTAATAAACATCCGAGACTCAATAAAATAACTAACCAATTACTAGTATATATTATGACTTGAATTATAAAAAAATGGAACTCTGCATATAAACGGGAATTACCCTTTTTTTTTTTGTCAAACCGGGAATTACCCTTATTGTAATACGATTTTTCATCATTTAAGATGGAAGTTCGCCTAAAAACGGGAATCACGCTAGCTATAAGGTTCGTGTCGTCTCCAATGCATGGCTGCTTGTGCTCTGCGGTATTTGTTATGAGCCGCTAGACGACATGTGTTTTGTATTATTTTTAATTTTTTTTTTTAAATAAAAGATTATGATTTGATGTTCTTAATTTGGGTATAACTTTTGTGTTTGAAGAATAAATGTTGTTGCTTTGGTCATGTTGTTGTTGTTGCTTCTTTTCCAAGTAATTTGAAAATTACATGGAGTCGGTAAAGAAACAGATGGAAGCTGCAAGTGTTGAAATTTCTGGTTTGAAAAAAAGAAATTTGCCATAAGCCTATAACTGTTAGGGAAAATAGAATTTGGAAATTCAGAGCTTCGACAAACTTTGAAGAAAATAAAGGAATATTTGGGAATTTGAGACTCGATGAGAGAGAGAGAAGCAAGAATAACCAGCGTTACTGAATCAAATAAACAATGCACAAAAAGCGTTGTATAGAGCAAGAAGCTGGGACACACCATCATCACGATTAAAACTTAAATGGAATATAATCAAGGTTATTTAATGGTTTATGTTGAAACCAGAACGTGCCTCGATTTCATAAAAGTAGTCTTAAGACTTTTTATTTTTTAAACAATGTCACTATTAAGTCTGACATAAAAACACTACCAGTTCAGTTTATCCATTTCGGAGCTAGATTTGGTATGAGCTGTGGCATATGCAAATATTTCAGATGGTCCACACTTGACACGACTTAGAAACCATATAATTTTTTTTTGTAAATACTTTAGTTTGAAACTAATAAACCAGAAAATATTATAAGATAAGGTGTACTTGAGTTTGCAAATTTGCAGGATTAGTATCATTTATTTTGACTTTGACCAAAGTCAACCGCCATATTTGTTGCTACAGTAAGAAAAAAAAACGAGGAAATGACGAGATTACCCCTTGTCGCCGTCAATTCACTTTCGGCGACCTCTCTCCGCCTCCTAGTCCTCGCCCCCAGTTCCATCGATCCTATCCAGTAACTTTCCCAGACGAATACTCTCTCTTCTTGGCTAATTGCGTATCGGGAACTAAAGGTTTCACCCTTATTTCTGCCGAAACAATAAGCAAATTGTTCAAAGGATTCACCTTTTAATGGCGGCTTCAATGTTTGTAATATTTAAGTGACGACTTCCCGGCTCTCTTGCATGCTTATGTGGCTTTTCGCAAAAAGCTTGTAGTTGATTTGGTTTGATCTTGTGATCTCGAGAAGACCACCTAGAAAGAGGAACACAAATCAGATTCATTACACATTCATGTTTTTGCTCTGTTCTTGAAAACTCAAAAACACAAGTTGTGTTTCTCTTGAGCAGAACTCACACGCATGCAAGACTGCCTGGAATTTACTGAAGGTTTCGGGCAAATTAATCTTTGAAGAAGCCTCATTGACTCATTGAGTTTGAGTCATCATGACATAAAGCGTGTTTCTTCTTCAGGGCGTAGATGGAAGGGAAGTTTCACCTTATGGAGAAAGAGAATAAACATGTAGAGGATAAAGAGAAGCAAAAAGCAAGATTTGTTGCCATGTTGGTGTCAAGTACAAGAAAACGGTAATGGACAGCGAATTGGGTTATAGAGAGATGAAGACAAACCGAAGAAAGATAAATAAGCTCTAACTAAAAAGGAGAAGAGAATTATCAAGTTATGAGATTGGAGAAGAGAAAAGAGAAACAATAAAGCAAATGATGTGTATGGGTCACCTGCAGCTGCCATATATGAGGAGGTTTGGTCTAAGACCGTTGTAGGTCAAGGCCAAAGACCTTTACGTTATTTCGTACAATTATTGGAGAATAGAACAAACGAAGCAATAAGGCAGTGATGTGTGTGGATTTGTCACCATAAAAGTGTTTGTTGAACAAGAGGTTTTGTTTAAGAATTAAGAACATTGTCTTTGTGGGTCAAGGCTTAAGACTAGCTTTTTTTTTTTGTTGGTATTGTCTTGCACTAGTCTAAGTGTAATAGGATGACAGCTTTGATTCTTGCCTCACTTCTTATTGCTAGATAAACTTTGGTTTGTTGATACTTGACAAAGCATTGATCTTGAAACAATTCTTTTTGGTACAAGGCCAAATCGTGATCCAAAAGCAAAGGGTCAGATAACATTGTGGGACAAACTTTTACGTTCTCGGAGCTTGTAGGCAGCAGTTCCTCGTTCAGGTTTTGATGTTGCAGTCATCCCATCATCTTCCCCTGCTCTTTACCATATGGCAGTGAAATAGACCGAACACAAATGTTTTTATTTCTCAAATCTCAGTGCATTGAATCTCTGCAAATATCCGTGGTACAATACTAGATGCTAAGTCAATGATTTCCATGTTCAAAGACTAAACCTTTACAAACAAAATCCTTTCTTAATCCATTTGTACTCGGATAAAACCAAAACAATCAAATGTTATGTAAAGAACAAAAACTGAAACAAGAAGAAATCATCAGTTCTCATACTATGAGCTGGACTACTAAGATAGTGTGACAATCAACGGCAACATGAGCTACTTGAGATCTTGTAGGCTTCTGGTCTATCAAGCAACCTGTGGCAACCGGTCATTCAACGCCATAAGGATGAGTTTCTTCACCGGCTTAAGCAGATAGATCCTGCAGTCAAATGTGGAAAGTTTCGCTAGACTTTTCAGAAGTTTGATCCTTGAGTTTTCAGTCATCAACAGCTTGGAAACCAAAAGAGCAAGTTTTTCTTGGACCATTCCTTCCAGATTCTCAATCCAAAGAAACACTGTTTCGTCTTTAACACCTTGACTCTGCTCATCAATACTGAGCAATTCCTCTGGGCTGACTACATCAAATGTTGGAGACGTTTGAGCTCCTTTGAGAAGATCTCTTACTGCACACATGAACAACTTGCTGGTGTCCTTGTCTTTACATTTGGAGCATAGAAGAGATGCACATCTGTTCCCTTCCGGATTCAGACTCGTTTCCTTATCACACAAGTCTCTTGCCTCACTAAGCGCTGCAGCGTAATCCAGGAACTCCAATTTCTTCCCATAGTTGGTTCCCAAAGTCCTACAGGTGAACTGAACAGCTCTCATAACAGCCACCCAAATAACAAAGTTGTGGGTACTGATATGTTTGGGAAACCCAAATTCGTCTTCTTCTCTTGGGAAGTGGTCCATTAACCATGTAAACATATCATCTCCTCCATCAAACTGAACACTTGCATAGTAAGCATCCGGATTAGGACACCTGATAACACCTGCATCATCAAAACGACCAATCTCTCCTTTTTTTAGCAGCCTCTTATCGAGAAGAAGATGTGAAAAGTCTGGGTCAAAGTCCATCTTTTCTTTCACTCGACTACTCAGCCAGGAACTCTCCACTGCACTGCAAATCAGATCTGCACTACCAATAGAGTCTCCAACACTCTGTGGCATATGCTCTCCCCCCAAGAATCCAAGACCATGATTCTCCACAAGATGCTGTGATACCTCTTCCACACTTGAAAACTGAAAGCAACATGTTCTGCACATAAACAATATCCACTTCCTTTTATTTTTCAAGTGTTTCATCAACCTCTGTAGTGCACACTTGCCTTCATAACCAAACTGACTCTCCACATACGATTTTACATCACGCATTCTCACCTTCATCAGATCCTTCTTCACGCTCAAATCCAATTGCTCCCAAAATCGTTGTAGTCTCTCGTGTTCGTTTTCTTGAAATTGGAGATACCTGTCGTTTAGGCCTGCTTGAAATTCGTCGGCGCAAGAACGCGGCTTCTTTTTCCATTCATCAACAATCTTCTTCAACGTCGTCTTCTTCGAAGGATCAAACGATGCGCACTCCAAAGCAGCCACGAAATAGGTGAAACGATAATCATTTCCAGAAGCTTTTATAAGTAGATCCCTGAAGATATCGGACTCCAGATTCCGGTGATCGTATTCTTCCGGGAAAGAAACAGCGATTTCTTCCACTGCCTTCAATGCTTTCTCGTAGCTTCTGTCGAAGAATTGTCTAGCGATCTTCATTCTTCCCTCGTAATTCTCCATCGATGAAGAGAGGGGTTGGCCATCGAGTATATATACAGAGAGTATCTTTAGAGAGAGAGAGAGAGAGAGAGAGAGAGAGAGAGATCGTTGTGTTTGTTCTTGAGAGACTAGGGAGATTTCTTGTTAATGTTCTTGTTCTCGAGAGCAGCGAGAGAAGAGCAAAAATAAAAATTATAATTATTATAACCATAATTAAAAAATATAAATGGGCCAATTAACGGCCCACGAGTTTTTTTTTTTTTTTGCTATTCCGATTAACGGCCCACTAAATAAAACATTACATATCTAAACATTAAATTTATATTTAATTTAAATATCAAAAAACCAAAAACACAAATTTTTTACTTCGATAACTGACTTTTTACTTCGATAACGTTCCATCAAGGCACGAACTGAGCCTGATTTTTTACTTCGATAACGTTCCATCAAGGCACGAACTGACTAACCATGTCTTCCACTTTTGTTCCATACTCTTTCTTCTTTTAAACCTCTGAGAGCATATACAATGGTGAGCAAAAGTGGGTCTCATAAAATATAAAATTATTAAAATTTGAGGAATAAGAAGAAAGAGTGTGTTTGAGTAAAAAAATGGGGTGTTTTTAAATATAAAATTAATAAAATTTGAGTAAAAAGAGGAGGTTGTTGTTATTATTGGAGAGAGGGTCTCTATGGGTTGAGATTCAAAAGTGGGTATCAATAGGAGGAAGTGAGTGTTTTTAAATATAAAATTAATAAAAATTGAGTAAAATGAAGAGAGTGAGTGTTTTTTTGAGTAAAAAAAGAAGATTTATTATTTTTTTAATCTTATGAGCCTCTAGAGGCTCACCATTGTGTATGCCCTGATTTGTTAGGCTTAACAAACAATAAACGAATGAATACATAAATAATAAATTTTCAACCTTTTATATAATTATTTTGGTCACATCTCGCTTAATCCTGAGTTTGAAACTTCCTGACATTGTCCATGTCTGTCAAAATCGATTTATACATAATTTTGTAGTATTAATTAAAGATATGTTAACGAAAACTATTGTTGATAAAATAAAACTTCTTAGTTTATCATTGACTCAGTCGGTAAAATGTTCTGAGACTGACGAAATAATTCGTTTGGATATCTTTCACATAAATTGTATAGGAAAAAAAAAAGTCATGACACAATAAAAAGTTAATCATTCTTTCGTGGACGTGATTATGTTTAATGTTTATCATGTTTATGTTTAATGATATCATGCAATAAAAGACCTTCATATAAGTGTGATTATAACATGCGATATATCATTACAATTCCATAGATTTGTTTTTATATAAGAATAAGATAATTTGTAGATTGTGTAAGGTGAAGCTATAATGCGGTTTGTAAAACGACGGGCGTTGATTTGTTGGCTCTACGTGCCGTTCACAAGATATTTTATTGAGCTTATCCATTTCTACCGAAAAAATTGGAAATTATAGTATCATCGATGTAAAAATTTACAAACACCAAAAGATTATTAATGACACATTTATGTGATCACGTATCTAGTAATTTTGAAAGATATAAGAATTTACAAATATTCAAATAAGATCTGTTTTTTCGCTACGATTCTTCTTTAGCAAGAGTGCTGAACAACTTTGTTTTACACCTTTAAACCCATCCGATACTGAAATTGCCCGCCTATAGTTTCATGTTTATGTCAAAAAAAATAGTTTCTCTCTTTTTTTCCTTAGGTATATATGATTATTAATCTGTATTTTTTTGCAATTCGAACCTAACAACATCTACGGTAGCAGCACAAAACAGTAACCTTCGAAAGAACCTGAACATAACAGAACAAGCTTGTTCTCTCTTTTTCTTTCGATCTCTCATCTTCTCACAACGTTGATGACGTCACTTTCCTCCTTATTCCCCCACCGAAAGGACACCGTTTCCTTAACCCTCCCTAAACACGACGCCTGCTTCGTTGATGTCACTTTCTCCGACTCCGATTTGCTCTTATCGTCATCTTCCCGAGAGAACGTGTAGCTCCGAAGATACATCTGCCGGCGAGAGATGCTATCGACTACACGCGCCGCCGGACAGAGCGGACAAACTCGGCATCGGACTCAGGCCACTTATAGAGATTCACGTACGTGGCACGAACCGGCACGCGCGTGTCACGTGCTAGAGATACACACCGAGTTCGTGTTCTCTTGTTCTTTCTTTTATTTCCTGTGATTTGTGATATTATTTTTTCCTCCGGTGATTCTGTTTTGTGAATGCGTTTTGAGGTTTTTTTTAAGGTTAAGAGACGTGGAGGAATAAATGAAGCTTAGATTTGAAGAAAAGATAAGTGGAATTAAAGGACAAATGTTAAGAGAGAATGATGAAGGAATGGAGGGATATATGATTATTGTCACTGCGAATGTGTGTTTGGAAGGAGTGATTTGTGGTCAGTGTTTCATCGTTCATTAATAGTGTTTTTTAGTTAGTGTTTTATGGTCAATGTTAATGTGTGTTTGTACCATACTTTGGCTTCCTCAGATTGTTATGTACTTCTTGTTCTTGTTTTGTCACCAGAGCTTAGTGCTTATTTGAATGTCACTGATTGAATTTACAATAATAGACCAAATTCAAGTGGTAAAGTGTCGGAGAAGTTTTTGTTTCATGGGTAAGTTTTTGTGGGCATGTTAGAGCATGACCAACAATAGATCTTAGGGTGTTCTTAGTATATGTTCTTAGTATTAAAATTATTAAAATTTGAGTAAAAGAAAGAAAGAGAGTGTAAAATTTGAGTAAAAAGAATAAAGAGAGTGTTTTTGGTAATATAAAATTAATAAATTTTGAATAAAAAGAGGAGATAGTTTTGGAGAGTGTTCTTATTTTGAAACTTTTGGAGAGTGTTCTTATGAGATAGTGGGTGTATTAAAATATAAAATTAATAAACGTTGAGTAAAAGGATGAAAGAGAAAGTATAAAGTTGAGTAAAAAGATGAGAGAGTGTATTTTAATAATTTTTAGTACTAAGAACACACCTAAGATCAATTGTTGATAACAAATAGTGTTTCAGTACAAAACCTTCCCTTATTTTAATCTTTTGTGTTAAGATTTGAGTCTTTTAGCTTCTCCGTTATATATTTTCCCTCTAATTAATCATATTTGACGTTGAAGATTACGAGAATTCGCCGGAGATGGAAGTAGAAAGGAAGTATTCATATGTGGAAGAAGCGATGGAAATATGATTTAAAGTTATGGGTCTTCCGAATACTTGGAGCGATTTTTCAAAGTTATGGGTCTTTTGGTATCCATGTAGACAATACAACATGGTCATAGAAAAGGATTTTGGTTGTGAAATACTATTGTTGATTGGTTTCTTTGTGCTCGGTAAACATTGAAAGATAAAATTATTTACTAAACTAAAAAGATTCGCGTAAAACAGGTAAGCTATGTGGTAGGATTATTGTGAATAGTGAATATCGATTGGTAACCATAAAACAAAAACCACTTGGAATGTCCAGTATGTATAAAGTTCTTAGTACATGTGTTGTTCCATGCACTCTTTATCCGAATTATCACAAATACAAGCTTGGTAAGATTCTCGTGGCTGCCAAATTTTCTTCTAGCAATAGCTGTCAAACAGAAACAAACATATAAGGAAGTTGATAAATATTGTCAACTACATCACTTGCACTATAATTAGTCAAGAATCTTGACCTCTTTCATGTATGCTTATATATTATTGGCACATAACACATCGATATATATCATACTTGTAAAAGGGACATCCATGTATGCCTATCTAATTAGCAACAAGCAGTGGCGGATCCAGAAAAAAATTTTACCCGGGGCAAATATATTGAAAATAATTTTACCCGGGGCAAATAATTAAGGTAACATGACATTTTTTTTTACAGCAAGGGGGGCAGAATTAAATTGTTATACAAATTTACACTAATTAAAAAAAAAATAGGGGTGGCAAGTGCCCCCCCAATCTATACGTACGTCCGCCCCTGGCAACAAGTGTTGGCCATATGATGATACTCAAGACATTTTGTTGGCCATAAAGAAACAAACCTAATTTGATTTGCCAATGGAGAGTGAAATTATATCACCTCCTCAATCAAGTATATAACAACGCCATATTGGTGTCTTTGCTTTCGTTGGTTTATCATATATGATAGCCATCCTTGTATTTACCAAGGAAACGAAACACTAACACCATAGCCATCTTAGTTTCCCCTTCCACAAGCTTTTTACCATAGCATATATTCCACAACCTTATGTTCATATAGTCACAAGCGAATGGATAATGACTTACAAGAAGATGAGTTTTAGAATGAGACTCAAAAGAATTCTTTCTGATGAGTATCTTACTAGGGACGTCGAGAACTTTTTACATCTCTAAAAGCCATGCCACCAACAATGGCTCTCCAGCAACACTCGTAACATATTTGTCTAATCTTAATCATATTCATACAACTACAAAAATAAAATACACCAAAATTGAATCAATCCTGAGAGAGATTTGAAATTGGGTTTGTAAAAAACAAAGAAATATTCAATGATAAACATTGGTCAGCTATTGATTTTTATGCTCGTGATTCCGACAAGCAATCGCAACACCGAACAAGTTTCCATAGAACAAACGCAAACCCAATTGCCTAAAATCGTAACTAAACGTTTTTCAATAGAAATTAAACCCCAATCGCTTTCTGATAAGATAACTATCACCGAATCTCATATTAAAGATAACTATCACCGAGTGTTTCTCATCAAAATTAGTAAAATCGACAAAAAAAAAAAAGAAATAACCATAACTGAGCCCTATAATCGAACCAAGAAATTTCTTTTATCACAAAAAAAAAAAAAATCAAATCCAAAGAAATTGTCAACAAAAAATGAAGAGGAAAAGCAATGGAGTCGCGATGGAGAAAGAGGAGGAGGAGAAGAAGTCCTCAAGGTTGAAAAATCTCTGTCTCGCCACCGAACTTGGAATTTCGGCATTTTAAAAGTTTTATTCGTCGGGTCTCTACAAGAACCCTGAACGAGTTTACGCTTTGGGAGACGGCGAGGCATTCGATAGAGGCGTCACTTTCCTTTCTCGATGGTTTGGAGGGAGTCGAGACAAATTTGATCTATTACAATCGAAGTCATGAAAGGAGCTATTGAGATAAAGCCGAAGTCCATATCATATATTCATTGTAATCTAATTAAGCCCATCTCTTCTAGGGTTTACGCATCATTATCTTGTATATATACTATGCCTCTTTTATCAATAAAGTCAACACAAAATTATTCTCTTCTGTTTCATGGTATCAGAGCAGTCGATCCTCATGGATCAAAACTAAACGTTTCCGCACTAAAATTTGAGATCTCATCTTCAAAAGAGATCATGGAAAACCTAACTGGAGGTGACGACGTTGAAAGTGGTGGAGATGACGAACCGGACGGCAACGATGACATGAACCTGTTCATGTGACATGGCTTTATAAAGTCTTTGGTTTTTGTTTTCTTTCGTTAGGGTTTTATATTTACTTCTCTCTTTTTTCGTTATTTTCTTTTTCTACAAGTTCTCCTCTTAAATTTTTTTTTTCACTAAAGATTTGCTAGTGCAAGAGTTATTTTCAAGACATTCTTATCATAAGCTTAAGGGCGAGGGTTTTCACAAGTGTTTTTCTTTTCTACTAAAATTGTTTTTTTAGGTCATTTTCTTTTCTACTAAAATTTTATTTGTCGCCGCCGCCGTTGTATCAATTGAACAACCGCTGCTTCTTCTTCTACTCAAAGCTTCACCAACGTGAAAGCCATGGCCACCGTCGTGACTCTCTAGCAACCACTGCCATCTTTCTACATGTGCAACCACCGCTTTCAAAGGCATTGTTGCTTTTTACCTATTCTATCGCCGTCGCTTTTCAAAGCCGCCGCCTAATATTTCTACTTCAACTACATCTCTTTCAGCATGGTCCATGACATTGACGGGGTCGAGCTAATAACGCTCGTTATGCATCAACCATTACTTCTACTACCACTCGTTCAACTACTACTACCACTACTCCTTCTACACCTACCGAGAGCTCCTCATCGTACTACTCTATGATTCAGGACCTCACACTCGCGAGTTTTGTTCCTTCCTATTTGAAGAACCCTACGACAAGGTATAAACGTCAATTTGATGACCTGACAGCAAGGTATAATGCCGATATTATAAGACTTGTCCAATCTCACTAAAGCTCTACGTACCTTCCCCTACGTTTACTTATCTCCTTTCCAAGTTGGGAATTCAAGACATTCACCCCCAACATGAGGGAGGGTATTGAGATAAAGCCCAAGTCCATATCATATATTCATTGTAATCTAATTAAGCCCATCTCTTCTAGGGTTTACGCATCATTATCTTGTATATATACTATGCCTATTCTATCAATAAAGTCAACACAAAATTATTCTCTTCTGTTTCAGGAGCCCAAATGCGATCTTTCTCTTCATCTCAAGACTCAAAAGTTGGAGAAACTACTCGAATTTGATTCTTCGTCCGTTCAACTCTCTAAAGCTCGATGGTTCTTACCAAGTTTCAACTACACATGATTGATTTCAACAATATGGTTGTCCTTGTTACGGTCCCAATATTAGGACAAGCAATTGATCAAGAACACAAGAAAAGGTTACTACAATTTTCTCTCTTTTTTCCTTTTCATTCCCTCGGTCACTGTTTAAATACAAAAACTAAAGTAGACTAAACTAACTACTACTTGAACGTGGGTAAGAAACACAACCCCACTAATTCATGAAAGCCACTACATAAATAACTACCACTACCACAACTTGTATCTCATCAATACTCCACGGTCCAAAAGAACTTTGAGGACGTTTGTGTGCGTGAAGCCACCAAATCACTATAGCTCGTCCGCTCGTCCACGATCAAATGGTCGTAGGAGGATCTGTTCTGGTTCCATGCGAAGAATCACATTGTGACAGAGCGGAGGAAGTCGGCTTGTCGTTGGAACTCCGTCGCAGAATGCAAAGGAAGCAATGGGTTTTGGAACCCTTCGGATCCACAGACGCGTCGTAGAAGTGTCAACATAAGATACGTTAACTCTGTCACGAAAGCTTTCACCAGAGACGGAGATTAGGTCCACCTCTTCAATGACATCGAACATTGCCTCTTCGTCGTCATCGTAGACATCGAAAATCAGTTCTTCGCCGTCTTCATAAAGATCAAATATTGGAACTCCATAGATTTCATTGTAGAGCTCCATGAATAAAAGATGGAAAGTGAGTATTTTTGATACCACAAAGTGGTCCCGATCAAAAACAAAAGATGGAGGATAGGTGTGATTTTGATACCACGATTTGTGGTCCGAATCAAAACCGAAACTGCTCTGATACCAATTTGATAGGTCCCAATTATAGAACAATCAATTGTTGATAAGAACAAAAACGAAAAAGAACAAAATACAAGTTAACTTTAATTTCTTTTCATTCCCTCGATCACTGTTTAAATACAAAAACTAAAGTAGACTAAACTAACTACTACTTGAACGTGGGTAAGAAACACAACCCCACTAATTCATGAAAGCCACTACATAAATAACTACCACTACCACAACTTGTATCTCATCAGTCCTCTTCAATATGTTTTTTAATCAACAATCTCCCTATATATTAAATCAAGTGCTACAGTATGGTTTCCCGACACCCAAATGTCTGACTTGTATGAGAAAACACATAACTTCATTTTCTTTTACTTTCAAATTTTAATAAAGATGTTGTTTGGCTCTACTCAATGATGATCCGTGCTACTTTTTTTTTTTTGGTTAATACAAATCAACATAACTCTACTGATAGATTATAAAGCTTAGCGAAGATGAAGATGGTACATTACTAACTGAACCAGACAGAAATCAAAACTAAGACTCAAAAAACCAGGGCTGTAAACCGAATTAAACTCAATATACTTTAAGTCACCAGCTGAATGAATCCTTAGACTTTTCAATTTTGTTTTTGTATGAACTTTCTATGATTATATTTCTTCCTGCAAACATTTCATCATCATCCTTCAAACAACTGCATCAAATCCTTTTAAAGACTTGAAAACATGGGTTAGTTTTTAAATTACATAATTTTTTTGGATTACTAAATCAAACCTCCCTTTTTTGGTGAAATACATTCTTATACAAAATAATCGTAATTCAAATATATACACGCGGAAATTTTGCATAATAATTTCCGCAAGAACTAATTGTAACTAAAACAAAACTCCTTAAGCTTCATTATACTCGATGTTTTAGAGTTTTTCTTTTGTTTGATGTTCTTAAATTTTTATACAAAATTAGTTGTAGTTTGGTTAGTTTTGACTATTTAAATTCTTTGAATTATATAGAAAAGATGATAAAATATGTTTTAAGAAAATAAAATAAGATATTAATAAGTGTGGAAACACTTTAAAATTCGAACAGGGAATACTATTTTTACTATCTTATGTGGAAACCCCTTTGTTAAGTGCTTGATAAAAAAAAGTTCATTAATGTTTCTACACTTACAAGTATGAAGTTTGAATCCTTGAGGATATAAATTAATGGAAACAAAAATTTATAGGAGATTTTCAATGTGGTACAAGAAGAATTGTTTTGAGTGTTTCGGCATGTTAAGGTTCAAATTATCATTTGTATAGTCATCCATGTAATCTTTTCATAATTTGTAATAATTTATAAATTTAGCCGATGTTATAAATCATAGTGGATTGTCATAACTAGTTCTGGTCCGTTTACGGCCCATTAACACTTAGTCTTTAGGCCGGTTTAATGAATCCTAGTTGAATTAGGATTTTCCTTTTATGTACTTTCCTTTTCCCATTAGGAAAAAGAATTTTCCTTTTCTCTCTTGTAATAATCCTATATAAAGGATCTTATGATTAATGAATAAACACAATCTTCCCCATTCGTTCTCTTGATTCACAACACGTTATCAGCACGAGTTGCTCCCTAAACCCTAAAAACACAAAAAACGCGATTACTGTTCATCGTTACTATTCATTGTACTGTTCATCGCGTACTGTTCATCGCGCACTATTCATCGCGCACTGTTCATCGACGATTACTGTTCATCGACGATTACTGTTCATCGACGATTACTGTTCATCCGGCGTTACTGTTCAAATCATAGTTCATACAGCCTTTAAGGTTACGGCGAACTAGAAGAAAGTTCATACAGCCTATCAACGGTTACGGCGAACTAGAAGACTCACGGAGGTTAAGATAAACAATAAGAAACCCTAATCTAAAGAACCTAGATTCATGATAATCTTAGAAACCCTAATCTAAATCATGCTTGTTATTGTTATTGCTTGCTTGATTGTGTTTATTGATTCATGATTCGTAATCACTTGAAACCCTAACTTGAAACCCTAACCTAATTCAATTAAAATCCAAACCGATTGCATGATCTGTACCCGTGTCGATCGACACTAGTTTTATGTCGATCGACACGTAAACTTCTGCCTGAATTTGTTGTTTGAATTAAACTGTGTCGATCGACACAAATCACCCGTCGATCGACAGTAAACACTCTGTCCAAATTTGGTTGCATATTTATTTGAACTCGTTTGTTTGTTTGCTTGTTTGGATTGATTCGTTGATTGATAAACATGAAACTGAAACTGATTGCATCATATAGACATAACATGCTTGATTAAAATCCGGTCATATCATCATACGGTTTAGAATTTGAATACTAGGCTTGCATCATGAGCATATAAAAACATTATGTTAGGTTGTTAAACATAAAAATCTGGTTTCATAAGCATCATGCATCCGTACCCGTTTATATAAGCACCCATGACCTATTTTGCATCATATGCATAAACTTTAAAATCTTATAGTTCTTAGAGAATAGGATGAATGTTTTCAGATGTCGAAAATCAACAATTTGGATTATGCTGCCCTCAATCTCTCTGGAGACAATTACTTACAGTGGGCGTTGGATACTAAGATAAATCTAAAGTCTAAAGGACTTGGCGAATGTATCATTGAGGATAATAATGAGAATGAAAGGAATCGATACAGAACGATATCGATCATTCGTCATCATCTTGTTGAGGGTCTCAAGGATCAATACCTAACCATTGAGAACCCTTTGGACCTTTGGAAAGAATCAAAGATAAGATATGACCACCATAGAACGGTGTTGTTACCAAAGGCCAATTATGATTGGAGGAATCTCAGGTTCCAGGACTTCAAGTCCGTGGAAGAATATAACTCGGCTATGTTCAGAATAGTTTCTCAATTGAGACTATGTGGTGAGAAGGTAACTGAGAAAGACATGTTGGAAAAGACCTTCTCCACCTTTCACACTAATAACGTGTTGCTTCAACAGCAATACCGTGAAAGAGGTTTTGAGACATACTCAAAGCTTATAGCATGTCTATTACTAGCCGAGGAGAATAATACACTGCTAATGAGAAACAGTGAGATGAGACCTCCTGGATCAGCCCCACTTCCTGAAGCGAATGTGGCCACAGATGAAAAGAAAGAAATTAACCACGTCCAAAGTGATTATAGACATCGTGGTCGTGGACGTGGGGGTAGATGGCAAGGACGTGGCCGTGGCCATTTTAATCCATACGGCCGAGGTCAGGGCCGAGGCCACGGATTCCATAACGATCATTCTAACCGCGGGCGAGGACGAGGACGCGGATACCGAACTGACTATGATCGTGATAACCGTGGTATTACTTCTCAACCACGAGAATCAAACCCAAAATCAGTTTGCCATCGATGTGGAATGAGTAATCATTGGGCTAAGACATGTAGGACTCCCAAGCATCTGGTTGAACTCTATCAAGAGAGCCTTAAAGGGAAGAATCCAGAAACTCATATGATCCAGCATGATAATGAAGGAGATTTCGATCATGAGCAAGATGACTTGATGAATTTTGAAACCTCAGATATACTTAAGTGATTGATTTTGATTTTCTGTTTTGGTGTTTTGTGTTTTGCTTGTTTTACGTTTTACACTTTATACTTTGGTTTTGTGTTATTGCTTTCTATTAAACTTTATGGAATGAAAGAGTGTTATTTAAAAGTATCTATTGTTATCTCTTTTGAAGTATGAACGATATGGATGTGTTCATTGTGGATAGTGGATCAAGCCACTCGATATTAAGAGATAAGAGATACTTCATTGATCTTACACTTAAAAAGGCAAATGTAACCACAATTGCGGGTATAGCAAATTTAATTGAAGGCCACGGTCAAGCCCATATTTTATTACCTAAGGGCACGCATCTTGAAATTTCTAATGCGTTATATTCACCTAGTTCAAAGAGAAGTCTATTGAGCTTTAAAGACATTCGAATGAATGGTCTTCATGTTGAAACTAAGGACGAGAATAACAAAGAATTCCTTCAAATCTTTGAAACCGTCCATGGCTATAAGAAAGTCCTAGAGACTATACCTGCCATTTCTGTGGGCCTTTATTGTGCTAAGATCGGAATGATAGAAGCAAATGCTATGGTAAACAAAGAGTTTACTGAGAATTTCACTTTTTGGCATAACCGGCTTGGCCATCCCGGTGCTAACATGATGCGAAAGATATTAGCAAGTACTAATGGGCACACCTTGAAAGAAAGGAGAGTTATCCCAAAGAATCTCACGTGTGAAGCATGTTCACTAGGGAAACTCATTACTAGGCCATCACCAATCAAAGTAACTAAGGAAATGATAAATTTTCTGGAAAGAATTCAAGGAGACATATGCGGACCAATACACCCACCTTGTGGGACGTTTAGATATTTTATGGTCCTTATTGATGCATCCACGAGATGGTCACATGTCTGCCTATTATCAACTAGAAATGTGGCATTTGCAAGATTGCTTGCCCAGCTCATACGTTTAAGAGCACACTTTCCAGATTTTCCTTTAAAGACTATACGTCTTGACAATGCTGGTGAATTTACGTCCCAAGCGTTTAACGATTATTGTATGTCCATGGGGGTAAGTGTTGAATATTCTGTGGCACATGTACATACACAAAACGGTTTGGCTGAATCGTTTATTAAACGCATACAGTTGATTGCTAGACCGTTGCTAATGAGATCAAAACTCCCGGTCTCAGCTTGGGGACATGCAGTTTTACATGCAGCAGAGCTAATTCGTATCAGGCCATCTAGTGAACATAAATATTCCCCATCACAGTTAATAACGGGTCAAGAGCCAGACATATCCCATCTTAAAACATTCGGATGTTCCGTTTATGTACCTATTGCACCACCACAGAGAACAAAGATGGGACCTCAAAGGAGGATGGGGATATATGTTGGATATGATTCTCCTACTATCATTAAGTACCTTGAGCCAACCACGGGTGATTTGTTTAAGGCCAGGTACGCAGATTGTCATTTTGACGAATCTGTCTATCCAACATTAGGAGGAGATAACAGACTGGTAAAGGAAATTATATGGAATCAAACGTCCTTAAAATGGCAAGATCCTCGGACTCAAGAATGTGAATTAGAAGTCCAAAAGATTATACATTTACAAAAGCTAGCTAATCAATTGCCAGATTCCTTTGCTGACCCGAAAAGAGTAACTAAGTCTTACATACCAGCTGTTAATGCACCGATTAGAATTGATGTTCAAGAGGGACACAATCAAGTTGCTACAGAATCTAAACCACACTCAAAACGTGGCCGGCCAATAGGTTCCAAAGATAAGAATCCTCGGAAAAGAAAGAAAGGTGCTGAAATCGTGGTTGAGGAATCTGATGGAACCCCAGACATAACTGAACCGATAGTTCCAAGCAATGAGACTCGGGACGCCGAGTTTCATGGTTCTGACGTTCCTGAAAATAATGAGATCTCAATGAATTATGTTATGTCTGGAATACAATGGAATAGAAAGTGTGTGGAAATCGATGATATATTTGCTTTTAAGGTAGCACTTGAACTTATGGAGGATCTAGAACCCACGTCGATATATGAGTGCACTCAGAGTGAAAATTGGACTAAATGGAAAGAAGCTATAAACGTGGAGTTGAATTCTTTAAGGAAAAGGGATGTCTTTGGTCCAATAATTCGGACACCCTATGAGATTAAACCAGTTGGACATAAATGGGTCTTTGTGAGGAAAAGAAATGAACATGGTGAAATCGTGAGATATAAAGCACGGCTTGTTGCACAAGGATTCTCACAGAGACCAGGAATAGATTATGAGGAGACATACTCCCCTGTGGTGGATGCTACAACTTTTAGATTTTTGATAAGTTTGGCTATAAGAGAAAAGTTGGATATGCGGTTAATGGACGTTGTAACTGCATACTTATATGGTCCACTGGATAATGAGATTTATATGAGATTACCAGAGGGTATTGAGCTCAAAGATAAGAAAGGTTCTCGAGAACAACACTGCATAAGGCTGAACAAATCCCTTTATGGACTGAAGCAAAGTGGGCGTATGTGGTACAATAGATTGAGTGAGTACTTAGTCAAAGAAGGCTATAAGAATGATCCCATCAGTCCATGTATTTTTATAAAAAAGTTTGCAAACAAAGGGTTTGTTATCATAGCAGTTTACGTGGATGATTTGAACATCCTTGGAACCCCTGGTGAAATCGTCCAAACAGTTGAATGCCTCAAGAAAGAATTTGAGATGAAAGACCTAGGCAAAACTAAGTTCTGTTTGGGATTGCAACTTGAGTACATAAATGATGGAATCCTTGTGCATCAAATGGCATATACTGAAAAGGTACTCAAGCGTTTTAATATGGATCAATGTCACCCATTGTCCAGCCCAATGGTGGTGAGATCTCTTGATCTAGAAAAGGATCCGTTTGGTCCTAAGAGAGACTCTGAAGAAGTCCTTGGTCCCGAAGTGCCATATCTCAGTGCCATAGGAGCTTTAATGTATCTGGCAAGCCACACTAGGCCAGATATATGTTTTGCCGTGAATTTATTATCAAGATTTAGCTCATGTCCGACCCAAAGGCACTGGGACGGGATAAAACATATTCTTCGTTACCTACAAGGAACGAAAGACTTGGGTCTATTTTATATTAACCAATCTAAGGACAGTTTAGTTGGTTTTGCTGATGCAGGTTATCTTTCAGATCCTCATAATGCACGGTCCCAGACAGGTTATGTGTTTACTCATGGAGGAACTGCAATATCTTGGCGGTCAATGAAGCAGGCCATTGCAGCTACATCTTCTAATCATTCAGAGATATTGACAATTCATGAGGCTAGTCGTGAGTGTGTTTGGTTAAGGCTGATGACCCAGCACATAAGAGTGGATTGTGGAATGGCCGAAGGTAAGCAGGAATCGACGGTCTTGTTCGAGGACAATGCAGCGTGTATAGCTCAACTTAAGGATGGATACATCAAAGGTGATAGGACGAAGCACATTCTGCCAAAATTCTTCTTCACATCCGATCTACAGAAAGATGGAGAAATTCAAGTGCAGCAAGTACGATCAAGTGAGAATTCAGCAGACCTATTCACCAAGTCACTTCCAACCTCAACGTTCAAGAAACTTACTTATCAGATTGGAATGCGTCGTTTGAAAGACTTGCAGTGAGGTTCAGAACAGGGGGAGTAATACGTGTTGTACTCTTTTTCCTTCACCACGGTTTTGTCCCAAAATGGGTTTTACTTGGTAAGGTTTTAATGAGGCAACATCCAAAGCATATTACAAGCCCATTAGAGTTATGACATCCAAGGGGGAGTGTTATAAATCATAGTGGATTGTCATAACTAGTTCTGGTCCGTTTACGGCCCATTAACACTTAGTCTTTAGGCCGGTTTAATGAATCCTAGTTGAATTAAGATTTTCCTTTTATGTACTTTCCTTTTCCCATTAGGAAAAAGAATTTTCCTTTTCTCTCTTGTAATAATCCTATATAAAGGATCTTATGATTAATGAATAAACACAATCTTCCCCATTCGTTCTCTTGATTCACAACAGCCGATTAATTATTAATTTTTACTAACTTATTAGTTGAATAAATAAATGCAAATAGTTGTTTAGCAGGCTATAAGTGCTAAGCCGAAGAAAAAGCCCATATTTAGGTCAGAGATGAAACCATATATAAATCCAAGATTCTCTTTCAATTTTCCCCTCTGTATTCTCCAATTTGCCATGGAGAAGAAACATAAACCTAGTTCTTGGTCCGTGCTTCCTTTAGATCTCTTGATTTCGGTGTTCGAACGCCTCGGTTTCCATGATTTCCATCGAGCTAAACCCGTATGTTCGTCTTGGCACTTTGCTTCTCAACGATCTTCGCCTAAAAATCACATCCCTTGGTTGATTCTCCTCTCTGGCCTAAACAACAAGAATCGTTGCACCTTGTTTAATCCTGAGCAAAAAGACAAACTTTACAGAACAAAAGATCTTGGTTTGGAATTTGCAAAGAGTTATTGTATAGCAACCTATGGAAACTGGCTCTTGATGCGAGATCCTTGGTGGAATCTCTACATTGTGAATCTATTTACACAAGAGAGGATCAACCTACTTTCTGTGATGATGTGGTTTCTTGATGTGCCATCACCTGTGTTTTGCATTGTGTTTTGGATTGACGATAAAACTAAAGATTATATTGTCCTATGGGGACTTGGAAAACATTGTGTGTTTTATTCCATGAAAGGAGATACCTGCTGGAAGCAAATCCCGGAAACTTCAAATTGTGTTGACTTGGTTTACAAGGATCACAAGCTTTACTTCCTAAGCCGCTCCGGTTGTTTCAAAATCTTTGATTTTTCTAGAGAGATGATTCCGCGAGAAACATTTCAATGTAACCTTGTTATGAATACTAATAGATTTGTGGCGACAAAACTTGTAGTCACGGTAACAGGAGATGTTCTCAAGGTTGAAAAACGTCTGGTTGAGCTCGGAACTTGGGATTTCTGCGTTTACAAGTTTTATTCGTCGGGTCTCTACAAGAATCCTGAACGAGTTTACTCTTTGGGGGACGGCGAGGCAATGCTTTTTGACCAAGGCGTCCTTGTCGATGGCTTGGAGGGAGTCGAGAGAAATTTGATCTATTACAATCGTAGTCATCGAGACAGTCCGAATGAGATCTTTCTCTTTAATCTCAAGACGCAAAAGCCGGTGAAACTACACGAATTTGAACGTCCGTACAATAATCTACTCTGTAAAGCTCGATGGTTCTTACCAAGTTTCAAGCAGCATGATTCTTCTCAACAATGTTCTTTCTTTTTTTTTTCTTTTTTTTTTTCAGATTTTAATAAATATGTTGTTTTGCTTTAATTAATAGTTTTGAACTCAACAATGGCCTATTCTTGAAACTGGTTTTGAACTATTGTCAATTTTGGTAACAATCATTGGCTAATAAACATCGCAATAAAATATCTGGATTACTCTACTGATAGATTATAACGCTTAGCGACATTACAATCTGAACCAAACTGAAATCAAAACTAAGACCGCGAAAACCGGACTGTAAACAATGGTTCTTACATCGCTATTTGATCGTTCGTACGTTCAACTCTCTACAGCTCGATGGTTCTTACCAACTTTCAAGTAGACATGAATCATCACAGCAATGTTCGTCCTCTTCTATATGTTTTTTTTTTATCAATATGCTACCGGTTGGATGGTTCTGTGTGACAGGTAATCCCAAATGTTTGACTTACATGGGAAAATACATAATCTTGCTTCTTCTTTCTTTTTGATTTTAATAAATATGTTGTTCTGGTCTACTCAATGATGACCCGTGCTACTTTTTTTGGTTAATACAAATCAACACAACTCTACTGATAGATTAAAAAGCTTAGCGAATATAAACCGAAGGCTGAAAAAACCGGACTGTAAACCGAGTTAAACTCAATACCTTGAGTCACTAGCTGAATGAACCCTGAGACTTTTGGTTTTATATGAACTTTCTATTTCTTCCTGCAGAACATTTCATCCTCCATATCCAAATCCATTATTGGAAGCGTTACATCATTCTCCAGATTCAAATCCGCTTAAAATGCATGTTGATAACAAAAAAAAAAAACGATTTTGTTGAGAAGTAGGAAATTAAAGTAATTACTGTGAATCTGATAATGTAATCTAGTGGTTTATGCTAATTCATTCGTTGTGTATCCATCTGAATTTAAAATTTTCATAATACATGTTATTGCAAGAAGGAACAATGTATTAAATTTTCACTCTGAAACAAAATGAATAATGTATTCGTTTCAGCGAGTTTAAATTTTCATCTTTTTGAAAGACAGTGAGTAGTTTCGAGAAGATTAGAGATTACATATGGTAACAGTAATTATTGTAAATGGAACACACCGATTTTATTTATATAACTCGTGATAAAATCATTTAATCAATTTCAAAAATGCCACTCTTGAATTATTTCTTACAAACATGCCACTATTGAATTTTTTTTTACAAACATGCCACTTATAAAACCTTTTAAAAATTTTATATCTCAAAATCTTCAATCTTCAACACTAAAAACTAAAGCCTAATATAACATAGTTAACCCAAACATAAAATGATATAAATTTTTTAGAATAGTGGCATTTTTGAAAAATGGCATATCTTGAAAATTATCTAAAAATGGTATAAGTCAAGCAATGTTTTTAGTAGTTTTCAATTAGTTTCGTTAGGTCGGTTCAATTTTGTTGTCAATCGAATTTTGTTTTGGGTAATTTCGTATAAAAATTTCTATACTATTCAAATTGGTAAACTTTGATTTAGTTGTATTCAAATATATACATGCGGATCTCAGATTTCGTGTAATAATTTTGGCAAGAACTAATTTTAACTAAAACATTACTATGCAAATAGTTGTTTATCAGGCTATAAGTTAAGCCGAAGAAAAAGCCCATATTTAGTTCAGAGAAAAAATCATAGTATACCTCATGTGTTTACCTCATGCTTTGTCCAAGAAGTATGTAGTCTCCGATCTCCTGAGAAGCTATGTGGGGTTGGAGTTAAGAGCAGATTTGATGCAGCAAAGAAACAGGAAAAGTTAGAAGCTGGAAGTTTTAGTTTCTTGAAGAGTCAGGAAGAGAAGTCGAAAAGACTTACTTGGCTCTGAGTTCATGTCGATGGTGTACTAGATTGGTTCCATGTCTTCAGGGTCAGGCTTGACTGTCTCACTATCAGAATCAGGGTCGAGTGTTGGATGGTATCTCGGTGGCGGAGATGACATCGTCGAAACAATGTTTGCGGCTAGAGTTACTGAGTTGAGAGAACAGTGAAGCTAAAGGGTTTTTATTTGGTTTTTGCGTTTTGAGTTTCTGAGAGAAGTGAAACGATAAAGGTGGAGATTTGTTGATAAGTTGTCGTTTAAGCATTGGGTCATTACAAGTCATGGGCTTAGCCTAAAGCCCATTACGAGTTTAAGAAAATGGCCTGGTCAAAGATGTTTATAACAGCTTAAGGAGTCAACGGTTTTAAAGAGAAGAAGAAGAGAACAGATTCGGAGAAGAGTTTGTTACAGAGTTGGAGAATTCAACAAGAAAGAAAATACAGAGAGAAGCTTGGAATTGTTGAGCTCCGGTGTATCGGAAGCTTGAGTAGTTGCTTCTGATTGTTAACGGCGTGAACTGGATCGAGGTCTTCTTCTGTGTGTTTGAGTTGACGCTTGTCTTCTTCGGGTTGATCCAAAGTCCCCGGAATTTGGTTGTCCGGCGAAGAAATCTTCTCGTGAGATCCTAGCTTGCAAGTTCCTGTAAAAGCTGCACAGACAGATAAGATTTCAATTAGATAAGTGCCTTGTAAAGATCTAATTGTGATTGTAACTTTCCGGCTTGAGTTTCAGCCGTGAGATAGTAAATTCCGGTGACGAGTTCACCGGCGAGTTAGGGGAGGCACTAAACCCCGAAGCTCGAGTCTCTGTCTTGTTTACTTACAGTAAAAATCAATTGCTCAAGAACGAAGTGAATTAGAAATCAATCTGAAAGTTGAACTTGATTTCCTAACATCCACGTTTTCTTGAAGAGTTTTTACATGCTTTGCCAGCTCGGCGAATTCTACTGTGTCAAACATCTTTTTCATCACGGCTGGAACAACGAGAAGTAGAAAAGAAACCCACTCTCTCAATCGAGAGACCAAAGGCGGCTTGATTGGGCTAGGAAGTCTTCTTTTAGCACGTGGAAGAACGTTTGGTGAGAGAGCATCAGTTGCCTCTTTCTTCGCACGCCTTTTGTCCCCATGAATCTTGAGTCTTGATCTGCAACTCCGCCTTGTAGAGTCGAACAGTTCTACAGCCTCAAACTTTTTGCACTGTTGACAAATTGCATAGAAGGCAATATTTCAAAAAGAAAATTTTATTTTGTTGTTGTTTTTATTTTCTTACAAACTATTTTGAATTCTGAACGGGTTTATGAAGTTTTTAGTTTTTTTTTACTTATATTGCTATGTTTACGATGTACGAAAAAAGCACATTTTTTAAAACTTACGTAGGGCATCCAAAAACATTGGACCGGTACTGGATCTGCACTATCACCAACAGCAACACCTACGGGTTTAGAGTCTCCAACATGTATGTTCTTGCCATCTATCCTCTGTTTTATGGGGGCCTGAAATTTTGGGGGCCTAAAGCAAAATAAAATAAAATTATGGGTATTGTATGGGTATTTAAAAATTTTAGGGGCCTTTTATGTTAAAAAAAATAAAATTTGGGGGCCTTTTTTAATACTAAAAAAATCAGAAATATTTGGGGGCCCAGTGCTCATGCCTCTTTTGTTTTCCCTCAGGCCCGACCCTGTCAGAGTGCTTCTGCATGCTAAGACTCAAATTATCCGTTGTATAGTCATCTGTGTAATGTTCTCATAATTTGTAATTGTTAGCGGATTAATTATTTTTGTTAACTATCTTATTAATTGAATAAATAAATGCAAATAGTTGTTTAGCAGGCTATAAGTTCTAAGCCAAAGAAAAAGCCCATATTTAGGTCGGAGATAAAATCATATATAAATCCAAGATTCTGTTGGATAATTCCAAAGCTTGGAGAACAAGCTACGGAGACTTGGAGAGGAAGCTACAAAACTTGGAGAGGAAGCTACTGAGGCTTGGAGAACAAGTTTCTTAGTTCTATATAAACAAGTGCTAATGGAGAGTTGTTCCATATCACTTCATAACATCATCATAACTTAGAAAGAAGAAAGATTTAGTTTTGAGAGAGTTTCTAAATCTAATAAAGAAAAGTTGTTCTTTATATTTGTCTAAGTTCATAAGCCTTTTCGATTTGAGATTCTCTTTCACAATTTATAAAATCTTGATTCTCTAATTTGCCATGGAGAAGAATCAGAAACCTAGTTCTTGGTCCGAGCTTCCTTTAGATCTCTCGATTTCGGTGTTTGAACGCCTCGGTTTCGATGATTTCCATCGAGCTAAACCTGTGTGTTCGTCTTGGTACTTTGCTTCTCAACAATCTTCGCCTAAAATCCAAACCCCTTGGCTGATTATATTCACTGACCTAAACAACAAGAATTGTTGCAGGTTGTTTAATCCGGAGGAAAAAGACAAACTTTACAAAACAAAAGATCTTGGTTTGGAATTTGCAGAGAGTGTTTGTGTAGCAACCTATGGAAACTGGCTCTTGATGCGAGATCCTTGGTGGAATCTCTACATTGTGAATCTATTTACACAAGAGAGGATCAACCTACTTCCTGTGATGAAGTGGATTACTGATATGCAAT
Organism: Draba incana; assembly: GCA_963576765.1. Lineage (NCBI taxonomy): Eukaryota > Viridiplantae > Streptophyta > Magnoliopsida > Brassicales > Brassicaceae > Draba > Draba incana. The sequence goes on along the minus strand of OY755217.1, from coordinate 466,372 downwards.
CACCTGTGTTTTGGATTGACGATAAAACCAAAGATTATGTTGTTCTATGGGGACTTGTGACGAAGTGGATTACTGATAAGCAATCACCTGTATTTTATGCCATGAAAGGAGATATCTGGTGGAAGCAAATCCCGGAAACTTCGGAATGTCTTGATTTGGTTTACAAGGATCACAAACTTTACTTCCTAGGCCGCACCGGTTGTTTCAAAATCTTTGATTTTTCTGGAGAGATGATTCCGCGAGAAACATTTCAATGTATGAATACTAATAGATTTGTGGACACAAAACTTGTAGTCACGGTAACAGGAGATGTTCTCAAGGTTGAAAAATCTCTGTCTTACCACCGAACTTGGTATTTCCGCGTTTACAAGTTTTATTCGTCGGGTTTCTACAAGAACCCTGAAAGAGTTTACTCTTTGGGGGACGGTGAGGCAATGCTTTTTGATAGAGGTGACACTTTCCTTATCGATGGCTTGGAGGGAGTCGAGACAAATTCAATCTATTACAATCAAAGTCATGAAAGGAGCCCAAATGCGATCTTTCTCTTCAATCTCAAGACTCAAAAGTTGGAGAAACTACACGAATTTGATTCTTCGTCCGTTCAACTCTCTAAAGCTCGATGGTTCTTACCAAGTTTCAAGCAGACATGATTCATCTCAACAATGCTTTTTTTTTTTTCTTTCAGATTTTAATAAATATGTTGTTTTGCTCTAATTAATGATTTTTGAACTCAACAATGACTCTTACGACCTATTCTTGAACTGGTTTTGAACTATTGTCAATTTGGTAACAATCACTGGCTAATAAACATCGCAATAAGATATATGGATTACTCTACTGATAGATTATAAAGCTTAGCGAAGATCGTACATTGCAAACTGAACCAAACTGAAATCAAAACTAAGACCGAAAAACCCGGACTGTAAACTATGGTTCTTACATCGCAATTTGATCGTTCGTCCGTTCAACTCGAACTCGATGGTTCTTACCCAGTTTCAAGTAGACATTATTCATCACAACAATGCTTTTTATTTTTATCAATAATCACCATATATTAAATCGAATCAAGTGCTACCGGTTGGATGATTTTGTGGCGGGTAACCCCAAGTGTTTAACTTACTTGGGAAAATACATAATCTTGTTTTTTCTTTCTTTTTGATTTTAATAAATATGTTGTTCTGCTCTACTCTATGATGATCCGTGCTACTATTTTTGGGTTAATACAAATCAACACAACTCTACTCATAGATTATAAAGCTTAGCGACTATAAACTGAAGGCTGAAAAAAAGGGACTGTAAACCGAGTTAAACTCAATACCTTGAGTCACTAGCTGAATGAACCCTTAGACTTTTGGTTTTGTATGAACTTTCTATTTCTTCCTGGAGAACATTTCATCCTCCATATTCAAATCCATTATTGGAAGCGTTACATCACTCTCCAGATTCAAATCCGCTTAAAATGCATGTTTATAACCAAAAAAAAATGTAATTTAAAAACAAATGCAAAAAGTGTGTTGCGAGATGGTAGATTTCAATCGTACCTCGCAATGGGTGGTCCGGCATGGTTAGCGGATAGGATAGTTCGAGAGGCTCGACAATAACATCTTCTACCCTTCCTTTAGGCGTTTGATGTTGTTCCCTGTTTGCACGATCTTGGTTTTTATCAGTGTTTGGTATTTTGAACTCTGACGTTGTACTTCCTTCACGTTTCATTAATACAATCCAGAGTTAAAAAAAAAAATTACTCTGTGATAAAATCATTTAATCAATTCACAAAACATAAAATGTATAAGCTAAGTAATGTTTTTAGTAGTTTTCGATTAGTTTGGTTAGGTCGGTTCAATTTTGTATAAATCGAATTTTGTTTGGGTAATTTCGTATAAAAGTTTCTATACTATTCGACTTATAATATATTTCGGTACAAATTCAAATTGGTAAACTTTGATTTAGTTGTATTTTTGAAACACAATATACTATACAAAATAATCATAAATTCAAATATGTACATGCAGATCTCAGATTTCGTGTAATAATTTTGGCAAAAACTTTTTTTTTTTTTTTGCTAAACGGTAAATATCATTTAATATGAAAGTTAGATTTACAAAATGTAGAATCTAAGGATTATACTTCCTTAGCAAAAAAAGGTAAAAACAAGGAAATATAAAAAATGATTAAGGGCAATCACATGAACTATCTTAGCCAAATGGACATAAGGTTGTTAAAACCTCTCCTAATTTTAACTAAAACATTAAATGTAGTTGTTTAGCAGGCTATAAGTTAAGCCTAAGAAAAAGCCCATATTTAGGTCAGAGATAAAATCATAGTATATAAGTCCAAAGAAATCTATCACAATGTATAAAAATCTTGATTTCCTCCCTATCTCCAATTTTGCCATGGGGAAGAAGAAACATAAACCTAACTCTCACGAGTGTCTCAGAACCAATTCTTGGTCCGAGCTCCCTTTAGATCTCTTGAGTTTGGTGTTCGAGCGCCTCGGTTTTGCTGATTTCCAACGAGCTAAACCCGTATGTTCGTCTTGGAACGCTGCTTCGAGACAGTCTAAGCCTAAAAAGCATATCGATATCCCATGGCTGATTCTATTCCCGGACCGAAACAACAAGAATTTTTGCAGGTTGTTTAATCCGGAGGAAAAGACTAAACTTTACAAAACAAGAGATCTTGGTTCGGAATTTGGGAAGAGTGTTTGTGTAGCAACCTATGGAAATTGGCTCTTGATGCGTGGTCCTCGATTTAATCTCTACATTGTGAATCTATTTACACAAGAGAGGATCAACTTACCTAATGTCAAGTCGCAACGGTATGTTAATATTCTCTTCCCTGTGTTTTGGATTGACGACAAAACCAAAGATTACGTTGTTCTATTTAGACCTGGAAGTTAATTGTCAGCATGTGGTCTATTCCAAGAAAGGAGATAACTTTTGGAAGGAAATTCCGGAAACTTCAAATTTTGTTGACTTTGTTTACAAGGATCACAAGCTTTACTTCCTATGCCTCTTCGATTGTTTCAAAATCTTCGATTTTTCTGGAGAGATTCCACGAGAAACATTTCAATGTTTTCTTATTAGAAATAGAACTCGCATAAGGGAAAAAACTTGTAGTCACGCCAACAGGAGATGCCCTCAAGGTTGAAAAAACTATGTCTCACGGAACTTGGTGTTTCCGCATTTACAAGTTTAACTCGTCAGGTGTTTACAAGATACCTGAACGAGTTTACTCTTTGGGGGACGACGAGGCGATGCTTGTTGATAGTGGCGTCACTGTCCTTGTCAATGGCTTGGAGGGAGGAGTCGAGAGAAATTCAATCTATTACAATCCTAGTCATGAAAATAGCCCAAATGAGATCTTTCTCTTCAATCTCAAGACTCAAAAGTCGGAGAAACTACACGAATTTGATTCTTCGTCCGTTCAACTCTATAAAGCTCGATGGTTCTTACCAAGTTTCAACTAGACATGATTCATCCCAACAATCTTCTTCCTCTTTAATATGCTTTTATATATATATATATATATATTTTTTTTTTATCAACAATCACCATGTATTAAATCAAGTGCTACTGGTTGGATTGTTATTCTGACGGGCATTTACGCTATACACAGCGCCAATATATCAATCTTATATGGAACATCTTTCTCTTTTGTTGTGGCTTCCATTGCTTTAGCGTTCTTGAAAGAATTAAACCGGGAAATAAACGCGAATTCTCTTCGACTAAAGTAGAATTTCATCACAACCAGGATGTTTCCCATCCATAGATTTTTTTTTTTGAATTAAATGTAAAATTTATTCAAACAAAAAATCCCCGTTTTACATCAAGTGTTACAAATGATTGAAAAAAATTTAATAAAATATGAGACCGACTCTTTGATATTATAAACTTTATGAAAAACTCCTTACTGCAAACCATTTCTCCATAGCTCCTTCGAGTTTTGGAACGATGCCTCGAATAGAGGAAAGCCGATTCCGCACTTGTTTATCTATGCATTGAGTGAGAAGGTGGGTCGGGGTTGGTTCCTCTCCATGCCGACGCCTATTTCTCTCTTGCCAAATCCCATGTATTGTTGCTTGGAAAACATACTTTAAGAGGAAGGTTGTTTTCGTGGCTGGCCTGTATTCGATATTAGCTCAACAAGTCTGCTCCATTGCTTAGTAAATCTGGCTTGTAAAAGCTCTTTTGTAAGAGACGTCCAAACTGTTGACGCGTAACGGCACGCGAAGAATAAATGATCACGAGATTCCAGAGGATCATGACATAGAGAACATGATGGGTTAGCTCCAACTCTCCATGATAACATACGATCACCCGTAGAGAGGCGATTGTGCATAGCCAACCAAGCAAGAAATGAGAACTTCGGGGTTGAGTGAGTGAACCATATACCTTTACACCACTCGATCTGTGATTTGGGGGTGCGAAGCTGTGTCCACGTCCCTTTGGCATTGAATCTATCTTTGAAAATATCTCCTTTGTGTCTCTACATAGATACATCCTCGTGTTCGACCACTCCTCGAATTCTCAAATCTACAAGAGTATTTTCGATGTTGTTGAGATGATCTGCCCGGTGGTGTCGTTTTCTCCTATCTTGCAAGGTTGCAGCGACAGTGGCGTGTTCTGGAATTCCCATGTCAATAAAGCCTCTTGCCCCGGTAATCTCTATTAATCTTCCCATATGAGACCATTTGTCATACCAAAACGAAGTCGATTCTCCATTTTGTATTTCAACCTTATGAAATTCCCTCGCTTTATCTCGATATTTTAAGAGCTTTTGCCACATCCAAGATCCTACATGAGTCTTATCTTTAAGCGACCAAAACAAACCTTTCTTGATAAGATTCATCCGTATCCATTTAGCCCATAAAGAGGAATTGCATGAAACAAGCCTCTAAATCAGTTTAAGACAACACACGTCATTTACTTCCTTCAAAGAACGTAACCCCAAACCTTCTTCTTTTAAAGGTAGACAAACATATTCCCAACCGATCTTTGCTTTTCTCGGGTTTAAATCCGGGCCAGACCAGAGAAAAGCCGAGCATAGTTTATCAATTTCTCTGAGACATTCTCTTGGCAACCGAAACGCAGTGAGCCAAAAGTTGGTGATACTTACCAAAACTGATTTTATGAGTTGCAATCTTCCTGCAAATGACAAAAATCGCGTAGTCCAAGAACTGATTTTTGAGCGAATCTTTTATAGTAAAGGAAGATAGTCTGTTGCCGTCATTCGTTTCGTTACCAAAGGAAGGCCAAGATACGGAACCGGAAGCACACCATCCATAGATTACAAACAAAGATTCAAACTTTCATGGAATCAATGAAACAAAAACAATCGAAGACACAAATTGCCATGTCCGTACGAAAGCCATTTGTGAAAATCAGTGAAAGGAAAAAAGCTTTCCTTCAATATATAAACATATACTTGAGACGAAACGGAGAGATAATGGATTTAACGAAGAAGCTATGAAATGTGAAAAATTGAAACTTACCGTAGTAAATTCGGAGGTAATTTTCATTAAATTCTTCTGGGTTTTCGATTCTAGGGTTTGGGTTTGTCGTTTTGATCATCATATTCTCAATCATCTTCCTCGCACAAACCTAAAAAAGGGGGGTTTTTTACTATCTCCAGGGAAAAAAGATTCAATTTTTTTTCAAAGCAGAGATTCACGTAAACATCAAAAACATATACGCAACGTCGATTGCAGATTGAAACACTGATTTCGTATTGAATTAAATAAATAGTTCGATTTGGAAGAGAAACAGATAGCTTACGATTTTTTTTGTGACAAAATTTGGCGGGAAAAAGAGACTACAAGAGATAAATAGTTACGGGCTTTTCTAAATTAGGCCCGTTTACATTTAACAAATCATTCTTCATAAATATTCAATCCTCTGTTTTTAAGGTTTTAAATTGTTTCAATGCTACCTGGTTATTTATAAAGAGAAAGTTGATACAAGTATGAGAAATCGCTTGAGTTCCATTCGCATCTTAGGCGATCTCGTCTATGGGGGAATGATAGAATGGTTTGCATCTCAACAATTTTAAGAAGCCATAATCTATGTTTTCTTGATAGTTAGACTTATTTCAAACACTATTCAAAGTTAAGCAACATTCTTTTGTAAAAAACGGTTTTTTTGGATTGAATGATATATTACATTCATTCAAAAAAAAAAAAAGAGGAAGTTAAAGTTGAAGTTTGAGTATCAAAGAGTTGTATTGTCGGACAACTGATACGAATGACAAAAATATAAGTGAAAAACACTCGAGTGTATATGTACCAAGTTAAAGCCGAATAATCCAAACTCGTAAATATATAAGAAATGACTACGAGTAATATTTATTCATATGATTTAATAACGATACAAATTGTAAACAAATGGTGTGTTAGAACATTGTGATATTCAGGTTTAAAATATGAAAAATACATCCGAAATTATTATTTTTCACGATTTTACTATTTGAGAACTACATCGGATGTTGTGGATTTCTCTATAATCAAATTTGGAGTCTACCAAATTTTTATTTTTTCATCTTACCACAAAGAGAAACAATGATAAATCATAAATAAGAAGAAAAAAACTTAAGACAGACAAGTTGACCAGGTTCCGGCCGGTAATTGGATTGAATAGCAAAGATACGAGAGACTAAATTTCATAGCTTAGCATTCTCGTTCTTTTTTAATAATAATAAAAAATAAAATTCATGCGTGGTTTATTTCAAACTGTTTATTTCAAACCTTAAAAGAGAAAACCATATAATACGAAACTGAAAATTTATAGTTCCCAAAATTGTAATTACAAAACCTTAAACAAGTTTATTGTTCCCAAAAATTTACACCTACGAAAAATAACTCTAAAAACTTGGAGAGAATCATATTGGAAGAAATCCAAAACCAATTTGCATATCCGATTCATATGGCTAACACTTTTTAACAAATTGTTCAAACAAATATGATATAGTAGAAGTAATCTCTCCATAAAAGATATTGAATGGATGCGTTCTCTCCATAAAATAACGAAAAATGTCGAAATGATACTTCTTAGCAAAACAAAAAAAAAAATGTATGTATAAGAGAACAACGATGGATGGGTAAACAAATGAGAACCTTGCGCAATCGAATCTCATTTTGGACCAGCACAAATCTATTGAGTGGAAGCTTTGGGAAAAAACCACTTCGTCCCGAGATCGACAATGACCGGCGACAATTCGAGAATGCAGAAAATTAGTCTCATACTCTCATGCATGCAATGTCATTCTTAGACTTGTAAAGACTCGAAGCGATATAAAAAAGAAGATTTCTTTTAATATAATTTTAAAAAATAGTTTTAAACACAAAAAGTTACTTCAAATGAAAACGGAAACGAAAACAAACGTTTACCGGCGGAAGAACCGAAGAAGAAGGTAAATTTGAGGGAGAAGATCAAATTTGATTTCAATTTTGTCGTTAAAGGTTTGTTTGGTGGATGTGGGGAAAAAATATTAGAATCTTAGGGTTAGATGTGTTAATAAATAAACCAACGCTAAAATATATAAAAAAAAAAGAAATATTCACATCCTGGAAGTTTTGAACTCGGCTCAGATTGAATATTGGTAAGTCAAATATTCAAACCACTATACTACTACACACTTTTGAAATATTGGAGCTCCTAAAATTTATATATTATTTGGGCCCTAAGGTCAATGTCTTTTTGTCAACCCATTAGGCACGGGCTTGCATGGATGATTATATATGTTTTCACGAAGATGAATTTTTTTTTCATATGTTATATCGGTAGAAAACCATAGAAAAGTCCGCCTAAATCTATAATGCAGTTTAACTTCCATATTTCCTACATTTATTATTAGTTTTTCGGTTTCAAAATTTTTGTTTTAACCGTTTTTAAATAGTCAATATTCTTTGTAAAATTAAGAAAAAAATTTAAAATAATTTCCTTAAAATGTAAAATTGTCTTTTATAAAACACGTGATTATTTTTTGAAACGTAAATCATCTCTCCAAAGTGTAGTTTTAATATATGTTAGATTTGAATTTGACTTTTAAGTAAATTGTAATTAGATACAATATTGATTTTTTTGTCAGCTTGTTTATTATTATTATTATTATTAAATATAACAATATTGATTTTCAAAAATAGATAATGTGCAATGCGAGCTGTTATTTTCGACATCTAATATTCTATATATGTGTATGTGCAAAATGATATAATTCTAAATTTAATAAGTTGTTTTCCTTGGAAATTTCGGAGTAAATATAGGAAGCTTTGCTTACCTTTATCGCACCATACAAATTTTTAAAGACTACCTTTTTGTCCCTCAAAGTCAAATTATGTCCACTCAATTAAATTATCATATAATTTGCAAATTTAATGACCTCATTATTATTTTTATTTTTTTGAATTATACACAGTTTCTCCAAAGGGTTTCTAGGCCCAAAAAACCTCATTATTTGATTTCATTGTATTCAAAACATATAAATTAATTGGGAAATTATAATAAATTGTGAAAGATAAAAACTTTAAAAGTTAATATTGGTTACACATCTTTCACATTCCCGCCTGCCAATCCATTTTTAGGTGTACAAAAAGCCACAGTTATTGTTGACTCTTTGGACTTTTGATTTTTCCCTTATTTTTATGAAAGTTTATTTATTTTCCTTATTTGTTTTTTAATCATTTCTCACGAAAAAACATAATATAATATTAATTGAAACATTCCTAATATCATTATATATAGAGTAATTATATTTTATATATTTCCTTTGGCTTCTACTATTTATTCACACTACAATCACTTCTCTCTTCTTCTTTTTGCTTTTCGCCTTCTTCTTCTTCCCTAAGAACCCTAAATATATTTTTCATATTTTGATGATTCTGATCCGAGGAAAAAAATAATTTGTAGAATATCAGATCGACTTAAGGAACTCCATTTCTCATACCAAAATGAATCTGGTACAAACTCTCTTCATTTTTTCTTATTAATTTTATGATTATCCCCTGTTTTCAATTTGTTCATATCTATCATCATAAGTCCCAAATTTTAATTTATGTATGCAGATTTAATCCTTTTGCAAATGAATCTCTCTTAACTTCATGTTTTAGTTATAAGAAATCCGTATATAAATTGTAAAGTTGGAGATTTCTGCAGAAATTATCCTTTACAAATTTGTTTTTGGCAAACGAGTCCCTTCTATTCAAATATGTAATTACTTTATATAGTCTATGTATAAATTCAGTATAAATATTTCAATATAGTTTTAAATTTTTACAGATTCCATCCATACTTCAATTTAGAATGAATTAATTTTTGTTTTGTTGCAAACTAATCCCTCTAATTCAGGTTTTAAAATTTATCACATATAACTCATATATATCTCAATTATATTTCGAAATTTCTACAGATTTCATGTATAAAAAAAATTCTTCATATAATCCATTTATGAATTCATTATTCAATAAAGTTTCTATATTTTTGTATATTTGTTGCAGAGTGAGAAGAGAAGAGGTTATGAAGTGTGGATTGATACACTCTTGACTTTGGAGTTTTTTGGGATATGTTTGGATCATAAGTTTCTTCGTAAGAATGAGAAGAATGTCTTTTGCATTGATTGTAATGTCGAAATCTGTAGACATTGTTGCAACACAGATACTCATTATCTCCATCGTCGCCTTCAGATCTGCAAATATGTTTATCAAGATGTTCTTCGTCTTGTCGATATTCAACACTACTTCGATTGCTCCGAGATTCAGGTTTTTTTTTATAATTTGTTTAATATCTCTATGAATCCAAATTGGTTTTGATTAATGTTTTGATATTGTTAATGTTATTTTGCTTTTTGGTATTGGTTGGCAATAATTTTTTATTTGATATTTATGGGATAAAGACATACAAAATAAATGGAGAGAAGGCAATACATTTGAATTCAAGGCCACAAGCAAAAGATGCAAGACCTTCAACAAAAGCCAAGAATGGAGCTACATGTGTGACTTGTAAAAGATATATTCAAGATCATCCTAATCGATTCTGCTCTATCTCCTGCAAGGTAAATTATGATATGTCAATTTCAGTTTTGTTAAAGTTTGTTTTTCTTTTCTTATCATGAATTGTGTTTTAATTAGTCAACTTATTAGTTATTATATAGGTAAAAAAGAAGAGTTAACATAATGGTTCGATATACCAAAAAAAGGTTTTACTTTTAGTAGATGAAGCATATGGTTTTTGACATAATATAAAGGGAGAAACATGCAATGATTTCAATTATACACATTTTCAACATTATAACCAAGTTTTTTTTTGGTTTTCGAGTATGTTTTTCAAAAGAATTTTTATTAAAAAAAAAATTACAAGAGAGATTCCTCAATTACTTCTATAAAAATAGTTTAGACATCTAGCGTACATTGTACATAAAAATTAAATACGGTTTATTATGTGAATTGTATACACGTCATAATCACGCTTTAAAATGTTAAATTTGTTGTATATGTTTGTAGTCAAATATAGTAATTTCAATTTTTTAAAAAAGCATAGATTTTGTTTTAGTTTATATAATTTTAAAATGTAGTCTCACATATTTCTATATATATATATATATATTGTTTTGACACGTAACTTACGTTACACATAGAAAATAAATACGTTTCGTTATATGAGCTATATACACGTCATAAACATGCTTCAAAAATATGAAATTTAAGGTAATATGGTTTGTAGTTAAATTTAGTAATTTCAACTTTTTAAAAAACACATAAATTTTTGTTTTACATAATTTTAAATGATATGTGTCACTTGTTTTTATTTATATAATTTTGACATGTAACTTACATTATACATAGGAAATAAATACATTTATTATATAAACTGTATACACGTCATAGTACGCTTTAAATATAAAATTTGTAGTATATTGTTTGTAGTTAAATATAATTATTATCTTTTAGTTTGGATCATGCTGAATACTTGAATGACATTTGTTGTGTGTTTATTTGTTTTGTAGATTTCAGCTCCTTCAAAAAAGAATAAATTTTGCTTCTCTCCAAAAATGGAACAAAGTGTTATGGGGAAAGAACACTCTAATCAAGAAGTAAGCTTAGAAGAGAAAAAATCATGTACATCGTCACTCACCGATGTTTCAGAAGACTCAGAAATTTTATTGAGTAATTTTTCATTGAGACCACTCATGAGAATACTCAAGAGAAAAGGAATTTCTCGAAGATCTCCTCTTTATTGAATCTCTTAATATTTGGATTTTGTGAAAAAAAAACATACAGTATTTACATTTGCTTTTGTGGAAAATATATTATCTTGGATATCAATATTATGTTTAAAAAATCAATAATTTATAAAGGGTAACAGTGATGTGTATGAGTGATTTGTTTATTATTCATCATGGAGAAAAGAGTTATGGGCCCAAAAAGTTTTGGTGTTCATGAGATTTTTGTTCATTCACTGGAACCCACAAACATGATTAATAAATTAATATAACAAGAAAAGTGAATATTATGCAATATTCTTATTGCTTTTTGACAAAAGAACTGATAGATACAGGTTCTGATAATGAATGATGGAATACATACGTTTTTGCTCTTATAGTTTTTTTTTTTTTTTAACTTTTTTGCTTTTATATATAGTTAGGTAGATGACTTTTGTTTTTGAGGTTTACAAATAAATGATGTGGTGGAAAGTGGAAACTGTTACTAGTATTTATTTTTGTATATGATGTTACCAAATTATCAAGAATACATACATTTGTTTTGACTTTCATGATTTCATCATGTCACGATGAAAATTTTACTAAATATATTTTGATTATATATAAACTTTCTTAATCACATTATTGACCACCTGGGCCTCACTAGTCAACATGGAGCGTTTATTGGGCCAGTGACCTCTGTTGCGATCTCTGTCTCAAAACAAAACAAGACTTTAAATAATTAATACTTTAAACCAACTCAATAATAAAATACAAAACTTTAATCATATAGCATCCTCATCTTATGGCTGGATTACTGTTATTGATAATTATTGATTCACCTTATTTAAATAAATAAAAAACAAATACTCGACGATACAAAAAGAAGAATGGTGGTCATAATGTTTTGGCAGCAAAATCCACTTTTGAAAGTTTTTAAGTTAAAAGTAATAGGAAAACTATATATAATTGGGTATGATTATGGCAGACAAAAAGTAAATAATAAAAAGAAGAATGTGTGAGGCAATTGGATATATATGATAGATTTTAACTGAAGGAGTCGAGAGATTGGAGCAATAGAGAATAATGCATGTGCCTTTTAGCCTCAATGTTATGCATGTTCCACATGCCCTCTCTCTCTCTAGTCGATTTGTGAATATTATTTAATTTTTAAAGACAAAACATTTCTTTGAATAATATATTATATCATATACGATAAAAAAAAAAAAATTACGACTAACATGTCATTATTTATATTTGTATATTTATAGAAGCGAAATATTTTAATTTTGTTTTTTTGCAATTGATGATATAGTTCATTATTTCTTTATTTTTTACTAAAATTTATTTCTTTATATTATGGTTTACATATATTCTTATAGGACATCCAAGTAAATCAGTCCTAAACATCTCTTATTCAGAGTATAAAATTCATGAATCATGCATGAGTCATAAGCAAAATGGTAAGGTTGATAGTGACCAAAATTGGTAAGAAATAATTTAAACAGAAGCTGAAAAATATACGTAACAGAAATATACCAAAGATGTAGATATACACGTAATGCCTTTTCAATTTTGAGATAAGTAATGTTTTGATCCATTTTCTCAAGCATAATAATTATCTTGTATATATATTGAAGTTTAGCAACAACAACAACAAAAATTCTATGCAAAGTCTATATATGGTTTTTGGACATTTTCACAATAAGTTCTTAAAAAAAACAGCACTTTCACCATAAAATGCATGAAAGGTGAGTTTTAAATATAGGATAATAAATCAAAAGTTCTTGCAATACGTTCCTGGCTTATTTCTCAACTTAAGGCTAGCGAATGGTGACGATCCGTTTCTTGGATCTCAAGCTATCTCCATATATGGTTTTTGGACATTTTCACAATAAGTTCTTAAAAAAAACAGCACTTTCACCATAAAATGCATGAAAGGTGAGTTTTAAATATAGGATAATAAATCAAAAGTTCTTGCAATGCGTTCCTGGCTTATTTCTCAAGTTAGGGCTAGCGAATGGTGACGATCCGTTTCTTGGATCTCAAGCTATCTCCATAACACCTGTTACATAGAAACACCGAAGGCACATCTTCGTCGTCTTCTATTGAATTGCACATTGTGTGGTGCCAAACCTTGCATACATCACAATCCACCATTCTTTCACCATCATCATCTCTAGCTCCGCATTTGCAATCAACGATCCAATCATCAAAACCGCCTTCGTACCTTAACTTCGTGCAAGTGTCCAGACCAAACCCTTTCACAATAAACTCCCCTTCTGATTTCAAACCCGAATCGTCGTCTAACTTCTCTAGTTCTCTGTTTCTTATCTCCAACACTTCGAATGAATCTGTTACGAAGTAAGTGTCCCTAAGAGCTTTCTCTGCTGCAGATTTCAGTTTTCTGATGGTTGCGTTTCGCGGAACCATCACGAGGTCTCCTGGAGGCAGTTTCCGGGTGAAATCTCTGAGTAGTTCTTCATGATTAGGCAGAATTTGACAGCTTACTGTTAAAAGGTTTTGTCGGTAAGACGATAAAGGCCATTCTTTTACAAAGCTCTTGCAGTTCAAGATAACCTCAGAGACATTACCGTATATCTCTGTATCAAGATAAGTAACCAAGAGATTCTGATACAGATATAAAATGTCTTTGTACGGACTCAATCCTGGAGTGTTAGATCTCCATTCATTACTTTCCTTCGGTTTCGGTTTCCTTTTCTTCTTCGATTCTTGTTCCAGAGCAGCACGGGAATTGATTGTCACGAGGGAGAACTGTAGCATACGGTTTGTCGGGTTTGTGAACCTCTGAACTATTTTGTCACCTATTAGAACTTTGTCAATGTGTTTAAGCAAGAAATCAATCAACCCTGTATCACCAATACTACCTCTAACAGCTTCACGAAGATCTTGACGAGTAATGACGCTTTTTCCACCTTCAAACACTTTTAAAACCGCTTGTGCGGCGTCTTTTAACCTCCTTGCAGGATATCTAGAACCTTCTTTAGCAGCTAAAGTATCGAATGAGTCATACTTCGGAAGGATTATATCCGCGAATGTAGTTTCAACATGATCATCAACGACAGTGTCTGTACCAGAGTCCTGATCAAGTGATGAGCAAGAAGAGCTAGCCTTAGTGTTCTCATCATCGTCATCTCTAAGAACTGGTATCGAATCTAAAGACAATGCGGCTAAAGCCATTGCGGTTTTTCTCTGAACAGGTGGATTGGAACTGAAATCAAGCATGAACCGAAGCAAATCAGAGAGAGTAACCAATGGGGTTTCACTGGATTCTCTGTAGAATCCGATGATCATGTTCATTACTCTCTCTTTTCTTGTTCCAGAGAAATCTTCCATAATCTTGTCAACTTCTATAGAGCTAAGAATGTGAATAGCTCGAGTATATTGATCTTCTTTGATTCCAAAGCTTCCATGAGAAAAGATATAACCCCATTTCCCAAACCATGGTCGACCATATGCAACACCATGGAGCAGCCTCAGATCCATTGATCCTTTCCTCGATATATCATCTAGTGAAATCTTCCTGAAGTCATTAAATTCACTGGTTAATAAACTTCATAAACACTAGTATTTCAAGTTTTGATTTTGAGATACATTCTCAAAATCAATTAGTTTAATGCTGAAAACCAAAACACAAATGTTGGCAACATTTATGTGGGACATTAAACATCAATGGCATAGTCTTTCCTATAATTAGTAAAATTCTATTCATCTCAACACATTACTGATGAGAAATTCTATCATCAATGCCACAATTTCTCTAATCTAGACAAAAATACTTATCCACAATTTATTGTAAAAAGAGGTCTATAAAACTAGTAATGTAGGTAGAGAGCAAAATTAGACTTGGACCTAGTGTGGAGAGTAGAGCAAAGACGATCCCAAAAATCCATGATTTGGTCACCAGAAAGGTAATCAGTGTCATCACTGTTGATACAGAGCAAATGACCAAAACCATTACAATGAATCACACCATGCATCAAATGACAAGTATCCTCTAATATTAAGCAATCATTAGTCAATGGTTTTTTCCATTCATCAATCCTCGGGATTATCAAATGATACCTTCTCTTCGACACATAATGATTACCCCAACCTGAACCATATACATTAAAAAAAACCTCATCAAAATTTCAAAAAAACTAGAAGAAAAAAACGATTGAAACAAGACGAGATTTGGGGATTTTATGAGATCGATCAATCGGAAAAACAAAATCGAAATCAGATTTGGGGATTTGATTTTTGTTATTATACCGATGCATCTACAGGTATCGCAGAGAGGATCTTGAGATGAATCGGAGATTAGTTCTTCGATGGTGAAAAGAGGGAAAACGACGCCGGATACTTGGCTACCAAGGAAAATACAAGAGACGGTGTTTCCGTCGACGGTGTAATCTTCTTTTTCGGTGAAATCGCTGAGAAACGATTTGATGTTGTCTCGGAAAGTTGCAGAGAGGTCGTCGATGAAGGAGGAAGAAGAAGGAGTGGCAGAATCGTTAATAATGAGGATTTTGAAGGGTTTTTTCTTCTCCGTGCAAGCGTCGTAAACGGTTATCGCCATGACTGAAAAGGACTACGAGAGAGAGAGAGAGAGAGATTTTATCGGATCATTGGTATCACGTGACATTGGCTGATTTGGTGTGGGAGAGGAAAAGGACTGCTTTTTAGTGTGTGTGAAGTGACGATTTTGCCCTTCTTGTGGCGGCGTTTGCAAACAATTCCGTACTGTTTTGTCGTTTTGTTTGTCGAAAGGAAAAGAGTGGGATTTCCGGTTTAATTTGGATCGGTGTATTGCTAATTTTGTTAACCCGCATTGGATTGTTATGTATTACACCATCTTAATATGTTTACTCTTATCAGAAAATATTTCAAAATTCAAGCAATGTAAAAATAGTTTTCTGAGTTTAGTGAACCGTACCGATTTGAAAATACAATACCTATTAAACTATACTTTATACTTATCACCGTATTCCGTATGTGTTAATCTTAAACCAATGGGTATGTAAAGCTGAAGAATTGCTTTTGTTGGTTTCTGAATTTGTGTGTTCGTGTTGGTGTATTTTCTGCCTTATAAGATATAGCTTATTGTCCAAGTAACCAGTCCATGCTCTGTGAAAACAAAAAGGAAGAAGAAGAAGTCATGATTGTTGAGTAAAGAGGAATAGCTAAATTTGAATAAACGAGTCATGTGAATTGTTTACCTTGACACATTCAGGTAAGTTGTTATCTTTAGTCCTAACATGAACCTGCAATATATTACTATTGTTTGATCTTTGATTCCGACTTGTATAAGTATTGAGATTCAATTTTAAGCTTTGGATTTGTTACCTCAATCACGCGTGTGTAAGCTTCGTGGTCGTTGTTTTGTGTGCAAGCAAGAACCACGAGTGCTGCAGCTAGAGTAGAAGGCCAATAATGAAGCAGAGAATGATCGGAAAGCGCCATGACTGCTAAAGATTTAGCTTTGAATTCAACTTGCGGATTGGCTTTGGCGGCCTCGAGATAGAACCTGAGATTAATTTGTAATATGTTATATGGTGAATGACTTTTAGAAGAACAGAGAAATATTGTGGTAATCAAGGAGATTTGATTACCATAAGAAGTTGTAGATTGTTGGTGAGATACATCTGAAATTGAGGACTTCTTGCACCAGCCATTCCATTGCCACTACTTCACTTCGGCTGAATTTTTCGTGTTGGATGTAGAATTTCCTTTTCTGAACACTGAAGATAATTGGAGAAGATTTCTAATAAGAAAACACTGAGAAACTTAATATTCACTAACCAATGTAAAATTAGTGATTCAGTGTTGAGAGTTTACGTGTTGATGATTTGATTTTCCTCAAGTCTGGTGGCTAGAGTGAGACAAGCAATTCCAACGATGAGTAGATTCCTTTGGCTTTTGAATGATCCTTTGTTCAGGAATCGATCGAGGAGACTAACTCCTAGAAACAGTGTCTCGTTCTGAAGCTCCATTATCGAACATTCCTGCAAAGAATCAGAGAGAAAAACAAAATGGTTGAAGCTAGCATCTAATTATATGATTTCAATATAATACGCAGATCTGTTTAAGTTACACAAGAAGAAGATTAGCAAGTAACACATTGGAATGATTTCTTATCATCAATACAAATCCATAATTAGTTTCAAAGGAAATGTCCAAATTTAGTCATGGCATTTCTCAATCCTCCTACATTCAAAGCATCAAACATTGCAGAGTTTACACACAAGAAGGTGTAGCTACTCAAACTGTAACAGTCCCAGACCTTATCGCAAAGAAGCAACCAAGCAAAGAGATTATAGGCGATGAGACGAATTTGAATCGACTGATGAAACTACACCTTCTTGTGATGAAATTTAGTCAGCCATTTAAATGCATTTGTAGAGAGGTAAGGGAATACTCACATTCACAATCCATTGAACCAAGATGAAGCGTAGATGAGGAATGAGATCACTCTGATCTATCCCGGAGTAGTAAGCTTTACCATTTCCCTGCAAATAAGCATGGAACCTCTCTCTTTCCTTCAACCTCTGATAGCTCTCTTCCACCTCATCATCTTCAAAGCTACGCAGCTACAACCAAAGGACTCTTAAAACAGTACATAAACATCCTATAGCTCAATGTGCCTAACTCAATCCAGAAGAAAGCTTTAGAGTCTAATCATTTATGCTCAATCCAGAGGAGAGGTTGAGAGACCAAGTTTCAGCTAATTCCAATGAATCATATTCACGTATTAAGGTTCTTCTTCCTATAATCCTATTCATATGAAATGCATAAGAAACCTATCTCAAGGAATTGAGACTTACTTCAGGACGAATATCCGCAAGAGATAGTTTCGCATCCATTGGAATTTCCCATCTCTGGAATTGCTTTTTGAATTCGAGGAACAGACAACGAGTATGTGAAGGAGTATAATCATACACTGATTTCTCGGAAAACTCACTGCCTGACTCGAAGAAGATCGACGGAGTGTAATCCGACGAACCGAGGTCGGAGAAATAGTAATCGGAGACCTCCTCGTTTGGGAATTTCTCCGTACAAGCGAGATTTGAGATCTCGGGCTCCGATTTCTCCTCATAAGCTACGAGAGAGTTGCTTGGTTTGGAGATTTCGATTCCTTCGTTACCAAATCCTCCAGTTACACTCCCGAATTTCGAGCTCGAACAACACTCCACTCTCGAAACGACGTCGTTTTCCAATTCGAAATTCAAATTACGGCAATCGGAGATATGATCGGCGGCGAAGGTCACGTCGGATCGCGTGACGGAGATTTCGCCGTTCAGATTTGTGCTCGTTAAGCTATAAACGGACTTCGATTCGACGGAAAACGAATTACTCGATTCGATTTCATCTCTCTTCTTCTCCTTCTCCAACTTCGAGTATAATCTCGTGATCCTCCGAAATTTCAGATCTCCAGTCGTATCTATCTTCGTTCCAGAAATTTCCTCTTCGCCGATCTTCGAGTACGAACTCTTCTCAACTCTGCTCGAGCCACATGAAAGGTCGAGAAAACAGTCGGAGCTAGAAATGACGGAATCGTTAGAGATTTCTTCTCTCTGGCGCTTGAGACTTGGCCTGAAAACAACCGGCGGAGAGATCTGAGGTTTCTTCCGACGAGAAAACGTCGATTTCGCTTTCTTCTTCCCGGAGAACGGCTTCACTTCAGGTTTTCGCTTAGCGATCCTCGATGACGCCTTCACTTTCCCCATTCTTTCTCCGATGAAACAGCTTCGATTTTTTTGAAATTATTCGAAATTCGAAAACGGTTATACAACTTTTAGAGCAAAATTGGAGAAGAAGAAGGGAGGTTATTATACTCTGCGGCTTGGTCCACAGTAAAAAGAAAATGCCATTCTAGAAGGGTATTTTTGTCAAATCACTTTACATCATTAGTTCAGTGTTTTGTTTAATACTAAATTAATCTAAAAACAAAATATTATATAAAATACAAATGATATACGAGAAATATTTATAGCATAATTCACTTTATTTATAAATAAACTTTACATATTTGATATGATTAGCCACAATCCATATAATAAGCATAATTTATCCAAGTATATATTTGATAATTAACAAAGAGAGACAGAGAGCTATTTAAAAGCACTGTGGAACATGAACCACTTATTTTAATATTTCTCTCAAATTTAAAACATATATAAGACGATAATTATCATTTATATAAGTTTATCATAAATAAGTGGCTTATGCACGTCCAAAAATATTGGTTAATGCACCTGCAGCATAATAAGCAACATTAGTGTTATTAGTCACCAAGACTGACACTAATGTAAGTGTGGTAGTGAGTGTAGCATTTGGTGAGTTAATAGTGCAATTTCCTGTTGGAAGATTAACTCTGATGTAGCAGATATTTGGGATGAACAAAAGTGTTTCTAAGAAGGTAAGAAACT
This sequence comes from Draba incana, assembly GCA_963576765.1. Lineage (NCBI taxonomy): Eukaryota > Viridiplantae > Streptophyta > Magnoliopsida > Brassicales > Brassicaceae > Draba > Draba incana. The sequence goes on along the minus strand of OY755217.1, from coordinate 446,750 downwards.
TAAGAAAAAACCCTCCAAGGTCGGTTACTGTTTCCACGAGGTTCGCAGCGGGTAAGTCACCACATCTTAAGGCAACTGTTCCATTCGAGATGGGAGGAGCGTTAGGGTCTCCGTTAAGGTCACACACCACGAAACCGTAAATCGCGACTTGTCCTATGCTTAGGCCGTTGATTGAAAGAGCGTGGCAAGGGAAAAAGCGTGAAGCCATGATGATCACAAGTATAAGATAAGCATTTGATTTTGCCAATTTTGTTCTCTCTATGTTTTGATATGGTTTATATGAAATGGTTTTGGTTGTGTGTGGCAAAGAAGCATAAGAAGAGGAGTATTTATAATAATAAGTAGAGTTAATGTGTTTGTGTTTTACGTGCACGAGATAATCTGAGTTACTAAAAAGTGTTTACTGAATAACACGATTCTCCAAGGAGAAAGAAGTGGAAATTTGTGTTCTTTTTAGAAGAGTTTCTATCGTATGAACAAATTATCGTAGTTAATGTGAATTTGCTCGAGTGACACAATAAAATATGTGTAGTGTACGTATGGATATCTAACTAAGGCATATGAATTCATAGGTTAAATATTAAACGATGTTAATTATATTTATATAGATAACTAGTTTTATGTTATATAGTAATATTGATAAAACTGTTTTTATCACGTTTGATCTTGTTATAACTTGTAGCTAGTTTTTTATTGTAGCATTTTACATCAAAATAAAATAAAGAGATCTTTTATTAATGTATACCATAGTCCATATAATAATACATAGATGAGTTAATAATATTTTTATATGAGTTAATTAGATGTTGAATGCATCTTCCAAGAGATCTTTATATGACTATATGAGTTAGATGAGTTAACTCATATAGTCATACTAATAGGGGGTTTATTACATAATGGATTTGGGATGTGCAATGCATCTTCCACGAGTGCTCCCTCCTCTAAAGTTGCTTGCCACCAAATAGAATTTTCTCCTGGGTTAGGACATCTCCAATAATTTTCTATTTTTGCCTTTTAACTCTATATTTAGAGTAAAACCATCTCCAATGATACTCTATATTTTCTTTTAAAAATAAAGAAATGAATAGTAATTCTCTATATTTTGAGAAACACTATTCATTTATCTATTTTTAGAGGATAACTTTTTTTATTTACAAATAGTCCTATAATTTGACAAGTTGTTATTTCATACCTAAATGAAATTTATTATACATATAACATCCACCAAAATGCAAAAATTACATATTTAAATTAAACATACAAGAACATAATATAATCTAAATTACAAATACATAATTAGTATCCGGAAATTAAAGATAAAAACACCATTCCAAAAAATATTAACGCAACATAAATTAGCGGTTTAATAATTTGGTAGATTGCTTCTGGGCCCGTTAAGATCTTTAAAATATTGTCCAAAATATTTGTGCGATGTATTAAATTATTATTTCCATAATAAATTTTATTAATTTGAATGATATTGTTATTTATTGTTGCACTATTATTACAAATAAAATATATGGATAAAATTTGTAATTTTGGAAAATAAAGGATTTTAAGAGAAATTAGTAATAAATAAAAGTGAAATATATATGGAATATTTATTTTTTTAAAAAAAATAAAGGCAACTATTGGAGTGAATCCCTCTTCTATTTTTAGAGAACTCTATTTTTAAAGTAAAAAATAGAGTAAATCAGGTCTGATTCTAACTCTCAAATGATTACATTGTTGAAGGTCCATTAACCAATATAGCTAGGTATTGAATTTGTTTCACCCATCTAGTCTTGCTGACAAAGTGAACATTAAAAGAAGAAAAAAATGAATTTCGATAGGACCCTGCTAAATCGGAATGAAGTTGAGTTAGATTACCCTGGTAACATGTGTAACCAACATTAGAGCATGTGCAATGGAGACACTTAAATCATCTCCATCCATAAAGACATGTGCATTAGAGACTTTATGAATAAGTGTCTAAAAACTTTTAGAATTAAATATATTAAATTTAGGACGTTTGGGTGTCTAAAACCAGAAAAAATCCAGTATTAGATCTTTTCTGGTTTTAGACACTCAAGTGTCCTAAATTTAATATATTTAATTCTAAAAAGTTTTTAGACACTTATTCATAAAATCTCCAATGCACATGCCCTAAAGAACTACAAAAAAATATAACTTAGTAATTTTAATATTATTTAATTCTTTATTTAAATTTTAACACATTAAAAATACATTCAACCAATCACAACACCATTTAGCAAAACACAAAATCTTAAAATTCTTGTTTAAGAATTTTTCTTCATTCTCTCTTTTCTTTTTTATTTATTTTCATTTTTTTAATATAAAATTTTTTGGTAAAACACATAGATAAATATGGTCTTAAGGGTCGTATTTCCGTTCCAATAAGTGAGAATATATATAGGGATTAGGGGTACAATATAGAGTTTTAGCTTGGTCACCAAATCATCTAGAAGATTTTTAATACTAATGGCCTCTATAATGGCATATATTTATTCATAACAAAAATGACTTTTATTGTGAAACTATGGAGTGTAGTTAGCATTACACAATATTCGTCATTTTGCTCTACTAAATATTCATGGAATATACTTTGTTGTAAAAACGCAATGCCATATTCTTCTAAAAGTTATTTGATGTGTAAAGTAGTGAGTGAATAATAATTTGAACTTAGTTAGGTTATGAAAAACAGAAGAAAGGTGGAAGATATTTTTTTCATTATGTATGATTTGTTTTCCACTTTGACGATACACAAAACAAATAGACATTATAAATTATGATATATATGTGGAAAACATACAATCACAACAAATATCCGATAAATTTTGAAATTTCTACTTGTAATTTGTTATATTTGGACAAACAATATATTTTTCTAAATTTCATTTGCTTTGAAGCGTTTCAAATATCTTTTGTTTTTATCGAAATGACAAATACCGAATGAGAACGGATATAATTGATATTTTTCTTACCCAACATTTATCGATGCTTTATGAGTTAGCTCTCTTTCTATCTTTGTTTCTCTTAAGAAGAACATTTTTGGTTACCTCTTAGTGACGACGAGATTATCCTCTGTAATGTCCCAATCCACCACCGTACACACGAGTATAACCACCGATTTTGCTTCCCTAACCTCCACACCCACCACTTCACGTAAGGATCACTTGTACCAACATTTGTTTTGTCTCCTTAGCCATAACACTCAGACAATGACATATTAGATTCCTTAAAGTCAAAGATCCAATGTCCAAAACAACCCGTGAGAAACTGACCACGTCCGCACTTGAAGAGTGACCTTTGTTCAAGATTGTGTGTTGTGTGTATAAGTTATAACAAATCTCCAAACGCAATAGCTAACTGAAATTGTTAAGTTAACGAGTAATGGGTAAATTAAATTGTAAAGAAAAAAAAATCGAATTAACATGATATATTAGTGTTTTTGGTGCTTCTTCCTGAAATAGAAACGACTGAAATTGTTTAGTGTTTTAAAAAAATCCATTTTTGAAAAGTTTAACGAATGGGAGAAGGTTTAAGGCTTTGCCTAATGAACCATATAACCGAAATTTTTTCTATACAAGACAATATTTACTAGCCAGATTTGTCGTGGTCTAAAGGTGAATTATATATTTTTTAAAGTATTAATTAACCCTTTAAAACTGAATTCGTTTCCCACTTCAAACAAGTCATGGGATATTCTGGTAGCCAAGTACTAGATTTCGGTCCCATCATTAATTCTAGTAGGTCATAGCTATGTTATATTGCCTTCTCATGCATTTCAATCGGAATACTCTTTATGAAACCAAAAATACATTGAAATATACGGAAAATTTGTTTAAATGTTGACAAGTGTCAATATATATACTCAATTGTTGTGTTTAAATTTTAAGATGATAAAATATGTTATAATCAAATTCAAAACATAAACTGATGAGAAATTCATTTATAAATATATATGGAGATATTTATTAAAAAAATCAAATTTTAAAGTATAAGATTAGTTTCTTAATTTAAAATATTTCAAATTTTTAACTTTACTAACTAAATTAAAAATGGAGGAATCCAGAAAATTTTATATAGAATTGAAGATGACAATTATTTACCTTGATAATACTTTTGACTTGTTTATAACAGTTATTAATTCTTTTTCTTGTACATATAACAGTTTTTACTTGTATACAACAGTTATTAACCTAGATAAAACTGAAGATGTCAATAAACCTTGACAACTTTGATAAACAATATAAACTTGGATATTTTCTTTTATATGTTTTATGCGATCGAAATGGGACTTTGAATGTTTCTAATAATCTTGTGCATGCTGAGAAAAGTTAAAACAAGAAATACAAGAATAGCCTGGGTGTGAATTGGATCGTTGCATATGGCTTCATGTAAATAAACTTTTTCTCGTGCGTTATTCTTTTGCAGACTTATACTGTAATTATCTGTAAGATTTTGTAGCTTTCTCATATATACTTTTCTCTTTTTATCTCTACAGATATACTTCGTGTGTCCTCGAAAAAATTTGCAAACGTGGCTACATGCTGTGAACAAGAAAGGATGTGGTAGACACGCGCACTTTATCTGAGTTGTTATCATAAAGTCAAAAACTATTTCCCTTTGTCTTATGAGATCCATGGTTCGATCAGAAGCAAAAACAAAGTTTCATTAGAGTGGGAATACATTTTAGATTTAACAGTTTAGTTTTAACCATGATTGGTGTTATGTGCAAATGACAAATAGAATTACACTTTGCGTATCGAATGGAGGTAGCTCTAGTAATCGTTGTTACTTTTGGAAAGAAATTGTGTTCTGAAATAAAGGTTTAAAACTTGTTTGTGAAGGGGTTTGGTGTGATGAAGATATATGAGTTTCGGTCACATCTCAATTAATCCGATAAAAATAAGTTTAGAAAAAAAGATCCAACAAAAGTACAATTTACATATAAATTGATTTGGGAAGGCATACATATTTGTTATTGTTGGGGTAAATTTTGTTTATCATCATGTACTAATGACTCGTGTAAATGTCAAGCCCACATGTGATTTTATGGTGATCCCTTTTGTGAATATCATTTAGAAGCTCTCATGTACCCCATACACGAATTAGCTACCGAACGGTGGCGGTCGGAACGTTACATACTAGATGCGCCATATGATTTCTTTTGAAGATACATCTTGTTTGATTTTGAATGAACTGTTTTGATCTTGCACAAACACTTATCATCTACTTTGATTTTGAATGATTTTTTTTTTTTTGGGTGAAAATTCATTGTATATTAAAGCTTATTGTACGTGGCAAGTTTAAGGTAAGTAAGGTTTAGCATTAGGAAAAACATAAAGGTAAGATCTAACACATATATTTTGAAAAACTTATGGTAAACTACGTGTAGAAAATAATAAAATTTTACTTTTTAATCTTTAATAGCTATCTTACAAAAGAGAAATATTTAGTTACACCCCTAGGGTGTATCTTTGGGTCCACCCCTCTCCCCATCACCAATCATTTATCCACATATTAACTAAAAAAACTAGAGTTAAAAAAATATATATATATATATATATATATATATATTAGGTTTGGGTTAACTAATCCCAAATTAGGGTATAGTTTTGGAGTTTAGGGTTTATGATTTGGGGTTTATAATTTATTTTGGGTTAACTATTCCCAAATTAGGGTATAGTTTTGGAGTTTAGGGTTTAGAGGTTGGGGTTTATAATTTATTTTGGGTTAACTAATCCCAAATTAGGGTATAGTTTTGGAGTTTAGGGTTTAGGGTTTGGGGTTTATAATTTATTTTGGGTTAACTATTCCCAAATTAGGGTATAGTTTTGGAGTTTAGGGTTTAGGGTTTATAATTAATTTTGGGTTAACTATTCCCAAATTAGGGTATAGTTTTGGAGTTTAGAGTTTAGGGTTTGGGGTTTATAATTTATTTTTGGTTAACTATTCCCAAATTAGGGTATAGTTTGGGGTTTAGGGTTTAAACTCCAAAACAATACCCTAATTTGAGACTAGAATTTTGGGGTTTAAACTCCAAACCCAAACCCTAAACCCGAAACTATACCCTAATTTGAGAATAGTTAACCTAAAATAAATTATAAACCCCAAACCCTAAACCCTAAACTCCAAAACTATACCCTAATTTGGGAATAGTTAACCCAAAATAAATTATAAACCCCAGACCCTAAACCCTAAACTTCAAAACTATATCCTAATTTAGAATTAGTTAACCCAAAATAAATTATAAACCCCAAACCCTAAACCCTAAACCCTAAACTCTAAAACTATACCCTAATTTGGGATTAGTTAACCCAAACCTAATATATATATTTATTTATTTTTTAACTCTAATTTTTTTAGATAATAGATGAATAAATGATTGGTGATTGGGAGGGGGGTGGACCCATAGATACACCCTAGGGGTGTATCTAAGTATTTCTCCTTCAAAATGGTAACAAATCTCTAATCTAAACTTAATATACTATAAAATTCACTATATTAAAATGAAACACAAGGTAAAAAAAAGGCAAAATTCGAAAAACGGTTTGATATTTTCCCCTCGTTCTTCGCGTCTATATATACAATCTCTTACATGTAGTGTTTCCACACACATCAAAACCACTTAGAAGAAAAAAGAGAAAAAAAGATTCGATCTTAAAAAATTATGTCGTTGGAAGAAGAGAAGACCATGAGGATCTCTATCGAACCGGAGAAACAATCACTTCTCGATCATCACACCGAGAAACATTTCACCGCCGGAGAAATCGTCCGTGACATCATCATCGGAGTCTCCGACGGTTTAACCGTTCCTTTTGCACTCGCCGCCGGACTCTCCGGTGCTAAAGCTTCTTCTTCGATCGTACTAACCGCCGGAATTGCCGAAGTCGCGGCCGGTGCTATCTCCATGGGACTCGGCGGGTACTTTTCATATTATATCTATATTTTACACGTAAATTCGCTATGGAAATTTCGAAATAATGGTTAGAAAATTACTAACAAGAAAAAAAAATCGAAATAATGGCTAGAAAATTGTGTTTAGATGTTATTGGGAAAGATTAATCTTACATGCAATGACTTATAGCACAATTATCAGAAAAAAATAATAATTCTACTTTGTATAATGTGGTATAAACTTATAATTATTGGGGAAAGTTGATTACATAACTTTTGGTATGAAAAGAGTATAATTTTTTTACCAAATTGTTTGTGGTCTACTTGCGGTCTTTTCCTTTGAAAGAGATTGAATCTTGTACTACTAGTTTGATCTACTTGAGAGATGACTTTTATGTTTTAAAATGATATTATCAGAAGACTGTGCATAATTATTCGTTCATTTCATTTTAATCTACATGTGAAGTCTAGTGGAATTTTGGATTAAGTAATAGATGTAAAAAACTACTTTACTAATCATATGGTATTTAAGAAAAATTTACTCCTACATCAGTTCTTTTGTACTTTATACTTATGTGTTTGCATGTAAAACTTGGTTTAACTATGGAGTTTATCACAAGTTTACGAATTGAATAAACAAATTTCAGGTACTTAGCTGCAAAAGGAGAAGCGGATCATTACGCAAGAGAATTGAAACGAGAACAAGAAGAGATTGTGGCCGTTCCTGAGACTGGTAAGACCATTTTTTTTTAATGATTTTCAATTTAAACCGTCCGGTATCAGGTAAATTTTCCGGTTTAACGCGGTTTACGGTATGGAGTGATAAACAGAGGCAGCTGAGGTGGCAGAGATTCTGGCACAGTACGGAATAGAGCCACATGAATATTCACCTGTCGTTAATTCTCTTCGCAAGAATCCTCAAGCTTGGCTTGAGTTTATGATGAGGTTAGTTTTTAGTTAATTTTTAATGCCTTGGTTTAAAGATAAAATTAATGTTTTTTGGATTTTATTGATTGTTTAATTTAAGGAGAAAGTCGAGGGATACTTTTAGTTTTCTGTAAAAGCTGGGTTTTTTACTTTCCAGGTGTGGCCAAGATTCTTATATGGTCCGACTTCCGATTTCAATACTTTTTCTTTGTATATTTTACTAGCACATAAAAAAGTTCTTACGGAAAATTTGGTTCGAACAAAGCTTATTCAAAGAATCTAATGGTTAATTCGGACAAAGCTTACTCAAACAATCTAATGGTTAATTCGGTAGTGACTATATACGGGTTAAAAATTTGTAATTTTCACGGATGATTCTAATATATAGTGTGTATCATGTGTATTGCATGTATATACAAAGAACATAAAATTCATAAGAAAAATTGGGGCAAACTGTGCAAATAAAAACAAAAATGCGTAGTCATGTTGGTTGTTTTGTTTTAAAATTTTTAATGCTTTCGTCATTTTTTGCAAATTTTGACCCAAATTTTAGTCATCCTTTGCTACGATAATATTTGTGGTTTGGATTTGAATTAAAAAATCTCTTTTTGGTTCAGGACTCAACAAATGAGTTTATTAAATTATATACTTCTAGCTATTATTTGTTCATATTCATTATCCTTAATATTTGTTAATTAATTGTTTCTCACAGGTTTGAGTTGGGACTAGAGAAGCCTGATCCAAAAAGAGCGTTCCAAAGCGCGTTCACGATCGCAATCGCTTACGTTCTCGGCGGTTTAGTACCGCTATCCCCTTACATGTTCATACCGCAAGCCATGGATGCGGTAATTGCATCCGTGGTTATCACTCTGATCGCTCTCTTCATATTTGGCTATGGAAAAGGGTGTTTGACCGGCAGCAAACCAGTTAAAAGTGCGTTTGAAACCGCTTTTATTGGAGCGATTGCCTCAGCCGCTGCGTACTCTTTGGCTAAACTGGTGCAACATTAGCATAACCATAACAAATGTTGCGTTTAATGTTTTATAAATTTGAGACTTGGTTGTTGCATGTCATGTGGTTAAATTAATGCAAGGAATAAAACGTTTGCAACGAAAGTCTGCGTTTCGAGAAATAGCTTTGGCGTTTGCGACCCAACAAATTTTAGCAAAACAAAATTACAAGTCGCGACAAAATTATGTTTCCTTATCTCCAACGGTGTCGTCTAGCTGTTTGTTTGTTACCGTTACGACTTACGAGGTATCCGCAACACGATGCGTTTTAAACCAAGAACCATTGCATGATGCATGTTCAAGATTTATTCATTGTCTTCAAAATCTAATTTACTTTACACTCATACTCAAATAACCATTTCAGCTTCAGTTTAGAAAAGAAAAATCTTCTTTATTTTCTTCAAAATATAATTTACATGTATGTACTCACATTCTAATAATTTTATTTCTAATATTACAAATGCAAATAATTTCTATAGGGATTCAAGAAAATAAATATAGAAATAATTTATTGATTTTTTTACTTTGAGTTTTCAGAGTTGTGTTACACTAATACTCATGAATCTTTATTTATACGTTTTCTTTAACCATAAAATTGAGCATTTTAGCAATTCAAATCCTAAAGCTTCCTCATTAAAGACACACTAATTCTCTTCTAGACTTTAATCCAATCTAACATTTGAAGGAAACAATTACAGATTCATGTAGAGCAGATTCACATAGAGCAGATTCACGAGCAGATTCACGTAGTGCAGATTCTAGAGCAGATTCACGTAGCGCATATTCTAGAGCAGATGCAAGAGCAGATTCACGTAGCGCAGATTATAGAGCAGATTCACGTAGCGCATCAAGAGTATCCTTAGAAGACTTAATACCAGCAACAGATTCAACCCGACCATTAGGAGTATCCGTAACCTGAGTATCATCATGATCATCAAGAGTAACCTGAGTATCCTGATCATGAGTAACCACAGCACCAGCAGTTTGTCCACCTTTACCTTCACGAGTATGACTTTCCTCTTCACCCTGACCCTCAATAATAACCATAACACCAAGAGTATCCTGACCACTTCTAACATCGCCCTGAAGATAACCAACTGTACCAGCAGCAGATTCACCATTATCCTGACCGGGAGCCTCCATACCAGCAGCAGATTCAACCCGACCATCAGGAGTATCCGTAACCTGAGTATCATCATGAGTAAACTGAGTATCCTGATCATGATTAACCACAACACCAGCAGTTTGTCCACCTTCACCTTCACGAGTATGACTTTCCTGGTCACCCTCTTCACCTTGACCCTCAATAACAACCATAACATCAAGAGTATCCTGACCACTTCTAAGATCACCAACTGTACCACCACCAGCAACTTTAGCACCCTTCTTCCTTTTCTCCTTCCTTTTCTCCTTTTTCTTTTGTTCTTCTTCTTGAAGTATCTTTTCTTGTTCTTTTAGACGTCTATCTTCTTTCTGATTCTTTAGTCTTAAGCAAAAAGTGTAGCAGTTATAACCACTCTTGTCTTCTAAGTGTTCCACCATTCCCTTAAGAGCTTTGTAGTTTGGATTATACTGTGTTATACTTCTAGCGAATTTCTGGATGCTTTTTATTTCATGTGATTTTACTAATGTTGTACTTGGTTTGTTGATGAATTCCTTAGAAGCACGAGCGGCAAAAGAATCTGCTTCCTTTTTCAAACAAGAAAGAACACAATCTTTGATCCGAGGTGTCAATCTTCTATCCTTTAATAGGATACTAACATCAGTGGCAGAACAATCTAGTTCTTTGATCACAGTCTCGGGAAGACTCAAATCCTTTATTTGTAAAGGTTGGAGTCCTGAACACAAGATGTTAGCCGGTTAACATCAGAAAACAAAATTACCTCCAGTAGCAAAAGTCGTAAAGGCTGAAGGCACAGAGTTAGATTTCACACATCACATCACATCATATACATATATAGTGGAAAGCAAAATTACCTCCAGTAGGATTTTCAAAAGGTAATCTAACAAGCACATGAGCATCATCACGATACTAAATAATGCGTATGGAGTAAACAAAACCAAGGAAACATGGTGCATAATGTACAGAAAAATTATTTAAGCAAAGTTAGTTTCTTACCAAATCCGCTATAGCTTATAAAGTAGCATCATCTCCCAACTCTCCATCCCTTGCCATTCTATTCAAGTATTCTTCATAATCTCCGTCTTGCATCATAAAATTGTTTTTATCTTCTACACCCATAAGTTCAACCTTGGTTTGAACAAAGCTTTTTTACTGAAATAATTTAATGGTTAATTAAGTAGATGACTAAATACGGTTAACGAAGCTGTAATTATAAGGCGTAATTGTTTTCCACGATAGGTAGTGTGTATCGTTTTAAACCAAGAACCATTGCATGATGCATCATTGTCTTCAAAATCTAATGTACTTTACACTCATACTCAAATAAACATTTCAGCTTCAGTTTTGAAAGAAATTTTTTTTTATTTTCTTCAAAAATATAATTGACTTGTACTCATATTCTAATAATTTTATTTCTAATATTTCAAATGCAAATAATTTCTATAGGAATTCAAGAAAATAAAATATAGAAATAATTTCTTGATTTTCTTACTTTGAGTTTTCAGAGTTGTAATACACTAATATTCATTAATCTTTATTTATACGTTTTCTTTAACCATAAAATTGAGCATTTTAGCAATACAAATCCCAAAGCTTCCACATTAAAACACACAAATTCTCTTCTAGACTTTAATCCAATCTAACATTTGAAGGAAACAATTACAGAATCAACACAAGCCTATAAGTAATCCATTGTATTCAATATCGATGATTCTTTCGCTGTCTTAAAGATCTTTCCAAGATCCAAGATTCTTCATCAACATTTGATCCATTAATCCCTTGCTTGATTCTGTATTCTTCATTGTTATTGAAATCATCACATTGCTGTCTTAAGTTTGTAGACGAAGATGATAGTCCACGAACAGCTCCAAAACCTTGGTTAGAACCGTATGATGATACATCAATCGTCGAAAAGTTTTCATTGTTGTCATAAACTCCAAAACCACCATACATATGATGATTATCTATTGGTCTACCATACAATGCAGCTAATGTCTGTGGATGTATCTGTCCTGAAGAAACCAAAGCTTGAATGTTTTCCGAGTCACTACTCTGCGAATCTACTACACTGCTTAATCTCTTCATATACAATCGAAATTTCTGAAATTTATAGATTCAAGTCAAGAAACCTTAATAAGAAAAGATTCAATCAATCGAGTAAACGAACCTGTAAATGACTAGCGACGTTTTCTCTACTTAAAGACGGAGCATTCATCAACTCGAGTATCCGCTTTGGTACCGCTTCTGAACACAACATAAAGCACAAATTTTTCAATCACATTTGATCTTATATAAGCAAAATAGTGATTAAGAATTAGGATCATACTATCAATTCCAAGTTGGTTTACGGCGTTTACGAATTGCTGATGTAATTCGATAGACCAAACGACTCGTGACTTCTTCGAATTGTTTCCATTATCATCATCTTCATTCTCATCTCCATCAACATTCCTCTTGTTCTTCTTCTTCTTCCTAACTTTCAAACTTCCTTCTGAACATTCACTAACCGAATAAAACGTCTCTACGCTACTACTACTGTTCTTATTACCCTCTAAAGCTAGCGAATTTCTTCGATTAACCGATTTGTTCAATATAAAGTTCGTTCGAACAACATGTTGCCAAATGTTCTTAAGTTCTTCAGAACGAATTGGTTTAATTAGATAATCACAAGCTCCATTGTTGATTCCAGTCATCACTGTACTTGTTCTTCCATCAACAGACATCACTAAAACAAATAACAGAGAAAATGTAAAGATTCAATCTTTAAGACAGTATAAGAAGAGAGATTTTTCTTACTTATTACAGGAAGATCCATTTCAAGACCAACTTGTTGGAGAAGTTTATAACCATTCATGCCAGGCATATGAACATCACTAAGAACCAAATCGAAAAATCCTTTCTTTTCTCTTAATAGAGTTAAAGCAACCTCAGCTTGTGAGCAAATGGTAACAGGTAACTGCAAACAAAAAAGAGAGAAAATTTAAAAAGGAGGAAACTTTGTTAACCTTGGTACATGAGACGAAGAAGCATGTTCTCGAGAATTAGTAAACAGGAAGTGTCGTCGTCTACAACAAGTACTCTTAACCCAGAAAACTGATCACAAATCGCCATTTTTGCAGAAAAAGAGACTTTTTCTTACTTTCTTTGATGGATCGTGTGAATGTGAAAAGCCTAGAGAGTGATTTGGGGAAGAAGAAGAAGAAATGATTGATGCCGTACAGTGTTGAGTAAGTAGCCACTGGTTTTTGAAGAGAGAGGCATGTGAAAGTGACTGGTTAATAGCTGTAGTGGCACTTTGGGGTAAATAATATCAATGGTACTGCCCTTATTTGTAAAAATGTAACAATATATTTTTTCCAATCTTTTTCATTTGAGAAACATCGTAGTGAAACTTTGAATCATTTTTGTTTAGGGAAAATCAGATTTTTAGACCAAAAAATTTAGGATTTGGTGATCTACATCTTTATTTTTTAAAATTGGTGATATACACTTTAGTTGAAATTAAAATTCTCTAATACCCTTAAATTTATTAATTGTATGATTTATTTGAAAGTTTAATAATTAAATTTCGGATTTATTTTAATTTTATTCTAAAAATTCATTTATTTTTATTTATTTGTTAATGACATTAAATTAAAATTATATTCAGATTTTATTTTATAATTATATCAAATGAAAAAACCATATCTATGAAAATATATTTAATAACTTTCAAAAAATAAACTGAATTTTCGGAAAATATATTTTCGGAAAATATATTTAATAAATAAGTAAATAATTTTTGGAAAATATATTTAATAACTTTAAAAAAAAAATGAATTTATAATGCAAAACTGAATATTTGATTTCCTTAACTGAAAGATTTGATTTCCTAAATTTTTGGAATTTCAAAAATAATTTTAGAATTGGTATTCTAAATGTTTGAGAACATAGAACAAACTGAAGAATATATATTCTACATTTTGTAGAACGTAGAGCAAAGTATAGATTACGTATTCTGAAATTTGATTCTAAATATTTTAGAGGACTAGTGGTTCTCTAAATTTTTAGAACATAGAACAATGTGCAGATGACGTATTCTGATATTTTCTCCTAAATCGTTTAGAATGTGCATGTGCTCTAAATTTTTAGAACGGAGAACAAAGTTAAAAATACAAATTCTAAAAGTTTTAGAACATGTACAATCAATAGATTACATTTTCTAAATTTTTAGGAACATGTATAAGCAGTAGAATGTACATTCTGTACAAAATAGATTAAATTTAGAAATCCAAATTTTAATGTAGTGGTTACAAATTAAAATTTTCACCTGTGATAAAAAGTCTTATTATTTTATTTGTTACATGTTTGAAATTTTTTTTTTGGAAAAACTAGTTATTTATATAAAAAAGGTAATTGTGGAAAAAAATTGGCAATATCAAATAAAGGTGTATATGGCCAAATTAATATTTAGAAAACCTTTTAAATCAATTTCCCCTTTTGTTTAAACTTGGGATTATTTACAAATATGTATAATGCTAATTGTAGATGAAACTAAAAGTTGGAATTTTTGTCATACTTAGTAAAAAAAATAAAAGAGACAAAATCTTGTAATTGTAGAAATTAGTATTTCCTTCATTTAAGGTTTGGCTCTATACAAATTGTGAGATTGTAATTAAGAGTTTAAACTGAGTCACACCTTTGAATTTTTGTCGCCGCAAATACTAAGTCTTAGCTCTTCAAACTCCTCAATCTTGTCCGTATAAGATAACAAAAACTATAAATTGTAAATAAAAAAATAATATAATTTCGACAACAATCTAAACATAAATATATATTCCTTTAAAAAAAATAAACAAAAATCCACAACAATGTACTTTTCATCTATATCAAATCGCCTTATTCTGATCTTTATATTGGTTGTGGTGGCCATACAACTTCTTCTTATACGTAGTGTTTCGTGCTTGAACATGACCAATGCGTATCTACACCACAAATGCTACGTTACTCAAGGGAAGTACAAGTCAGGAAGCAAGTTCGAGAAACACCTCAATAAAATCATACGTGAAATCCCTTCGCACTCTAATTTTAGTAGAGGTGTCGAACTTTCAGCCACAGAACAAGATTTTGGTTACATCTCCGTCGTCCACCAGTGCCGGGGTGACTCCTATGGCCCAAATGCCGCTTTTGTTATGGCACCGCTGTTTCTAGGGTAATTTCACTGCAATATTATTGATAAGTTGTTATTTTTTAACATTATAGCGATAAATAAATAGTATGAGAAATAAAATATATTTATTACATTTAAATTAATATGTGAAATTGTTATTGATTGTAACGTCAATATGCAAAAAAAATGTATATGACAGCTTCAAAGGAGATGTCCGAGAAACAAAGGAGGAATAATATGGTACGATCAATGTTTTCTCGAGTTTAGTGGGGTTGATGCATTAGATAAGATCGATTACGAAAACAATTTTTGTATGTCTAACGCAAAGAATATAAGCGGCAATAAGCAATCGTTCAACATGAAGTGGATGCGTTTACTCGAGGATCTGACATTGAAAGTCGTTAGAACAGAAGAAATTTATGCTGCAGGGGAGGAAAGGTTTGGGACGAATAAACTGTATGGAATGGTACAGTGTGCGGTAGACACGTTTGGTAAAGCCTGTAAGGAATGTTTAACATACAATCTCTTGCATTTTCAAGATTGCACGAACGGTAAACAAGGAGCAAGAGTTTTGGGTAGATCCTGCGGTTTTAGATTTGAGCTTTACCATTTTCTTGATACCAAGATCGATCCTAAATGAAAATAAAATATGCGTTTGTAGATTCTTTTGTAAGCTTTGTGTTATTATTTTAAACTTTCATATGTTTTTTTTTTTTTTTGTGTGGAAAAGCCCGTTATGCTACTTTATTATCTTTCTTAAATGCAAGCATAATAATAAATGTCAACAATGTTGCTTACATATATTATTAACACATGTTCTTTGTTATGATGAATTTTTGAACTGATGTAAACACATTTTACTATCGTAACTATGTTTTTGTTTTGAATAAAATTCATATAATGTATATATACACACAATGAATGCTTCGTCTTGAAAAATCTTATCCAAAAAAATCCAAAAAAAAAATAATCAATGGTAATAGCTGTAGTGGCACTTTGGGGTAAATAATCTCAATGGTACTGCTACCCTTCTTTGTAAAAATGTAACTATAATTTTCCTATCTTGTTCATTTGATAATTAATTAAAGAAAAATCTTATTATCGTATTCGTAAATCAAAGAGTATTTGCAAATCATAACTACGAATTATGATTAGTTACTACTATGTATAATGCTAGTTGTAGATGAAACAAAAAGTTGGAATTTTCTCATACTTAATTAGCTTAAAAAAAAGGCAGAATTTTGTAATTATAGAAATTAATATTTCCTTCATTTCAGGTTTGGCTCTATACGAATCGTGTGATTGTAATTAAGAGTTTAGACTCAGTCACATCTTTGAATTTTTGTCGCCACAAATACTAAATATCGGCCCTTCCAACTCCTCCCTCTTTTCCGTATAAAATAACAAAAACCGTAAACTATACCAAAAAGTAATCTAATTTCAATAACAATCTAAACATAACATCTCTTTTTAAAAAAAAAAAAAAATTCAAAACAATGTATTTTTCATTTGTATCGCAACACCTTGTTCTAATCCCTATTTTGTTTGTGGTGGCCATACAACTTCTCTTTATACGTAGTGTTTCGTGCTTGAACATGACCAATGCGTATCTACACCACAAATGCTATGTTACTCAAGGGAAGTATAATCCGGGAAGCATGTTCGAGAAACAGCTCAATAAAATCATTCGAGAAATCCCTTTAATTGCAATCTAATTTTAGCCAAGGTGTCGAACTTTCATCCATTGGAGGAGATTTTGGTTTCGTCTCCGTCATCCACCAGTGTCGCGGCGACTCCTATGGCCCCAAATGCCGTTCTTGCTATGCCACTGTAGTCTCTGGGGTAACTTTATTACTATATTTTTGATAAGTTGTTATTTTGTTTTCAACATTATAGCGATACATATATTGTATGAAATTTTTTTTCGATTATATTTAAATTAATATGCACAATTGTTATTGATTGTAATGTCGATATGCAAAAAAAAATGTATAATGACAGCTTCAAAGGAGATGTCCGAGAAACAAAGGAGGAATAATATGGTACGACCAATGTTTTCTCGAGTTTAGTGGAGTCGATTCATTAGATAAGATCGATTACGATAACAATTTTTGTATGTCTAACGCGAAGAATGTAAGCGGCAATAAGCAGTCGTTCAACACAAAGTGGATGCGTTTACTCGAGGATCTGGCATTGAAAGTCATTAGAACAAACAAGATTTACGCTGCGGGGGAGGAAAGGTTTGGGAGGAATAAACTGTATGGAATGGTACAGTGTGGGGTAGACACGTCTCTTAAAGCCTGTAAGGAATGTTTAACATACAGTATCTTGCATTTTAAAGATTGCACGAATGGTAAACAAGGAGCAAGAGTTTTGGGTAGATCCTGCATTTTTAGATTTGAGCTTTACCCTTTTCTTGATATCAAGACCGATCCTAAATGAAAATAAAATATGTGTTTGTAGATTCTTTTGTAAGCTTTGTGTTATTATTTTAAATTTTCATATGTTTTCTTTTTGTGTGGAAAAGTCCGCTAAGCTACTTTATTATGTTTAGTAAATGGAATCATAATATTTTAACTAGAAAATAATGTGAGTTGCTCTTTTAACTTACGAAATCAATGTCAAGATTAGAATGTTGCTTACATATATTAACACATATTCTTTGTTATGATGAATTTTTGAACTGATGTAAACACATTTTACTTTCGTAACTACTATTTTTGTTCTGAATAAAATTCATATAATACACACACAAAGAATGCTACATCTTGAAAAATCTTATCCAAACAATAAATAAAAATCTTTGGTCATAATCCCTCGCGCACTTATCACTCTTGTCAAATAAAAATGCTCATCACTCCGGTGAAACCATACGGTTGCTTAGCCGGCTTATTCGTTTTCCGTGACATTTCCCGACAACAAGCTAAAATGACCAAACTACCCTCACTAGCAAACTCGAATAACCGAAATACCCGTTTCACCGTCCCTCCAGTGACGAGAACTTCTAAGCCGTTCCGTTGCGGTGCTCGGAGAAGAGTGAGAGACGACGTAGGAGGTGAAGATGAAGACGAATCGTACGGATACAACGAAGAGATAGCAATGTTGGAGATTTATAGCCAATCGTGTAGAGAAGAAGCTCTTATAGTGACTGATATAATGAGAATTTGGACTTCCCTAATTATGTTTTTTATGAGGTTTTAGGGTCTTTTGAGTTGTCTTTAGTCTTTATTTAGGTCCATACATGAGGATTTGGAGCTACACGCGTTCGGAACGAAGATTCAAGCAAATGGGCGAAAATCGGTGAAATGAAGGCCCTGGACCGACCGGTCCAGTGGTTGGACCGACCGGTCCCTTTTTGCACGTGAAGACCGAGACCGATCAAACGATTCATGGACCGACCGATCTGTTAGGTCGGTCTACCCACTGGACAACTCAGACCGACCGGTCCAGGTGAGACGAAGAAACCTGATTCTGAAGAGGACCGACCGGTCCATCAAACGGACCGACCGGTCTGTTTCCCTGATTTTATGGGATTTTCCTTTTTCTGCGTTTTATCATATAAAAACCCTATTTCTTTTAGACTAAAAGGATTATCACTTTTTCTAGCACGTTTTTACTGAGACTTTTGAGAGCTTTTCGCAATTGTAAGCAAGGGAGAAGAGATCTACTACTTTCCTGAGAAGATTTCTGAACCCTATTGATTTCTTTTATATTATTATGCATTCTTCATCTTTTGCTATTGCTTTTCTTTCAATTATGTCTGAGTAGATCTTGAGTTAGGTTTTAGGGTTTCGATGGATTTCACACAATAAATCAGACGCAAATAGGTTGTTTAATCTTTATCATCTTCATCACTGTTAGGCTTAAAGCTAGGATTGAACTGATCACTTAATCCTAGATCTTAAGTTGATTTACATTCCAAAAGCCTGTGAATCACTGGAACTACTGTTGATGAACAATTAGGTTCTAGTCTCGAAAGTGAATTAGAAACTGATTGTGAACAAATCAAAACATGAACTGTACTGCTTGCCTAGGATAGCCGAGACCATGCGAAAGTATAGGTTCTTGGATCTCTAGGGATAGTAATTATTATCATGAAAGTGGAATAATTTATAAACTGTGTTTTGAGTTCTAGATGCATGCATATCTGAATCTGAATAGTCGTCTGGTTTGTTAAAGTGATTTCCTGAGATTCTCTAAAGCCTAGCATTTTTATTAATCGGAATTAAAACCGTTTTCATTTGAAATCTTGTCTTTTATTTTTAACATCACCATCAACTCTTGTTTCCTGCTTAGTTTAATTCAATTTTCTATAATAAGTTGTGTAAGTGAATTTGGTCCTCGAGGATTCGATCCCTAAATAATTACTTCGTTTGCTGTGCACTTGCAGTAGAATATAGGGTTAAAACTCTGTGTATCAAGTTTTTGGCGCCGTTGCCGAGGACCATATTACGTTTGCCATCTTATTTGAATTGCGAATTTCATCTAAGTATTTTCTAATTTAGTTTTTCATTTTGTTTTTTTTTGTCTTTGCTTGTGTTTCCAGGTGTATGCAGAGGAGAAGTAATCGCACTGAACCTCTACTTTCGTACACTAACGAAGAACTAGCAAGACTTGAAAGGACCAACAGAGCTCAGAGGAATCTTCAATCAGCCATGGAGGACGAAAACCCAGCTGGTAACAATGATCTTCAGACAGTTCTGTTCGACTAGATAGAACAGATTCGTGCTGCAAATGTTGCGCAAGCGCTCGCGGCTCAACAGCAAATGCAGCAGATGCAGCAGGAGTTTGCTAGGCTCTTGGCACAACAGGTGCCACCACAGGGACAAAATGCTCCACCACACAGAGGAATTGGAGAAGGGGAGAATGTCCATCAGTACTATCAGAATAGATCAGCTATTCGGGTGCCTGAGATTCAGAGGAACGATTTCGAGATTAAGGCGCAGCTGATCAATCTGGTGGAGAGACATGTTTTCCATGGGTTATCCTCTGAAAACCCCATGGATCACATAGAGAGTTTTGAAGAGGTCTGCGAGACGACCAAGGCTAATGGGGTACCATCTGACTACCTCAAATGCAAGCTGTTCAAGCATTCCCTTGCTGATAAAGCTCTAAGGTGGCTGAAATCACTTCCTCCGAACTCTCTGAATGGCTGGACAGAAGCTAGAGCTGCTTTCTTGGACTACTTCTACACAAAGACCAAGACAGCCCAGCTCAGGAGCAGAATCACTAATTTCATGCAGAAAGGCGGAGAGTCGTTTGCTGAGGCCTGGGACAGATTTAAGGAGTACCGCAGAGAGTGTCCCCACCATGGATTTACAGAGAACCAGATGCTCAGGACCTTCTACGATGGAGTCAACAGAGATTACAAGACCAGCCTCAACGCTTCAAGTAATGGTGACTTCGGGACTCAGAGCTTGGAAGGAGCATACAGGTTAATTGAGAACATGGCTCAGAGCTCCAGCAATGAGTGTCCCGAGTATGATCGGTCTAAGAGAGTCTGCAGTGTTGAGGCACCATCTGCATCAGAAATAGCAGAGCTGACAGCTGCTAAACTCAGGGATTTGATGCAGGCCAGCCAACAGGGAAATAACTTGGTTGGAGACGCTTCTGATGCGATCTGTTATTCGGAGGATGCTGCTTTAGTTTCAGATGACGCTCAGGAGGTTAACTATGTGAATGGTCAAGGGACTGGGCAGAACAGAGGTTTCAACAGCAATTACCGCAGCCATCCCAACCTTTCCTACAGGAGCACCAATGTTGCAAACCCCCAGGATCAGGTTTACCCTCAGCAAGCTTCAGCCCCAGCTCAGAAACCTTTCATCAGTTCATCAGGAACAGCTCCACTGGCTCAGGGGTATACAGGCTACAATGCAGGATATCAGAAGCAGTATGGACAAGGATCAGGCTCTGGATACCAGAATCAGAATCAGTTCCAACCGAGACAACAAGCTCCTCCTCCTCCACCTCCAGCTGCAAGCCCCAATGACGAGTTGAAAGCCATGATGCAGCTCATGTTAGCTAATCAGCAGAAGGTTTCCACGGATGTTACCAACATTTATGGGCGTCTAGATGCTGTGCAAACTCACCTGAAGATGCTTGATACTCAGGTAGCTCAGAATGCAGAAGCTGTTAAGAGGCAGCAAGGGACCCTTCCAGCAAAAGGGGAGCAAAATCCTAAGAGAGATTGTCATGCCATCTCTGAAATGGACGTTGAGGCTATCACTACTAGGAGTGGTAAGGTTCTTGAGCCAGTTCCCAGAGCAGTGAAGGGAAGGACAGTTTCTGCAGGAGATTCAGACGCGTCGAAAGGTCCACTGGACGATGGACCGACCGGTCCCCCTATCAGACCGGTCGGTCTGGACGATCGTACTCAGGGACCGACCGGTCCTCTTACCAGACCGGTCGGTCCGGTAAACAGTGCACCGGAAAGCTCGTTTGTTCCCAAGGCTCCTTATCCGGTTCAACCTAAGAGGTCTCAGAAAGACCTGGAAGAAGCAAAGTGCAGAGAGATGGTTAAAGATTTGACGGTAAAGATCCCTTTAGTGGACGCAATCCATCTGTGCCCTTCGCTTAAGCGTTACTTCAAGAAGATCTTGACATCAAATGTAACCGAGGAAGAGGATTATGTCAGAGTAACTAAGGAGTGCAGCGCGGTGTTGCAGAACAAGACAATCGAGAAGCTTGGAGATCCGGGTCATTTTGTGTTGTCAGTTCGGATCAACTCTACCATCTTTGCCTGCTCCCTATGCGACTTGGGCTCAAGCGTCAATCTCATGCCGTATTCTGTCGCCAAACGACTGGGTTTTAAGGACTTTAGTCCGACTAAAATCTCCTTAATCTTTGCTGATCGTTCTGTTAAACTTCCTGTAGGTGTTTTAGAAGACTTACAACTGAAAATTGGCGATGTTTTTGTCCCTGCAGACTTTGTGGTGCTGGAACTGGATGAGGAGCCAAGAGATCCTCTCATTCTTGGAAGGCCATTTCTTTGCACAGCTAGTGCAATGATAGATGTCAAGCGAGGACGCATTAATCTCCAACTGGGAGACATTGAAATGCAATTTGAGATGGATAAGCTGCTGAAGAGACCCATGATAAATGGTCAAGCCTTTTCCATCAATGATCCAGAAGACATCGCCGACCAAGTTACGGAGGAGATCTTGATAGATGATCCACTGGAGATTGCTTTAACCAAAGCCAAGACGGAGGATGGATTTCTGAATGATGAGGCTAATGAGCTTGTGAAGAAGCTGGACCAAAGCGCCACATTTACAAAGTTGGTGGCTTATCTAGACATCAAAGCCGACATGCCAGAGCCATCAGAATCTCCAAACCCCCCAGGTAAGTCCACCACTCACACTGATAATCCATGGAGCGAGCTGAAAGCTCCTAAGGTGGAACTTAAAACCCTCCCAGCTGGGTTGAGATGGGTATTCAGGCTTTTTCCAGATTCCCATCCACCCAGATGATCAGGAAAAGACAACATTCACATGTCCATATGGCACTTATGCATATCGCAGAATGCCATTTGGCTTGTGTAATGCCCCAGCCACGTTCCAGAGATGCATGATATCCATCTTCACTGACCTCATTGAAGACATCATGGAGGTATTTATGGATGATTTTTCAGTTTATGGCTCATCTTTTTCTGTTTGTTTGGCGAATCTATGCAGAGTTTTGCAACGATGCGAGGAGAAACATTTAGTGCTCAATTGGGAGAAATGCCATTTTATGGTCAGAAATGGGATAGTACTGGGACACAAGATTTCTGAGAATGGGATTGAGGTGGATAAGGCAAAAATAGAGGTCATGGCTAGTCTGCAGCCACCCAACTCATGTAAAGGAGTGCGCAGTTTTCTTGGACATGCCGGGTTCTATAGGCGGTTTATCAAGGATTTTTCCAAGATAGCAAGACCTTTGACTCGGCTGCTCTGCAAGGACGTGAAATTTGACTTCGATGGTCCTTGTCTTGAGGCTTTCCACACCATCAAAGGAGCTCTTATGACTGCACCAATTGTCCAACCGCCTGATTGGGATCTTCCCTTTGAGATCATGACTGATGCAAGCGATTATGCAGTGGGAGCTGTCTTGGGACAGCGAAAGGACAAGAAGCTACACGTGATTTACTACGCTAGCAGGACCCTTGACGACGCACAATGCAGGTATGCCACTACTGAGAAGGAGCTCCTTGCTATTGTGTTTGCTTTCGAGAAGTTCAAGTCATACTTGGTGGGTTCTAAGGTGGTAGTTCACACGGATCACGCTGCTCTGAGGTATCTCCTTACCAAGAAAGATGCTAAGCCAAGACTAATTCGCTGGATTCTCTTGCTGCAAGAGTATGATCTAGAGATTCGCGACAAGAAGGGAATTGAGAATGGAGTAGCAGATCATTTATCTAGACTGCGAATTGAAGAGCAAGTCCCACTCGATGCTGGACTCCCTGAGGAACAAGTTTATTCGGTTAGCATTGGGACTTCATATGATTTTGCTGCTGCCATTCAGTCCACACACCCCCCTGAGAGACCCTGGTTTGCCGATTATGCCAATTACTTGGCTGTGGGACAAGAACCGAAAGACTTCATCAAGTACAAGAAGAAGAAGTTCCTCAGAGATGTGAGGAGATACTTCTGGGACGAACCGTACCTCTACAATCAGTGCTCAGATGGTATCTTTCGGAGGTGCGTTTCAGAGCAGGAAATTCCAGGTATACTCTTTCACTGTCACAGTTCCAGTTATGCAGGACACTTTGCAACTTTTAAAACTGTTTCGAAGGTATTGCAGGCAGGCTTTTGGTGGCCTACCCTGTTTAAAGACACTAATGAGTTTGTTTCTAAGTGTGATTCATGCCAGAGACAGGGAAATATTAGCAAACGGAACGAAATGCCTCAGAATTTCATCTTGGAAGTGGAAGTGTTCGATGTATGGGGAATTGACTTCATGGGACCATTCCCTTCTTCATATGGGAACAAGTATATCTTGGTGGCTGTAGATTACGTATCAAAGTGGGTTGAGGCGCTGGCTTCCCCAACAAATGACGCCAGGGTG
Organism: Draba incana; assembly: GCA_963576765.1. NCBI lineage: Eukaryota > Viridiplantae > Streptophyta > Magnoliopsida > Brassicales > Brassicaceae > Draba > Draba incana. The sequence goes on along the minus strand of OY755217.1, from coordinate 422,593 downwards.
GTCCTGAAGATGTTCAAGTCAATCATCTTCCCAAGATTTGGTGTTCCGCGAGTAGTGATCAGCGATGGAGGCTTTCACTTCATCAATAAGGTGCTTGCAAATCTTTTGAGCAAAAATGGAGTTAGACACAAGGTCGCGACACCTTATCATCCACAGACGAGTGGCCAAGTGGAGATTTCCAACAGAGAGATCAAGAGCATTTTTCAGAAGACGGTGAACACGACTAGGAAGGATTGGTCGATGAAGCTTGATGATGCTCTATGGGCTTATCGCACTGCGTACAAGACACCGCTGGGAACCACCCCATTCCATTTGGTGTATGGCAAGGCTTGCCATCTCCCAGTGGAGTTGGAATACAAGGCGGCGTGGGCAATCAAGCAGCTGAACTATGACATCAAGTCAGCCTCTGAACGGAGAACCATCCAGCTGCACGAGTTGGAAGAGATAAGGCATATGGCCTATGAGAATTCTAGAATCTACAAGGAACGGACCAAGGCATACCATGACAAGCGAATCATCTCCAGGGACTTCGTTTCGAATGACCAGGTTCTGCTGTTCAACTCTCGCTTGAAATTGTTCCCTGGAAAGCTCCGTTCGAGGTGGTCTGGACCTTTCACCATCAAAGAGGTGAGATCTTACGGAGCAGTGGTGTTATTGGATCCAACTGGGAATGAGTTCGTCGTCAATGGTCAGCGCCTGAAGCCTTACCTCGCTGATACCACCATAGCAGAGGGTGCTGAGATCCTTCTTGCTGAGCCACCTAACGCCTAAGAGGCGCACACGTCAAGCTAACGACGTTAAACAATGCGCTTAGTGGGAGGCAACCCACTTGTAAGTGTATATATATGTTCTTTTTTTCTCATTTTTTTCGGTTTTACCTTGGTTTTTGTTTTTCTTTTTGATTTTTCCTTAGGATTCTCGTCACAGAAGTTTGGAATCGGAGCCAGGACTGGACCGGTCGGTCTCCCCGTAGACAGACCGGTCTGTTAGGTCGGTCCACCCACTGGAGACACTGGACCGGTCGGTCTCCCCGTAGACAGACCGGTCTGTTAGGTCGGTCTACCCACTGGACAACTCAGACCGGTCGGTCTGCCAACAGACCGGTCGGTCTCGATTTTTTTACAGTGCCCGGTCCCAAACAGACCGACCGGTCTCCTAGGTCGGTCTACTCACTGGAGACCCTGGACCGGTCGGTCTACCTTCAGACCGGTCGGTCTCTTCCACGTCCCAATGCCGATCCCCCCACGTCCCGCGGATCGACCATCCATGATGCATCCCAGACCGACCGGTCCCTGTATCAGACCGGTCGGTCCAAGCCAGGTAAGTATCCTAACCGGTTTAATTTCATTGAATTTGAACCGAAATTATTTGAATTGAACCGGTTTTTCCAATTAAAAACCCCCAATTCTCTGAACCCACCCCTCTTTCACGATTCAAACTCCTTCCCCTTATCTCTTTCAACTGTTCTTGAGAGAAATTCCCAAACACTTCTACAAACCCTAACTCCTTGAATTCTTCACCAAATTGAACGATTCTTGGCCCTAGCTTGCTTAGTTTTTCACCCTCTATCTAATTCTAGCCTCAATTTGGTCGATCTGCAAGGTATGGGTTTCGATTTTGGGTTTTAAAATTTCGGGTTTTTGGGTAGTTTTGATGAAATTCCGAATTTTGATCCTTGACTTTGATTTGGTTGTTTCTCACTTTGATTGGGTTTGGTATTGCAGCTATGGCTCGTACTACAGACCGTCGCTCCACCTCTTCGATTCCCGGAGACGAGGAACATGAACTTCAAACCAAACGCAAGCTTGACAAACAAAGACGTCCTACAAGAGAAGAAAAAGGAAAAGGAATAGCTGGGTCTAGTCAACAAGAAGCACCGCGTAAACCGCGAAGTTCGCGTTCCATTCCTAGTGATCAATGGCCACGACCGGACGGTATTCCTTTCCCTAGAATTGACCTTCATCCTGTGATAGATAAGAAAGAGTTTGTTAAGGAATCGTCTTACGCGAACAAACGGAAAACGGAAGGTTGGGTTCATTACAATAGTGTCTGCTATAATGGGTTGCTTAATGTGGAAATAGCGCCGACTAGGTTTCTATGTACTGATATGTTGGAGGAATTGGGTATTGAGGATGAGGTGCTTACTGTTTTAGATCGTATAGGACTCGGGAAAATGGTGACGACACAGTATCCCTTAGATCCCGAGCTAGTACGGCAGTTTCTGGCCTCTTGTGAGGTTTACTATCCGTCCAATGATCAAGGGAACGTTGAGAAAGGAATTTTGTCGTACAAGATACAGGGCAAGTCATACGAGATTTCGATGAGCGAGTTGTGTAACATCTACGGCTTTGATGACAGTCATTCACGTCCTGAATTTCCTGGTATGGTGCAATATAGCTATGGGTGATGCCACACCACGAGCCATGAAACTGACCCGTATCCGGAACCCCATTATCCGCATTGTCGCTAAAGCTCTGAGTTTTACTATGTTTTGCAAAGCGGATCCAGGAGCTTTGCGTCATGATGAGTTGCTCTTGTTACATTATGGGATGCCGGAGTTTGTGCACGATATCTACTCTGATCCTCCTCGCGACCAGAACACGAATTTCGGAGCAGCGTTTGCGAATATCCTGACAGAGAGGAAGTTTAGAGCTTTCGAGGGACCTGGGAAGAAAGAGGTCTGTGGGAGTCTCCTAACCCCCATCTTTGTATTTCATGGGATTGATCTCGAGGACACTGAGGAGATCCTAGCCCCTTCACTTTTCAACATGAGGCATTTGAGTACGTGTAGATGGATAGTTGGTGGCAAGTGGCGTTATTCTGCTTTGGATGGTACTATGTTATCTATTCGGTTACCTAGTGACCATGTACCTCACACTTCCATCGCCAATGTGAGATTCTTGCCAGCATCCTCCGCTCAGACTACAGAGCCAATTCAGAACGCAGAGCCTCCTGCACCTTTACAGCGCAGGAAGCGCCGCCATGTTACCCGAGACACTGCCACTGCAGAGACTAGCAGTGGTACTGCTTCGCATACTAGCTCCAGCCTTATGAAGGCCAGTTCTGCCCTTCTCCGCTTCGCGATACATGAACCGAATCTGAGTACAGAGAGCACCAGCACAGGACTTCCCATAAGATTCACAACATGCTGGCTGCAATTTGGGGTGCCCTTTCTTGTTCGCATGGCACAGATGCAGTTAGTGGACCAGAGCTTGCTAGGAGTCGCATGCCTCCACCTTCTGGACCTTCTAAAGAGGTGAGACACGATGATGCTGAGGATGCTGACGATGCTGCTGACAGCGATGAGACCATGGCTGATGATGAGTCTCCAACTTTCTGATGACGAGTTAGCTTTTCTTTCTTTTCTTTTTGCTTTCATTTTTATTCTCTTTCTTTTAATAGTCATTTCCCTTAGATTCATTCTCACACCGGGTCGGTGTGAAGTAAGTCTGGGGGGGAGTACTATTGGTACTAATTATGTTTTCTGTTTTCTTATTTTATCTTTGGTTTTTCTTGAGTCGTTTTCAGTTTTATTGAGTCAGTTTGTACTAAACCTTTTGTGATTTGCATGCATTTCTAGGACCACATGATGTTTTCTAACCCCTCTAACAGTGACAAACCAATGCTAATGGGAAGATTAGAAACACCCTAGGCGGATCAATGTTACCTGAAGGCTCCCGTCTCCTTGAAAGCTAACGCTGACATTTTTTATGCTATTTTGTTTTTCTTAACAGAGGGAATTCGAAATCGCATAAGCAGTAACAACAACGTTAGGAGTCCTATCCATTTTCAAACACATTCCTCTTTTCAGGACTCCTAATGGCCAGGCTCATCTTTAGTCTGGTACCACACCATTACCCTAACCTTTTCTTTTAAACTCCATGCCTTATGTCCAAGATATTGACATGCACTCAAGCGTAAAAACTCCGGAGAGATAGTCCGGCCAGCTGACCATTCTAAAGACTCGGTACTACTTAAAAACCTTTTCTGCTTAGGATTTTTAATTTCTTTACTCATTTTTGTTCTGCATCATTTGTACTTAGGAAAGGTTAGAACTAATCCCCAGCTAAAAAAAAAAAAAAAAAGAATAAATAAATAAATAAATAAAAAAAATAAAATAAATAAAATAATAATAATAATAATAATAATAATAATAAAGCTGAAAGGGATTAGAATAAAACCTCATGTTTTCCATGAATAATTATAAGCATGTTTATATTTCTAGTTCTTTGTATTAGTCCTTAAGCAGAAAGTTTTTGTCTAAATGAAATAGTCTTAAGTTTGCAAAGCTGTGCATCATCCTTGGACTTAGTTCTCTTGGGTTTTTGCGCCATGACTGCATTCGGCCGCGACAAGGTTAGCCTAAACACTCATCACCACCACTAAACAGCCCAAAAACCTTAACCCTTATGCGACGGACATTTTCCCTCTGGTAAGATTTATGAACCCTGGTATAAAAGTCGCTGAGACATAGGAACTTGAGTAGGGTGACATTGCTATGTATTTGGTAAAAGTACATGAAGTACCATCTTGGTTTTTGATCTGTCTATGAGGGGTGTTAGTATTACATCTGTGGGGTCTTAAAGGATTGCATTCATCTTGCGAAGGTTTGTTTTTGGTTTTATGACTTCCTTGAACTTGTTTCTAGTTTGTCTTCACTTGAGGACAAGCAAAGATCTAAGTTTGGGGGAGTTGATATAATGAGAATTTGGACTTCCCTAATTATGTTTTTTATGAGGTTTTAGGGTCTTTTGAGTTGTCTTTAGTCTTTATTTAGGTCCATACATGAGGATTTGGAGCTACACGCGTTCGGAACGAAGATTCAAGCAAATGGGCGAAAATCGGTGAAATGAAGGCCCTGGACCGACCGGTCCAGTGGTTGGACCGACCGGTCCCTTTTTGCACGTGAAGACCGAGACCGATCAAACGATTCATGGACCGACCGATCTGTTAGGTCGGTCTACCCACTGGACAACTCAGACCGACCGATCCACCATCAGACCGACCGGTCCAGGCGAGACGAAGAAACCTGATTCTGAAGAGGACCGACCGGTCCATCAAACGGACCGACCGGTCTGTTTCCCTGATTTTATGGGATTTTCCTTTTTCTGCGTTTTATCATATAAAAACCCTATTTCTTTTAGACTAAAAGGATTATCACTTTTTCTAGCACGTTTTTACTGAGACTTTTGAGAGCTTTTCGCAATTGTAAGCAAGGGAGAAGAGATCTACTACTTTCCTGAGAAGATTTCTGAACCCTATTGATTTCTTTTATATTATTATGCATTCTTCATCTTTTGCTATTGCTTTTCTTTCAATTATGTCTGAGTAGATCTTGAGTTAGGTTTTAGGGTTTCGATGGATTTCACACAATAAATCAGACGCAAATAGGTTGTTTAATCTTTATCATCTTCATCACTGTTAGGCTTAAAGCTAGGATTGAACTGATCACTTAATCCTAGATCTTAAGTTGATTTACATTCCAAAAGCCTGTGAATCACTGGAACTACTGTTGATGAACAATTAGGTTCTAGTCTCGAAAGTGAATTAGAAACTGATTGTGAACAAATCAAAACATGAACTGTACTGCTTGCCTAGGATAGCCGAGACCATGCGAAAGTATAGGTTCTTGGATCTCTAGGGATAGTAATTATTATCATGAAAGTGGAATAATTTATAAACTGTGTTTTGAGTTCTAGATGCATGCATATCTGAATCTGAATAGTCGTCTGGTTTGTTAAAGTGATTTCCTGAGATTCTCTAAAGCCTAGCATTTTTATTAATCGGAATTAAAACCGTTTTCATTTGAAATCTTGTCTTTTATTTTTAACATCACCATCAACTCTTGTTTCCTGCTTAGTTTAATTCAATTTTCTATAATAAGTTGTGTAAGTGAATTTGGTCCTCGAGGATTCGATCCCTAAATAATTACTTCGTTTGCTGTGCACTTGCAGTAGAATATAGGGTTAAAACTCTGTGTATCAGTGACCGCCATTGGCGACGACGAAGAAGTCGAAGTTCTCGTATTCAAAGGATTTTCGTCGTGTCTAACCAGAGAAACTGCGGTTGATCCGGCGAGGAGTGTGTTGCCGGAGAGAGCTTTGATTACAAAGATTGATAGAGTGAAAGGTCCTTTTGATCCTTCACAGATTCATTACATTCAAAAAGGAATGTCTTTTCAAGAATTTAAGAAGACCATGATCAAACCACTCTAGTAATAAATGTATTAGATTTTTGAGTTTTTTTGGTTATGGTCTAATGGAAATTTAGTGAAATGGGTTAATTTCAAGTTTCAAAATTTTAAAACTACTAATAAACTCATTGCTATATCTATAAGAAAAAACAATATAACAACACAAGCACAAAAGAAAAAGTTAGCCAAGTTTTTCTCTGCCTTCTTGAAAATCTTACTATGTTAGAGAAAGAACACAAAACATCCTCTTCTACATTTGTATGCTTTCATATCACCTCCTTCAATATATTAACCATTGATTGAGATTTTGAAATTTCGCTCATGGAATTCGACTTTTGTTTCTTCTTTTGATTACTGCGTGCTCCTTGTCATTCCCATTCGTCCTGAGCCTCTGCGCAACACCAAAAACAAGTTCAAAACTGACTTAACCAACTTATAATCATATTATAGATCATTGATAATAAAACGGTAAAGTACCGTCCAGAAAGCAACTGTGCGGTTGTTGAAGATCCTTTTGAGCTAGAAGAGATACGTCTCGTTCTACTATCTGATCCTTTGTTATCCACACGCATGGCTGATACTTCTTTCTCCATTGCAGCTACTTCTCTTCGCATCTTCTTTGCTTCTACCTCCATTGCCTTTGTTAGTGTTTCAACTTTCCTTGCCAACATCTAAGCAAACGCAAGACCGAGTCTTTCAATCAGAGATATGAATATAGAAGCAAACATTCATCCAAAGGGTAAAACTGACCTCGATAGCTTCGTCTTTATCTCTTAGGCTTTGATCTTTATCCTGAGAAGCTTTTCTTAAAGTTATCACCTCCTTTTGAAGCAGATCATGTAAGACTCCTGGGACGCTATCATTATTTGTCGATGCTGGTTTCTCTGAATCTCCTTGTTTTGCTGAAATAGGTGACTCTCCTTCGCTGGTTCCTTCAGAAGATTGGATCGATGGAAACTTCGAAGCAGGTTCGTTTGTTAGTTGTTTACTACCTCTATCTAAAGATCTGCTGCCTCCGTCGAATGATCTAGATGTTCCTTTAGCACTCTTCAATATTGTACTTGCACTAGCAGTCAAAGATCTAAACTGAGAACTCGGTGTTCTTTTGGAGAAAAATCCATTTGATGTCAGTTTTGGAATAATATCAGCTCCGCCAATGGATTGTCTTCGAGAAGGCCCGTTGCTAATACTTCTTCCTTCAGGTGTCGTTCGGTTGCCACTGCTTGAAGGCCCTCTTAAACTCTCCTCTAAGACTTTAAGCCGCAGTTGAAATTTCTCCTGCAAAAGGCAAAAGAGCAGCAATTCTAACTAGAGCCTTGATATAAAATGACATATAGAAGACTAAAGATATGGCTCGTAGCTAAGATTCTCTTACCTTTAACTGAGCTTCGGATTTTGCAGCTCGATCAGCAATGGCAAGTTTGTCACGTAGTTGTTGCATTTCTCCCTGTCCAACAAAAAAGAATGCACTTATTCTAGCTATAATAGTTCCCATGATATGAATCACAACTTCAAGAAGCAAGAGAAGCCAAAAGAAAAATGAAAAGTGACCTGCAGAAATCTCCGTTCTTCGAGCCATTGCTTTACAGGCATCACTTTGTCGCTACCATCTTTCCACTCATTTGCCACTACAGTTGCAACCCTGCTTGCACTAACCTTTGCGCGGGCCAGTTCCCGATCAAGGATTCTCCTCTCTTCCTAAAGAAAAGATCAATGGCCACAGTTATGATCAACACAGAAAAAATATCTTCTGAAACAAGGAAAACAAGGAGCAACTGAGGCACTATACGAGTAGATGAATTATTACATTCATTTCTTGGAATTTCCTCTGGTAATCTCTCACTGCATTTGCAGCTGCACCACCAGCAAGAACAGCTTCTTCTAGCTCTCGCACAGTCTGGGTAAACTTTTCAACTTCCGCAACCTTCTGTCTGTGCAACTTGTCCAAAATTCTGTTCTCTTCCTAGTTTAAGCAATTGATAAACAAGGCATGTTCACAATAACGAAGGAAGGAGATCCAGAAATTTAAGTTTCCGCCAAGTCAAGGAGATGAGAGCATTACCTGACAAATTTCTATCTGTTTCATTAACTCTTGGTTTTTGTTCTGCAGATCATCAACCATTGAAGCCTTCGCAAGAGCAACCTGAACAGTTCTTTCAGCATCAAGCAAAGCTGCTTCCTTTGATTTAGTTAGACGGTCCAATGCTCTGTTGTCGTCTTGAAGTTTAGCAATCTACAAATTAAAAATACAAAAAACCCGATACTCAGTTTATGTAAAGGTTCCAAGCCCCAATATGTATTTGGTTGAAAGGAAGAAACTTACTTCATGTCTTGCCAATTTGAGTTCAGCTTCTAGAGGGGCAAGAATAGCTTCAATTGGAGGCATATCATCATCCTTTTGAGCAGCATGAACCCTTCGAAGAGTGGCTTCTGCAGCGAATTGAGCTGCCATTGATGCCCTTTTTTCTTCGTTAATTTTCTTGATTTCAAGGTTCTGTGACAACATGTGAACTTTCATCACATACAGTATCCAGAAAATGAAACAGAAAACTAAAAAGCAAATGAGGAAACATTGCAAGCATACTTTACTCTCAAGAAGGTTTTCACTTAGCTTGAGCTTCTCCGACATCTTTCCCAACTCTTCCGTAAGCTTTAGCCAACAAATTAAATATAAAAAACGTCAGCGAGTACCAAGATGCAAAAAAAAACCAGATGATTTAAGTGACACAACTCTAAGAATAGCCAAACATTCCAGCTATGTTAACAAATTCAACCTCTTGCTAATCATTGAAATGAACCCAATATGTCAAAATGGATACTCAATGTCCAGTTCATGTAGAAAACTCAATTGCATCAAGAATAATCCAAACAACCTTACAGGAAAATGGTGACATATTAACCACAGTTTTACAAAACCCGAACTATCAAATGCGATGCTAGTCCTAGATGGTATAAATAGCTTCATTTTCATCTAATACCTCTCAAGGTAAGAAAGGACTAACCTCTTCAACAGCCTTCTCTCTTTGCCGTTCAGATAACCTCAAAGCCTTGATCTCAGCTTGGGATTCAGATAATTCCCGATCTTTATCTGCAACAAAGTCAATATTCAACACAAGAAATGACAAGCATGCACGTATACTAAACCATATCCAAAACCCCAAATTTGCAAAATTCAAAAATGTCAACGGAAACTTGAAAAATCAACCAGATCGAGTATCATACTATACCTCTGACTTCATTCTCTAACCTATTGAGCTCAACTTTCACCGGATCTGAGCCATGGAGTAAAGTAATGAACTCATTATCCGCATCAAAACTCGGTTTCATTGACCTCCGTCGTGATAAACCCTTATTACTACTACTTCCTCCTCCTTCACGGTAAGACGACGACACAGTCAACGACGGCGACGAAGAAATCCTCGCCGTCGTCTCACTCGCCGTTTGTCTCCCATTGTTAACATCAACCCCAAATCCTCCTCCTCCTCCTTCCTCCATTTATTATCCGATCTAAAAACCCAAACAATTTCAAAATCAAAAATCAAAATCCCAAATACTACCGAGTGACTCAAATCCATCAACGGAAATTGAACATTCATACCTGAATCAGCACATTTCTCGAAGAATCGAGGACGAAAATGCAGAAACGAGAAGCGAAAACACAGAATCGTCGAGAAGAATCCGATAGGGTTAGGGTTTGAATTTCGCAGGAGCTAAAATAGCTTAAGAGAGAGTATTAGAGATAGAGAAAGAGAGAAGAAATATAGATCTGGGTGATACTGTTTTATGGTGGGCCCCAGAAGAAAACCAGAGTAAAACAATTTCTTCTTTTGTGGGAGAGAAAAGATTTAAAAGAGGTTTATCATTTATGGAAATGGTTATTAGTGGTTTTTGTGTGTAAATAATGAAAGTCACAGCAATTAGAGAGAGTGATTATTGCGTCGTACACAGTAGATTCAATTTATTTTAATTAAGCGATGCTAAATTGCCTAAATTGCTAATTACATTCTTTTTTTTTTGTGAAATACTCCCTAATAAATGTATTGATTTCTACAATAAATTAGAGAGTGTTATAAATCATAGTGGATTGTCGTAACTAGTTCTGACCCATTACGGCCCATCTATACTTAGTCTTTAGGGCCGGTTTAATGATTCCTTGTTGAACAAGGATTTACTTATTATGTACTTTTTTTTTCCCTTTAGGAAAATGAATTTCCTTTTCTCATGTATTGATCCTTATATAAAGGATCCTTCTCTAATGAAATAACATATGATTTTCTCCATTCGATTCTCTTGATTTACAACACGTTATCAGCACGAGTTGCTCCCTAAAACCCTAAAAACACAAAAACGCGATTACTGTTCATCGGTACTGTTCATCGCGCACTGTTCACGTGTCACTACTCATCGGTACTGTTCATCGGCGTACTGTTCATCGCGTACTGTTCATCTCCGAGCTCAAACTCATAGTTCATACAGCCTATCAAAGGTTACGGCGAACTAGAAGTAGTTCATATAGCCTATCAATGGTTACGGCGAACTAGAAGAACAATCACGAGGTTAAGGTAAGTAATCGAAATCCTAAGAACAACAAAACCCTAAATTCATAAAACCCTAGAAACCCTAAACCTAATCATGCTCGTTCTTGTTGTTATTGTTTGATTGCTTGTTTCATAACTGCTCACCATAATTAAACCCTAATTTAAATATCTAACCTAGACTGATTAAAATCGGAAACCTATTGCTTGAATTAATTCCGTGTTGATCGACGCTTAGTCTCTGTCGATCGACACTGCACCTTTTGCCCGAATCTGTTGTTTTAATTAAGTCGTGTCGATCGACACTAAGCACCCGTCGATCGACAGAGAACCTTCTGTCCGAATTTGGTTGCATGGTTTAAATTGATTCTGTTTGTTTGTTTGTTTGTATTGATTGATTGGTTTGATTGTTAATCCTGAACCTGAATCAGCATCATATTAACCGAACATGCCTTGCTTAAAATCCGAACATATTAAAATCAATCATCATCATAAACGGTTTAGAATTTGCTTGGTAGGTTTGCATCCTGAACATGTAGACACATTATGTTAGGTTGTTAGAAACATAAAACTTGTTTAATAAGCATCATGCATCCACGACTTGTTTTGCATCATACGCCTGGACTTTAATTTTCATGATACTTAGAAAATAATTGAAGGAGATTTTGATCATGAGCAAGATGACCTGATAAGCTATGAAACCTCAGATTTACTTAAGTGACAATGTTGATTTCGTTTTTCTGTTTTGTGTTTTGTGTTTGCTTGCTTTTACGTTTTACTATTTCATGTTTTGGTTTTGTGTTATTAAAACTTTAACAGAGAATTTACCGAGAATTTCACTTTTTGGCATAACCGGCTTGGCCATCCCGGTTCTAACATGATGCGAAAGATATTAGCAAGTACTAAAGGGCACACCTTGAAAGAAAGAAGAGTTATCCCAAAGAATCTCACGTGTGAAGCATGTTCACTAGGGAAACTCATTACTAGGCCGTCACCAGTTAAAGTAACTAAGGAAACAATAAATTTTCTGGAAAGAATACAAGGAGACATTTGTGGACCAATACACCCACCTTGTGGGACGTTTAGATATTTTATGGTCCTTGTTGATGCATCCACGAGATGGTCACATGTCTGCCTCTTATCAACTAGAAATTTGGCGTTTGCAAGATTACTTGCCCAGATAATATGTTTAAGGGCACACTTTCCAGATTTTCCTTTAAAGACTATACGTCTTGATAATGCTGGTGAATTCACGTCCCAAGCGTTTAATGATTATTGTATGTCCATGGGGGTAAGTGTTGAGTATTCTGTGGCACATGTACATACACAAAACGGTTTGGCATAATCATTTATTAAACGCATACAATTAATAGCCAGACCGTTGCTTATGAGATCAAAACTCCTGGTCTCAACTTGGGGACATGCAGTTTTACATGCAGCAGAGCTAATTCGCATCAGGCCATCTAGTGAACATAAGTATTCCCCATCACAATTAATAACGGGTCAAGAGCCAGACATATCCCATCTTAAAACATTCGGATGTTCCGTTTATGTGCCTATTGCACCACCACAGAGAACAAAGATGGGACCTCAAAGGAGGATGGGGATATATGTTGGATATGATTCTCCCACTATAATTAAGTACCTTGAGCCAACCACGGGTGATTTATTTAAGGCCAGGTACGCGGATTGTCATTTTGATGAATCCGTCTATCCAACATTAGGAGGAGAAAATGATAAGCTGGTAAAGGAAATTACATGGAATCAAACGTCCTTAAAATGGCAAGATCCTCGGACTCAAGAATGTGAATTAGAAGTCCAAAAGATAATCCATTTACAAAGCTAGCTAATCAGTTGCCAGATTCCTTTGCTGACCCGAAAAGAGTAACTAAATCTTACATACCAGCTGTTAATGCACCAATTCGTATTGATGTCCAAGAGGGACACAATCAAGTTGCTACAGAGTCTAAAACACACTTAAAACGTGGCCGGCCAATAGGTTCCAAAGATAAGAATCCTCGGAAAAGAAAGAAAGGTGCTGAAACCGTGGTTGAGGATGGAACCCCAGACATAACCGAACCGATAGTACCAAGCAATGAGACTCGGGACGCCGAGTTTCATGGTTCTGAAGTTCCTGATAATAATGAGATCTCAATAAATTATATTATGTCTGGAATACAATGGAATAGAAAGTGTGTGGAAATTGATGATATATTTGCATTTAAGGTAGCACTTGAACTTATGGATATAAACGAGGATCTAGAACCCACGTCAATATATGAGTGCACTCAAAGTAAGGATTGGACTAAATGGAAAGAAGCTATAAACGTGGAGTTAAATTCATTGAGGAAAAGGGATGTCTTTGGTCCAATAATTCGGACACTCTATGAGATTAAACCAGTTGGACATAAATGGGTCTTTGTGAGGAAAAGAAATGAACATGGTGAAATCGTGAGATATAAAGCACGGCTAGTTGCACAAGGATTCTCACAGAGACCAGGAATAGATTATGAGGAGACATACTCCCCTGTGGTGGATGCTACAACTTTTAGATTCCTAATAAGTCTGGCCATAAGAGAAAATTTGGATTTGCGGCTAATAGACGTAGTAACCACATACTTATATGGTCCACTGGATAATGAAATTTATATGAGATTACCAGAGGGTATTGAGCTCAAAGATAAGAAAGGTTCTCGAGAACAACACTGCATAAGGTTGAACAAATCCCTTTATGGACTGAAGCAAAGTGGGCGTATGTGGTACAATAGATTGAGTGAGTACCTAGTCAAAGAAGGCTATAAGAATGATCCCATCAGTCCATGTATTTTCATAAAGAAGTTTGTAAACAAAGGATTTGTAATCATAGCAGTATATGTGGATGATTTAAACATCCTAGGAACCTCTGGGGAATTCGCCCAAACAGTTGAATACCTCAAGAAAGAATTTGAGATGAAGGACTTAGGAAAAACCAAGTTCTGTTTGGGATTACAACTTGAGTACATAAACGATGGAATCCTTGTGCATCAAATGGCATATACAGAAAAGGTACTCAAGCGATTTAATATGGATCAATGTCACCCATTGTCCAGCCCAATGGTCGTGAGATCTCTTGATCTAAAAAAGGATCCGTTTGGTCCTAAAAGAGATGATGAAAACGTCCTTGGTCCCGAAGTGCCATATCTCAGTGCCATAGGAGCTTTAATGTATCTGGCGAGCCACATTAGGCCAAATTTATGTTTTACCGTTAATTTACTATCTAGATTCAGCTCATGTCCAACCCAAAGGCACTGGGACGGGATTAAACATATTCTTCGTTACCTACAAGGAACGAAAGACTTGGGTCGGTTTTATACTAACCAATCCAAAGATGGTTTAATTGGTTTTGCTGATGCAGGTTACCTTTCGGATCCACACAATGCTCGGTCTCAAACAGGTTATGTTTTTACTCATGGTGGAACAGCAATATCCTGGCGGTCAATGAAGCAGACCATTGCAGCTACATCATCTAACCATTCAGAGATATTGGTGATTCATGAGGCTAGTCGTGAATGTGTTTGGTTAAGGCTAATGACGCAGCACATAAGAGTTGATTGTGGAATGACCGAAGGAAAGCAAGAACCGACGGTTCTATATGAGGATAATGCAGCGTGTAGAGCACAACTTAAGGATGGTTACATCAAAGGTGATAGGACGAATCACATTTTGCCAAAGTTCTTCTTAACATCCGATTTACAGAAAGCTGGAGAAGTTCAAGTGCAACAAGTACGATCAAGTGAGAATTCGGCGGACCTATTCACCAAATCGCTTCCAACCTCGACGTTCAAGAAGTTAACTTATCAGATTGGAATGCGTCGTTTGAAAGACTTGCAGTCAGGTTCATAACAGGGGGAGTAATACGTGTTGTACTCTTTTTCCTTCACCACGGTTTTGTCCCAAAATGGGTTTTACTTGGTAAGGTTTTAATGAGCCAACATCCAAAGCGTATTACAAGCCCATTAGAGTTATGACATCTAAGGGGGAGTATTATAAATCATAGTGGATTGTCATAACTTGTTCTGGCCCATTACGGTCCATCTATACTTAGTCTTTAGGGCCGGTTTAATGATTACTTGTTGAACAAGGATTTACTTATTATGTACTTTCCTTTTCCTAAAGGGAAAAGTAATTTCCTTTTCTCATGTATTGATCCTTATATAAAGGATCCTTCCCTAATGAAATAACATATGATTTTCCCCATTCGATTCTCTTGATTTACAACAGAGAGAGTGATTATTGTGATATTTTTTTGAGTTTTTCACACATATTAAGAAAAACAATTAATTCTCTCTAATAAATATATTACAATAAACTGTTTTCAAAAAGTTTTAGTCAATAAATGATAAAAATTTATTTCCATGAAACAAACTAAAAAAATTTAAAAATTTATAAACGTGGAACGGAGGAAATATTTCTCAACTAATTCTGCTTACATTAATATATTTTTAGAAATTTTTTCTTGCAACCTGAACATTACCAAAGATATTTTTGAAATTATATCTGTAATAAATTATTTACTCCCTTGGTTCTTCTAGTTCAAGGATCATGGCCCAATTTAATTAGTTTGTTAGTGTTATTAATACAGGTATGATGACATATCAATCGGTCCATTCTTTAGTTTTTTAATAATTAACCATCCAATCTGTCCTCACATGTACAAATTAAAACACTACAAATCACGCGCTTATGATTACTTGAAAAAAATATACTATCTTTGTTTCTCCAAAAGTCAATTTTATCTTTACACGATTTTGTAGTTATATGTAATTATGTATGTTCCACAAGTCACGAATCTTCTTACTTCATACGGTATATACAATCTATCAAAATATTCAAAATTTGTTTGTATGCTAATATAATTGTTTTGAAGTTTAAACAATTTAAATCATCATGGTTGATTCTTACACTTTATCAGTAAGCAATCAACGGATGTCACCTTACCTAACGAATTTAATACAGGTTTGCTAGACAAATCATACTATTATTTTCTTAATTTAATTCTATGTTTAGAAGATACTTATCATGAAATTGCCGACAAAAAAAAATTAATTAATTACTCTTAAGCAAAACGTCGTCGTTTAGATCATCTCTTCTTTAACCTCTCCTAGGGTTTAAGCCTTTCTTCGTTAGATTTATTGAAAGTTTAAACCTTTCGATTTCTCTGAAGAATCCCATGTCCATGAATGGTCAAAGAAGCTCTTCAATTTCTTTCTCGACTGAGAAAATCTTCGAATTTCCCAGACCCAATTACCTGCAACAAGCAAATTCATCACCTCATCATTTCGAATTGCGGAGATCTCTCTCTCAAATTCTTATCTTACTTAGTCTCCAGGAATTACACTCCTCACCGTTCTTCATTCAATTCGGTAATTTCATTCGTTTGCAAATTAGGACAAGTTAAATTCGGCGAAGAAATTGTCCAATCGATGCCTAGATTCGGATGTTTACCAGATGTTGTCTCTTACAACTCTCTGATTGATGGGTATTGTAGAAATGGCGATATTAGAAACGCTAGTTTGGTGTTAGAGAGATTAAGAGTAGTCTCTAATGGGTTTATTTGTAAACCTGATATAGTTAGTTTTAATTCTTTGTTTAATGGGTTTAGTAAAATGAAGATGTTGAAAGAAGTTTTTGTGTATATGGGGTTTATGTTGAAGTGTTGTTCGCCGAATGTCGTTACGTATAGTATTTGGATCGATACGTTCTGCAAAACCCGCAATTTGGAATCGGCGTTTAAGGGTTTTGATATTATGAAGAGAGATGGTTTGTTTCCAAATGTGGTTACTTTCACTTGTTTGATTGATGGGTATTGTAAAGCTGGTGACTTGGAGGTTGCGGTTTCGTTATACGAAGAAATGAGACGGATTCGGATGTCTTTGAACGTTGTTACGTATACTGCTTTGATTGATGGTTTATGTAAACAAGGGGAAATGGAGAGAGCTGAGGGATTGTATACGCAGATGCACGGGGATAGAGTTGAACCAAATTCTCTTGTGTACACTACGATGATCGACGGGTTTTTCCAGAAAGGATATTGTGATAATGCGATGAAGTTTCTAGCGAAAATGCTTAATCAAGGGATGAGACTTGATATAGCAGCTTATGGCGTAATCGTATCCGGACTTTGCGGTAACGGTAAATTAAAAGAAGCGAGAGAGCTCGTAGAAGATATGGAGAAAGGCGGTTTAGTTCCTGATAAGATGATTTTAACGACAATGATGAACGGTTATTTCAAATCCGGACACGTGAAAGCTGCGGTTAAGACGTATTGCGAGTTTAAAGAGAGAGGCTTTGAGTTAGATGTTGTAGCTATTTCGACTTTGATCGATGGGTTTGCAAAGAACGGACAACTACACGAAGCTATTGCTTGTTTCTGTGAAGAGAAAGCTAATGATGTTATGTACACCATGCTGATCGATGCTTTGTGCAAAGAAGGAGACTTTATCGAAGTTGAGAGACTATTCGAGAAAATTTCGGAAGCTGGACTTGTTCCGGATAAGTTCATGTACACTTCTTGGATTGCAGGGTTGTGTAAACAAGGGAATTTGGTTGACGCGTTCAAGTTAAAAACCCAAATGGTTCAAGAAGGTCTGGAGCTCGACTTGTTAACCTACACAACATTGATTTACGGGTTAGCTAGTAAAGGCTTGATGGTCGAAGCAAGACAAGTATTTGACGAAATGTTGAGAAATGGAATAAGTCCTGATTCGGCTGTTTTCGATCTTTTGATTAGAGCTTATGAAAAGGAAGGAAATATGGCCGCTGCTTCCGATTTGCTTCTCGATATGCAGACTCGAGGGCTTGTAACAACAGTACACAATGCCGATTGCAACAAAATATGTGATCTTTTACAATAGTTATTATGTATATACATTAGAGTTTTTAATCCAGGAAATGGAACATGTTTCCATATGTGCAGAAGAATCTTGTGTCTTTTGATTTGATTACATTTTGTCTTCAAGATTGATCAGTGGTTCCTTTAAGGATATTGTATTTGCAGAGAGGACATGTTGCTCGCATCTTAAGCCATTTAACGATACAATTCGAATGGAAATGATGGTTACACGGAAGCGTATGAAGCTCGACACCGTCCTCGTACGAGCTCAGACATATACAACACTCCTGTACAAAAATATCAAGTTAGAGATCTTTGAAAACTACATAAAAGTAATAGAAGATTGGATTTTACCGCATCCTCGGCGAGCAATGTTCTTTCCGTTGCTAAGCATAAGCCATTAGTCGGTAAAGGAATCATTTTACCAGCTCCGTTACTATTGAAAGCTTGAAATTTGTACATCGGAAGAACACCGAGCTCCGCCTCTGACACTCCTTCCTGCAAGAAAACCGCGTTAAGTCGTCTTTCATGACAAAAATCCATGTTTCGCTACTAATGTTCATACCGTTCCTGCAACAGCGTAAATAAGGGCGATTATGCAAGGAAGACAACAACAGAGAGCTATTCCAACAAGGCAAGCCAAAACAACGCAGAAAATCGCAAAGAACACATCGATCGCTAGAAAAATCACCGACAACCTACAAAAATTCCGATCGGATAAAGTGAACACACGGAGTTTTAAACCGAGCAATGTGATCAAATCTCTTACCAGTAAAGGTTAGGAGCTTCTCCTAAAAGCCTATCTCCACCTTCAACTACCCAATAGAATCCAATGATCCACCAAATGAATGAAATCACTGTGTTTATCGACTCGCATCGTTTCGCAAAACTGTTACAAATTCATATCACAATATCAAATTCATAATCATGAAAACCTTGAAATTGAGAGAGATGATAATAATCAAACACCTGTATGTTGTTGAATTGTCACTCTCTTGTTCATAATCATACTCTTCAAGATCGGTAATTTCTTCTCCAGACTCCAAATCCCTAGCTCTACGATTCGAATTTCTTCTCCAATACTCAGACCATACCAAAACCACATGGATCAAACACTGTAAACCATAACCACAGATCCAAACCCTAATCGGTTCGTTAGGTCTTTCTTCGACTGTACCGACGAGCATAATCGCCGATACGATTACGAGAACGGTGTTCCAAAGTATATCAGCAGCGACTACAGGTTTCGAGTAACCCCAATCGATTCTCCTCTCCTCGAGTGCACGCGCCGCCGTTTCTCGGACGAGCATCGACGGTGCACGGTGGCCGGTGATCCGTCCCAAGAGCACGGCGAGAGCTGTAGAAGATGAAGAAGAGCCGTCTTGACGCGATCGGAGTAGTGGCGCGTGTTGATCACGCGCCGTCGTGGAATCTGATGGGGAAGAAGACATTTTTGAGATTCTTCTTTTTGTTTTCTCTCTCTCTCTAGAAAACGCTTAAAGCTATGGCGGACAATTTAAATACAAAGTTTGGTTTTTAAGTTTTTTAATTAGAGACTAATCTGATATTTCTATGTTAGTTATTTTCATGTGACAACAAAATAAAAAAAAGTAAATTTTTTTTAATAATAAATATTTTTAAGGAGTTCACAGATTTTGATCTTTTCAGATAACTCTTTGATCAGATTATCTGACTCACCTTTAGCTTTAACAGGACAACAATAAGCTAAAGAGACCAAAACCCCGTCGGAGATTCTCTGGTCTGTAACGCGGAGGTTAGTAGAGTTTGAGAATGTGAAATTCGGGGTTGAGCAGCTTTTAAGGAATGTATCGGAAGCGGTTGCTTTTCTAAAATTGGTCGAAGAGAATGAAACTGTTTCGCCATTGCAGGGACAAAACAAGGGATGTCGAGCTCTGAGGTTATCTTATCCTTGAGTGACATCATGCTGGGTTTTTCGCCGTGTACGAGTACAACGTTCTTTGGTGAAAGAAACTTTGTGAGATCCATTATTCCTTTTGCATCTGTGTGAGGACTAAAAGCCACTTGGTGTATCTGATAACAACAAAAATCAAGAACTTTTAAGTTTAGGTTTATTTGTCAAGATTGTTTTTGAGAATCGGAAGAAAGAGTATACAACCTTGCAATGGACATCAACCTTAGTGCCGTTATAGAGATCAACCGTCGTGGGTTTACCAGACATCAGTTTGTGCCCAACGGTGCCAGCCACGGAGTATCTGTATAAAACGGAACCACGAAGAGGAAGAAAGGAGATACAATTATGTGTTTGTTGCTAACAAAAAGCGAAAGGATTAGAAACGGGAAGGCTATAGGTTTAATACCCGGGCAAGGCAACGAGATTCATAGGAGAAGGAGCCCAGTGCTTGAACACTTCAAGTGAGAAGCCGGCACAAAGCATGCCGGGTGTGGCAAAGAGAACACATGGCCCAGGAGCAGTATAAGAGATCGGTCGAAATCTTTAACTGCAGAGTGTAAAGGAAGTAGTTACAAACCAAGCATAGTCACTAATCATTTATCATACCACCAGTTTACAAAGTTTTGATATTTTTCAAGCACTGCAAAGTTTCAGTTCTTGTTGAATTAAAATGTGTTTTCAACGTTCGAAATTAAATCCAAAGGTTAGTAGTGGGTATACCGTTCTTAAAATCAAATGGATTATGTGTAGCGTGCTTTTCTTTAACGTTCTGGCTTGTCCAGCTGATGAGCATTTTGTAATACATATTTGCTTGAATGGTTAAACCTGGAAAACATACAAGTTAATCCTCAGGTACAGAAATTTCGGACTTTGTTAGTTTGAAAAATCCGCAAAAGTTCTTTCAAAAACCTGATGAGAAGTAGATTGGAACTTTTATATTCATGCGCTCCCAGTAATCATCAAGCAGCATGCAAAGTTCCTGAATAAGGAAACTCAATTGTCAATAAGACATAAGAAAGGGATAAAGCTATCACACAGAGCCTTTTTTGTAAGAAAACAGACCTGAGCCCTTCCAAGAGCAAATGAAGGAATCAGCACTTTCCCTCCACCAGCAACACATTTATGAACCTGAAAGATTTTTCTTAGATATCAGACAAATTACCAAACGAAAGCTTAAATTGACGAGGGAGCAAGACAACAATGATATCATCAAGTAGACATACAGCTTGAAGAAACTCTCTCCCCCGGGGATACTTTGAGCCACGAATGGTAGTTGCGTATGTGCACCTAAAAATGCAAAGTCAAACATACATCAAGTATATGATTGCAAGGGAAAGACCCATAAAAAAAAAAACCATTGAACAGGTTTATATTTGTTTCCCATACTCTGATATGAGAAGATCCAACTGGAGCCTATCGATTTTAGCTGCTCCTAGATGTCTATCTGTAGTCATATTGTAATCTCCGGTATATACAATCGCTGCATCTCCCACCTTTGCATAAACCATCACTGCTCCAATGACCTTATCATCATTACAAAAGTATTTTTAAGAAATACAGAAAATGTAACTATAACAAACTTTAGGAAGAAGTCCAAAGTCACTGTTTAAACTGCAATGAGTGTCTTACATGCCCTGCGTAATATGCACGGATTTGAAGGTCTTGATCAACTTGAACTGTTTGCTTCAAATCCAATGCAATGACTACAACAAGCACACATTCATAAATCAGATAAGATCAGTTTATGAACAAGACGTAGACGAATTGAATCCAAAATTAAGCACCTTTTTTCATGCAGTTAGCGATATCGACAGTAGTAAATAACTCCTCCTCGCCTCTTCGATCCACCATCACTCTTCGGTAATCCTCAAGCATTAATGGAGACAACGCCTTTGTGGGATACTACAAAAGAAACAAATCAGATTAAAACAACCTCTAACTTAAAAAAACTCAATCAAGCATTTCATCGAACACCTTCAGTGCGATATAACTCACCGACATATAAATCGGGCCACTGTACCCACAAACTTCCGTGAAGTAAGGAAGCGCTCCAACATGATCCATATGACTACAGAAATCGAAAAACACACACAATTAGAACCCAAACGATCCCACAAAAACTAAGAAAATAACTTTTTAAAAAAGGGACAAGTTTTGAGCTTTTAGATGAATACAAATGAGTGACGATGATACAAGAGAGCTCTTTATCAAAATCACCGGTTTTAGAGAGGAGAGAAAAATCTGGGTATCTATTGTGATCATCGCAGCCCATATGCATCCCACAATCGAACATTATTTTTTTACCATTAATCGTCACTACCACACAGCTCTTACCTATCTCTTGCCCAGCACCTGAAAAATACCAAAAACTACATTATTACTCTGTTACAAAAAAAAAATCCTAAAACTTTAGAAGAAGAAGAACAAAACTGTTACCAAGTATAAGGCAATCGATCGCCATGAGAGATGTAACTGAAGGAAGAACACAAAAAAATACACAAATTAAGAAGCTTTTCGAGTAACTAAAAATCTCCGTTGAATTTTTGTAATCTTATTAGTTCGAAACACAGAACACGATTTTGAATTTGAAGAAACTGGAGAATCAAAATTAATTGAAGAAGACGAGAGAAAGAAACAAATATCATTCATATACTGGGCTTGTTGCAGTGAAAAGCCCAATAATAGCTATATTGAGTGTTTTTACGGCCCACTAGATTTAAAAGTTAAAACGTAGTAGTTGACCGGATCGTTGTTCCTCCGAATTCGTCGGTTTAGCTAAACCAACCCAAGTGAAGCTATTCTCTCTCTCTCTCTCGCTCTGTGACGAGTAAAAATCATCTTCTACAAAAATTCGATTAAGGTGCTGAATTTTGGATCATCAATGGCGGATCTCTCTCTTCCTCCCGATTCTCTTTTCCTCGGATTCGACAACTCTACCCAGTAAGTTTCGTTTCATAATTCCTTAATTTGTTCCTCAATTTCACAAAATTTCGATCTGATTCATGAAGGAAAATGTTGAAATCATCACTTGTTTTGTTGTTTTTGATTGGCATGAAGATCCTTGAAAGCAACTGTGTTGAACTCAGAGCTTAACATTGTAACAACCGAAATCGTTCATTTCGATTCTGAGCTTCCTCATTTCAAAACGAAAGATGGTGTTTACAGAGACGCTACTGTGAATGGTAGAATTGTATCCCCTACACTCATGTGGGTGGAGGCACTTGATCTCATTCTCCAGAAACTCTCAAATTCAAACCTCGATTTCAAACGAGTCGTTGCGGTTTCCGGAAGCGGTCAGCAACACGGTAGTGTGTACTGGCGAATCGGTAGTTCCGAGATACTGAGATCGTTAGATTCGAAGAAAACTCTCAAGGAACAACTTGAAGATGCTTTTTCGGTTAAGGAATCTCCTATATGGATGGATAGTAGTACTACTAGGGAATGTAAAGAGATTGAGAATGCTGTAGGAGGAGCTATGGAGTTGTCGCAGATCACCGGCTCTCGTGCTTATGAACGGTTTACGGGACCTCAGATACGGAAGGTTTTTACGGAACAGGCGGATGTTTATAAGAGCACGGAGCGGATATCGCTTGTTAGTTCATTTATGGCGTCGTTGTTGATTGGAGATTATGCTTGTATTGACAAAACTGATGGAGCTGGGATGAATTTGATGGATATAAAGAATAGATGTTGGTCTAAAGCTGCTTTGGAGGTTTGTGTTGTTGTGATTGAATTTTGAGGCTTTTGGTTAGAGACTGCTTTGTTAATAGGCTTTCATTTGCAGGCTACAGCTACAGGTTTGGAGGAAAAACTTGGAAAATTAGCTCCTGCTTATGCTACTGCTGGTTTCATTTCTCAGTATTTTGTTGAGAGGTGAGTATTGATTCTAGTGTTCGGAAGTTTCCATAAGCATATGAAACTTGTTCATAAGATTCTTGCCGTTTCAGATTCAGAGTTTCATTTGGTATTGCTATAGGTTTGGTTTCGAAAAGAATTGTTTGGCGGTGCAGTGATCAGGAGACAATCCTAACAGCTTGGCAGGTACAGTTCAACAACATAATCTTGAAGAAAAGTTTTTAGCTTTTCAGTTGCATATACAACATTATGGTGAAATGGAACTGTATCATGAGACTAGATTCTGTAATGTTGTGCAGGTCTAACTCTTAGCACTCCTGGAGATTTGGCGATCAGTCTCGGGACTAGTGACACGGCAAGGCTCTTGATTCTTCTTGTCAAGCTTTCTAGTTGATCCGGAAACAGACTTGTGTTCTTAACATTGTAAACTCTGACAGGTATTTGGGATCACTAAAGAACATCAACCGAGTCTTGAGGGCCACGTGCTTCCTAATCCTGTAGACCCTGAGAGTTACATGGTGATGTTGGTTTACAAGAATGCTTCTCTCACCCGTGAAGGTGGAGTCATATCTGTGAATTCTCAACATGCGTGCTTTGTTTGATTCTTATAAAACAATTCGTGAAATTGTGACTCTTTGTTTCAGAAATTCGTGACCGTTGCGCTGAGGGGTCTTGGGATGCTTTTAATAAGTATTTGCAGCAAACACAGCCACTAAATGGTAAGTTATTATCCCTTGAGGATTGTGTCCATCTATAATCTTTGTTTTCTTAATCACTACTGGATCCATTAGATGGAAAACTCGGCTTTTACTACACTGAGAATGAAATTCTCCCCCCACTTCCCGGTATGTTCTAAGCTATTCTCCTCTCCATTCCATTGCTCTCGGCCACTTCCTATACTAATGTTGATCCCCAATGCTTAGTTGGCTCTCATCGGTACATTCTTGAGAACTTCTCTGTTGAGTCTCCTCAGAATGCGAAGGAACGAGAGGTCGATGAGTTCGACCCTCCCTCAGAGGTAAGAAAGTGCAGAGTCCATGACACAATTACATAGTTTTATAGTTTGATTTCATACAATTGTATTGTTCCGTGTCAGGTAAGGGCATTGATTGAAGGTCAGTTTCTTTCAAAGCGGGCTCATGCGGAGAGATTTGGTATGCCTTCACCTCCAATCCGAATAATAGCAACGGGAGGTGCATCCGCTAACGAGAATATTCTCAGTCTGATCTCGGCAATCTTTGGATGTGATGTTTATACTGTCCAAAGGCCTGGTAAAAACTTGAACATTACACAAATAAATCACTTGCTTTACTCGCTTGACCTCGGCAATCTCATGGATTGTGTTTACTTGCACAGATTCCGCATCGCTTGGAGCTGCACTGAGAGCTGCTCATGGCTGGCTCTGCAACAAAAAAGGAAGTTTTGTGCCAATCTCGTATCTTTACGAGGGGAAACTGGAGACGACATCTCTGAACTGCAAGCTCAAGGTAAAAGCAGGAGACGAGAATGTGGCTTCTAGTTACGGTTTGTTGATGAAACAGAGGATGGAGATTGAGAAGAAGCTTGTGGACAAGTTAGGTCACTTCTGAATAACTCTCTCTGCTCTTAAGGACTCTTAGAATAACATCATCTACTAATAAAGAACTTTGCTTGTTGCTCAAAATAAATGTAAAAGCACATTTCTGATAATAAAATGGAGTATTAGCAAGATCTTCTTTCAACATTTGTAATACTGGGCTTACTGTACCCAATAAGAGCTATACTGATTAATTTCATGGCCCATTTAATTAAAAAGTTAAAAACGACATAGTTTCAGGTCGTTTTGGATCTGAGGAAGCAACATCATCCCTAAATCGTGAGAGAAGGCGAGAGAGACTGAGACTTTTGTAGTTGACCGGATTATTGCTCCTCCGTCGGAATCTGTTTTCCGATCTGTATCCACCGGTCAGTAACACTCTCTCTTCTTCTGATTTTTCTAAATCCGATCATTTCGCTATCTCTGAGCTCTTTCATTGATGAGTTTTTGTTTCTTACTGCAGAGACGAAAATGGCTGCTCGTATTGGGATCTTCGTCGTCTTCGTAGCTGTATTCTTATCTCTTTCTTCATTTTCCTCCGCTCAGGATCTCCAGATCGTAAATGCCGAGCGAAGGGTAAATTCTCCGATCTCTATCTTCATAAACCTCTACTTTCCTTAATGGATCCATTTCTGGGATTTATAAAACTTCAAGCTCATGAATGTGCCTTTGGGCGTTACCGTTTCTCCGATCTGCTTGATTTGTAAAATTACTGTGATCATTGATACGCGTCAATAGATAATTGGACTCATTGCGTCTGATCTGAAAGTTTTAGTGATAGTTTTGCAAAATTTTCTGCGTGAAGGCGAAAATCAATTATACGTTTGATTTCAGTGAACTGCAAAATCTAGTGATGGAATTTTGATTCTAAAAGGCTCTCTCATTGTGTTTGTTTTTGTTTTTTTGTACAGATTGATTTAAGTTCACATATCGTGAAGGCCTTCTTGACTATCAAGGTAATCTCTACTCAAAGGTTTATAGTAGTTTAGTTATAATTCTTTTGATAATACACTGGAATGTTGGAACTTTAGAATTGGGATTTGAAGCTTTTCTTGGTATTTATATGCAATTGCAGCTCTTTTTCTTTACAATGATTGTAGTGATACTTGTTGAAAAGGGCTTTGATTCGCTGTGGCTGTTTCTTATCGGTATTTCTTTTTATAGGTCGAGAATATTGGGAAAAATCTTGTTGCAGAAATGCTTCTTGCTTTCCCACCTACACAGATCAAGCATTTGGCTATGGTGCAAGCCTTGGCGATTACAGGCAAGAAGAAGAAGAAAGCCTACGTGCCTCTAGATGTAAAGCCAACTGAACAACCTGATGCACCAAATGACGCTGGATATTTCAGTGTAAAGTTTGTTAGTCCTTTAGGTTCGGGTGAAACTGTTACGCTTGAGGTGCTATACATATTGACTCATTCATTGGAACCTTTCCCAGTGGAGATAACCCAGTCAGAATCTCAATTGGTTCACTATCGTGATAGTGCAGTGGTACTGTCTCCATATCATATTAAGCAACAGACAACTTTTGTTAAGACACCTAGTACTAGAATAGAGTCGTTCACTAGCATCGAACCCGCAAACCGGGCTGGAAAAGAGATAAAGTATGGACCATATGAGGATCGTGCTCCGTACTCTTACTCACCTGTTATCATTCACTTTGAGAATAACAGTCCATTTGCTGTTGTTGAGGAACTTGTCCGTGAAATCGAGATTTCACACTGGGGTAGCCTTCAGATAACAGAGAATTACCGGTTGACTCATGGAGGAGCTCGGCATAAGGGTGTTTTCTCAAGGTATGTTATTGGCCTAATGGCGTATTTTCTGCTACCGTTGACAACGTTTCTTTGGTACTGAAGTAAAACTATTTTGTTAATAGCTATTTATGATTGTTGTATTTATACGTATGTCTTTCTTCTTAGGGTTGATTATCAATCTAAACGTTCCGTCAGTGGTGCATCCTCTTTCAATGCGCTCCTTGCAGTTCTGCCTCCCAGAGTTAACTCTGTCTACTACAGAGATGACATAGGAAACATCTCTTCTTCACATTTGCGTACAGGCTTTAGAAAGGTATTGTTGGGTTACCCTCTTCTCTTGATCCTCTCCGGCCATCTAGACAGTGCTATTTATTCCCTAGGAAATATCAACGGTGTGTTACATAAATTCACAATGGTGCTTAGGGACGTATACTTAAAACTTTCTACCTCAAAAATAATGTGATCTGATATGTTATTCTTTTTTAGTTTCTGGGTTCTTAATAAAAAGAGTGTTGGTCTTTGCAGTCAGAACTTGAATTTGAACCGCGATACCCGTTATTTGGAGGGTGGAGAGCAACTTTTATCATCGGCTATCGAGTTCCATTGGAGGACTATCTCTTTGAAGCACCTGATGGCAGGCGTTACTTGAACTTTACCTTTGGGTGCCCACTCGTTGAAACTATTGTCAACAAGTTGACTGTCAAAGTGAGTTTATTCTTATCGTTATCGTTTCGTTTTTATCCAATATCTGTCCTTAGCAATCCCTCGCTAACACAGTGATATATCATTACAGGTTGTGCTTCCTGAAGGATCAAAGGACCCTTCCGCTGTTTTGCCCTTTACAGTCAACCAAGACTTACAGGTAATCTCATCAGCCACACAGTTACATGAATCGCATTTTCAACTATAATTATTAGTACCCATAATAAATCTATATTGGTATTTGCTTTAGGTCAAATACTCATATCTTGACATCGTGGGAAGAACCGTGGTTGTGTTGCAGAAGGATAATGTTGTTCCCACTCACAACGTACCCTTCCAGGTAAAAAATTCTTTGAAACTTAGCTTAGATTGCATTAGTTTAGTATAGGCTCAAAACTCACTTTGTTACATAAGTTTACAGATGTTTCTAGCAAAACGACATTAAAAACAGGGATTAATGTTGTGTGACTGTTTTCGTAGGTGTACTATACGTTCAAGCCAATTTATATGCTCGCGGAACCATTGATGCTTATATCGGCATTCTTCTTCATCTTTGTGGCTTCTCTCGCGTATGTGCACATCGATCTCAGTATCGCCAAGAAGTAGAAATCTCACCCAAAAAAAATCCTTCACTTTCATTTATAGACACTCCTTAAAAGATTTTGACTCTTTATAACAAACTTTATTTTGTTTAATAAATAATTTTGTAGTTGCTTATTGCCCTTTGGTAGTCGTATCTTAGACACTCTTTGTTTCTTCTAATGAAGTGTTGGAGATAGAAAGTATTGATCTCGAGTCTCAAATTTCCTCTATCTTTCGCTCTAAACATTTTGCTTAGTTCTCTCAGAATCAAACATAAAACATTCTGAACTATTGTTGTCCCAAATTATATTATTTTCTTACGGATTCATTTTCTAGTTGTGTAATAAACCTACATTACCCAAAAAAGAGACCATGTTTCAAAGCAAAAAAATTGTCGGATGAAGCAAATGAATACTGTATTACACAGCCTAGAGTTACAAAAACAACAAATTCCAAGAAAAATGTCAAAAATCAAAAAGCTAAATTTCACCATCACTTATTCTTCTTAGGCCTTCCTCTTCCTCTCTTCTTCGGCATTCCATCTGAATTAACTCCGACATTGTTCGACGCCGCACCACCTGACCACCCACCACCACCACCAACACCAACACCACTAGCAGCAGGAACATGAGCAGGAGGAGGAGTAACCGTGAATCCACCGACATTACCATTAGGAACAGTCGGAGGAGCTGAACCGGAGAAAACCGGAGGCATCCAATTCGGGAATTTGGCCGTATCAGCTCCATTTGCAGTAGCATCACCTCCTTTACCTCCGACGAAACCCATGGGAAAAAAACCCCAACAACAATAATACTCATCTTTCCCAGGAATCAACGGAGGCAATTGAGGAATATTCGCAGCATGAAACGCTCTTTGACACAATTGACATCTAATACAATACTCTAGATAAACCCTAGGATACTCATGAAGACCATAACAGTAAGGACACGCAGTCCAAAACGTAGCCATTTTATCAGATTTCTTCCTCTTTGAAGAAGTATCACTGAGATCTACTTTGGTGAAATTATTATTGTTCAGATTCAAAACCCGATCGAATTGAGATTTCTTCGAAGGCGTTGATAAAACTTCCCATGCATCGGCAACGAATCTGAAAGCTTGATCCGCGAAATGGAAACGGTTTTTGTCTGGGTGGAGGAGGAGAGCGAGACGACGGTACTGTTTCTTAATCAGATCCGAATCGTTTGAAGATGGATCTTCGATCTGAAGGATTTTGTACCAGTTTGGGTTGTTTTTGACGCGATTCTCCGTCGACGAAGCGAGGAGGACGTCCACGACGGCGAGGATTTGATCCGTGCCTTCGAGGAGTGGTTCTGTCTCTTGAGCTAAGATAGAGAATTCTTTTGCTCCGTGTAGATCTCGAGTTTGGAGAAGCTTTTCGGAGATTCCGAGAAGGCGTTCGGCTTCAGATCGATTAGGGTTTTCTCCCATTTTCTTCTTCTTCGGTTGAATCGAGGAACCCTATCTTAAGCACGGCTTTGGCGGAGAAATGGAGAGGGGATCTTTTTCTATTGGAGGAAGACGATGAAGAAGGCTTTGCTTTTGGCTTTTGTAAAAATATAAGTTACTCTCTCCGTTTTATTTTATAAGATGAATTGATTTATTTCGCGAGAATTAAGAAAATAATAAATACAAACAAAATTTTATTTAATAATTAACTAAAAATATAATTTAACCAATTATATATAAGACTACAGAATTTAGAATGACAAAAGTATCAAATCACATTAAAATCTGCATAGAAACTAGTAAAACATCTTATAAAATGAAACAAAATTATTTCTCTTAAAAATCTTATATAATAAAACCGATGGAGTAATTTTATTGTTGTGATTAGAAAAATAAATAATATTAATTACTTTCCAGATTTTCATTATTTTTTAAACATCGGCTCCGATTGGTTACCATATATAAACCACAAAAAAATATTTTCCCGTGGATTATTTGGTACACATGGAAGGCAAGAAGCGACAAACTATTTAATGGAAAAGAGGTATCAGCTGCAATTATACTCCAAGTTGCCCAGTTAGAAGAAGAAAGTTGGAAATGCACGAATTTGGCTACAAAAGACGAAGAAGAGATTGGAAATCCCACCCATATTGAAGACATCATCCAACTCGAGCACCCCCCATTTTCCGATATGTCAAGTGGACGCATCTTCGACAGATCATGGGCCCACTAGCGGTCTTGGATGGGCAAGCAAGGATGTTGCAGAAGCCTTTCAGCTCTACATGCAGAATTCAAAGTACTTCTCTGGGCAATGGAGTGTCTAATCCAAAGGCGTTTATCTACTGTTCGACTTGAGACCGAGTGCTCAAATTTATTGAAGATGATTAATGCCCCAATGAATTGGCTAGTTTTTCAAACTGAACTGGATCACTTTACCGATCTTAGAGATAAATTTACTACCTTTTATTTATCTTATATATCTCGATCTTGTAATGTCTGTGCTGATACCCTTGCAAAAGCGGCACGAGAACATAACCATATATTTTTCCCATGTATATCACGATGAATTGGTAGAAAATACCCGTTCTACGATGCCTTCTATCAATCAAATGTGATTTAATATATGGAGCTGACAAAACGGTTAAAAAAAATTAAACGATGTAAAGAAAATCGTTTGAAAAAGCTGTTAAAATGATGAGAAAGGAAAAACGTTTAAGTTAAAAACGAAATTGTAAAAACAATTATGACTGGTTCAAAATCGTTAAATAACAAATGTTTTGATATAAATATATTAAAATGTTATATAAATTATAATTAAGAATTTCTAAATTTTAATTTTATTTTAAAGAATTTTTTTTAAGTAGAAAATAATATTTTAACTTTAAAAAAAAATTAAATACCCGTTTGATAAACAAAACGGTTACAAACTCATATATTTTTGAAGGGTATATAAATGACTAATGTGATCACGCACTTTTCATTTGTGTGTTGATTAGTATTATTGAAAAAAGTAGAAAAGAAAAAAATCCGATCAGTGTTATAAATCATAGTGGATTGTCATAACTAGTTCTGACCCATTTACGGCCCATCTATACTTAGTCTTTAGGGCCGGTTTAATGATTCCTTGTTGAACAAGAATTTACTTATTATGTACTTTCCTTTTCCCTTTAGGAAAAAGAATTTCCTTTTCTCATGTATTGATCCTTATATAAAGGATCCTTCCCTAATGAAATAACATACAATTTTCCCCATTCGATTCTCTTGATTCACAACACGTTATCAGCACGAGTTGCTCCCTAAAACCCTAAAAACACAAAAACGCGATTACTGTTCATCGTACTGTTCATCGGTACTGTTCACGCATACTATTCATCGGTACTGTTCACGCATACTGTTCATCGGCGTACGGTTCATCGCGTACTGTTCATCTCCGAGCTCAAACTCATAGTTCATACAGCCTATCAAAGGTTACGGCGAACTAGAAGTAGTTATACAACCTATCAACGGTTACGGCGAACTAGAAGAACAATCACGAGGTTAAGGTAAGTAATCGAAATCCTAAGAACAACAAAACCCTAAATTCATAAAACCCTAGAAACCCTAAACCTAATCATGTTAGTTCTTGTTGTTATTGTTTGATTGCTTGTTTCATAACTGCTCACCATAATTAAACCCTAATTTAAATATCTAACCTAGACTAATTAAAATCAAAAACCTATTGCTTGAATTAATCCCGTGTCGATCGACGCTTAGTCTCTGTCGATCGACACTGCACCTTCTGCCCGAATCTGTTGTTTTAATTAAGTCGTGTCGATCGACACTAAGCACCCGTCGATCGACAGAGAACCTTCTGTCCGAATTTGGTTGCATGGTTTAAATTGATTCCGTTTGTTTGTTTGTTTGTATTGATTGATTGGTTTGATTGTTAATCCTGAACCTGAATCTGCATCATATTAACCGAACATGCCTTGCTTAAAATCCGAACATATTAAAATCAATCATCATCATAAACGGTTTAGAATTTGCTTGGTAGG
Source organism: Draba incana (assembly GCA_963576765.1). NCBI lineage: Eukaryota > Viridiplantae > Streptophyta > Magnoliopsida > Brassicales > Brassicaceae > Draba > Draba incana. The sequence goes on along the minus strand of OY755217.1, from coordinate 390,588 downwards.
TTTGCATCCTGAACATGTAGACACATTATGTTAGGTTGTTAGAAACATAAAACTTGTTTAATAAGCATCATGCATCCACGGCTTGTTTTGCATCATACGCCTGGACTTTAATTTTCATAATACTTAGAAAATAATTGAAGGAGATTTTGATCATGAGCAAGATGACTTGATAAACTATGAAACCTCATATTTGCTTAAGTGACAAAGTTGATTTCGATTTTCTGTTTTGTGTTTTGCTTGCATTTACGTTTTCTACTTTATGCTTTGGTTTTGTGTTATTGCTATTATTCAAACTTCATGGAATAAAAGGATGTTATTATAAAAGTCTCTAAAGATCCGATTATTACTTTCTTTTGAAGAATGAAAGATGATATGGATGTATTCGTTGTGGATAGTGGATCAAGCCACACGATTCTAAGAGATAAAAGATATTTCATTGATCTTACACTTAAAAGGGCAAATTTAACCACTATTGCGGGTATAGTAAATTTGATTGAAGGCCACGGCCAGGCCCATGTTTTATTACCTAAGGGCATGCATCTAGATATTTCTGATGCTTTATATTCACCCAGTTCAAAGAGAAGCCTATTGAGCTTTAAAGACATTCGAATGAATGGTCTTCATGTTGAAACTAAGGACGAAGGTAACAAAGAGTTCCTTCAAATCTTTGAAATTACCCAAGGCTATAAGAAAGTCCTAGAGACTATACCTGCCATTTCTGCGGGCCTTTATTGTGCTAAGATCAGAGTGATATAAGCAAATGCCATGGTAAACAAAGAATTTACCGAGAATTTCACTTTTTGGCATAACCGGCTTGGCCATCCCGGTTCTAACATGATGCAAAAGATATTAGCAAGTACTAATGGGCACACCTTGAAAGAAAGGAGAGTTATCCCAAAGAATCTCACGTGTGAAGCATGTTCACTAGGCCATCACCAGTTAAAGTAACTAAGGAAACAATAAATTTTCTGGAAAGATTACAAGGAGACATTTGTGGACCAATACACCCACCTTGTGGGACGTTTAGATATTTTATGGTCCTTGTTGATGCATCCACGAGATGGTCACATGTCTGCCTATTGTCCACTAGAAATTTGGCGTTTGCAAGATTACTTGCCCAGATAATACGGTTAAGGGCACACTTTCCAGATTTTCCTTTGAAAACTATACGCCTTGATAATGCTGGTGAATTCACGTCCCAAGCGTTTAATGATTATTGTATGTCCATGGGGGTAAGTGTCGAATATTCTGTGGCACATGTACATACACAAAACGGTTTGGCAGAATCGTTTATTAAACACATACAGTTAATAGCCAGACCGTTACTTATGAGATCAAAACTCCCGGTCTCAGCAGTTTTACATGCAGCAGAGCTAATTCGCATCAGGCCATCTAGTGAACACAAGTATTCCCCATTACAATTAATAATGGGTCAAGAGCCAGACATATACCATCTTAAGACATTCGGATGTTCCGTTTATGTGCCGATTGCACCACCACAGAGAACAAAGATGGGACCTCAAAGGAGGATGGGGATATATGTTGGATATGATTCTCCCACTATAATTAAGTACCTTGAGCCAACCACGGGTGATTTATTTAAGGCCAAGTACGCGGATTGTCATTTTGATGAATCCGTCTATCCAACATTAGGAGGAGCAAAATGATAAGCTGGTAAAGGAAATTACCTGGAATCAAACGTCCTTAAAATGACAAGATCCTCGGACTCAAGAATGTGAATTAAAAGTCCAAAAGATAATCCATTTACAAAAGCTAGCTAATCAATTGCCAGATTCCTTTGTTGACCCGAAAAGAGTTATTAAATCATATATACCAGCTGTTAATGCACCAATTCGTATTGATGTCCAAGAGGGACACAATCAAGTTGCTACAGAGTCTAAAACACACTTAAAACGTGGCCGGCCAATAGGTTCCAAAGATAAGAATCCTCGGAAAAGAAAGAAAGGTGTTGAAACTGTGGTTGAGGATGGAACCCCAGACATAACCGAACCGATAGTACCAAGCAATGAGACTCGGGACGCCGAGTTTCATGGTTCTGAAGTTCCTGATAATAATGAGATCTCAATAAATTATATTATGTCTGGAATACAATGGAATAGAAAGTGTGTGGAAATTGATGATATATTTGCATTTAAGGTAGCACTTGAACTTATGGATATAAGCGAGGATCTAGAACCCACGTCAATATATGAGTGCACTCAAAGTAAGGATTGGGCTAAATGGAAAGAAGCTATAAACGTGGAGTTAAATTCATTAAGGAAAAGGGATGTCTTTGGTCCAATAATTCGGACACCCTATGAGATTAAACCAGTTGGACATCAATGGGTCTTTGTGAGGAAAAGAAATGAACATGGTAAAATCGTGAGATACAAAGCACGGCTAGTTGCACAAGGATTCTCACAGAGACCATGAATAGACTATGAGGAGACATACTCCCTTGTGGTGGATGCTACAACTTTTAGATTCCTAATAAGTCTGGCCATAAGAGAAAATTTGGATTTGCGGCTAATGGACGTAGTAACCGCATACTTATATGATCCACTGGATAATTAAATTTATATGAGATTACCAGAGGGCTATAATAATGATCCCATTAGTCCATGTATTTTCATAAAGAAGTTTGCAAACAAAGGGTTTGTAATCATAGCAGTATATGTGGATGATTTAAACATCCTAGGAACCTCTGGAGAAATCGCCCAAACAGTTGAATACCTCAAGAAAGAATTTGAGATGAAGGACTTAGGAAAAACAAAGTTCTGTTTGGGATTACAACTTGAGTATATTAACGATGGAATCCTTGTGCATCAAATGGCATATACAGAAAACGTACTCAAGCGATTTAATATGGACCAATGTCACCCATTGTCCATCCCAATGGTCGTGAGATCTCTTGATCTAAAGAAAGATCCGTTTGGTCCTAAAAGAGACGATGAAGACATCCTTGGTCCCGAAGTGCCATATCTCAGTGCCATAGGAGCTTTAATGTATCTGGCGAGCCACACTAGGCCAGATATATGTTTTGCCGTGAATTTGTTATCTAGATTCAGCTCATGTCCAACCCAAAGGCACTGGGACGGGATTAAACATATTCTTCGTTACCTTCAAGGAATGAAAGACTTGGATTTATTTTATACTAACCAATCTAAAGATGGTTTAATTGGTTTTGCTGATGCAGGTTATCTTTCGGATCCACACAATGCTCGGTCTCAGACAGGTTATGTTTTTACTCATGGTGGAACGGCTATATCTTGGCGGTCAATGAAGCAGACTATTGCGGCTACATCATCCAACCATTCGGAGATATTGGCAATTCATGAAGCCAGCCGTGAATGTGTCTGGTTAAGACTAATGATCCAGCACATAAGAGTTGATTGTGGGATGACCGAAGGAAAGCAGGAGCCGACAGTTATATATGAGGACAACGCAGCATACATAGCTCAGCTTAAGGATGGATATATCAAAGGTGATAGGACGAAGCACATCTTGCCAAAGTTCTTCTTCACATCTGATTTGCAGAAAGCTGGAGAAGTCCAAGTGCAACAAGTACGGTCAAGTGAAAATTCGGCGGACCTATTCACTAAATCGCTTCCAACCTCAACGTTCAAGAAGCTAACATATCAGATTGGAATGCGTCGATTGAAAGACCTTCAGTGAGGTTCAGAACAGGGGGAGTAATACGTGTTGTACTCTTTTTCCTTCACCACGGTTTTGTCCCAATTGGGTTTTACTTGGTAAGGTTTTAATGAGGCAACATGCAAAGCGTATTACAAGCCCATTAGAGTTATGACATCCAAGGGGGAGTGTTATAAATCATAGTGGATTGTCATAACTAGTTCTGGCCCATTTACGGCCCATCTTTACTTAGTCTTTAGGGCCGGTTTAATGATTACTTGTTGAACAAGGATTTACTTATTATGTACTTTCCCTTTCCCTTTAGGAAAAGGAATTTCCTTTTCTCATGTATTGGTCCTTATATAAAGGATCCTTCCCTAATGAAATAACATACAATTTTCCCCATTCGATTCTCTTGATTCACAACAATCAATTTGTTTTCGACTTTTCGTGTTTTATTTTTTTACTTTGTTGAATCCATTTTTGCGAAGAAATTTCTGATCGCGAAGTTCCGATTTGAAACGGTCGTCGGAGATTTCGATTTTGATTCGCTCATGGTTGAATTTAGTGTTTCATCTAAAATTCCGGCCACTTTATCCGTAATTCCGGCCGATGTTCGTCGCAATCTCTCCGATGAAGTCTATGAGAAGCGAAGAAACGGAGCTCTTGATGTATATAAACTTTGCCTCTTATAGTTTTAGAATTTTTGCTCTTTCATTATTGATGATGATGATGATGATGATGCATATAACATTTCCCATTTTAATTGTAGCTTGAGTATATTACGAAGAATTTAACTTCTGCCGGTGACCATGACAAAATCTCAAAAATCATTGATGCGTTAATTGAAGAATTTGCTAAATCCCCTGAATCTAATCACCGAAAGGTGTTTTTACTTATTTAGGGTTTTTGGATTTATTGGAACATTTTGTTTCTTTGAATAGGGTGGTCTTATTGGTTTAGCTGCTGTAACTATTGCTTTATCTTCAGAATCTGCTCAACAATATCTTGAGGTATGTGAATCATACACTATTAACACATAATTGAATCTGTTCATTATTATAATCATCTATGGTATTAGTGTACTTTCTAATTATTTGGTTTTGATTCTTGGTATGTGAAGCAAATAGTGCCACTTGTTATTAACTCCTTTTCTGATCAAGATAGCCGAGTTCGGTATTACGCTTGCGAAGCTCTCTATAACATTGCAAAGGTAGAGACTTTTTGTACGTTGTTTGATTTATTCTTCTATGTGTTTATTGCCATTCATGTAACATCGTTGTCATTTTTTGTGTCGTTTTGCTATAGGTCGTGAGACGCGATTTTGTTGTTTTGTTTAATCAAACTTTTGATGCTTTATGCAAACTCTCAGCAGATTCTGATACTAATGTTCAAGATGTTGCTCGTCTTTTAGATCGCCTCGTTAAGGTATGAGTAGTTTTTTTTCTTATACACGGAGTTGTATATCGATTTTGGTCATATGCTCATTAGAGTTATTTATACATTGTGGCATTGTGGAATAGGATATTGTGTTGGAAAGTGATCAGTTCAGGTGTGTTGCTTTGTTTCTGCTACTTTTAGAGACTTGAATAGCCATTTGATTCCACTTGTACTTGGTATTTTGGTTTTTGTAGTGTTGAGGAATTCATACCTCTGTTTCAAGAACGCATGAACGATTTGAACCCTTGTGTTCGAGAATTTCTGGTAGGATGGTATATTGTTCTAAACAGTGCTCCAGACATTGATATGCGCAAGTTCCTACCAGACTTTATCTATGGTAATTGCGGTTTTTGATAACTTGAGCTAGATATATACGACTTTATTCAAATTCGTGATGGAAACTTCGCTATGGACAGATACAGAACATCCTCGACTAGATGATCAAGAGTCAAGACTGTGAGACAGAATCACGCAATCTCCTAACGAATGGTCCGTGATGGGTTCGCCGGTTTCTCTCTTTCTTTTTTCTTCGGTATTTGTAATGTTGAGGACTCGAGACGTACTGTTTACCTTGGGCTCCTAAATCAGATTTGTTGATATGTTCATTTAGGTTGGACAAACCAAGCAAGGATTGATCGTTTACAGTCATTGTTTAAGTTTAAAGAACAATGATTTTACTTGTGTTAACCAAAAGATGATATGAAATTCCCCCTCTTGTAACACTAGTATGGAGTACGGACTAATTTGATATGCTCTCCCATTTATTCATGTATTGTCAATCTAATTCTTCGATTTGATTTGACTTACTTCGATGTGGAAGCCCAGTGGTCAAGGGTTTAAAGGCTTCTACACCTGGTCGGGGGTTCGAATCCCAGATAAAACAAATTCTTGCAAATTAATGGAGGGCACTTTTCAGAAGCTTTGGAGTCGTCCAGGGAGACCATGTCTATCGTTGGGGATGTCGTACATCAGAGCCGTTGGTCGGAGAGAGTCTATCCATCATGGAAGATGTCGTATATGCAGAACTGTTCATCGGGGAGAGCTTGTCCATCATGGAAGATGTCGTACATGGAGAGTTGATTCATCATGGAGGCCTATGTAGAAGTTGTTCACCCTAATTGCAAAGACAACATGCAGTGGAATATCATCAAAATAGGATTAGGTCAAATTGATCAAATTAGTCTAGCGATGATTGTAATCTCGATTTGATTTACTTATAATTTTTTTTTTGTCACAAAAATTCATTTAGTAATTTGCTGAACGAGTAACATAAGTAAAAACAATTGAATTAAAAAAATAGAGTCAAGTCTCGAATATCTTCAAGAATGGCTTGAATCTCGTTGTGAGCATCCCCCGAGTTGAGGAGCAAGACTGGATGATATTTATATGGAAATCAATTAGTATTATGTTTTCTAGAAAAAAGATACAAATACAATTCTAGAAGGAAAGGGCAAAAGATACAAATGAAAAAAACATTGCATTTAGAAGAAGAAGTGAAACGAGACCGTTTTAAAGTGATAAAGGCACTTGAAGCTTGTGACACATAAAGAAAGTAAAGTTCATTGTAGGTTGGTTTTATTTTGATTTGGTGGAATGGTTCAAAAATTCAAAGAAAAGGAAGTCTGACAAGCAAGGGAAGAAATAGTAAGATAGCTAGCTGTGGTTTTGAGTTGTTTGAGTTGTGTTTCATTGTTGTTTAGTTCAATTATCTTTTGAGATCTTTTGAGTTGTGTTTCATTGCTGTTTAGTTCAATTATCTTTTGAGATTTTTTTAGTTGTGTTTCATTGCTGTTTAGATCAATTATCTTATGCTCGACAAAGTTTATGTTTTGTTTCCAATCATAAATATTTGTTAGAAATATTGAAGTTGCCTCGCCCTCAATTTGTTGTTGAATTTGTTGATTAGTATGTATTTTTTTTTTCTTGGTTTTTTTAGTTGATCATTTGGCTTTGGAAGTCCTTTCCGAGGATTGCTATTCATTAGCAATAGACCTCCTGCAACTAAATGCTCCTTTAATAGAAACACTTATGGAGAGGAATGCAACTACCCTCAATGAAGTACTCGAGGATAGTACATGAAGATTTACAGATGCAGAGAAAGATGTCGTGAAGAACGCCCTGAAAGAGAAAGCTGATGCTTTGCGCTTCTTGCGGTTAAGAAAATCAGGAACCGACCAGACACATTAATATCAAAATCAACGGAGAGAAAAGCTTTATTTAGACTCTCTACACAGATAAAAGAGTATTGTGGGTGTCGAAACCAACACAATTAAACTTGTAAGGATTCGTGAGGGGAATTTAGAGATTTCTATGTTAACTAGGGATCACAAGAGATTGAGAAAGAGTTGTGTTTATTGCTATGTAAAAGTTGAGTACAGAGCTTGTGTATGAAAAATTGCGGATCCCCTTAGGGTTTGTACAAAAGAAGTATATATAGCTTTCCTAAGTCGGTTAAGCCTCCTAAGTCTTCGCGGAGTCGGTTGCACCAATGTGGGCTTCGTGTCTGGACCGGGCTTCAGGCTGTTGCTGGGCTGGAGTCTGCGCTGGAGAAGCTGGCTTCGGTCACGAGGAGAAGCTGGCTCCGTCGTGCCAAACCTGTCTTCACTCGTGAAGTCTTGTGCGGCCCTCTGCCTTGCCCAGACACCTTCCATGGCTACCTGCTTTGCTCCGCGTGAAGATCTAGGTGCTTTTTCGCCTTCTTCATCGAGTATCCGGAGAGTCATTTCTTTAGTCGTCTTGTCTTCGGATGTTAATGTTGAGCGGGTGAATACCGACCCCAACAGTTAGCCCCCCAGCTCGGTAGTGTTAGAGATAACGGTGCCGAGTTAAAAGATGTGTTGGATATCAGCATTACCGTTCGAAGTAAAGGTGTTCGCATATCCCACAGTAGTAGAAAGTGACTTTATGAGAGAGGTTTTAAGACTCTATAGGTGTTGTGAAGATTTTAAGACTTCGTGCTTCCTCTGTCGAAGTTGCTGCGTTTTCTGCAGAAAAGACTTTTTCTTTTTCTCTCGAAGATTTTAAGACTCCGTGTTTCCTATGGAGGTTTTAAGACTCCGTGTTGCGATTGCTAATGTCAATAACGTTTCCGGGTAATAGCAAAGCGATTTTCAGAGGGAAGAGTGTTGTGTTCTTTTGAAATGCATTCGGGACCCATTTGGTGAGGTTACATTAAATCAAACCGACCCCAAGGTGCAGCTAATTAAATTAGCTAAGTTATGCTCGATATAGTGACAAGGTAAATTTGATTGGAGCTTGATTACGACGAGGTGACACCGAAGTCGAATAGAGAGGTCGACTTTGTCTAGCCACAAAGTGATACCAAAGTGAAGTTACCGTCGAAGAGGATGAAGTTATTCTGTGAATGGAAACGTTGATTCAAACGAGCCTTGAGGCAGGTTGATTCGGCGAAAACCGTATCGACCCCAAGGCAGAGATTGTAATCTTGACGAGACCACTTTGACGCTGAAGTCAATTTTAAGAAGATGATGAAGAGGAGTATTACGGTGATTTGGGTAAGATGTGACCGCAAAGTGAGGTTGTGCTCTAGTGAGAAAAACTTGACCACGAGGTAGTTTCTAGAGGAGATGACGCGGTCTCTGTAAGTGTGGTAGATCACCCTGGATCCATAAAACCAATTGTTTGTGTATAGGTGAGCTAGGTGTTGTGGAGCAAACCACACTTGATAGTGGTGGATTGGTGGTGCCGTTGTGTTAAGATGACGGTGTCGCCGCGGCCTCAACTCGAACCGATCCCACGGTCGCGGTTCTGGACGAAACCGACTCCTCGGTCGCAATTTTGTGCGAGTCTGAAACCGTGATTGTGTGATCATACCATCGTCCGATCGCGTGGTCGCGCCTCCGACCGACCGCGTGGTTGCACCTTCGACCGAGCACGTGGTCGCGCCTTTAACTTCATGTGGGATTGAACCTGTGGTTGCATCCAGGCGGGCCGATCGCGTGGTCGTGCCGATTGCATCGCCGGGTCAAACCGACCGCGCAGTCGCGTTGCAGCGACATACTCTCTGATTCCCGGCTCTGGCATGAGGGCTTTTGCGCTGGCGAAAGCCAAAGTTGCTGAGGTTTGATCTCTCTCCCTCCTTGTTCTTTGCTTTACTTCCTTTGGTTTTGACAACATTCTTTATGCAGCTCTCCACTCAGCTGGATCACATGGCCTTTTGTTTTGAGGAGGACTCTTGCTCTCGTGACAATGAGCTTAGCGAGGCCAAGAAGGCCAACGTTGAGCTCACTGAGAGGAACCGAGCCTTCGAGGACGATGTTGCTTCTGTGAAGAGGAGATCAGAGGAGTTGAGTGGAAAGTTGTCAAAAGCATCTTCGAGGCATGTGGAGGACAAGGAGGAGATTGCATTGCTTAGGAGTATGTTAGTGGAGGCTGAGGATCTCAGGGATACTTGGATTGAGGAGGTCGTTGCTAAGGCCAAGGATGAGGCAGCTCGTAGCTCTGCTACTCGGACCAGACAGGTCGCCAGGTTACTTGGTGGGATTGGAGGAGCAGCGAAAGACACCATGCTGGACCTTGCTGAGATCGATGCGAACCTAGAGTTCATCGAGCGTCTTCGCGAGCCTGACGGACTGACTTTGGGTGCCGCAGAGAGGCTCTTGGTTGAGAGGAAGATCCCGATCTATAAAGCTCGTGACGTGTCTGATGAGCTTGTCTCTGGCGTGAGGCAAGCCTTAGAGATCCCAGAGGACGCTGGTGTAGCTGATGAGGACGACGAGTGATCATTCCTCTTCGTTCATGACTTAGTTGATTTGTAGTCTTTTTATGACTTTTGTTTCTGAAAACCTTTGTTGTATTTGATAATCCCGGTTGTAGCATTGGATGGTTTGTATCCTTGCTATTATTTTGGATCCTCGCATTGTGGAGAATGCGGGATGACTTTGTAGCTTTTGTTCATGGTGAACCTTGATGGTTTCAGATTCAGGCACTTGGTTTAGATGTTGTTGATGTTGTTCCTATACTTAAGAATTCTTTGAGCTGTTTATGCGTTTCTGTCATGTGTTTGCCGACATTGACGTTGGGCTTCCCGAATGGGGCTTTGTTTGCTCATGAATGAGGCTTTGTTTGCTCATGCATGAGTCTTTGTTTGCTCATGAATGAGGCTTTACTTGCTCATGAATGAGGCTTTGCTTGCTCATGAATGAGGCTTTGTTTGCTCATGAATGAGGCTTTTGTTCGGTCATGGATGAGGCTTTATTGAGGCTGTGAAAACGCAAATGCGCTCACGCCCTTTATCTGCCAACGTTGTTGTTGGGCTTTGCAGAATGGTGCTGCTCTTCTAGACACGTCTGTCCGAGAGCAAGTTCACCTTGTATTTGACCAGAGTGCGTCTTGGGTTTCTGAATGACACGTTCAGGGTATAATTCGAACGGAGGTCATTAGCAGCTGCATTTTACCAACGACGTTTGCTGGGTTTCTGAGTGATCAGTTGGCTTGACCCAATACTGAACACTGGTACTTATATAGCGCGCTGTATCCGTTGTGGATGTCATTGTGTTCATATTTCCACACTATTGTTGTGGCCAGCAGCAATAAATGCAGAACGACTCTACTCGATTAAAGTTTTGATCAGTCCATAAAAGACAAGTTGTTCTCATGATGAGTGTTGTGGCGAGTGTTTGTGATTGACGATGATGTTGTCAATGATTTTATCAAGGAGTGGCGTACGGGTACCCCACTCCCCCCCTTTTAGACGAAAGAGGGAACTGAAGTCGTCTAGAGACTGGTGAGAACACTCACTCCCCCCCCCCTAAGGCGGAGGAGATCATGCGAGCTCGTCCGGAACGAGACTAAAATGAAGAGTGGAATCCCCCCCCCCCTTTGTGATGGAGGGGGGGGGGGAGGGGGGGCAACTGAACCTGTCTGAAGACAAGCTGCCTACGTACCCTTTGCAGGGATCAAGTCGCCTCGTAGTTCATTTGGTGGAGTAGACTAGCGCTAGTACTTCTTCAAGTGTTTGGCATTCCAAGAGTGAAGGATTGGAGTGCCAGACATGGTGGCGAGTTCTGCTGTGTTCTGAAACACCTCACGGAGGACCAAGTCACCTATGGAGAAACGCCTTTCCCTGACTCTGGAGTTGTAATATCTTGATGCTCCGCTCTGAGTCTTTGCCGTGCTGGTGCCGTAGTCGCTGCAGATGCGTTTTGCATCCATGAAGTGAGATAGGCGTATCGACAAGTCTGCAAGGTGGACTTGAGTATTGACGAGCCCATGAGGTGAAGAAGTCGAGATGGTGGGAGACGGAGCTTAATTTTGAGGTCGGTGAATCCTTTTTTTGATGAAGGTCAACCTCGTGCTTAAGCGAGCCCGCAAGGTGAGCTTGTGGAGAGGCTTGAGCTCACGTGCACGATTTGATTTGGAGATCAGATTACAAGGTGGTTGCTTTCAATTGGCGAAGTGGGTGAGTTGACTTGGTGTGAGGTTCCGCGAGTGGACTCGGCGAGTGAGGTTGCGAGCTCGATCGTGAGGTGCGAGCTTGCGGCATAAGTTGAAGACGAGCGCGAGCTCGAGGTGGAGTTAGTTGAAGGCGAGTGCGAGCTCGAGGTGGAATGTCGATGGCAAGGTGAACGGGTGCTACGAGCTTGCGTCGGTAGATCGGGCTCGCAGACTTGGGATTCAATCAAGGAGGTTGATTAGGAGAGAACGAGCTCGCAGATTTTTTAAGACATCGAATTCGCAGAGCTTGTTGGTCGTTGAAGTTGATTGATTGAGTGTTAACTTGAGCTCGGCAAGGTGGACGAGCTGGCTTTGTCAGTGAGGTAGGCGAGTCGTACGAATTGGATCGGTCTAGCTCGGGGGTGTTTGTTCGCCGTGATTGCGAACAACCTTGGTGATTTGTTGTGTAGGTGAGCTGAATTTATGCAAGAGAGAAGTGGTGTTGATTTTGAGCTTGCAAGGTCCGTATTGCGTCGCCGCGAGCTTGCAAAGTGGTTGCTAAACCGTGAGACTTGATCCGGTTGGTACGACAAGGTGGAGTTGTAGCTGCGAGTCGGTTCAGTCAAGCTTCCAAGGTGAACGAGTCGACCCACTGCGCGGTGAACGAGTCAAGCTCACAAGGTGGACGAGTCAACCCACTAACAAGGTGATCTTGGTGAGGAGACACGGCTGTAAGGTCGAGGTGAAGCTCGAGGCGAAGCGAACAAACCGACTTATGGCGAGCTTGCATCACCTAATTGATTTGATCTTGGGAAGATCTTGCGAGGCAAGTCTGAGCTCGCACCGTTGCTCCATGGTTACTATGAACCCGCAGGTCCGTGATTCGGTGAGGTGTCATGCTTACGAGCTACCTCAAGCAGGGATTATGCTTGTGTTGTTAACTTGATTCGGAGGTGGGTCTAAGCTTGTATGACAATCTCTGCAAAATGAAAAGAGAAAAATAGCAGCGAGTTAGGCGAGTTGACTCAGTCGAGTCGCAAAGCTACAAGATTGAATTTTAGAGATTGCAAGGTAGAGAGAGAGATTCTGCGATCTAGCAGGGTAGTTTGATTTGTCAGTGAGCTCGATTCGATGGTGACGAGGTCGCAAGGTTGAACGAGAGATGTTGAGCTTGCGGGCTATCGTGTGAAATGAGTATGTTATCGTAGAAGCGAGCTTGCCCTGTTGACGCTTGATTTTCTAGGTCTTGATTGAGAATTTCGAAGCTTGCAGTGCCGAAAACGAAGCCGATTTGAAGCAAATTAGAGCTCGCAGGTTGACTAAGTGAGCTCACGAGTTGACTCGGTGAGTTTGCGAGTTGGCTCAGTGAGCTCGCGTCTGCCGGTTGATTTGGTTTCAAGGAGAGGAATTGGCGAGGAGGAGCTCGGCGAGGAGGAGCTCGGAGAGGAGAAGCTCGGCGAGGTAATGGGACGTTGGTCCGGTGAGGAGGAGAGCTCATGCGTTCGGGAAGTTAGCTTGTTGCATCGTCGAATTAGTGAAGTTGAATCCGAAGAAGAGAAGATTGTTTGGCCTTGCCACGATGCTCTTGTTGTCAAAGTTGATCCTACAGCGAGGTGGAGTATGGTGGCGAGGTCGCCAGGTCATGAGATCGGCTGCGAGGTTGGCAAGGCAGACGAGTTGGCTTGGTCGGAGAGATGGATTTTTGAGCCAAAATTAATGTTTCTCCTGATTTTTCATAGTTTAGGCAGAGGCGAGGTTGATTCGAAGCTGCGGCGAGGTAGATTTTTGGAACCCTTGTAAACTGACAAGGTCGACTCCAGTTCCGGCGAGGTAGACCGAGGTGGGCTGAGTTGATGGAGCGAGGAACTTTGCGAGGTGAGAACGAGTTGATTGAATTTGGGCCTAAAACTTTGTTTTTTTTTTAAGCCCATCAACGAGTTGTTACGAATCTCCGATCCCTTTGTCTGTTTCCTATCACCTTGCGGGTTGAACCGTGGTTTTTACTGGCAATTTCTGAGCTCACAGCCCCTCTATTCACCTCACTTCCCTTGCGGGTCTGCGATGTGTGAGGTTGACAAGCCTGGTAACGACGAGACCAATTTTGAGCTATTGTAGGGTGACGACAAGAAGCTTTCAAGTGAATTGTTTTATCCAAGATCAGAGATTTTAGCCCTCGCGATGTTCTCAGCAAAAGGCGTGTTCTGTACTTTCTCCAGCACGTAGGCGACCCCAGGAGCCTTTCCCGTGCTTCGGTACATCTCCAGCTTGGTAGTCCGCAGATCGGGGACGACCTGATCTAACTGGGCTTTCAGCGTAGTCTCCGTGATAGCCGTCAGGTTGCCAGCAGCGCGAGGCGCGGTGTTCTCCACGGAGTTCTCTATTGCCTCGTCGTTCCTGTGAGACGAGGACCCTTTGCTGCTCATGATGTTACTTCCTGACATCCTGACGGTGTTGCGAAACCCTAGCTTTCGTGAGTCAGAAACTCTCTGTTCCCCTTAGTCGGCGCCAAATTGTGGGTGTCGAAACCAACACAATTAAACTTGTAAGGATTCGTGAGGGGAATTTAGAGATTTCTATGTTAACTAGGGATCACAAGAGATTGAGAAAGAGTTGTGTTTATTGCTATGTAAAAGTTGAGTACAGAGCTTGTGTATGAAAAATTGCGGATCCCCTTAGGGTTTGTACAAAAGAAGTATATATAGCTTTCCTAAGTCGGCTAAGCCTCCTAAGTCTTCGCGGAGTCGGTTGCACCAATGTGGGCTTCGTGTCTGGACCGGGCTTCAGGCTGTTGCTGGGCTGGAGTCTGCGCTGGAAAAGCTGGCTTCGGTCATGAGGAGAGGCTGGCTTCGGCCACGAGACCGAAGCCAGGGTCGGCTTCGTCGTGCCGAACCTGTCTTCACTCGTGAAGTCTTGTGCGGCCCTCTGCCTTGCCCAGACACCTTCCATGGCTACCTGCTTTGCTCCGCGTGAAGACCTAGGTGCTTTTTCGCCTTCTTCATCGAGTATCCGGAGAGTCATTTCTTTAGTCGTCTTGTCTTCGGATGTTAATGTTGAGCGGGTGAATACCGACCCCAACAAGTATGTACCAATCTATGAGTCGCTTGTGAGAATCGTGGAATATTTAGAGGACCCAAGTGACTTTGAGTTATACATATACTACTTAAGAGTTTTACAACAAGAAAAGAAGAATAAAGAACTTCTAGAAGAACAAGAAAACAGGAAAAAGCAGGAAAATAAGAATTACTGTGTTTCACAGAGACTAGCTCTGAGCCAGCTTGAGCAGAGGCTTGGTGGGTCACAAGCTTGCTGCTTCCTGTTTGATCACTCCCTAACGAAAGAGAATTGTTGCTTCCTGTTTGATTAGGTATTTGAGCAAATGCAAAGTCTGTACAAACTTGAAACCAAAAAGCTGAATGAAGAATATTATTTCTTTGTTGAGAAAATTGAAGCAGAAGAGTATATTGTCTTAACTCGTTATTTCCTTATTTCTACGTTTTTAATCATGTTTAAGATTAATAGTAGAGTGAAAACTCTATAAATTAATAATGTTGGGCGAACAGTATTTTATTAATTTATAGAATTATTACTTTATAAAAAATACTAATTACACCAAAAAACTAATTTGGGAGCAGAAAAATTTATTGATTTATCAAGTTATTGATTTATCGAGTTTCTAGTGTATATACATGGATTTTGTAGAAGAATCCTGTGGGAAACAATGGCCTCATCGGCCTATCAATGAGCCGGCTATAGAGCGTTTCATGTTTACTTGTGTTAATCAGTGTTGATATGATTTCACGAGTAGTTAAAATCACTTGCGTTAATAAGTGTTGATATGATTTTATGTTCCCCTCTTTGTGACACTACGACTAATAAGATATGTTTCCCTAAATATTCTTGTATTCTCAATCGTAGTTCTACGATTTGATTTACTTATGAAATTTCATGAGTAATTTAGTGGTTTAAGCTAAATGAATAAGGTAAATTACCAAAATAATACCACTCTCTTAAATATCAGTGATCACGCACTTTTCATTGTGCCTCTGTCTATTTTTTTTTCATCTTTGAAAACATCACTTGTGTGTTGATTATTAAATATAAAAATATATCCACTAAGGATTAAAGAAGCAAAGGAGAGAAAGAAAAAAAAATTACAAAAAGCGAAACAATTTTTTTTTTCTTTTACAATAATCAGAAAATTGTTTTCCCCGGAAATCGAATTCAGGGAAACCGAGTAACTGGTAGCCACAGATCAGTTCTTCGTTCTTCACCAGATCTGAATTTTCGTTTTTGTGAATCCATTTTGCGATCGCGAAGAGGGAATTTGAAGCGGTCGTGATTTTGGGGGAAGAAGACGAGCTAGGTCGTCGGAGATTTTGATTTTGATTCCGATAAGGTTGATTTTGGCGTTGGTGTTTATCATCGGACATGTCGGACGCTCTTTCTGTGATTCCGGCCGCTGTTCATCGCAATCTCTCCGATAAACTCTATGAGAAGCGGAAAAATGCAGCTCTTGATGTATATATCTCTTGGGGTTTTTGGATTTCATTTTTCTGAGAATGATGATGATGTTGATGTATATTAATTTTTCCAATTTCATTTTGTAGCTTGAGAATATTGTCAAGAGTTTAACTTCTGCTGGTGACCATGATAAGATCTCGAAAGTCATTGAAATGTTGATTAAGGAATTTGCTAAATCTCCTCAAGCAAATCATCGAAAGGTTTGCAAATTTTCATCGATTTTTTTTTTTTACTTTAGATTCAATGGTTTTTCGATTTATTGTTTTCTTTGAATAGGGTGGTCTTATTGGCTTAGCTGCTGTAACAGTTGGTTTGTCTTCAGAAGCTGCTCAATATCTTGAGGTATATATATATATATATATAGACTGTGAATTATAACACATAGTTAATATGTTCATAGCAAGATAATGAATGTTATGTTTACTATAATCCATCTATGGTATTAGTGTACTTTCTTTCTTTGATTATAGGCTAATTGTTTCCTGTTTTGATTCATGATACGTGAAGCATATCGTGCCACCTGTGATTAACTCCTTTTCTGATCAAGATAGCCGAGTTCGGTATTATGCGTGTGAAGCTCTCTATAATATTGCAAAGGTAAAGACTATCCTAGTAATATATGCGGTTTGATTATTTTCCTATTTGTTATTGGCATTCATGTATCATCGGCTTTTTTGTCTGGTTTACCTACTACAGGTTGTGAGAGGCGAGTTCATTATTTTCTTCAATCAGATTTTTGATGCTTTATGCAAACTCTCAGCAGATTCTGATGCCAATGTCCAAAGTGCTGCTCATCTTTTAGATCGACTCGTTAAGGTATGAGTAGTTTTTGGTACACAGGAGTGTTATATTGATTTTAATCATTTGCTGATTAGAGTTATACCTTGTGGAATAGGATATTGTGACGGAAAGTGATCAGTTCAGGTGTGTTAAGTTTAGTTTTTTATTTCTCTGAATCAAAACAACTCTGTTACTATTAACTTTAAAGAATTGACTCAACATTTGGTTCCACTTATCTGCCATTTGGATTTTGCAGTATTGAGGAATTCATACCTCTGTTAAAAGAACGCATGAACGTTTTAAACCCTTACGTTCGACAATTTCTGGTAGGATGGATCACTGTTCTTGACAGTGTTCCAGACATTGATATGCTTGGGTTTCTGCCAGACTTTCTTGATGGTACTTGCAGTTTATATAACTTCAGATATATAGATATATATGACATTATTCAAGTTAAGCTATTTAGGCTGAACTAGTTTGTTTATAACTTTTCAGGGCTATTCAATATGTTGAGCGACTCTAGTCATGAAATACGACAGCAGGCTGATTCAGCTCTTTCAGAATTTCTTCAGGAGATTAAAAATTCACCAGTAAGATTTCTGTTGTGTCCTGGTTTCAAGGACTAAGCAGGTCAAAAACCCTGCTATGAAATCCCTTTTCAGTCTGTTTTCCTGTACTTTTCTCTTTTCTTGTTAGTAAGTGTGTTTCTTTAAGGTTTCATTGGGTAAATTTCTGAGTGGAGCAATGTTACTGTTGAAAGTCTGTAGATTATGGTCGTATGGCTGAAATACTGGTGCAGAGGGCTGCTTCTCCTGATGAATTCACTCGATTAACGGCCATCACATGGGTAAGCAGAAAAAATCATGCTTCTGCCTGGCCTCTTACTTTGACTTTTCGGGAGATTCATATGCTCAGATTAGGTGTCTTTTAAATAATTTTTTTACTGTTGTAGATAAACGAGTTTGTAAAACTTGGGGGTGACCAGCTTGTGCGTTATTATGCTGATATTCTTGGAGCCATCTTGCCTTGCATATCTGACAAAGAAGAAAAAATCAGGGTGGTAAGTTTGGTTCCACCTCCTTAATGATGGAAACTGTAGGCTTCGTATGCAAATTTTCACTTTATTTGTGTTTATTTTATTTGCATAAGGTTGCTCGTGAAACTAATGAAGAACTTCGTTCAATCCATGTTGAACCCTCGGATGGTTTTGATGTTGGGGCAATTCTCTCTGTAGCAAGGAGGTTAGTTTTGCCTATGTCTTTGTTTTTTGGTTCTTTTGAGTGCTATCAATGTTTGCCTGTTTTTGTGATTTCTGAGTTTTTGCATCTACCAGGCAGCTATCAAGTGATAATGAGGCTACTCGAATTGAAGCGTTGAATTGGATATCAACACTTTTAAACAAGCACCGAACTGAGGTGAAGACTGGTTTTTGTTTGGCATCTTCTTTTTCAAATGACCCCTTTTGTTCATCGCTTTATAGCTAAATTGGTAATGTTGTAACAGGTTTTGTGCTTCCTGAATGACATATTTGACACCCTTCTAAAGGCACTATCGGATTCTTCTGATGACGTAAGATTTACTTCCCCGAGTGTTTCTTTGGTGAATATTATGTTACATAGGTCTGGTTTTGCCTAGTAACAAACTTTCTGATATTGAACTGTCTGGACTTCAAAATATATATCATAGGTGGTGCTCTTGGTTCTGGAGGTTCATGCTGGTGTAGCAAAAGATCCACAGCATTTCCGCCAGCTCATTGTCTTTCTAGTCCACAATTTTCGGGCTGATAATTCTCTTTTGGAAAGGTTAGTCCCATCTTATAATCTGCCTTAAAGTATCCGGAAAGAACATATTATTTAGGTTGGTCAAAACATATTGGTTTTAGGCGTGGTGCCCTTATCATCCGGAGACTGTGCGTACTTTTGGATGCCGAAAGAGTATATCGAGAGCTCTCAACTATACTTGAGGGAGAGGATAATCTTGACTTTGCTTCAACCATGGTTCAGGTATGTATTTCTCCTTTCCCAGAGTTCTTTGATTAAGGAATCTTTTAAGGCCAATACAGTTAGATGATGGTTTTGTTTGCATGCTTTGTACGGCTCTTTGTGATTCGGTAATAACTAGACTGTCCTTTTTCTTTTTCTTTTGTTTGATGTTTCAGGCATTGAATTTGATTTTGCTTACATCCCCGGAGTTATCTGAACTAAGAAGTCTTTTAAAAGGTTCACTAATCAATCGCGAAGGGAAAGAACTTTTTGTTGCCTTGTACGCTTCATGGTGCCATTCACCCATGGCAATCATAAGCCTCTGCTTATTAGCTCAGGTAAATACAAAAACAAAAAAAAAAGTACTTTTGTTGTATATTTCTTAAAAATAATTATGATTGTTCACTATCCAATAATATTGAACATATAACAGGCTTATCAGCACGCGAGTGTCGTGATTCAATCACTGGTAGAGGAAGATATCAACGTCAAATTCCTAGTACAGCTTGATAAATTGATCCGGCTTCTCGAAACTCCAATCTTTACTTACCTTAGATTGCAGGTTTGTCATATTTATCTCAAACCAAATAGTTGTGTCTCTTTTATCTGGCTTCTTCTTTTCATTGCCATTGAAACGTTTTCTCCTTTGCAGCTTCTTGAACCAGGAAGATACACATGGTTGCTGAAAACACTGTATGGTCTTCTAATGTTACTTCCTCAGGTAAAAAAAATTTGAAAAGAACCACGCTTCTTCGGTTTATCCAAAGTTGACGGTTCTTGATATTTCCTGGGTCTTTTATTTTGGTACGCAGCAAAGTGCGGCGTTTAAGATACTTCGGACAAGACTCAAAACTGTCCCAACGTACTCATTCAGTGGTGGAGACCGAGAACGAGACCAAATCAGCAGAACATCTTCAGTTCCTTTCCCTCAGTATATGCATCATCAGGAGGATGGTGACGTAGAAGACAATAAGATGAACAGTTCTCACCAAGGAATCAATTTTACTGCACGGCTACAACAGTTTGAGAATGTACAGAATCAGCATCGTGGGCAGGCAAAGACTAACGTGAACTACTCTTATAACAGTTCCTCTTCTTCTACATCAAAGGTACACACAACACATTTTCATCTTTGATTGGTAAACAATCATTTTCCATCTCATTGTGCTTTAATTTGATGTGTTAGGAGGTGAGGAGATCCGAAGAACAACAACAGAGACCACCACCTTCCTCGACAGCATCATCAATCGCAGACAACACTCGACCTCCATCAAGATCCTCAAGAAAAGCCCCCGGTCAGTTACAGCTTTAACCACCTCGTCATAACAAGTATAATAATATCCATTCCCGACATCTTCATCATCTTCTTCGTGTGGACACCTCCGATCCCTTTTGTCTCCTGTAAAATTGTATATCTCTCTCTCTTTTTAGTAACTCGGCAAGTTTCCATCTCGAGGAACTTGTCGAAAAGCCTACGGCCGTGTCCATCCTCTCTCTGTCGGGTTTTTTTTCATTTACGAGTGATGATTCAGTCTTCTTACCTTTCTTTTTTACTTTCTTGAATTTGTTTCATTGTTGTTCTTTATTTCTCTCAAGGGCGTTTTAAATATTACCTTTGTGGATGTAAGAAAAAGAAGAAAAAAAAGTCATTATCATGTGGTTTTGTGTTTGTTTTTTTTATAACTGGAAAACCACATGAGAGCAGAAAAATGGTTTGTAGAGATTCACTGACTTATTGGATATTTTTATGTTGTATATGCACATTTTGATTCTCCTTCTGCAATTTTCTTGCTCATTCATTCCTATGATTTCTGATTTTTAAATTGTTCATCTTATTTTTAGCTATATGAGTCTAATTCACTAGTTGTCTAATATATAGCAAAATATTAGAAAACAAAATGAACAAGCTTTTAGATATTTTTCGTTACAATTATCAACTTTACTGCTCCTTCAACTATATGATAGAGATACCAAAAGACACATTTTACTTCGTAGAACAATAATCGACTTTATTGCTATTTTCATTGTATGATAATACCATAAATATTTATTCTTATATCTTTTCTTCCTAAGAATACATTACAAGACAAACTTCCGTGGGAAAATGAAGAAGAAGATCACTGTCCACTATACAAGACTGACCCAAATGCTTCTTGTGAGAGAGAGAGATTGATGCTTCAAAGAGCAATAATCTTTTCGAAATCTGATTCATCTTCAAAATCCGAAACATGAGCCGAGTAAGACCACGAAAACGATTTACTCCCACTCCCTCTTCTAATCCGTCTCTGCGAATCCCCGCTTCTAAAACGCTGCCGAAACACGAAATAACACATACTCGCTAATGTCCCGACCAAAATCGGCGCTCCAAGCAATGTTATGGTAATCGCCATCCACGAATTCCCTTTTCCAACTACCGTAAACGAAATCGCTAAAAACGCTCCAAACGTACAAGCACAAGCCGCCCACATTAGCTTATTCACCACTGACACAACTTTCTTTTGCGCACGCGTGTCCCACGCGACCAACGTTATCTGAACCACCACGACCGCTAACGATATAAACAGCGATGTTGCGTTTAAAAGACAGAACACGCGAAATCCTGTTCTTCCTGCGATATGTGCTTTCCCCGCCTGTGACCCGTCTGTGAAATACTGACCGGGTAAGTTGAATATCGCTAAAAACGCAATCGACGCAAACAGAACAGCCACGACCGTTATCGAATTAGTCGTGTTCTGAACCGCTTCTCTGTGGAGTTTTCTCAGCTCTTTGGCGATTCCCGTGACACGGCGGTTGGTTTTCTCGTTCTGCCGAAGCTGAGATTGAACCTCGTGTTTAATATCGCTTACAGCTCGTTTCAACGCTCTCGCCTCGTCTTCCCGACCAATGTACCTCCCGTGTTTCGCCCCGGCTTCTACTAAAGCCTCGTTTATCTCCAACGCGGATTCGCTGTATTGAAGCTTATCCGCCAAATCCATCGCTGTTTCTTTCTGATTGTTAACCGCATTCACTTCAATCGCCGTAAACGACAGTAACAAGCTCGTTATCTAAACACAACAAAGTAAGGATACAATCAAAAACAACAAACATTTCAAGAAAAGAAAAAGAGCGGTTCAACAATACCTGAGGCCGGGCCTTTCGAGTAGCGATATGCAAAGCGGTGTTCCCTTTCCGATCTCTCTCATTCAATATAGCGTAATCGGCTTGTAAAATCTCTTCGACTACTTCAACGCTTTGCCCTTTAACCGCCATGTGAAGAGCGGTTTGACCTTTCTTATCTTTAATACCGACAATCGCTGCGTCTTTCTCTATAAGAGCTCTCACTGTCCGAATAAGCCCGTACCTTCCCGCCGTGTGCAGCGACGTTTTCCCGTTCTTTCTAACTATCATTGCACAGCTCGGATCAACATCGAGCATTGCATTTACTATCTCTAAATAATCTTTAACCGCAGCTGCGTAAAGCGGACTCGTATTCGAAGAATCACAGATTCTACATAGCTCAGGCCATAGAGAAAGTAACTCCTTCACAATTCCTATAGATTAAAGTCACCAAATTTCATCAAAATCTCACAAATTCATAATCAGAGCCAAAATTTCAATATTCAATCCATCACATCCATTAATGAAATTGGAATTACCAATTATAGATTCAAAATCATAATCAAAATGCTAAAGTTTGAACATTTGATTTCAGAAATTTTTCAAAGTTTCAATTTTTAAGACAGAGGTTATGAAATTGAAGAGACATATATACATACCCAAGTGACCTCGTTTAGAGGCGACATGAAAAGCGTTCATGTCGGATTTGGATCTGATCATCACTGTTTCCAAATTACAAAACCTAATCAAGTAACTGAAAATCTGTTCAAGATTCTCTGCGGCGGCGATATACAAGGCGGTTTCTCCGGCGTCGTTTTGTACAGACATGAGTTCAGCCACCGCAGACGACGGCGATGATTCATCGATTAGTTCGTCTCCGGTTAACTTATCGATTATTTCTTCGAGTTGGTTTAGGTCTCCTGATTTAACGGAGGAGAAGAAAGCTTGGTGAGTAAGAAACCTCATCTGCTTCGCCTCCATTTTCGTTAAAGCTTTGAGCTTTCTCTCTCTAAAAAAACAAAAAAAAAAGTTTCAACTTTACTCTCTCTCACTCTCTCTCTAGAAATCTGATACAGACCCCATCAAAATTTAGAGATTGGATCTTTCTTTCTTTCTCTAATCAATAAATTTCACACTTTTGCTTTGCAAATGAATTGGGAATCATGTGAAACCGCGTTGATTGATTTTTTATTGTCTTTTCGGAAATTTTAAAAGTTTTTTGTTTTAAGGTTTTTGCTTTTTGTTGGAGAGTGGATACTAAAAAGATAAAATGGGAATCTTTCGTTCGATCAAAACCTGAATGGTCTGTGTGAGTTTCTTCTCCCTTCATTTATTTGTGTTTCTTTGTATTTTATTCATTTTCTAATGTTTTTTACCTAATTTGATGAAGACAGGAAACAAATTTCTCTATTAAAATTGTTAATTTATATATTTTTCTAGTATAGATAACGAATGATCCATGTGGATCGTTGACAGTTGGGATGAATTTTAGTTTTGGAAATATCTAAAATGACATGTGATTGTCAATTAAATAAATATCAATCAATACGAGACGATACATTCATACAAAAAAATTAATTCTTTTGCTTATAATCAAATTTTTTGTATTTAAACAAAATTGTAAAGATCTATTTCTTTTTCTTACGGAAGCAATTTAACTTCATTTTGGGTAACCAATCGTGAGAGTCTCATATAATTTAATGTTTAGTTGTAAAAATAAATATAAAAAAAAAAATTGTAAACATAATTTTTATTTAAAAATGAAGTTCACAATTATAGGAATATTTTTCTACAAAAGTTAAAGAAACAAAAAAAAAAAAAAAATCTCCTTTCAATTGTTCTGTTATCCCTTTATAAGTTCTGTCAAACAAACATAAATGTCGTATATAGTATAAAGTATGGGCTTTAGCCCATTAGCTTTATTGGGCTTTATCTCCACTTCTTTTAATAATTAAAAAAAAACTATACTTTCTTGTGCAAAATGGGATGCTTGACGTTGATGTCACTAGCGCACCGTCAACGTCGCCGCAACGGAACCCACCACTGACCCAAACGACAATCATCACCGTCATTTCAGTCGTCACCGTTAGGCTTTAAAATTTTGCATGGCTGAACAAAAAAATTAGGAATATTAGAAATTTAGAACGAGTTTGGTTATTATGGGTTTTAAGAAAAGAAATATTATTTTTTTGATAGAAAAATTAGCTCGTTAGTAGTTCTTTAACTTTGTTTTATAGTTGTATAAACTGACTAAAATTTATCTTGGTTAAGAAACAAAAAAAGCAAAGCTAGCGTAAATAATTCAGTTCAACTTGAAATGAATAAACCTATATCTTAAACACGATATTATTAATGATTATAATTTTGGACATTAAATAAAATTACGAGATGAAGTCCAAATTTTCAAAACTTCAACGGTTTATAAAAACAAAAAAAGTGACCACAATGTCGAAAAGGGATTGGGTCGTAAGTGAACCACGTCGACAGATAGTGACTCTAATTTTTTTTTGATTCTATCCACACAAAAAAAACCAAAGTAAAAGAAAAGAACAAAATTCCTTTTTTTGTCGAGAAAGAACAAAATTCAATTAACTTAAATTATCACATTGTGGAAAAATATGTGTTCTAGAAAAAGACTTTATGATAGATATATACGTAAGTCTCTTGAAAAAGATGTGTCCTTCAAAGTCTTCCAAATCCTACTTGGATCCAATGCATGAAAACCATTTATAAAGTACATAGTTTTGTAGTCTTGCTACAAACCATTTTTAATTTAAACAAAAACTCATATGGAATAAATGGAACTAATCTAAGTTACTATTAATTAATCCACATTGGTATACCTTATTACATATCTATATACCTTATCACATTGTAGTATGCTTGGGAATAATGGTGATTAGTCATTATCTATATACATATATATATATATATATATAGACACATTTTAGTAGACAAAACATAATTACGTCGAAAAAAGATATAAATCATACCCCAATGAAAACAATATTTAGGATACACATAAAAATATCCTTACAGTTATATTTTCACAAACCTGTATACAGTTATAATTAGGATACACATAAAAATATCCTTACAGTTCTTTTTTTCTTTTTTAGTCGATAAGCGTGTATTAAAATTATATGAGAAGTTATATGCATTATGTATTATATCTATGACGTCAATCAATTTATTGATTTTTTCTTAATTACAACAATCAATTTTATTATTATTTGGGTCCATATTCGTATAAATTTGACTCTAAGCATTATTTATTCACTAATGTAGTCTTCAAAGCCAATATATTTTTATAAATGTTGCGTTTGGTTGATCCAACAAAATTGCCCCCACACTTGTCCATGAAGAGCCCGTCAGGTCACATGGTGGCACTAATTGAGTCTCAGTACTTTACTATAAACAAAAGTATTTCTCATTATCGTATATAATCATTATATATGTTGGAAGATTACCATACACTTGAAATAAACATGTCCATAATTAGACGGGGAATAAAAACTTACGTATGAATTATGATTAATATTTTGGGACAAAATTACTACTTTTTAAGACCATTAACGTATTGTTGAGGCAGGGCCGTGCCTACATAGTGAGGAAAGAGGCATTTGCCTTACGGCCCCGGAGAATATATAAATTTTTAAAGCCCCAAATAATCAAAATTTAGTTTTAGTTTATTGGTCATTAATGCTTTAGGTGAAACCCGATTAATGCTGCAACCTGAGTTTGATTCCAAATCCTGACAATTTAATAAAAGTTTTTACTAGTTTTTTGTTTTTTAGCTGAAAATTTTATTTAAAAAAACCTATTTTTTTAATTTGTCTCGGGCCTCTAAAAGTCTGGGCACGGCACTGTGTTGAGGCTTTAAAAAATTCAACTACTTCTCTATATAGGTAGCAATAGATTTGTGGTCTAAATTAGAAATCGAGAAGCATCCACGAAAATATAGTTTTATGTCCTAAGTTTTTAAGATTATAATCAAGCATACTGGTCTAATGGTCGATAATCAAGCATATGGAACAAACGAAACTTAGGACCACTAAAGCAACAATTGTTTTATATTTGCATCACAAATTCACCGATGTGGGACGCTAACATTTTAGATAGTTTTTCTTTGTTAATATTCTTTTAAAAAATTACATAATATATTAATATAGATTTTCTAATAACCCATTTAAAACCGACACAGTACTGTGTCCTACTGAAGGACATAAACAAAAAAATTCGTCACTTGTCAATTTGTCATAAATGACAAACAAAAAAAACCAATTTATAGAGAGAGATTGAGTTGATAACTTGGGCTCATAATGTATTATTAGAGAGAAGAGAGCATGTGGAGTCCGACCATTTCAACCGTCACGACTTGCTCCGGTCTTCCTTTGATGCCGACATTTTCTTTCTTTTCTATTTGTTTCTTATAACTTTTCTAAAATTTATAGACTAGGTAGGTTCTACACAAATTAATTTATCACCAAAATGTTTTTTGTTAATAAAGAAAGTTTAGGCTTTTGACCCATATTCTCGTTCGATCGGAACATATATATAAGAAATTAATAGAGTACTTATTAAAATGTAAACTATTCCTCCTAAATATAAACTAGAACTTGAGAACAAATACTCAACTTCATTTCCAAAGGAGCCTTGAAACTATTTTTTTAGCTTAACTTTCTACTAGCTAATATTTTGTAGTAATTAAGAAAAGAAATCCAGTAAAAATTTGATGCGAGAGTTCGACCAACCGAAAGAATGGTTATTTTTAAATTCATTTAAACTCATGCAACCGATTTTCCACGCTTTTTCATGTCGTATATATTTAACTGTATAATTATAGACATAACGTCGTTTTCAGGTTTTGTTTTATTCAGAGTAGTACTAGTACACATATTATAAAACCACTATATTACGTGAGAGAGAGAGGTTTAGACCCAAAAAAAAGAGAGAGAGAGGGGTTAGGTTTAGGTTTTATGACTAAAATAATAGATTTCCCACATATTTAAGAAGATATCCTTTCTTCTTAGTCTACTTCTCAACAAAACCTAAAATCGATGTCTGTGAAATGACCAAAATTCAAACTAAAATTCTAGAAAGCCGCAATTTCTTCTTCTCGAAACTCTTACAGTTTTATAATCTTAGATGGAAAAATATTGCGAATTTAAATATGAACTCGAGAAGAAATTTTATGGGAAAAGTCTTATATTTTAATATTTAGGTTTAATATTTCTAGAAGAAAAATAAAAATATGGGGTTGAATTTCTCGAATATGTTTATATAATTTGATGATCGGATTATATATATGATGATCGACATCGACAATATGAACGTCATATCGATGTGAAAATACTATATGGGTTTTACAACAAAATAAAATAAAATAAAATACTATATGGGATGGGTGAACCTCATGTAGTTAGAGCTTCTAGTATATATAGTTTTCTAATTAAAGATGTCTGTTAAGAATATTTTCAATATTATTTTTTATTTGAAATTTGTTGCTACATATATCTCATGAGAATGAAGAAGACAAATTTTGAGAAATCCAACTTCGATTCAAATGAAATTTGCAGCAGCGGAACATGTATATAACTCTCACTTTCTATTTTATGTTTTAAGTCATTTTATGAGAGGTAGATATGAGATACAAACCGTAATAAAAAATGGTATATTCATGTAATATTCATTAATATAAATATAGTACATTCAATAATATTTTTACGTAAAAAATATATCAAATAATTTTTAGTAGATAAAAAGAACACAAGTTGTTGACAAAAAAAAACTAGTATACTACTTCTTCTTTTTTAACATCTAAGAACAAGTACTGCTTATTTTACAATAATATGTTTTAATAATATCGCTTTTATTATGTTGTATGAGTATATATATCTAATAAATTTCTTTGCAAAATCTTGTGATGAATTTGTCAAAAAAAAAGAAATATGCCGTATGATTTTCTAGTTAATATGTTGGATGAAATATACAAAAATCAGTTTCAAGAAAACAAAAGAAATATCTAGTATCAAGATGTTTTTCGAGCATGATTATAAATTATGACTTTAGATATTTGAAAATGAATCTTGAACTAATGTTACGAACAAAAATGAAAAAAACTTAATAGTGTCACTACGAAAAAATGAATACATAACATCATTTATTTTATTCATTTACATTAGTTATAAGTGATGCAAACGAATTTCACATCATTTATTAAAGTGATTCTGAAATTGGTGATGCAAATACTTTTCATCAGTTTAAACATAATCAATGTCAATTTATATCAGTTGCAAAAAGTGATATTACATTTTGTATCAATTAATAAATGATATTATTATTTACTACGGTTACAACAATTGGTGCTAAATATTTGTATCAATTTTTTAATTGATATTTTAATTCTATATCACACGTATTTAATTTTAATTTGTTGTTAATAATTTTTTTAATTATAATTTTTTTTTTATATAAAACAAATTAACTCCAATGTTTTTAGTTATGAACTCTATAAGATAAAATTAACAAAGGATTCGATTAGCCCACTAAGCTCAAGGATTGGCACACGTATGAGGATATTTATAAAAAAACAATTCTCTTAAATATTTTCTTAGTTGCCGATGTGGGACAAGTAATTCACAAATAATTATAATATTTTCTCATTTAATTTTGTGATATAACTTAATTGATGCAATATACTAATTTTTTTTGTTTTTGACATGTCATTTATTGTCGATCTATCAATCCATGATGATACTCCCTCGTGGTCGTGTCCATTTCCTAATTTCTCGGAAATTATTCTTATATCCATAATTTAAGCCAACCAATTTTTAATTTAATCGTTTAAAAAAAAAATGCCGCGTGGAATCCATACTAAAACAACAAAAAACTGAGACGATTATTGATTTTCAAAGAGAAAAAAAAACCATAAGTTATTATTGATCAATGATTAATTTAGGGTCTTTCTTGTCCATGTAATTTGTAAGCGAGTGTCTCCGTGGCTGAGATAAACACATTGCGCGGCGGTATATCTCTTTCTGACCAATTATATTTCATCTCATATTCCATTTATAGTTCTTTTTAGTTCCAAAATTTATATAGGGGGTGATTGGTTCGGCTGTAGCTGTAAAAATTTTGGTGTAGAATTTTTGCTGTAGTTGTACATTTTTTTTTGCTGTAGCTGTAAGTTTTTAGCTGTAACTATTTTAAAATAAAACATAATTGGTAAGTATACAATATGTGATGTAGTTTTAGTTTAATTAGTTTGTGTAGATTAAAATTATTATAATTTAGAAATTCATTGCTATTTTAAACATATAAAATAAAATTAGTTAAAAAGAACAATTTTATATGTTAATTAAATTTATTTTATATATTAAAAGTAGCAATAGATTTCTAAATTATAACAATTTTTATATGTATAAACTAATTAAAACATCATATATTGTATATTACTAATCATGTTTTATTTTAGAATATTTTTATATCTAAAAATTTGAAGTTACAGCTTATAAATGTACAACAAAAAAATATGCAACAAAAAAAATGTACATCTACTACCAAATAATTTTTACGGCCCAAAAAATAAGGCTTTAGGTTTTTGACAAGTTATAGCAAGAAAAAAAAAAAATTTATTTTTTGGGTTGTAATACATCATGATTGATAAAAATTAGAAACAAAGCTTTAGTTTTAGTTTGAAAGCTACAACATGATTGATAAAGATTTTGTAAACTTTTTTTAAAACAAGGCTGTACAGAAGCTATAAACTAAATTAAAATCCAACCAATCATACCTATACAGAAGTAGCTTTGAATTTGCATATGTCATAGTTTGTAGATCACACATTTAATCGGGGGGGGGGGGGGGGGGGGAGTGGCGTGGGTTTTGGATTGGCACAAGAATATTCTCAATTTCTCATGGCTTTAAATTGTTGAATAGCACGTATTACGATTTACGCTTTTAGTTGTGTCACCAAGTGGAACTCTTTAAATTGTTTTTTTTTTTTTTTTGGTATGATCAGTTAAGCCAAAGATTTTAAGATAAAACTCTTACGTCTTTCAGTCGATTTTTTTTTCCCTCTCAAACAATGTTTGGATTCTTGTTTTTTTAAGCCAAAGATTTTAAGATAAACTCTTACGTCTTTCAGTCGATTTTTTTCCCTCACAAACAATTTTGATATCTTTTGTAGTGTAACAAAATTTATAATATTGTAAATCATCTATGCTATACATAGCGTGAATGTGGATTTTTTCGTACTATTTAAACTATAAAATTGTAGATATCATTTAAACTAAAATAAAAATATTAATAAAAGTGACATTCTTTAATTTGATCAGAATACAAGAACACTGATGCCTTACGTAGACTATGAAATCCTTTCTTTTAGGTTTATAGAGGAAATATTCTAAAGCGGTGGCTAAATTTTCTAAACTATTGGTTTGAAGGGTTTAAAAAATGAAATTATATCCATGCACCACTCATTTGCAGGAAATATTCACATTTGATAAGTCTAACTAATAATACTATTTTTAATTTATATATTGAGCAAAATTCATTGAACCTTTATGGTGCATTTAGCTCATATGTCTATGTGACTACCTACTCATCTCAATCCTCAAGGTCGTTTCTTTTGGTATTTTCTTATTATATGATTTAAATAATATAATTAGAAAATTATGAGCCAAAAGAGAGTAGCAATAGTATATATACATATACTGTTTATCAATCCAAACTATAGTTTTGAAGTATACATATATCTTCCTTTGTAATTTAGTCCTTAGCTCAAACCAACCCCAAAACAAGTAGTTATCACGTGATACATTTAAAAGTACATTAAAAATTAGCGATTCGGTAACTTCAACTATTATGATAAAACCATATAAGTTTATAACCACTTAATTTACATTTTTCCTAGACAATATGTCTATATAGTTTATTTCTAAAGTTGAAGTGAGGTAAAAGAAAGCCTATTCCACATTTCCACGCATGGGACTATCGCAACGAAACAAAATTTTAAGAGAATAATATTCGATTCATGCCATGAATATATTTTATATTATAAATAAAAATATACGTTTTCAGAGTTCTGTATAACGTAAGCCGGTCCAACCCACGCATTATACATTAGCAGTTTAAAATTGAATCAAAACAATCAAATTACATGCAATATATATGCATATACGTAACGACACCGAAAATAACAAAAACGCAGATGCATCGAACATACATCAAACGCAGACGCGTCCACTAACCGCGATTCAAACACGCACTTGATCAAGCTTAAGGAAGCGAACCTTTGAAAGGAGTCGTGGAACGCACGTGACCATGTCTCTTCAATAGTCAACATAAACGTGCCGCGTATGTTTTACTACTACGTTTTAATTACAACAGAGTTTGATTTTAATTATACGTGATTAATTATTTAACCTATTGTCTCTAGTTATTAACCAACTAATTTAACCTAAAAGCCTAGGCCACGAAACGACAGAGAAACCCCTTATAGACTTTGACAGGGACAAGCCTAATTATTAATTACGTTGAATTATTGGCTTATGCCTTAATTGATTATCTTACCTCTTAATTTGGTTGACCCACCAATATTTTCACATTTTTTTAAAAAGGCATTTTCCATAACCGGACGTTAAATGTTGAAATCCATACTATTATAGTAATATATTTTAACTGCGCCAATCATAAAATTTACTAAATATGAAAGGTAATTTTCTTACTAAGTTTAAAAAGGTGATTGGTTCGGCTGTAGCTGTAAAAAATTTGGTGTAGAATTTTTGTTGTAATTGTTTTTGTTGTAGTTGTACATTTTTTTTTGCTGCAGAATTTTTTGCTCTAGATTTTGTTTGTTGTAGATTTAGAAGCTGTAGCTGTAAGTTTTTAGCTGTAACTATTTTAAAATAAAACATGATTGGTAAGTATACAATATGTGATGTAGTTTTAATTTAATTAGTTTGTGTAGATTAAAATTATTATAATTTAGAAATTCATTGCTATTTTAAACATATAAAATAAAATTAGTTAAAAAGAACAATTTTATATGTTAACTAAATTTATTTTATATGTTAAAAGTAGCAATAAATTTCTAAATTATAACAATTTTTATATGTATAAACTAATTAAAACATCATATATTGTATATTACTAATCATGTTTTATTTTAGAATATTTTTATATCTAAAAATTTGAAGTTACAGCTTATAAATGTACATCAAAAAAATCTGCAGCAAAAAGAATGTAAAGCTACTACCAAATAATTTTTACAGCCCAAAAAATAAGGCTTTAGGTTTTTGACAAGTTACAGCCAGAAAAAAAAAGTTTTTATTTTTTTGGTTGTAACTTTGAAAAGAAAACTACATCATGATTGATAAAAATTAGAAATAAGGCTTTAGTTTTAGTTTGAAAGCTACAACATGATTGGTAAAGATTTTGTAATTTTTTAAAAAACAAGACCGTTGAGAAGCTGTAAACTAAATTAAAGTCAAATCAATCACCCCTACGTTACTAAACCAGAATAGTTCTGCTACTTTAATTTGTACCCGTTACATTTTTATATTATAGTTTCTAAAATATCTTAACGCGAAGCATTATTCGTATATTTTTAAGTGTATGGATGCACGCAAATGTGTCGTTAAGTTATAAAACAAAAATTGCTTACACACTTGGTGTTTTTTTAATAATCCAAAATTTTTGTTGCTTAGTCCATATTTAATTTCTACACTTGCATGTTTGTGGAATTTTTTCATACAAAAGATGAGCAGAAAATTTTAATTAAATGTTTGGTTGACAAAAAAAAAAAAAAGATGAGAAGCAAAACTTAAAGCATAATAATATAGAACTTGTAAACCAAATTTTTTGATTTTTTTTTGAATCTAGAGTTCATAAGGGAAAAAGATAATTAGATCCGCTTACCAAATAATGATGTAATAAATGTTTTAAGATACATTCGATAATTGATATTTTGATATAAAAAATGTCAACAATAACAACATAAATTAACTAAAAATAGACATGATAGAGAGGGGATAAGTCTAATTTATATTAAAGAAAATTAGATAAATTTAGACTTTTAGATATGTAGTGGTTCCTTTTATTAACATGTAATTAGCCCCAAAAAAAATAACACTAGATTAGATAGCTAATTATATCAAGAAAATTCCAAGAAAAGAAATAAAGAATTATTCACAATTATTCTAATATCCCCTTACTATTAAAAGGAAAGTTCAATTAGTGAAAAAACTTAGTTGTTTTAATTTGATTGGGTAGAAACTATGACATGGAATGATGACATGTCTTTAGGTAAAAGATGACATGGCTTAAATTACTAATTAATCTTTAATTTTTTTTATATTATTATATCAATAAAAAAAACAATTGTTAGATACTTTATATAAATTAACAACAAATTTCAGATTTTCTTTTTTTTTGGTCACAACAATTTCGTTTTTTTTTTAAAAACAACCAATAAACCATTTTTGAAAAAAATACTAACTTTTTACAAAACAAAACAACATTATCATACTTTTTACATTCACTCCATATTGATCTAAATAAAAAAGTTATATATACATAATATATAGAAACAAATTAATCAAATTTTATAAAACATTTTATAGTCAACTAATATTACTCACTTCCATACTATTTTTTCTAAAATAAAAATAAAAGTAAATGGATATTTATGATTCTCAATTTTTATTGTTTTGATTGGTTATAATAAAATTAATCTTCTTATAAGTAATACTCACAAAACATGAAATATTTCAAATAGATTTCACCACCATCGAAATATAAAAATTATTGATGAAAGTTATATATTGGGAAATCTAAATAAATAGTCAAATCACTATTAGTTGCATAATTATAATTTCATTCCTTTTCAACAATAAAAAATTAAAAACGGGATATGCCAAATATGAATAATGAAACCAATCTCTAATAAAAAAAATTAAATATTTTTTTTGTAGAAAACTAAAACAACAATCTTTTTAATAAACACATTTTTAACATATTCATTTACCATACTTTGGAAAATAGTTTAAAAATTAAATAATTTACATATCTTAAATTAGTATGTATTTTGAGTTTTCAAATGAGTTTTTCATAATTTATTTTTTGTTATGTGACTATGCAAAAGACATCTCTATATACTATATAACTAGAAGAGAAATGAAAAAAAAAACTATTATTTATTAATAGAGTTTATATAAATAAATAAAAAATGCTAATGAATAATAACAAAACATGGATAATTATGTATTATCATTAAAGGAATTTACTAATTGTTTATGTAAGTACATAACATTGGTGAATCACCCGGAAAGAAAAAAAAAATTATTTGTTTGGTTTTATCTTTTTCCCTTGAAGTTTTGCATTTGTTTGTGTTTTCAATTTTCCCCATATCTAAGTTCATTTTTACTGATTACAGAATTGGACATAATGTTATCTACCGTTTGCATTTTATTTCAACATAAATACAAAATTACAAAACAAAAACACCTCTATTTTCAAGAGAACACTCAAGTATTAGTACAACATATATTATTTTTAAAAACAAGCAATGCATATTTAATATTTCAAAATTTGCTAATTCTTTTTATTAAATACAAAAATCACCTTATATATCTAGAAAATTCATAACCACACACGGGGCCACCCACCTAGTTATTTTTAAACGAAGTGAGCGGCCGTTTTGTTATATATGGAAGATAATCCATTGGAGGTTGAAACAACACTTTTTGTCTCTTCTCTCCTTCTCTCTCTCACAAATCCTTTCAGGCACAACAGAAAAAAATCGAATCATAAACACTTTAACTAAAAGCTTCGATTTATAAACAGATTATAGATTTGTGGGTTCTTCTTTACTTCGACAGATTCTGTTCCGTTATAGTTGTTTTCGAACATAACGGTGAAATCTTTGCTTTTTATACAAAATCTCAGACTCTGTTCTTCTTTGTCTCTTGAGTAAAATTAGGGTTCTTTAAGATCAAGATAAATATTTGCTAAAAAAATGGGTGTTGAGAAAATGGTGTGTTTGGTTTCTCGTACTGGTCGGCAATTTCAGAGATACAACAAAGGTCGTCGTCAAGTCGTCGGGTATGTTCATCTCTTAGATCCGAGTTCATAATTTTATTTTATTTTTTTTAAGTCAATTACTTTCGAATTTATTGTTTCTGAAAATGGAATATTTTTGCAGATGTATTCCGTACAGATTCAAGCTAGCTGATGATGGTAAAATTAGTGATGAAGTTGAAATTCTTGTTATCTCTTCTCAAAAAGGTCACGCCTTGATGTTCCCAAAGGTATAATCTTTTTCCCCCAAAATATTTTAATTTACTTCAAAGTTCGGATCTTTTATGTTGTTTTATTAAACCAAATTTTCTGGGTATTAACTGTTTTATTTCCTGTAAAAATTTCAGGGTGGTTGGGAGATTGATGAATCTATAGAAGAAGCAGCTTCAAGAGAATGCATTGAAGAAGCTGGAGTTCTTGGCAACATTGGGGTATATTTTAAAATAAATCTTTGTTTTTTAGCATTATTTAATTAACACTTGTTGGTTTTTTTTTTTTTTTTATTAATTGTTTCTTGTG
The DNA here is from genome assembly GCA_963576765.1 of Draba incana. Taxonomy (NCBI): domain Eukaryota; kingdom Viridiplantae; phylum Streptophyta; class Magnoliopsida; order Brassicales; family Brassicaceae; genus Draba; species Draba incana. The sequence continues at coordinate 355,138 of OY755217.1, read as the reverse complement.
TTTTTTTTTTTTTTAGCATCAACTTGGAAAATGGGATTTCTTAAGCAAAAGCAGAGGAACATACTACGAAGGACTAATGTTCCCTATGCTTGTTACTGAACAACTTGAGCTTTGGCCTGAACAACATGTTAGGCAAAGAATCTGGGTCAGTACCTTTAAACCAATCTTTTCTTTTATATATAGATATTTTGAATCATCATATCTCTATATAAGCTTTTTTACTGATTATGTGGTTTATTTTTACGAATTTTCGGGGGATTACAGATGAATGTAGTGGAAGCAAGAGAAGCTTGTAGAGATTGGTGGATGAAAGAAGCATTAGATGTTTTGGTTGAGAGACTCTCTTCACCAATGAATCAACCAAAAGAAGACAAGACCATTTCAATCACTATTGAAACAATGTGTTGATGATGAAATTTGCTGATTGTGAACTAATGGATCTCTGTAGATATAAATAGATGGGTTTCAATTAGTATTGAGACATCGTAAAAATCGGTTTCGAAAAGAAGCAAGATGCAGAGCAGGAAAAACAAAAAATGGGTAGATTTCTAGGTTTTGGAGTTAAGATAACAAACATCATGTGATTTAAGAAGTCTTGTGTTTGTGTTCATAATGTTTCCGCAAGATTTGCTTAAGGGATGATTAAGATAAACAAAGAGTGCAAGCAAAAGCTGTACAATTGTGTTTCCCTCTTGTTATGTTTTCTACAATCTCTCTTTGAATTTGCAATGGAGACATTTGATTTCATAATGATTTTTCTGATTGAGATATATAGAATTATGCAAGTAGTTAATACGTGCACTGATGTGATTGGTTACAAGAAGAAGGCTAGAACAATTTACTCCAATCATATGCTTTGATTTCATTTTCCAATATTTATTATGAAAATACCAAAAAATGGTTGATGAGTCTTTATCAAAATTGGCTTTATTGTTGGAAAACTTTTGTTCACATTTTTTACCTAACTTTTTTTCCCCCAGCTACCTATTCATTGTCACCAACCAACACCTTAGCCATTAGTAATTAGTTTACATGCTAATGATAAGTTATAACAATATTATTTAGATTGTTTGTTTTTCAACAAAGGTTTATGGTGCAATTGAAAAAGACAACATTCGAAAGACTACTATAGATCGATTTTAACCTTTAGGGAAAAAATGGAAGATCCACGTCATATTTTCGTTTACTTAGTTATTTTTTTGATAATATAAAATCACAACAAGCTACCTTTTCAATAGACTCCTGCATTCTCTCCACTAATTATTTCAAAATTGATGCTTTTCTGTTTATTCCAACATCGTTATCATACTTTTTTAAAAAGATTTGATGTTATTTTTTTCTTAAAGAAATTACTTTCTTTTTGCTTGTCATGTTACGTTTTCTTTGGTAAAATAAAATAAAACTAAAACAAACAAGCAGTTTCACTAAATTATTTTGCAAACAATTGTAGAGGATATATTATTGTTTTAGAATTTATTTTAAATAAATTAATGAATTTTGAACAAACTTTGGATCTTGTCATAAAAGAATTACAATTTAACTCTTATTGACATATTTTAATGTCCACTTGGTGGTGGGCCGCCTGGGCCTGGGTGTGGAATGTTGTGATCTTTTCTTCTTGGGCTTGGTCCACCTTTGTTGATGGAATATTTTTTTACCGTCATTTTTAAACCGTTGCCTATAACAACAAAAACTGTACGTATTGAAAAAAAATACAATGATGTGATCTACAATATTTCATGTTAATTTTTTTTTTTTATAATCTGAAATTAGATTTTAGATAATAATATATATATACTATATATGTGTTGGGTTTTTATAAAGTGAAAGTTGTAATACCAGGTGCATTAGGATACGCAATTTCTTTTTGTCGCCATATTGAGGTTTTCGTTTATTTCTGCAGGTAATCTTATACCTTCAACACAAGTTTTAAAATGGATCGAGAACAACAAAAATATGGTAAAGATGGCAAAAATAGTTGAATGAGTCATTCTTTTAGTCTTAAATTAGAGTAAATATCGAGAAATAATGGTGAAAACAATTGTTTAGCAAAAAAAAAAAGATATTGGTGAGAAAATATAGTATAGATCAAACTTTGTGATTGTTATGTTATATAGTGGATTATAAGAATGTTCTTGAAACCGGACATTGATTTTGATTATTAATAGATTTTTGATTAGCCAAATTAACAAATAAATATGAGAAAAGAGAAGGTAGGTGGTAGGGATATAATATATCTTTAATTTCTGCCAACAAAACTAGGATCCCATAAAACTATACCATATAAAATAAAAATTAGTTAAGTAAATACAGTGAATAAATATCTCAAAAAATATAATTTTATATTATGTCACTAAATTAATTTTATACATATCTTGTTTCTACTAATGATAATCAATATTTTCTTTTAATTTATGATGAATAAGATGTAAGAAACCATTAACTTTATTTTAAATATTTTGAGTTATATTCTATTATGATGAATAAGATATTATATTCCACAGATGACTATTGATTGAATTATTTATTTACTTTATGATAAAAAAAAAATCCGTTCATATATGTAACAAAAGATCAACTAGGTCATGATTAGCTGTTTGGTTGAAAAAAGAAGAAGAAATAATACTACAAATCTGTATTTGGCCAACAAAATATTGTATGCCATAAGTAAATGTAACTAAGTAAAGACATAAATAAGTACGAAAACAATAATCTCTACTTAGTAATCATACTTTTAAATTATTTTATTTCTCTAAAAACAGAAACTCAAAATCCAACTCTTTTTAAAAAGTGCCATTGAAAACATCACGTTTGTCGATGGCATATGCTAAAACAAATTCATTACAGTTAACCAAATCTACCATAAACTATGGTAACTTAAACTTTCATGAGTTATATTCTTACATACAAAAATGTTATGTACATGCAGTTTATTGTGCATGACATCTTTTTTTTGGTTTAGTCTAATTGATATGTAGGAAATTAATCCGATGGTGCGTAAAAAAATCGGGTATCTGTGTTTAACTTAGATATTGTGTATAACCTAATACAAAATAACCAGTGTGTGAATGATATATTGTATAAACTTATCAAGTAAAATAGAAATATTATCGAGAATACACTATAGCAACCCATAAGCATATAATAAACCAATAATATATTCATAATCACGTCGTTGAACAAAAAAAATAAAAAATATATTCATAATCATGTAGTAACGCACCAAGCATTACAAAAGTTGCTACTACAATATTCTCATTCTTAATAGTCACACACACACATACAGAAAACAGAGCAAATCGGCTCAAGTCATGTTCCCGAGAAAAACACTTCTCTTCATCACCGTCGCGTCCCTTGTCGGAACAATCTCATTCGCCGACGTCGATACTTTCGTCTATGGTGGTTGCTCGCAACCAAAATACTTTCCTGGATCAACTTACGAGTCAAACGTCAACTCACTACTCACTTCTTTCGTTAACTCAGCTTCTCTTTACACATACAACAACTTCACCGTCTCCGGCGACATCGCCAGCTCCGTTTACGGCCTCTACCAATGCCGCGGTGACCTCTCTTCCAGCTCAGGTGATTGTGCTAGGTGCGTCGCTCGAGCCGTTAGTCGTCTAGGAAGCCTCTGCGTGGGCGCGTGCGGTGGCGCGGTGCAGCTAGAAGGGTGTTTCGTGAAGTACGATAATTCGACGTTTCTCGGCGTGGAAGATAAGACGGTGGTGGTAAGACGGTGTGGATCACCGGTTGGGTATAACTCGGACGAGTTGACTCGGAGAGACTCGGTGGTTGGTTATTTAGCGGCGAGTAACGGTGGGAACTATAGAGTGGGAGTGTCCGGGGAATCGCAGGGTGTGGCGCAGTGTACCGGAGATCTCAGTGCGAGTGAGTGTCAGGATTGTTTGATGGAAGCGATTGGACGGTTGAGATCGGATTGTGGAACAGCTGCTTGGGGTGACGTGTACTTAGCCAAGTGTTACGCGCGTTACTGGGGCCGTGGAGGACATTCGCGAGCCAACGGCTACGGTAATGTGATCTATGCTCCGTTGCTTTTGTTTCTTCTCCTTTAATTAAGGTTCATAGTTGTTATTTTCTTCATTAATTATTTAATTAGTACGTTTCTCTTCTATATTCAAGATTGTTAAAAAACATAGTCTAGATTTTCATACATTAACGCTTAGAGTTTTTTTTTTTAATGCGTAATCAATTATGTATGTAATCGTATATTTTGACAAATTTTCAAATGTTTTTGTTTGACACGTTTTTACTTTTTAATTATGTGGTTTAGGTGGAAATGGTCGCAATAATGACGATGAGATAGAGAAGACGCTAGCAATCATAGTTGGGCTAATTGCTGGAGTTACGTTACTTGTCGTAATTCTCTCTTTAATGGCAAAATCGTGCGACAGAGTTAAAGGTAATTAAAATGAGTAAACGACCCATTCCTAACTTATCTTCATTTTTTTATATATTTAGCGTAATCATCACAATCAAATGTTTTTATGACAAACGGGTCAATTTGTAATGGACCCAAGATAAAGGCATTGTGTAATCGAATTTTGTTTATAATCTATAGTATATGCCTCTAATCATGGTTTTTTCTCCATTATTTCAGGTGGGAAATAAATTACGTTATGGGATTTCCCCTTTCGCATCTTGACTCGTGTATCATAAATGAATTATAAAGAAAGAATTAAATGGGTAAAGAGAGATAGAAAAGTGAAGAGATTCTTCATATTCTCCACTCAAACCCCAAAAAGATGTTTCTTTTTTGACCCACTTTAATTTAAGTATTTATTTTTCAAATGTATAGAAAACTCACGCCGTTTAGATTTGTATCTTTGTGTTATAAAGTCGCGCATGCAATTGTTTTTGATACATTCCCGCTAATTAAACCATTTTGATGAAATGAGTTAATGGTATGTGTTACCGTTCGGGACATATATGACTTCGCGATTTTGTTCTATATATGCATAACTGAGCATTACAATGATTCTAGTTCTCTTGAACTCTCATTATTAATTCTCTTAACATGTAAAACTGAGTAGTGTATTCTGTTATAACCAATAAAACAATTCTCGTAATATTATGCAATTCGATATGATTTGTGTACATACCACTAGTATTTAAACTCGTCATCGCGAATTTTCGCATCTAACTAAAAGGATGTCAAATGGTAGGTGTATAGTTGATTGAATGATACTAATCAGTAATCATACTATAACATATGAATATTTAGTAAATGGAACTTTACAAAGTGTTGAAACTTCAAATTAGTATCATTATGTTCCAGAAAAAGCAGGGGATACAATAGCATAACTGGTGGAACAATCGTCTTGCGTGACACATTCTCTATCATCAATTATTCGCCCTAGTTAATAAAATAAAACTAAATTTGTTTAAAATGATTGTACTTTTTTTGTATTTCTTTTCATTTTTGTGTGTTCGGCCTTATCTTAGGCCAAAAAGAAGCAGATACACTATTTTTCGTGTGGATCATATATATAACATCGTTATTTTTTGTGTGTTTTTTAAAAAATGATGTGTTAGTGGCAACTGCATTCTCATGGACAAATATTTTAAAAGTAGTCGCACTGTAACACTACAAGAAAACAGCTCATGAGCGACCACCAAAATGGTCACAAAATGGTCGCAAACAGCCTATTTGCGACCACATAGCGACTAAAACATGTGGTCGCAAAAATTTGGTCGCAAATATAAACGGTCGCAAGTTAGTCTCATATTTGCATCTGATTTGGGACCAAAATATTTAGTCGTATATTAACGACTACTTTGTAACGACTAAATGGAGTCGTAATTTACCGTCTAAAGCGCGACTACTACTTGTTTGCGTCTATTTAAAGACCTAATTTACTCGTCGTTAATTACCTACTGTTTTAAGACTCATTTGTTGTCGTACATTTACGACAAATTTCAGACGATATAAGTAGTGGGTAATAGAATTCTAGTAACAAATTAGTCTCAAATGTGCGACTGTTTTGAGACATTATTGCGACTAAAGTGCAGTGGCTGGTAAATATTTGGTCGCAAATAAGTCATACTTGAGTGAGGTTTTTGCATCTAATTATATCAGGTTTTTTCTAGTTTATAATTTAATTTGACAGATTTTGTAAATTGAAAAGTAAAAAGAAGCTTAGCAAGGTACATAACTAGATTAATACACATGTTTTGTCCAAAAGTTTAACACAAGCAAATGCATAGTTCATACCAAAAGCAAAACGAAAAGGAAATGGGAAATTGTTATAAAAGCCATGAAGAATCAAAGACCAGTCGGTAGTGTGGCTGGTTCAGTGATTGTTGCAGTGGCTGGTCCAGTGCCTGTTGCAGTGGCTGGTCCAGTGGCTGGTGTTGAGGTTGGTTCCAGCTCCATGTCCGGTTCTTCTTCTTCAAGTAGAGCTGCAATGCGTGGATTAGTCTCTTGCAAGATCATCATCACCTTCTCAAATTTAGAGATCTTTGATTGAGCAGCCTTGTGCTCCTTATCACGCTGAGCATTCTCCGCATCACGTCGAGCATTCTCCGCATCACGTCGAGCATTCTCTGCCTCGTGTTCTAGTATCTTGCGACGAGCATTCTGAAGTTGGTCATGGAGTTCATTGAATGATCCAGAAGAGGTCTGCTGACTGCGTTTCCTTTTGCCTTTCTTTTCCACATCTGTAAGCTGACCCAGTCCAAAATGATTACCCCTGTTGTCTGTTTCAGTACACTAAACACACAGGAAAAAAAATCTCAGTGTCCACCAATCTCAAACAATCCACAGACACAAGCATATTAAATAACAAGTTATATATCAGAATCAGTGATATGTTGAAAAGCAAGTATATAGCTATAGCTTACGTTTGGTTCCATGATTCATCAAAGAACAATATCTATATTAGTATACTTAAAGAACAAGTTTCTATATCAGATTTAGATTCAATAATTCTCTTAAGAATTTATAATCAATAATAAGATTCATGAATAGAACTAACAAGACAACATTCATTATGAATTAAAATAAGACAGAAGACAGTGTTAACCTATAGACAAGAAGAAGAAGAGGAAAGGAATTACCTTTAGAAAGATGGCATTCTTCTCTTCAACGGTGATGGTTCGTTGAGTTGAATGTTCAGAAGAGTTAGGCGAGTTCTCAGGACCATCGCCAGCCTGCTGGTCCATCACCTCTTGTAGTTCCTTTTCATAACAATCAGCTACTTGTTTGGCTTTTTGATCAACAAAGCTCCTATCAGGCCGTGTATGTGTCTTGATAAATACTTCGCCATAAGAAACCGGGCGTCCATATTCTTTTTCCTGTGAAACATAGTCACAATTATTAGTGTAGATATCAAACCAAGACAAATGATTATAAAGAGCAAAGCAAGAACTGACAGACAACTTACCATCTCTTGTGCTCTCCGTAAGAAGGATTTTTGACCAGAGACATGCTTTGACATTCCAAGACCGCCACGGTCTGAGTTGCGAGAGTTGGACGCAGTCTGGCTTCTTGTTTTTGCACCAGCACTTTCCCAATGGACCCACATGTGTTTCCATAGGGAAGGGACAATCCAATTCGGCCTGACACCTTTATTCTTAACCTGACTAACAATGCCCTTCAAGTTTTTCTTCACAATCCGATCGAAATGGCTCCTGACGATCTCCGTAATCCCGGACTCCCAATTGTATTTCCTCTACAAAACATAATAATTGTTATTAGTAACTATGATTAACCTATAAACATAACAAATAAAAAAGCAAAAGTGTAAAACAATACCGCTAAAGTTCTGAACCATCTTTCTCTTACGTGAATTGGTGTGACCTTCCAGCTAAAGAAAGGGCCATTAAACTTCCTACGAAGGATGTTACAAATGACCTTAGTAATTTCTCCATCGTCTCGATCGAACCTGTTACAAACATGTAACCGTATGAATAAGACAATGAATTTAATTGAATTAGCCAATCTTAACAAAACTAAAGCAATTGCTACTAAAATAACATATACAACTAACAACACAGAGACAACTGAAATTACCAATGTATCAAAACAATAGAAACAAATAAGACCAAGGCTGTTGAGCTTGAGGCTGAACTCGAGGCTGTTGAGCTTGAGGCTGAACTCGAGGTTGGACTGGAGGTTGAGAATGATTTTGTTGCTGACCTCGAGGCTGAGAAGGAAGCTGAAAGTGGAGTTGTTGAGAAGATGTGGCTCTTGTAGGCGGAAAACGAGTCGGGAAGGAATTTGTCCTTGTCACAGACTCTGTACTCCGAGAGATATTTGAATCGTGCGATGAACCTCCACGAACACCGCTATTGGCCTCGCCGGTGGATCTGAGTCTTCCAGGAGGTGAGACTTCTTCGATTGGATCATCACGACGGTTGGCTAGACCACCTTGAGGGGAGGTTTCACCACCACCGAAGTTGTTCTGTGGAGAGGATTCGCCTAAGCCACGGCCGCTACTGTTGGTTTTACCTCCTCTGGTCAGAGAACCATTGCTTTTTCCTCTTCCTCTAGAGGCTCCACCGGCGGAAGCCTTCCCTTTTCCTTGTCCACCAGCCATAGAAGATACTGAAGATTCAAGATAACAGGTAGCAGGAATCGATTGGAAACAAGAAATTGAAGACGAAATTGAAGTAGATTAGGGTTTAGATGGCCAGAGAATCGATTGGAAAGAAGAAATTGAAGACGAAATTGAAGTAGATTAGGGTTTAAATGGCCAGAGAATCGATTGGGAAGAAGAAATTGAAAACGAAAATGAAGTCTGATTAGAGATTCAAGTAATTTTCATGAAAATTTTCATGAACAAAAAAGAGAGAATCGCGTTTATGGAAGATGAAAAGTTTAGGGTTTTCTAAGAAAGTGATAAGCCTTTGTTATTAACGCCGACACACGTTTTTTTGGTGGGAGAAAGTGGCGCTAGAAGCCCAAAATGTTTTGGATTTTGGCCCAAAATAATATAACCGGGAAACTAAAATATTTTGAGTTGGTTGCAAAACACAAAAGTGGTTGCAAATTGGTCACATATGTGTGTCTAATTTGTGACCCATATATTAGTCACAAGGCTATACCCTAAACCCTAAACAATTTTGAGGATTCAAATGATTTATATGTTTCTCCAAATAGATTTAGTGGTACTACAAACATGAATTCTTCATTATTTAGACTTACACTAGATGAAAATCAATGACATGCTTTCTAATTATCATTTCAAGTTATATTGGATTGGAATTATATGTACTTAGTAATATACATGTATGGCTTTTAGGTTTGAAAAGAAATTTTTTAAATTTCTTTAATTATATGATAAACATGAAATATCATTTATATATGTATCCTTGACGTTCCTAATGGATAGTAGAAATGATTTTGTTGTCACTCTTTTATTGAAATTGTAAATTTCATACTGGTAGTCCCAAAATAGTCGCAATAGAGTCCCAAAATTGAGACTATTGTGGGACAGTTTTTTATTTTTACGAAGCTATTCCCTAAACCTCAAATATCATTGTTTTCTCAACAAATAGTGGCAATGTGGTCGCTTGTTTGGGACTATTTTGTTACGTATTTGCGACTAAATAAAAAAAAATTACAATTTCAACATTGGTGGTTCGAACACTTGACCTTGGCATTCATGACACATATTACACAGCCAACTGAGATACGGTAACTAATCAGTAGTTCTGTACAGATTTATATATATATATATACATATACACGAGGTTTTTTAAATACTGATTTATGTTGAATTTTTTTTCGATCGTTTCAAATTAAAAATACTAGTTTTGAATATAATATATTAAAAATAGTTCACGGATTATATTAAAATACTAAATTTTTTGAACATAGTATATTAAAATACTAATATTTTTGATCGTTCACAAATTAAAAATACTACTATTTGAACAAAAAATATTAAAATACTAATTTAATTTTTTTCCAAACTTAAACAACAACTTGATCACCATCCTCAGAAGAAGATAGATTACAAAGAAATTCATCATCGGGTTCAGCGTCTCCGATTTCTAAAGCAATTGGTTCAGGTCTTTGGTTATTGTCAATTAAAGTGTCGACAACTATTTCTTCTACCGTATCCACCATTCCCTCATCATCTTGCTGTTGCAAAATCACTAGCTCAGTATCATTAAACATTCCTTGAACACGACTCCTCGGATTTACTTTCACAACGCAATTCCAAATTTTGCGAGGGCGTTTACTGTATGGATATGGAAGATAGATTTACTTTCACATTTTTTGTTTTTGTTTTTTTTTTCTCTCTGATCACTCTTTCTTTTCGTTCTCTTTCTTTAGGAAATTTTGTGAGTAATATGAGGAAGGAAATTATTGTAAGTGAAATGAGCAGAGTTTCGGTGACTTATATAACCAAAAACATTGCGACTATTTTGCGACCACATTAGAATGGTCACATATTTGCGACTCCTTTGAGTCCCATTTGCGACTAAATGGCAAAAAGTTAGGTCCCGCATAAATTAGGTGGCCGACATGTTTTTATCACATGTGTGGAAGTACTGTTTGGGCTGCCGACATAGCCGTTCCTACTGTTTTACGACTACAAATTAGTCTCAAATATGTGACTAATTTGGGACGACGCCATTTAGTCTCAAATTTGGGACTGATTTGCGACGACAGTTACAGATCAGATATCTGGTCACACAATAGTCACTCATAAAGGACTATTTTGCGACTACGTTGAGATAGTCGACTTCTAGTCTCAGTATAGTCGCTAATTAGAGACTATAATCCGACCATACTATGTAGTCGTTCTTTTGCGACTGTTTTGACACATTATTTGTTGTCGTCGCAATTGTGTAGCAAATGGGTCTCAAAATGGTCGCAATATTTTGTGACCAAAAAAACAGTCACAAAATGTAGTCACTAAAGAACTGTTTTCTTGTAGTGTAAGAACAAATAGAAGTATAAATGCGAACAAATAGACTCGACGTATACGAAATCAAAGAGTGTTAGAGAAAACTACAGAGACAGAAAAAATGACGACATTTTGGGGCATATATAATGGAGACGTAATAGTTTCTAGAAATATAGTGTAGTTGTTTTCTTTTATTGGACAATGGTTCCAATGCCTCTGCATCTGCTTGCCTTCGGTGAATCAGTGGCACGAAAAATACCCATGTTGCCCTAAAGATTTGAGGGTTTTGTATCCCACATTAAAAACTTTTTAAATATTATTTTGACACGATTAAGAACTCATAATCTAGCCAAGGCTTGTTATTTTATTGAGCTAACGATCGAAAGACACATTTAACAAAGATATGTAACGAAGCCCATTGGACTTTATAATCATTAGAATATTCAGCCCAAACCGGCCCACTAAACCGGAGTTATGGCGCAGTCACGTTTTGAGAAGCAAAACAGAAGAAAGTTTCGACGACCGGAGCAAAAAGTCATATTCTGATTTCTGATTTCATAAAAAGTTTATTCTTTTTTCAGACAGATTTGAAAAACTTGGAGCTTTTTGAGATTATTAACATTTAACAAGATGGATGATGTTAAAGATAAGCTTAAAGGATTCATGAAGAAAGTCAATATCTCTTCTTCTTCCGGCAAATTCAAAGGCTCCGGTAGAGTTCTCGGATCTTCTTCCTCCTCTGGACCCGTTAACCCGATTCAAAACCGGTTTAACTCTCCCCAAACTCCAAATCCGAATCCGAATCCTAATCCTAGACCCAAACCGAATCCGAATCCGAATCCGAATCCGAATCCGAATCCGAATCCCACTTCGTCGAATTTGACACCGTTGCCGGAGAAAGAGAAACCTATATCCTCCGATCAGAAGATTTCCGGGTCGGATCCTGACCCGGTTCGTGCTCCTCCACAAGACGGTTTCGACCCATACGGTGCGTTGATCACGTCTTCGAACAGATCTCAGAACGGTTGTTCTCTGACCATGTTCGAGTGTCCGATCTGTGGAAACCCTTTCAAATCAGAGGAAGAAGTCTCCGAACACGTAGAGAGCTGTCTCGGTAATAACAACAACAAAACCGAATCCGACAAGATCGGAAATGAAGAAGATGATAGCGATAAATCCGAAATTGAGAAGCTTGTTGTTGTTTATCTCTCTGGGAAACCAAATGAGAGTTCGATTGATGTTTTGCTTAGGTTGTTTAAGAACATAGTGAAAGAACCTGAGAATGGTAAGTTTAGGAAGATTAGAATGAGTAATGCTAAGATTAAAGAAGCTATTGGTGATGTTCCTGGTGGTGTTGAGCTTCTTGAGCTTGTTGGTTTCGAATTAAAAGACGAAAATGGAGAGATTTGGGCTGTTATGGATGTTCCTAACGAAGAACAATCTCAATTGATTAATAAAGTTGTGGGATTTTTAGAAAATAGAAAGATTGTTGTTCCGCCTAAGAAAGACGAAGAACCGGTTGCTCGAAAGAAGATTGACAGAGAGGTAATAGTTCTTTGTTTGGTGATGAATCGTCGAATTTTGTTGTTGTAATGTTTTGTTTTGTGTTTTGGTTTTTAGATTCGTGTGTTCTTTTCGACCTCTGAGAGCGTAGCATCGAGAATAGAGGTGCCTGATTCGTTTTATAGCTTAACGGCGGATGAAATAAAGAGAGAAGCGGATATGAGGAGGAAAAAGCTTGCGGATTCGCAGCTTTTGATTCCGAGATCACTTAGGGAGAAGCAAGCGAAAGCGGCTAGAACGAGATACAAAAGAAGTATGATACGATTTCAGTTTCCCGACGGAGTTGTGCTTCAAGGTGTGTTTGCTCCATGGGAACCAACATTTGCTCTCTATGAGGTTTAAAATATGAAATCTCTTTAACAATTTGGTTTTTTTTTTTTGTTAATTAATACAAAAGTTTTCAAATTTCTATGTTTTTTGTTTTGTTTTGTTATCAGTTTGTGAGCTCTGCTTTGAAAGAACCGAGTTTGCAGTTCGATCTTTTGGATCCTGTGTTGGTTAAACGGCGTGTGATTCCGCATACTCAAGCTCCGGGACAGAAACCGAGAACTTTAGAAGACGAAGAACTTGTTCCGTCAGCGCTCATCAAGTTTAGACCGATTGAAACTGATTCTCTCGTCTTCACAGGTCTCCGCGATGAACTCCTCGAGATCAGCGAACCACTCTCGTGATCAATCATTTACATTCCACAGAAAAATTCGGATTTGAAAACGGTAAAAAAAAGTATCACAGATTTATCTTTCTCTGTTTTATGATATGATTGATGAAATTTTTGTGTAATTTGCACAATAACAATAACAATCAAATTTGAAGATTAATGAAGTCCTTTTACTAATAGAAAACAATACAAAACATTTGGTAACTAAATGTCGATAACTCGAAATCAGAAATCCATGGATTCGGCTTTGCCCTTCTTCTTCTTCTTATTCCTTTTCTTGCTTCCATTTACGTTAGTCTTCTTCTTCGGTTTCTCTTCCACCGGTGGCTGCTGACTCTGCAAATGCTGAAATATCGAACCGATTGGATCGGATTGGAAAGCTGGATGGTCTAGAACCTTGTTAAATCTTTCTCCTTCTGTCAATCTATATATATAAACACACAATACAATCTTTTTAGATGCAAGTTTGTAACGAAGAAAGGTTTAACCGTAAAATGAAAATGTAGACATACGTGAGTTGTTGTCGCCTTTTGCAGTTCATCTTCAAGTCGGGTGCAGGAAGAGGTGATTTCTGCGATGCATTGAACTCGGGAAGAAATTCCGAGAGGTTAGATAGATCATACGCCTTTAGCTTCTTTTGACGGCTACGGATTTTCTTCTTCTGATTCAAAACCATAAATTACAATGTCCCTTATCAGCAATCATATATGCACACCCAAAAAAATCAAATCTTTCATATTAGTAACAAACAAACACCATATAGTAAAAGTAAGCTCATTTACAATTACCAAGCACTAAAAAATTTCATTCTAGCAACATTCCTAATGATTTCTAACAAAGATTGTTACTTTCTCTAATGAGAAACATAATGAGCATTGTTGAAAAAGTTTATATACCTTTCCAATCTCCTTTTGGACAGACAAAGAAGAAAGTGTATCTTTGACCTCTGCATTAACAAAACAAAGTTTGAGATAGTTTTTAAACATGAACACACATTTGCAATTTGACTTTACTGCGAATTCGAGCCAAATCAGAACTTACTTGTGTAAAATTGGAGCTTCTTCTCGAATTTCTTTTCAGATTTAGAAGATGTTTCCGATCTAATAAAACGCAGAAGCTTGTAATCAGTTAATCAAATCCAGAAACTAGAAGAAAATCTGAATAATCGTTTGAAAAGAGAAGAGAAAAACCAAACCCTTTGCTGGGTTTGCCCATTCTGAAAGATCCGATTGACCTGAATCTTCAACGACTTCAAAATCCTGTTAATGGCGAATGTTTGATCGAAGAATTTTAGGGTTTTAGATGAATAGAGAAGAGAGTGGATTATGTTCGGATCTTTCAGAATGGGCAAAAGGACATATGGGGTGATTCCTCAGTGGATTTTGAATACCTTGTAAGTTCGGATCTTATGACCCGACCCGGTTATTGAAATTCATTTCTAATATTGTTGGGCCCAGAATTTTATCTCCTAGCCCGTTTTCAGCCCAAAGAGAAAGAACATAATTGTTTCGCACATACTAAACCAATTTTTTTTTTTTTTTTTTTTGCTTATCTCTGATGTAAAATTTGGTTTTGGAAAAACTAAAACAATACGAGTATACAAGTCAAAATTTGGAGATACAAATGGCAAGAAGAAAATAACAAAAACAAAAAAAAAGACTTGTAAAAGCAACCAAAAAAATTCCAGCCTGTAAATGATTTAGGAATATCTCATGTGTAAAATAGATACATATTATTTATAGGAAACAGAGAAAAAAATGATTACTCGTGGAGTGTAAATAGAGTCGAGACTCAAAATTAAAAGAAAACAAACGTTTTAAAATAAAACATTTTGCATAGATGACCGTTGAACTGAATAATCAGCTGTGTGTGATTCACTGCCATTACAGTCTACAAGCAGAATATTTAAATTAAAACAGACATAAATTAATTTCTAACCACAAAAAGAATCCAAGAACATTAATTAAAAAGGTGATTTATAAGAACATTTTTTCCACCGAAAAATAAATTAACATTATTTTGTGGTACGATACATCTTTTTCAGCAAAAAAAAAAAAAGAAGAAAAAAACACAAAAACTTGCCTTTAGCTCTTTAAGCTTCAGTTATATAAAATCTTTTGAAGCGAACTGATTCTTTCTCTCTCTTTTCTTTGTATTATTCCCTTATTTATTTAATACTATAATTCTTTTGTCTTCGTTGGATTTTGTTCTCGTGGGTTACTACTACTTGGAGAGAACCTCGAGACTTGTCTTGTCTTTATGCTTCAGTATCAAAATCAAAGGCATCTCTCAAGATTTCAAGCTCCTTCAATGGCTGCTCTTCTTCTCCTCTTCCTTTTCCTCTTTCCAATTTCTGCTCTCTCTCAAGGTAAAAACTATTTTCTCAGACTTTTTTTTTTCTCTTGAATCTTCAAAATCAATTTTTTGTTGATTTTTCTCTTAAAAAAATCTGGATTCTTCTTTTTCTTCTACTTAATGGGTGTTTCTTTATGTGCTAATAATTAGAAAAATGTGTTGTTTCTTTGCTTACTTTGATTCATTTTGTAAATCTTAGTAGTTAACTCCAAAGCCATAGATGCAAAAACAAAGGAAGAAAATTTCTTCATTTCACTAAGTGTTCACTTTCCCCCAATAAAGATTAAGACTTTTTTTTTCTATTAATTTTGCCCATCTTCCATCTTTTTAATAAGAATGAGAATCTCAAGGTTATTGCATCCCAGCTCATATGCTTCCAGTACTCTCTGCAATCTCAAACTTTGACCTAACTACCCTCATAGCTAGTTCGCTCCATACACTTCCTTTCAAGGGCATTTCCGACTTTCACTCCCAACCAATGTGTTTCCACATTCTTAGAGAGACTTTTTTGACTCTTTGCATTTGCATTTTGATATTTAATGTTTATCTGAGAATTGGACCGACCAATTTACTGATTTTCATGCGAATTGTACTAAACCATACTTTTGTGTTTCATTTTTTATGTTTCAGATTCTTTGATCGGTGTGAATATTGGCACAGAAGTCACAAACATGCCAAGTCCAACACAACTAGTAACACTTCTCAAATCACAGAACATAAACCGCGTCCGACTGTACGACGCAGACCGCTCAATGCTACTAGCGTTTGCTCATACCGGCGTTCAAGTTATAATCTCAGTCCCAAACGATCAGCTTCTCGGTATAAGTCAATCAAACGCAACCGCAGCTAATTGGGTTACTAGAAACGTAGCCGCTTATTACCCTGCGACCAACATTACAACAATAGCGGTCGGAACAGAAGTCTTGACCTCACTACCAAACGCAGCTTCCGTCCTCGTATCGGCTCTCAAATACATTCAATCCGCGCTCGTAACGGCGAATCTCGACCGTCAAATCAAAGTATCGACACCGCATTCTTCGACGATCATTCTTGATTCGTTCCCTCCTTCGCAAGCTTTCTTCAACAAGACTTGGGATCCAGTCATAGTCCCTCTCCTCAAATTCCTACAGTCTACCGGATCGCCGTTTATGCTAAACGTTTACCCGTATTTCGATTACGTTCAGTCAAACGGCGTTATACCGTTAGATTATGCGCTTTTTCAGCCTCTCCAAGCGAACAAAGAAGCTGTAGATGCTAACACATTGTTACATTACACTAATGTGTTCGATGCAATTGTCGACGCGGCATATTTCGCAATGTCGTATCTCAATTTCACTAATATTCCGATCGTGGTTACGGAATCCGGTTGGCCGTCTAAAGGAGGCGGTTCAGAGCACGACGCGACGGTAGAGAATGCAAACACTTACAATAGTAATTTGATCCAGCACGTGATCAACAAGACTGGAACGCCGAAACACCCCGGAACTGCAGTTACTACGTACATCTACGAGCTTTACAACGAGGACACGAGGCCTGGACCGGTGTCTGAGAAGAACTGGGGGTTGTTTTATACAAACGGGACTCCGGTTTACACTTTGCGTATAGCGGGTGCTGGTGCGATTCTGGCTAATGATACTACGAATCAGACGTTTTGTATAGCGAAGGAAAAGGTTGATAAAAAGATGCTTCAGGCAGCACTGGATTGGGCTTGCGGTCCAGGAAAAGTCGATTGCTCGGCATTGATGCAGGGTGAGGCGTGTTATGAGCCCGACAATGTGGTTGCGCATGCTAGTTATGCGTTCAATGCTTATTACCAAAAGATGGGGAAAGCTCCAGGAAGCTGTGATTTCAAAGGAGTTGCAACACCTACCACCACTGATCCAAGTATGTGAAATCTCTTCTCAACATTATCATTTTACCTCTTTGCAAAGAAAATCTCTCAAAGCGGGTTTGTGTTCTCGATTTCTATCTGCAGGTCGAGGAACGTGCGTGTTCCCGGGAAGGTAGCTTTCTTCTTCTTTTTACAAAAGATTCAAGCTTTTAACACCCAAATGAATCAAGCTTATCGGTTTTGGATTGGTTTCTTTACATTTTTGCAGTGCGAAAAGCAACCAGACACTTGGAAACACCACCAACGCGTTAGCTCCCTCCGCAAACTCCACAACGTCTGGATGCATCCCGCAGTACTATCATCCTCGCGTTTCTTTCGCTGACTTAACGTTGCTTTCTCTTCTACTAATCATTGCCTTAGTATTCTTGTAGAACAACTCTGAAAAAGAAGAGCAATTTCTCAATTCTTGTTTCCTGATTTTAACTTCTTTGCAACACTTGAGACAAATGTTCTCTCTGTGTCTAGTTTGTCTACCCAGTTTTGTTGATCAATCTCCTTAACCACAGGAGTTCATTAGAGGGTAGCTAGCTCGTAGGTTTCGGCTTTAGAATCATCGATGATTGTAACTAATTCCTGCTTGATTCTTTCTTTCTTTAACTCTGAATGTCTCTGAATATTCTCATAAACAAAAGCTTTTACACACACAAGTATACAACATATACAAAGATGCAAAGAATTAGTGTTTTAGATTTGATAGTCGAAAGCGTCGTATGGGTTTGTACCTGCCCTATAGTGACAAGCTTGGCATTCAAACATAGGCTGAGCCGCATCATCTGTGGTTTCAATCTCTTGACGCAGACCACTGTGATTAGTACAATAAGGTTTATTGCAGAATCTGCACTTAGGAAGCACAAGCCAACATTCAAGACACAGAACATCGCCACCGCAAGCTGCTTCTTGAATCTCAGTATCTGATCCGAGGCACACCAAGCACTCTACGCATCTCGAGACACAAAACCGGCATCCCCTGCACTTACGCTCTTTCGATTCCTTCTGATTCATCAACCAAGAAACACAAAATGTTAGTATTAAGCATCTCAATTCTCAAAACACTCCATTCTTGTGTGTTTTTACTTACACATGATCTTCTTGAGCAGTCCGGAACCATTCTTACTTCGTCGCATTTCGGACAAACCTCGACGTCGATTGCTGAAACGTAATTCGAAAGAGCTGAAATGTGGTGTTTGGTGAATCCATAGACACCATTGATGTGAAGAGTCTCCACTCTATGATTGTTCTTCGTCAAGCTCTCAATACAAGCCATGATTCCTTCAGGAGTCAATTCCAAGCATCCCGGTACAATTATCTATGAAATTCCCAGAAACAAAATCACCAAAAATTCGAATTCCACACAGATCTAACTAAATCAAGGCTTCTCCAGAACTATTCTGATTCCAGAAATTGATTTCGATTGAGAAATTTTACCTTTGTGATAAGAGGATTCGAATCGACCACACGACGGAGACCATTGTCGGTGATCCTAAGACATTGACGGAGAATCAGAGTATTCAATTTTCCGGCGGATTTCGAAGCGATCTCCGATAAAATCTCATCGGTTAACCGAGAACTAAGCGGCGGTTCGATAACGACGTTTGTCCATAACGCGGTTTCGTCTCTAATCGCGTTTCTGAGCGAACGCGAAACGCGAGTCATAGAGAGAAGCTCGAACAGAGAGTGAAGGTAAGGAAGAACAATGAGTAAAACTTCGTGAACTGATCGCCATTGTTGTTCTTCTTCTTCTTCTTCGTTCATCATTTTCAGTTTCTGAGGATTTTCTTATCCTTGAAGTTGAAGAGATGAAGCAATGCCACTCGTACTTCTTATAAGAAAACAAGTCAAATATTTGAATAGATTTTTACTAGCTGAGCGGTATTTGGGCTATTTTTGCTTTGTGGATTAAGAATTCATTGGGCCTTAAAAGCCCATATAAATTATCTTCTTAGCGACTAGCCAATAATTAACACTTAACTCGTTTGTTGCTTGATTAAAGAAAATACATTTTGGTGATAAGTTTTGGCGACTAGATAGAGATCAAAAAAATTGAACATTATTTATCGCAAAAATTAATATTTTTTTTGGACTTCTTTATCAATTCCGTTAGCAATATATAACGGATATTTGAATATTGATGGTGATTAGATGACGATACTAACTCAAATTATTGGATTATATGTTTGGTTTGGTATTATGGATATCTCAAATTTTAGAAAATGATGAGTTTCAAATCAATATTTTTATGTAGGGTATTGTAGACAGTCAAATCCATATCCATGGAAATTTGTGTCACTGAAATGGTACCAAATTCAAAAAAAAAAAGTTACATTGCAGGACAATTTGCTTTTGTCAACACTAACTAACCAACCATATGGTTTAGGTATATTGTTTTGCCAAGGATGTATAGCTTTAGGTATTGCTTTTTGTAAAACCTTCAATCATTAATATGATATTTACAAGTTAGCAAAAAAAAAAAAAACTAACTAACCATATGGTTTTAAAACTCGTGCATGATTAATCATTTGTGGTGCCATAATTCACGGAGTAGGAACGTTGGATATGATAGGCTTGATAGTTGGTCAATTGACTTTTTCTTTACTTGACCTCACAAATCAGCTTTTGAGTACATAAACTTTGATGGCAAAAGAAGAACATAAAATTCAAAATTCCCTACTCAAATCGCGAACCATCAAGTTAAGTTATTTTATTATTTAGTCAGTAACTCTTTTATTAGCATCAACACCGTAGTTTGCATTATTCTGGTTTTTATATCAACCTTAAAACATTGGTAATTATTAATCAAGATCACGGTTAAAACATCATTATTTGAGAGAGGTTGTCAGTTAAAAAATATAAAATCACAAGTGGTTAGTTAATTGCTTTTGGAACAAAAGAAAAAAAACATCATATTAGGAATCAATGTTCCCATGTGGCCTCTATCCTTATGTCCTATCTGATTTTTTTTGTGTGGGTATAATCGAGTGTAAAATTAGAGCCAATCTCGCCACAAATCTCTACAAAGTTAAAAGTCCGTAATTAACTAAAGAAATTCATCATTATAGATTTCACATTTTGTTTTTGAAAAGGTAGCGAAATCATCGCAAATAAATGTCAAGGCCGTCTTCTAAAAGAAGACAACGTACCAAAGTTGTTAGTGTTACTTACCCTCCATCACATTCCTAACCAATACTCTTCAAAAAGAGTTTTATTATACATCAATTTGAAAATAAATTAAACGTATTTTTAAAAAGGAGATATAATAGTAAACGACTATGCGTGTATATATATATACACTATGTCTTACGCAATAGCAATAAGTCGGCTACCTCCCCACTATATATATAGTCATCATCATAACCCTAAGTATTTGCTTTCCAAAAAAATACCATTGTGTGGATTAATACCCTTTTTCTCCTTGAAATGCAAGGTTGGTCTAATACCATAAAAAAAATTATTTCCAATTATTCTCCTACGATAATGAATGCAAGATTTTGGGAGATGAATGGTGTTTAACTATTGCGTGACCAAATATTTCTCTAACGTATTAGTATTACTTTGGTACGGCAAAATGAAAACACCATCCCACTAGCGCAAAATAAAGAAGGTAGGCGAATCTCCATGAAATCTTTCAACTTTGGTGGATCCCTTTAGATTATTAAGGTTTCTATTTTGTCACCTAGATTTAATGTTTTAATCCACCACTTAACCTTAACACTTCATCTGCAAAATCCAAGGGTAAACTAAAATTGTACGATTCATATACCAAATATGTGGGTATATATGTCATTGTTAACAAAAAGTTGAAGATAAAAAATTCATTGTTTGAGCATAACATAAGAAGTAAGAAAATCATTGTTTGAGCATGCATATGTCATGCTATATCAAAATTGGAATAGCTATATAAAAGAATACTCTACAATGCATTTATTTGTAGTTATCAAAGATTCAAAAATATAAAACCTAAGAAAGCAATTTCTTTACGAAATGGCTCATATGCAGTAAATTTAATTGTTATTCCTACTATTTCTTAAAAAGAAAATAGCTTTATAATGTGAACCTATATTGGACTTATACTTAACCGAAAAAATTATTCCGTGAACTCACGTGAGTTAAATTGATTACTTAGTGGCAAATCCAGTAAATCCATTGAACAAAATTGGTTAAATTGTAAAACCATATTCTCATCCTTAGGCCTACATAAACCCCGCAAATCACTCCCCTAACGATGAACCAACCCAACAAAAAAAACAAGAAAATCAAGAAGTTCGAAAAACAGTGAAAATGGTAAGCCAAAATCATACGACGACGTTTCTACTCTTCATCACAACCTTTCTCTTCATTTTCCGATCAATCTCAGCCGTCAAATTCCCTCCACGACCAAACTCAACAACAACAACCAACGACCTAGATTTCATCCGTACAAACTGCAACGCCACTCTATACCCTGACGTGTGCTTCACGTCACTGGCTGGCTACGCCTCCGCAATTCAAGATAGTCCGGCGAGGCTAGCCAAACTCGCAATCGGAGTTTCACTTTCACAAGCCAAATCCACTGCCGCTTTTCTCTCCAAACTCTCACGTTCCGCCGCCGCTCTAACCGCTGCTTCGGACGGCCACCCAACCGTTTCCGCCGTTATCCACGACTGCGTTTCGAACGTTGAAGACGCGGTTGACGAGATGAGAGGATCTCTTAGACAGTTACGTGACATGAATGGCGGAGGCGTTTCGGCCGCTCGGAGATCGGTGGAGACGTTTAGGTTTCAGATGAGTAACGTTCAAACGTGGATGAGTGCAGCATTGACGGATGAGGACACGTGTACGGATGGATTTGAAGATATGGAGGAAGTACTAGGTGGAGTGATTAAGAGAAAAGTTTGTAATCGAGTCGAGGAAGTGAAAAGATTAACTAGTAATGCTCTTGCACTTGTTAACACTTATGCAAACAATGGAGTTCCATGACGAGTGGGTCTCTTTTGTAAAATTATGGTTTTAAATTATAATATAGTAGTGTTTGTATGTGTGTGAAAACTTAAGAATGCAAGGTTTTATGAATGTTTGTTTTTTTATGAGGTTAACAATCCGAGATAAATAAGCTGACATATTTTCATAGTGTTTGTGAATCCGGTTAGGGAGATTCTGTGGTGCTTCTTTAGTGTGTTTTGTTACGTGATGTCTTGGTCCATGATTTCAATTCTCAAATTAGTTGAAGTTTGTCTATTTTTTATTTATCTAAGCACATATTTGATATAATATGCGTGTAGTACACTTTTATTTTCTTAAATCAAAATCATATTCAAATGCTTTAAAAAGAATCGGAATCCTATTTGAATGCATCATGGGATGCATATGCTAAACAAAACCGTCATAAGTAATAAAAAAAACTTTTTAAAAGAGTATAATCGTCCAATATGTGAGTCAATGATTAAGCCTCCACAAATAAATCTTAATAAAAAAAGAGATAATATAAGGCAAACATTGAATCACTCTCTTTACTGAGTGTAATCATGCATTCTTGAATATGATGTTACACCACACCATTGATTTACTAAACTGCACATATTTATAATATACGGTTATAGTAACGTACACATAAATATAGTAGAAATAAATCATAATCATATGTATGGGGTAGTTTCAAGAAAGTCTCGTGTGTGTGTGTGTGTGTTTTTTTATCTTTATCGGCCCGTGATATGAGTAGGACATATCCAAGATCGATGTGTTCGTTCATACTCATTTCATTTACTTTTTGTGTGGTTTGACCTCTGTTAATGGACCCACACACACTCATGTGCTTCCAAACAAACAAAAAACGTCTGTTTTTAGTTCATAGTTCACGAGATTGCACTGTCCTCCAAATTCACACTTGTTTTTTCTCACTACATGCCGAGTTTTGTGTAAATATGCAAGGGTGCTTGTTACTGGTTATGAAAAAAATACTGTTTTAGGTCGGTGAAACTTAAAAGGTTTATTATTATATGTTAATGTCTTTGGAACATTGTTGGGTTAGAGAGACTTGGCCTGGGCGCGGATCGGATATCCGGAAAAAATACAGTATTTGTGATTCGATTTGTTTTTCACGGATACTGAATTTTTCGATTTGCTTTGCTTCAGAAAAATTTGGATATTTGGAGTTACGGATATCCGGATTTTTTCCGGATATTTGCGGATATTCGGATACTCGCGGATATTTGTTTTAAACGGAAAAACGAAAGAAAAAAATTTTATTTTTAAAAAGTTATTTTTTAATATATAAGATTTAAACTAATTAGTAAAAAAAATAATATAAGCTATAAAATATTATTCGATATAATTAAAAAATGAAAGATAAAAATGGTGGACAACGAAACATTTATTATTTTTTATAGGAAAAAAATATGAAAACAATAATTTTCAGTTAAAAAAATTAGTAACTACTTAAATATACTATAAATATATCCGTTCAATATATTGAAAAAGTTAAAAAAATGCAAATATATGTTGTAGATCTATCATATTATATGTACATATATGTAATATACGGATCGAATCGAATTTTCGGATTTTTAAAATTAGTATTTGTGATTTGCTTTGCTTTAGACGGATCGTAAATTTTACTATTTGCTTTGCTTTGATTCGTAACGAATATCCGAATTTTACGGATCGAATCAAAACGGATCTCGGATCAGAGCAAATCTAACAGATAATTTGCCCAACCCTAAGAGAGACTACATGGTGTGCAAATGATTTTACATCTTGTAGAATTGATTTAAATGTTTATCTAGATATCTAGAACATATGACTAAAAATAAATATATTTTTTTAAATGCTTATACAATGTTTTTTTTTTTTTTTTTGTGGTCAAATCTGCTTAATTTCCTTAAACCGGCGGTAGAACCAAACCGGGAAAAGAAGAAACTGAATACAACGCCGTTTTGGCTATAGAATCGGCTTTAGAGTTTTGTTCTCTCGGAATGAATCGGAAATTTGCAATTTTCCGGACGGTGGCTAAAAGGAGAATATCCTGCACAATCCCATATATGTCCGTTTGTGATGCAGCTGATGTGATGATGTTGATTAGTTGCTTATACAATGTTAATTCATTTTTTTTAAGTGTATAATGATGGATTGGATTCTACAAGTAATTTATATTAGCCACAGAACCTTTTGGGAAGCAGGCTCAAACATGTTGCCGAATAAATTTATTCTCAAAATATTTTTCACTTCTGTTACACTGTAGTAGTACTTAAGGCCCTTTATAGGTCCATGAAATTAAATTTGGGCCTTCTTCTTCTCTTCTAAGCTTAAAGCAAAAACAAAACCTTTCTTCTGATACCATTCTGTTTTTCATTTTCAACAAGAATGGGAAGATTACCATCACTAATCCAACCGTGTGTTACATTGATCTAACCTTGGGACCAAACATATTTCCAAATTTTGGCAAATGTTTTGAAAACTTTAACTCCCGCCTCAAAATTCTTCAATATTCAGTGTACACAGTCAAAAACTTGACTGTTTCATAACTCAAATAATCAGACATTAACAGAAATCAATCATAATTTAAACACCAAACGTTACTTAATTAAAAGACCAGAGATTTACATCACACACCACATGCAAAAGTCGAATTACATCTTCTCTACTCGAAAACCACAATTAACAACAAAAACTACACGATTAAGAAAAACAATTTAGAGATAATACTAAATCTTAAAAAGAAAAAGAAAGTTATAAAACTCTCTTTTCGAATTTCTGCTTTAATTACTAATCAAAGCTTTTTAGGATTTGCTTAAGGCTTAATTCGCGAGAATCTCAACAACCAACAGGCACCATCACTGGTTTCACTTTCGGGGGCCTTCCTCGACCTCTCCTCTCACCGTTAGGCGCCGCCGGAGCTGGAGCCTCCGTGGCTGCCTCAACCGTCTCCGATTCCGTCTTCGCCTTCTTCGGTGGCCTTCCTCGACCTCTACGCTCACCGTTAGGCGGTGCCGGAGCCACCGTCTCCAATTCCTTCTTCGCCGCCTCTGACGGAGATTCCTTTGATTTAGGAGGACGACCACGGCCACGTGTAGGTACGGACGGATCTGGGACCGACACGTGGCTTGGACTTTCATCGACCTGAGATTTAGGTTTCGGAGGACGACCACGGCCACGTTTAGGCGGCGCCGGAGCATTTGGATCTGGCTTCATGAAATTGTTCTTCACCTGCACGATCTGGCCGGAAGTTTTCATCTGGTTGAGATGGTAGTTGAGTAACGTCGTGTGTGACGGAGGTAGAACGAGCTGAGTTGACTCGATGTGTTTCGCAATCGCCGTTTTGTTTATTCCGTTTGCGTCGTTACATGCTTCAATCGCTTCCATAATCATCTGAAAATCCAAATAAATCACCAAAAATCTGAGATCTACGAATTCACCATAAAATCGAGACTAAAATTAATTTTCCAGAAAATCTGATTTGGTTTTACCTGAGGATACGGAGGGAGAGAGGAGGGAAACTGCTGCGTTTCCGCCATTGGAGCTTGTTGAGGTTCGTTCTCCATCGTCAAGTCAAACATGAATTTGCAGAGAGAAAGAGAGAGAGAGTACTGTTGCTTGAATCGCCGGTGAAGCAAAGAGACTGTGGATCGAAGGGATTTAAAAAAACACAAATGATTTAATAAAATAAATTGTTTTAGTCGAAAAGCTTGATCGGACGGTTGGGGAGCTAGGAGTTCGAAAGAGGATCTAACGGTTATGGAACGATCAGAATATTATCGTCCCGGATCGATGACGTGGATTAAAAAGATAACTCAAAAACATTTGTGAATTTACGTTATTCTCCCTGATTTCGAATAAACAATTGGGCAATAATACCGATGATTCAGCTCGTTAAAGGTAGACAGCTGTCAAATTGTTAGTGGAAGGAAAGGAAGAAAGAAAAATGAGAACCTAAGACGAGACACGTCATCATGTAAGGCCCATTCGAATCAAAGATTAGTCCTCCTCTTCTGATACAAGTATAGAACACACAAAATGAATAGTTGAAGATGACAATAAATTTACTCATATATGCATATGATAATATCTATCTCTTTTCTACAAACAAAATAAAGAACAGAGATCAAACCAATCATGTGATTCTATTACTCACAAAATAAAACCAATTTCATTTCCCTCCACCAAAAACCCCATCAAGATACAAATGTGAATACATGATCAAATGAGACCAGTGCTACGGAACGGGTTATTATGTTGGTTCACCGCGAAATCACCAAAACCGCTCGTATTTGGCTGCTGAGAGGCCGGGTTAACAGGGAAGTCCCCAAAATCACCAAATGGATTGCTGTTGTTATTGTTGGTAGGGGGGATGAGAGCTAGCTGATGTTGTTGCTGTTGTTGATAGGTTGGCTGGTAAGAACCGAAAGGGTTGTTAACTGCTGGTTGCTGAGGTGGCGGAGTGCCATGGGACGATGCAAAAGGGTCATGAACCTCGAAAGGGTTGGGAGCTGGTGCACCGTAGACAGGACGTTGAGAAGCTATGTAGGCTCCATCATTGTATAGACTGTCCAGTGTAAGCGTGTCTAACCCGCCAGCCTAAAAAATTCCGATGCACAAAGATAATGGTATTTGTAGATTAGCTTACGGAAAGATATTGAACACCTATACTACTTTCTATTATCACAGTTGCGATTTTGAGATTTCTGGCGTTAATTCTTGTGATCTACTGTTTAAAACTTGTGGCATTATCAATAACAAAGAGAAGAATGCTTACCAATTTCCTCTCGGTGGCTGCAGAGATATCATTGCTGGGTGCTGTTACCAAGGAAAGCTCCCATCCTGTAGGATCGTAATCGTTTGTTTGACCAAAACGAGGCGTTAAAGGGTTATCTGAAAAAAGAAACAGAGAACGTAAATGAGTCGGAGCAAAAGAAAAAAAAAGGTAACACTCTGTGCAGACTGAAAGAATCAAATGGTCTAACAAGAAGCTCACCATCAGTTGGAACAATAGCTAAAGCAAGTGCATTTTGGTCTTCGATCGCTGATGCACCAGGAGCCCCAGTGTTCAGACCCTGTGAGGAAAAATTGAACATAGAGAACCCGAGGCATAAGAATCGTAATAGAAAACGATACCAATAAACATAGGAGTAATTATAATAGGATTTTCACCAGTAGATCATCTGTATCAATGATGTTATGAGTGTTGGCTGGAGGAGGAGGCGGGGAAATAGGTTCAGCCTGTTCAGGTACAGGAACAACATCATCTGGAGGTAACATTTCACGTTCTTCATGAGTCGGTTCAGTATCTTCAAGTCCATCATCTGGCCTATAAGTTAGAAGCTGAATGTAGAAAACTTCATTAGTACATAAGACACGGAAAAGAAGGCCAGAATTTTTGGATCACTAATGTAAGAAAACATGCATCCATACCAGTGGTTCCGCTGGGGCATCGACAACCCGCGGTGCTTCTTTAATATACTCCTCCATTGTCGTCAGAAACGATTGTGGAGGCTAAAAGAAAGCCAAATAAAGTACTCTCTAAGAAGGTGGATAAAAGCGATGGTTATCAATTTAATTTAGTAAAAAAAATTCTCGTTTTGTACCTCTCTTAGAGCAGGAAATTGAAAGTTCCTTGCAAGTTCCAATCCTTTACAGGCTTCATAGAAATCAGAAAGGCTACGAGCCTGAAAGAACACATTAACCCTTGTTACACAAAAAAGTGTCTAGACATGTGAAATCTATACCAACAAAATAGTCTAACAACATCACCTGCTGACCCGCACGCTTGTATATTTCTAGGGAAGTGATGGCTTCATGTTTTGGCATTTCAAAGAACTGCAATATATGAATATTTGAGCAGAGAGAAAAAACAAAAAAAAAACAAAATTTATATATGCAAGACAAACTATGGTGGCAAAAAACAAACTAGACCTACCTTATCAATGAGATTGATGATACCGTCATTAATAGCACAATAGACTTTAAAACTCTCCTTCAACACCTATCATTGCATCAAAAAGAAGTTAAGAAGTTTCCGAGCTTAGGTTTTCCAATGGAACAGAAAGCTAACGCAAAGCAAAAACATCAACAACTGTATCAATTGTGGAAATATTAATTCTATGACCAAGGAAAATTATCACGTACCAGAGCAAGGGCATATTGTATAACATGATTGTGGTTAGCAGCTCCTTCAGGCTGAAAAAAAGAAAGCAAATGGGAAAGACAGTCCAGTGATCAGCAGATGGAGCCACAAGACAATGCCATAGAATATCAACTACAGAAACAAATCACATAAAATAAAATAAAAAGTACCCTGCAACCGATGAGACGATACAGAAGCTGCTGCAAAGCTGGCAACTGCTCCAAGAGTTCTTCACCATCTAAATCCCTGGTTCTACTGTACCCCTGTCCGACCGCAATACGCAAAACCAAAACCATTAGAGAAGGAAAAAAAAGAAATGAACACACAAAAAAACAAAGTAAACAAACACAATTGATACCTTATCCTGCCCTGGGGTAGATTTTGGAAGACGTTCTGCCTCAGTATCATATTTCAAAACCCTGAAGCATTCAAGCCGTTCCTCGAGGAATAATGCATAAGTACGTACCCATGCCGAACAATCCCACGCTGCGAGAGAAACAAAAACAAAAAACACTTCCAATTAACATTAACAATCAATAGGAACCACTTCTGAAGCATAAAACACTGAATCAACTTTTACCAATAGGACTTGAATCATCCTTGAAATTAGAAAGCTGCAAAATCCTCCCTCTCTGCGAAAAGTTCAATAGCTCCTCTCTAAACGTCGGATCTCCTTCTCTCAGAAGCCGGTGAATCACAATTAACGTTTTCAATGCAACCTGTTGTATAGCAACCCAAGAGCAGATACACATACACCAATCATTTCATGAACCAACTTCGACTTCAAAAAACTATACTCAAACCCTAAATTCACTGAGAATCATGTCAAGAGAGAGAGTAATCACTAATCAGTACCGTCCAATTTCTGGTTTTATGCAAACGCCTTGAAAGCGCGTGAATACAATAAGCAACATCTGCTCGAGCACGAGTCACTGCTGTTGCAGCGAAGATTTCTACAACAACGAATAGATAAAATCATTCAGAGAACGAAGAACAATAATCAAATCAGATCTAAGAATTCTCACAGAAATGGAAAAAGTGAAATCACTCACTTCTGAGATGGCGATCTTTAGGAGGACACTCGACATGATTAGTAGCTTTCACTATCGCAACATCTAAATCCTAAAATACACCAAAATTTCCCAGAAAAAAAAAACCAAATCTATCAGAGATTTTCTTCAGAAGATTTAAACGGACAAAATCAAAATTGAAACGCGTACGGCGTAATCGCTGTTGACTCGAATAAGTCCGACTTTGGTGGTGTCTTTTAGGGCTCCGTAAGCTTTTCGCCATGACTGAAGCGTTCCCATCGGAAAACCACACAAGAGAAAGAGTCGTTCAGATCTCTACGAAATCGGAGAAGATTGATTACGTGTCTCAATCTCGAATTTCTTTTAGATTTTTGCTTTTTTCCCGAGAAAACCTCCGGGGAAATTTCACGGGAATTCTCAAGAGAACACAAAAGAGAAAGAGAGAGAGAAGAGGGCAAAGTGAAGAAGCAAGCAAGAAAAGGGTCGCGAGATTATTAGACTCTTTCCGTTTTTTTTTTTTTCTAAATTAAAGTCAATATGTTCAGACCAAAAATAAAAAAGAGTCAAATGACAAAACAAAATTGCCAATATTGAAATTTTTCTTGAGATTTTTCTGATCGTTTTGACTTTGTGAATTAAATGACTCACGAAATACAAAAAAAAAAAAAAAGTAAAAAAAGGGTGTGATTTAAAAAAAAATTAAAGAGGAATATGATTCATAATGATTTTGTGAGTCAATAGGGAGTCATAATAATTTAGAGGTCACGCAAAGCATAAATGGTAATGATATAGTATTTGGAATTCTGACAGAACTAATGACCTAACTAATAGAAGAATCGAATCTGCTCCTCTGGATTATCATCTGTTAATAGCACCTTTTCTATATAAACAATTCACAAAGCCATGTGTATGCAATATATTCATTTTAAAGTATATAATAATACTATAATTATACTATTATAGTCATAAATTTGAAAGATGACGATTATTAATTCTATTTAATAAAATAAACTAATAACTTAAGAAATGTGGTGGAGATTATAAATGTGAGAGTGAGAAATGTTTGGTCACCTACCACTAACTACGTAAAATGGCCAGCTTCGAATTCATCTTAATTTGGACTCACCGCAACAGATTGATTTCCAGATATGTATTGATTGTTTTTATTTTATGTGTTACAAAGCTTTCTTTTGTGAACTAAAATTTCATTTTGTACAAAAATTTCTATTTATAGCTGAAGTAGAGAGGCAATATTATTCTTATGAACTTTTTTCTTCTTGCGGGATAGTGATTATACATACACACTCCTAAGCCCTAACCATGATTAGCAAAGAAATGGCGTTATTTTTCCACGCTACCAAATCAAATATTTTGGGCCTTTTAACTTTTCGTTTTTTGTCAAATGGGTTACTAGTATAATTTATAAGATTTTAGAGTCACACAGTAAAAGTATAATAATGAGAACATGATATAAACATATGTGAAATGTACAAATTTACATGATCAAGTCATCAAGTAAAGGGAGGTTAAAAGGAAGTTTGATAACACCACAAGCAATAAGCAGAGACAAAATCCAAATTGGAAGAATCCATTGAATTGTAAACATCAATACTGGTTTCCCTGCAACACCAATAAACCAAATTATGGAAAAGTAATCAAGAAGAGATTAATTATCACTATTCAAAAGCATATAAACTAACCGGAGGAACGAAACTTAGTCTCGGTTCGTTCAACAAACATTTCGCCGATTTCTCGTAGCTTTTTCTCAATTTTACTTTCGAATTTATTAGCATGACCTAATAGAAGCTCATCAAACACCGTATTCATATCCATTTCCCTAACAAAACACCAAAACAAATTTAAAAAAATTCGCGAAGTAGCATTCACAGTTTCGACAAAAATTCGAACAATTGTAATGTTTTTCGTACCCTTCGGAATCGCGGTATGATCCGGCGCCTAAAGCTCGTTCGATCCGAGCTATTGAGGTTTTGTTACCTCGACGTTTCTTTAGTAATGGCTGGTTTTGATTACCGGTTTTCTTGGTGATTCTTGTCGGTTTATTCGACGGAGGAGGAGACGGTGAGTCATTGGTTAGAGAAGCCACAGTCGTTGAAGAAGCTCTGGTTATAGAGATGAAGATGCTTCCGGATAAAATCGCCATTTGCTTCTTCTCTTGTGTGGTTTTGGCCGCTTGCTTGACTTACACTTTGAATTTATTATTATCCTTACTATTTTTTTTTTATTAAACACTTATATATATATATATATATATATATATATATATACGTTTCCACGTTTCCATGAAAGAGTAATAAACTAATAACAAAGGCAAATGAGATATTAGATGCTAAACCGGTGGGGTTAACTTTATGTTTAGAAAGGTCTACTCTAATTAGAATCTAAAGTAATTTAAGACAGTTAATTAAATCGGTATTGAATAAAATAATACAGGCCCAGTAAAATGCATAAATGGGCCTAAGGTGAACGATGTCGTATTGAAGTCAAAGCCCAAAACCCATTTTGCAAAGAGAAATGACGAATCATGAGAATCGAGTAAAAAATCAAAAAGTAGATTATTACCAAATCAAACCAGTCAATCTTGGAATTAAATAGGAATTTAGCGCCTAAGTGCCGTTTAGACCTAGTGGAAACCAAAAAATGAAGTAAGTGTAGTTAACGTGTAAGTTAGCTATAAGATTGTGTTGTTTTACAAGTGAATAAAGTCAAAATATTTGGCTACTAGAAGAATCCTTTTTCTTTCATAACAAAAGCAGAAAAGTGTGTACCTTCCAAGACTAAAAGATAAATTAGTCATTTTAACATTACAAATATCGTTTTCCCAATGCTAATCGTTCTTAACCAAATCCCACCCACTCTTAAACAACCATTATCAAATCATAAGAAAATGATCCACCATTTAAACAAGCAACATTTTGAAGCTTACCAAAAGAGAATCATTGGTAATGGCGGATTCCGACATAGAGACGAATAGCAATCGATCAACCACAACATCATCGACCACAAGCGTTCACGTTACAGCTCTCGACGGAATAGTTAACGCGAATTCTCTCTTCACGGTTGCAGTCTTTGTCGGAATCGCTTTTGACCAACCGCGTGATCTCACCCTCACGAACAGGGCCGAATGCAACGCGGGAATAGACGTGGAACGAGACCTCGTTGTCTTCGAAGTCATTTCGTTCGCATTCTTCCTCTTCTCTTCTCTCGTGGCTCAAGGGATGAAGCTAGCCATCAACTTGTTGAACAGCAAAGAAACGGACGAAGCGTTCAAAGCGAATATCAATAAAGATGTTCTTCGTCTCGGCGTGGTTGGTGCGGCCGGTGGATCCATCTTGGGATGTGTATTCCTTCTGTTGTCAATTATTGATGTTATTCAGCTCCGTCTCGGGCTTCTCTCTTGCGGTAATGCATTGACGATTCATACCGTGTTGGCGCTTGTTGTCTTGGTCTCTTCTTCTCTTAGTGTTTACATCTTTACCGTGTTTTACTCTTTCAAGAAATGATTAATCTGTTTATAAATATTAAGAGCGAGATTAGCGATATATTTTTTATGCATTAAGGTACATTATTATCATTAAGATTTGTGTTGTGTATTAAAGAGGTGTGAATTCTCCATCTTTCTATATCTTTCTTTCTCCCTCTCTCTCATTGCATTTTTTGTTGTTGTTGTTCTAAAACAAAAACCTTTTGTGTAATACTTTTCTCGTGTGTTTGACAATCAAATACTAGTTGTCAATATATGTATAAACAAATTCATCTGGGAGAGTAGATCAGTTTTATGAATATCCCCTCATCAAATGGTTCATTGGCCTTCAACTATTGCCAAAAGAAAATGATGCGAAGAAAGATAAAAAATATCTTTTTCTTTTGCCGTTTTAGAACACCTTTGCAACTTATGATGAAGAAACTTACCTAGTTTTAGTTTGATGTGTCTCGTTATTTTAGTAGAAAGTTTTGACGATATTTGTCGAATATACACACCAAAATGAATGGAAAAAAAAAACAAGAAAGGTGAACAATTTATTTTAAAACTCGGTTACCATATCTTTAATAGAATTTTCTCCATATTTTATATAAAGTTTTTTTAGATATTTTCAGGACCCCCCAAAATATATCTTATGTTCGACTTCTAATGGTGAATATATATGATCTATCACTTCGTAATTACGAGTGTTATCCGAGAATGCCTCTCTATTCTTTACACGAGCATCAGTCTCAAACATTTCGTTGACTGTAGTTATGTTAGAGATAGATACATCATAAAAAGGTTCTTTAATCGGAAAAATACGGTTTCCCATCTGAGGACTCGGCATAAATGTACTATATACTTCTCCTCTCCACTCAATCTTGTTGCCAAAATTTTATTTAAATCTATTTGTTGGCCAATACCCAATCTCTACTCTTTGAAGCGTTAAATACTAAGTAGCATTTGCTTTGTCTTGTCATGAAATAAATCGTATATGTTTGTTGGAATTATTTTTTTAAACCCCAAGTATCTTCCAAAAGAAATAATAATTGTTAATTTTCAAGTGTTAAAAAAAAATTTGTTAATTTCATTTGATTTTTTTTTTTTTTTTGTCATGAAATTTTATGTGATCTATTGACTACATTCGTTTACTTTTTAAATTAGTTTGTTTGATATATGTTCTATTTTCTATTTGCGAGATAACAATTTGTGAAGCATAACGTTTCAAGCATAATTTTCTGAGTTATAATTTAAATAATAAATATACAATCTCGCAAATTAAAAAAGAAGAAAGAAGTTCATAATTAAAAAAATATATAAGAAATACAAATATGGTCGAACGAAATAAATTACAAAAAGTCTAGATAAACTTAATTTCGACCAGAAAATATTGAATAATTACCACTTCACAAAATCAACGGATTAAACACTTGAGAAATCTAAGCAATAGAAAACTAATTGTAATCAACTCGAGGGAATCTAGAACGGTTCTTCATATTGCATGAAAAATGAGCATTTGGACCCAAAATCAGTTTTCTTTCTCACTGTATAAAGCATATTGCTCTGTTTTACTACAAACCAAACATGTATCACTTAAGCATCTCATCCTATATTTTTCAAGTTGTACTTAGCACCACCAATTATATATGACTACATTAGGGTCTTGGTCGTCTCTAAAAGAGCACTCAAGAGTCACCATTTGCATCATTTCTACCACCTTTTTTATCACGTAGACCATGTTGCGATCTCACTATTGATCTTCGCCCTCTATACAGCTTCAAGGCTTTTTTTGTTTGTCCACAAAGCATTTCGTTTGAAAGACCGACGATCACGATTTTGTTGGGGAAAAAACAAAATTTACATTTCAATGCCTCTCTCTCTCTTTTTTTTTTTTTTTGCTAAAGAGTAAATATCATTAGAAATGAAATTGTTTGGTTTTACAAAGATGTAGAACCTTAATGAAGAGCAACCAAGGCAAAAAAATTAAACAAGGTTACAATAAGATTGGAAAATATTTATGAGATTACATTCGGTCACCTAATCCATAATTGCATTAGCTCACACCAATACTTTCTATCTCTTCGGGAAGTGATCGTGTTTCGAATTTCTCGATCCATGATTTTGAAAGCGATATGCGGAGGATTGATCATTTGATTATGCAAGACATTGTTTCTCTGTCTCCAAATATGGTAAATCAAAGCTTGAGCTATCGTTTTCTGGAGCAATAAGATAACCTCTCATTTTTGTACAATAATCTACATCTACGTTAACTTAATTCGTACAAGCTATCATCTTTGTAACATAAACTAAACTTTTATTAGTTCCGGTTCGAGCAACCAATGTTTTAGTGGAAGAACTTGTATTAAGAGAGATGATGAGAGCTTTCGTTAATAGTAAGCAATGTGAGATTTCTGAGAAAACAAATTATTGTAAATGAAAAAGAAAAAAAAAACTAAACAAAATTTTTTCTTTCTCTTGTATTTGTGTTGCGTTTGCTTTCTTACTGTATAGGTTGTTTGGACTTTGGAGTAAGAATGTAAAAATGTGGTAAATCGAGATCCGATTTTAAAAAAGCACCTCGAAAATTGTTGATGGAGATTGACAACAAGACAAGACTATATGGTAGTTGTTGAAAGACAAGTGGATACGATCGATACTAGCCTTTGTTTTTACTTACAAATTCAATCCACTAGTGCACAACATTTAGCTTGTTTTATTCAGGGTTACGAGTATTTGAACTTTTTAATCTCACTTCGGTAACAGAATTACGTGTTTCCTATCATTTTTTGTTTTTAATCGGTGTTGGAATAGCAGAGTATTATTAATAGTACCAACTATGTTTTTGTGGGTTAATTAGGTCTTTGGTTTGTAATCGGTTTGGATGAGACTTTAGTTGGACTCGGCTACTCTCTTACAAATTGGAAAATAATTACAAGAGACTTTATAGTGAAATCAAATTCACATATTTTTATTTTGATTAGGAATCTCAACATGCAAGTTTTAAGATGTAGGGTAGATTGGTAACGAGTTATAAGCTGGAACGGTAAGCTGTAAGCTGGAGCGGTAAGCTGAGTGTAACGCTTTTGGTACCGCTTTCGTGATTGGTACAATCTAAAACGTTACAAATTAAAAAGTGAATGTAAGATTATAAAGATTGCTACCAATCTAATCACACATTATTCACACATGTTAATAGAGAAGTGATAAACATGGAAATTAGAAAAATGATACTCACTAATAATTGAGGGCAAAATCTTGTGATGAAAGATTCCGAGTCTTATCAAATTGATTTGCGCATGTCGCCTTCTTTGGGCCGCAATCTTCTACATGTCGGCACAAACTGTCTTTTAAATTCATTTCACACTTAACTTTCGCTCTGTGTAATACTAATACTTTTTTTTTTCGTAATACTAATACTAATGATGTAATAATATGAAGTTTGTTGAGGAAAAAAAGTCAAATTAGTTTCGATTGGCTAGAGGAAAAATACAGCGAATGATATGGATAAATCCATAAGACGAGAGCCACCTTTTTTATTCATGTGGACTTAATGCGTCTTGCACCTGAAACCAACGAGAGCAAAATTAATTTGTTCTTCCTCTTATTATATATTTTTTTATGCATACTCGTTTTAGAACATCTCCAACAAGGACCTCAAATTTGAAGTTTTGCAAACTTCAAATTTAAAATTTGTTGGTGTTGTTCTCCAACAACAAAACCTCAAAAGAAATCTTAAAATTGTTTTTTATTGCATTTTAGTTCTTTTTATTGATAAAAATCAACATAAATCATAGAACTTTTATAAATAGTTATAAAACATACATTAAAATTAATACAAACAACATTAATTGTCAAATCATTACACAAAAATATAAACTTACATAGAATTTATAATAAAAGCACGCAATATAAATAAAAATCACAAATATAACAATAAATTATTCATTTAAATTATTTCCATAATGCTCCCAAATATAATTAATTAATGCATTCCGAAGCGAGAAATGAGTCTCTTTATTTTTGATTTGTAGATTACGAGATAAAAATTGTTGAAATCGGGCATTTTAATTTATTGTCATTTCAACTGCAACCTCTGGCGGTGGCCTTGCATCTCTAATCGGTGCGTTAACATCACTGATTATTTAAGATATAAACTTATGAGGTTTAAACTTAAGATATATAAATTTATGAGGTTTAAAATGATACTAAAAAAAAATTAATATGACTATTTTAAAGGTAAATACAATAAGAGGGACTCAAATGCAAAAAAAAATTTAGGTTTCACTATTCAAAACCTCAAAATTTGAAGATTTAAAATTATTGTTGGAAACCAAAAAACCTCAAATTTGAGGATTTAAGGTCCTTGCTGGAGTTGTCTTTTCAAAGCAATTGGAGTATAATTTCCAAAAAACATATAGTACTATTTAATTATTATTTTTTTACTTGTTTTTGACGTCGAAGATCTCAAATCTTATATTTAACTCAAACTAGAAACCACTGTGTCCCCCCTCTGGCCAACCAATTCTTCACCTTTTCTTTTACCATGCACGTGTATTCATGTAATCTGCACATTATCAAAATTAGCTCTTTTTTTTTTTTTTTTGAAACTTTGTATAAAAATTAGCTTTTTTCTTGGTTTATTATAGTTTTATAACATAATATTATGATATACATAATTTCGGGAAACGAAGTTTGAGATGTGAATGTGAAGTTCACATGGGCATAGTTTGTTCCGACTTTTGCATAGATTCCTTGAAGGGAATTGGACATTTCTTGAAAAAAAAGATATGGATATACATTACTACCTAGCTTTATATCAAAACATAAATGGTAAAATAATCAGTTACAGAACACATGTAATGTTTGGTTTCTTCAAATGTATTATAAAAAAAGACAGCTAACATGCATTATTGTTTTTCGAATTAAACAAAATATTTTCTAATAATAATTTTGATTTGTACTGTTAATAGAATGCATTTTCACTAGCATTGCCTTTAAAATTAATACAAAACACATTTTCTTTATAAAAAATGCTCAAAATAATCGCAAATCATTCACAAGAGCATGTCATCAGTGAAAACTAATATTTGACAGTATTTGCGACTCAATTTTTATTATGAAGCTTTATGTCGCAATAGAGCTAAAAGTTACACAAATATAAGCACAATAGTAATCACCTTCGAATCACTCTTCCCCTTTATCTTTAAAACAAATCTAAATTTGAATATCTTATCGGTTGGTTAAAAATACAATAATACTATCTTAAACTGTGTTATTTATGATACTTTGGAATAGTGTTTTTCTTAAACTATTGTCCATGAGACATTTCTCAATATCTCGATTAAAATACGTACTAATAAATTTAACAGTGATTGCTTTAAAGTTGGAACTTAAAATAAATATACAAATCGACGGTGGTAATAGGTGCTCACTTTCATGATTGGACGACACGTATGCAATTTCCAGTCTGTCTAAAGCTGCTTTCTTTCACGCGCCTTTCTTAGTTTCGTACGCAACACGCACCTGCGGATTATTTTACTTGAGAATGTGTATTGTTTGTTGAATTTCTTTTTATGAAATAACTAGAATTGGCTCGCGCTACGCGCGAGTAACTTTCTACAATTTTATTACTTAAACCCATATAGTTTGATTTATCTAATAATTTAATAATTATATATAAGAAAACCAATCAATGTTTTAGAAATAAAAAATAGTGATTGGTTTGAAATGAATTAGTGTTTTTCTCTTATCTATATGATATTGTATGAACATAAAATTAGACATTATTAATTACTATTTGAAAGGGTATATCATTGTTTAAAACTTTGTTAATTGCATATATAAAATTGATATTTTCATATATCTTATCTAAAAATTATAGTACTTTAATGTACAAATATTCTATTATTTGAACATAAATCATTTTATTTTCTATTTACCATATAACAATACACTTTTTACGTAAATTTAAGTTTCATTATTCTTTAAATTTTTAGATATTTTTTACTCTGACTTTTGATTAGTAATATTACTAATATGAAACTACTTGTTGAATAATAAACTTAGTGATTTAAAATTAAAAATACAATGTATTTGTTAAGTTAAAAATATGAGTTTGTTTTTCAAACACCGACTTAGTAATTTAATTTTCTATTTTTTTCACGATATTCTTACATGATATATGTTATATTTACGTATGAATTTTTCTATTTCGCGTGAAAAGTATTAGATTTCCCATGTATGTTCTTATGCTCTTATAGTTACATTCTATTTTTGGGTTAAAAAAAAAATCACGAAAAAAAATCTTTAACTTTTTAAGCTTATAATATTTGTGGGGCAAATATTTCTAATTTGAGTACCCATTAATTTCTCTGGTTCTCTTTTCCCATTTAATTATGTATAATTGCAATAATTATTTTAAGTATAGCTGAATTTACTTTATTTTCTCTTTATAAAATGTAACACTTATCAACCTATAATTTGCTTTATAAATTGGTTGTAAAATTGCTATACAACTTTACTTAATTAAATATTTATATTATAATATATAGTATAACCATATTTTTTAAAAAAGAATGTGAAATATTCAGATTTTAAAATTTTACCACATATTGTACCCAAAATATTTCAGTTAAGATGCTAATTACACCTTTTATCAAAAAAAAAATTCAGTTGCTTAACAGAATAGAGATTTCTCCTCCACTTATAATTGTATTTAAAATTTCTTAGTTGATAAAAATAAAATCACAAAACATTACGTTCCTAATTATTTAAACTTATATTATATTTTTGTAAATAATTTTAATATTTTCTTATAAAAACGATACTTTCTCTTCTTATTTTTACTTCTGTTATGTATAACTACCCTTATTGTTTTAAGGATACCTTCAAATTATTTAGGATTTAGATGTAGCAAATTATGTTTTTGCGATATGATTTAATTGTAGATCAAGATGTTTGTAAATTGTTATGACTCTTTTGATATTTTAGATTTTTTTATAATATTTACAAATATAATTTAACGTAACTGAATATATATGAAATGTAAAATATATTAAATATAACAAAATTTATAAAACATGTTATTAATCTACTAACTATATATAGATATCTATATATATTGGCATAACATGATGACTTTTCAAGTTCTTTTTCTTATGTTAAAACTACATGCACAATTGTTAATCAATTTATAAATCAAATTTAAAATTACAAAAAATAAATAGAATTTATGATGTGGATGATGAGGTGGCTTAAGGAGAAGAGAGAAAAGCTAACTTTATATATATAAATTTATGCTTCTGATAATCATAAATTCTCTGCATTAGTGAAATAAACTGAAAAGTCTTTCCTATTCATTTTGTAAATGCCTTCTGAACATCTCCATCAAAGGATTTAGACTAAAGGTTCTAAACAATTTAAATCTATAAGATAATGACAAAATATTAGAACTTTTTTTTTGAAAACTTCTCTTCATTTTTTATTTATATTTTATATTACATAATTTTTTTGAGAACCTAGTCTAAACCTTTGATGAAGATGCTTTAAGTCACACCCATTTTCAACCTTTTTTTTCTTTTTCTACACTTTTTTTTTTTTTTTTTTTTCGGTCGAACTTCTGATTGTATTAAAGTTAAACCGGGGCCTGGGTTAACCCGGTATGAATTGGGATAGCATACAGGGCAGATTTGGCTAACTTATCCGCTTCAGAGTTTTTTTCTCTTGATAAATGAACAAAGGTTAAATTTTTTTGGTTTAGAGCAAGTGTCGATATATCTTGTAGCACTCCATAGATCTCTGGTGGCTTCCTGTTGGTGTTGATAAGAGAGATGAGCTGCTGCGAATCCGATGCGATGATTGTGTTCTGGAGGTTCCGATCTGCGATCTGGAATAGGACCTCCCTGATTGCAAGAGCTTCCGCCATCAGAGGGCTCTGGGTGTGTGGAATGGTCCTTGTTCCCCGAGCCAGTATTGATCCGTTAGGGTTGTAGATGATCCAGCCTAGTCAAGCGATTCGATGATCGTCTTTCCAGGCCGCATCAGAAAAAGCCGTGGTGGAGTTGGGCGATTTGGTGTATCCTTGATTCGTGTGGTCAGGTGGTGATGGTTCTGGTTTGAATTGAGCCAGTTCCCATTCTCGCGCTTCTCTGATTGCCTTTGATAGGGTCTTTGTTGTTGTGATTACCCGATTATTGAAAATCTTGTTGTTTCGGGTTAACCAAAGGTTCCAAAGTATCCAAGGGGAGAGAGGGCAGTTGGTGATGCCTGATGGAGGTAAACACTCGAAGTGTTGAGTTGTAGAAAGCCCTATTGAGATATCCCTGATCTGGAGAGGGTCAAAAGGGTTCTTAAACGGAGCTAGGTTCCAGACTTGTTGTGCAAAGGGGCAGGAGAAGAAGAGGTGAAGCGCTGATTCCTGTTCATCGCATCTGGAGCAGCGAGATTGGGGAATGATTCCTCTTGAAGCCAGTTGATCTCCTAAAGGTAAGGCTCCATTCATGATTTTCCATAGGAATAGTTTTACTTTCTGCGATATCTTAGCTCTCAAAATAACTGAGTTCCATTGAAAGGCAGGTCTGTGAGATTCCACTAGGGGAGAGCCAAATCCTTGGCTATGTGGTAGCCAGATTTTGCGGAGTATGAGCCTGAGGGATTACCAAGCCAGACATAGGCATCATCTGCTCCTGTGAGGCTAGGCTTTATCTCCATTATTGTCTTCTGGAGGCCAGGAAGGAGCTCCTCTATCTTCTTTAGATTCCAGCTTTTGTTATCAGGTAACAGTAATTCCCCTACTCTCATATCGGTCATAGGAAGGCTAGGGGGACCCATTGGCTTTGATGGGTGTGAGAAAGAGGTCCAAGGGTCTTGCCAGACTCTAGTGTTCTTACCATTCCCAATTACTTTGCTCAGTTTCTGTTTTAGTAGTTCTTTCCCAATCATAATACCTCTCCATCCATGTGATGCTAGGTTTGGTGTTGAGCTATCAAGGAAAGGTGTTGAGTGGCAGTACTTACCTAGGAGGATTCTGGCAAGAAGGCAATTAGGCTCTTTAAGGATCCTCCAACTCAGTTTGGCCAGGAGAGCATCATTAAAGCACTGGATGTCTCTGAAGCCCAGACCTCCAGTGCTTTTGCTTTTGGTGAGCTTGTCCCATGATACCCAAACCATCTTCTTCTTTTCTACATTTTCATCCCACCAGAATCTTGTAAGTGCTGATTGTATCTGTTTGCATAAACTTACAAGAAGCTTGAAACAGGACATGGTATATGTTGGCATCGAAGCTAGGACTGATTGGAGGAGTACAGTTTTGCCAGCTGGTGATAAAAACTTAGCTAAACAGGAGAGGGATCTTTGGCGTATGCGGTCCACAATAAGGCTGAAGAGATCTTTTTTCCTCCTTCCAAAATGCTCTGGTAGCCCCAGGTATTTCCCAATACCGCCTTCTTGGATTATGTTCAGTTGTCCTTTCACTATTCCCTTTATCTCTGGAGGGATTTTCCCCGAGAAAGTTATGGATGACTTCTGATTGTTGATTTTTTGTCCAGATGC
The DNA here is from genome assembly GCA_963576765.1 of Draba incana. Lineage (NCBI taxonomy): Eukaryota > Viridiplantae > Streptophyta > Magnoliopsida > Brassicales > Brassicaceae > Draba > Draba incana. Next base: position 312,638 of record OY755217.1, on the reverse strand, counting down.
AGCCTCATACTTTTGGAGGATGTTCATGAGTGATTTGCAACTGGTTGGGCTTGCTCTGACAAAGAACATAGTATCATCGGCGAAAAGGAGGTGATTGATGCAGGGACTTCTCTTTGCTACTTTGATTCTAGGTAGGTTCCCATTAATTTGAGCTTTTCTGCATAGACCTGATAAAACTTCTCCACATAGGATGAAGAGGTAAGGAGAGAGGGGGTCTCCTTGCCTGATCCCTCTTGTAGGCAGTGTAGATCCTTTTGCCGTCCTATTTAGTAGATAGGAGTAGGTAACAGTAGTTATGCACTGCATAATCCAATTGTTCCAAATACTGTGAAAATCAAACCTTTCTAGAACTTCCTTGATGAATCCCCATTCTAGCCTGTCATAGGCTTTGCTCATGTCGGTTTTGACAGCCATAGAGCACCTTTTCTGAGCTTGGGATGTTTTGAGGAAATGTAAGACTTCATGTGTTATAAGCACATTGTCTGAAATAGCTCTCCCTTTCACAAAAGCAGATTGATTTTCTGATATTAGCTCATGTCGTACTGGCTGTAGTCTTTTTGTTAGGATTTTTTAGATGATCTTGTAGTACACATTGCATAGGGCTATTGGTCTGTATTCTGGGACTGTCTTGGGGCTTTTCACCTTTTGAATGAGCCTGATATGAGTTGAATTGATGTGTTGTGGAAACAGCCCTGTCTTGAAAAATTCTTGAATCTCTTTGACCATTGCAGGACCAACAGTATGCCAATTAGACTGGAAAAAACCAGCAGAGAATCCATCAGGTCCTGGTGCCTTGTCAGCATGTATTGAGTAAATAGCATTTCTGATTTCCCTTGTAGATGGTTCTCTTATTAGTTTTTCATTTGTCTCTGTTGATATCCTGGGTTCCAGTGCTTCCTCAACTGTTGTTCTTCTGTCTCCAGGTTGAGAAGTGAAGAGCTGATTGAAATATGCAGAGATCTCCTCTAGGATTTTCTCATCCTCATAGACATGTACTCCATTATGGTTTTCTAGGACAGTAATCTTGTTTATAGTCCTCTTGGTCCTTGTAGAAGCATGAAAAAACCCTGAGTTCTTATCCCCTAAGTTAAGCCATAAGATTCTGCTTCTCTGTTTCTAGTAGGCTTCCTCAGCCTGATACGCTAGGGCTAGTTCTTTGTTAATCAGTTGTATCTTCCTCATAGCAGTATTGGAACTGGACATCGCTTCTTCTAGTTCTTGTTTCTTCCTTTCTATTTCCTTTTGGCTATTTTTCCTCTTCTCCTTGCACCAAAGGATAATAGCTGATCTGCATGAGTTGATTTTTTGATAGACTGATTTGAGAGGGTGTAGCTTCCATATATCTGCAACTAACTTCTTTATCTCCTTGTTGTCTTTTAGGGTTCTATCAAACCGAAAAAGTTCTTTTGTTTTGGGGGAAAGATTAGAGAAGAAAGATACAACCGGTCTATGGTCTGAGCCCTCGAAATTCAAGTACTCACATCTGGCTGTTGGGAAGTGTACAAACCAGAGAGAGTTTGCCATAGCTCTATCTAGTCTGCAGAAGACTGTGTGCTTATGTCTTTGGCCTCTCCAGGAGGGAAAGTTAGCTGTGTGTTGTAAGTCATACAGGTCACACTCAGATAGTAAAGACCTGAAGTCAACAAAGGTGCTTTCAGGTCTTGTGATTCCTCCGGTCTTTTCAGAGTTGTCAACAATCTCATTAAAGTCTCCTGTAAGAAACCATGGAGAGTTGCGGAGGGAAGAGATCATAGTCACTTGATCCCAAACTCTCTTTCTCTTGGAGTGATTTGGATCGCCATATATAAAGGTAGTGTAGAAGGATTTTCCTTTGTGACTGATTCTTGAGTCAATGTAGTTCTGGTTGTGAGAAAGTATTTCTAATTCCTCATCATTTTTCCAGAAAATAGCTAGGCCTCCCCCTCCTGCACTGTGAGGACTGACCAAGAAGTTAGATGGGTAGTCAAGCCACTCCATCTCTTTGAGGACCACTGCATCTTGGTTTTTTGTCTCTTGGAGGAACAATATATCTGGGGAGAGGCTTGCTCTGATCCCCTTTAGCCGCTGGACTGTTGTGGAGTTCCCCAACCCACAACAGTTCCAGCTCACCACTTTTAAGGAAGAGGTTTGGTGGGATTATGAAAATCCCTCTGATTAGGGTGCCCTCTGTCATTATCTATGGCAGGTTGATGTGATGTGTTTTGAAGGGTATCTTCTCTGTCAGGTTCCGCAACTATCCCTTTCTCTGATTGGTTATGTGGGTGATGTTGTTGTGCAGGGGCTCTGTTTTGAGATGCTTGTTGGGGTTGAGCAACTACAGACTTTATAATGGGAGGAATGATGGCGATTTGTGGCCTTTCTTTTCTATTGTGAGTCTCTCCTGTTTCCTCCCTCTGCTTTCTGAGATTTGGGCTTTGCAGTTTCCTTTTAGGGGATTTTCCATAATTGGTTGTCTTTCTTATCTTAGAACTTGCTCCCATATTGTGGTTAGGTGAGGCTCCATTTCTCTTGTTCAAAGGAGGTCGTCCTCTCTTCTTCTTTACAGGTAGTACTTCACTGAGCATTATATCTTGTGTATTTTCTTGGTTTGGAGTAGCTAGTACTGCCTGGGGTATTTGATAACTCTGGTATTCATTCAAATTCTGTAGGGGGGATTGTCTAGCGGCTGCTAGGATGCCTTCAGCAGTTTCTTCCATCATACCATTGAGTTCCCCCTCAAGGACTCTCTGGTGTCTAGCTTCCTTTTCAGTTGTTTCTCCCACATTGCAGTAATTAATGGTTACTTCCATTAACTCACTCATTATTTGATCTTTTGTAGGGAGTGTTGAAGGGAAGTCAGCTTGGTTTCTTCCCCAGTGAGTGTTCTTTCCCCAGCTTGCTCTTTTTGTCTCCATTGGAGGTTAGGTTCCTGGGGTAAGCCCAATCTAGAAGTTCCTGCAGTTTGGTTCCTCATGATTTGGTTGACAGCCTGAGTTTGTGTTGTTGGTGTGTCCTTGTGTAGGGAATGAGAGTCAGAAGATGTTCTTTGGAGGTGTGAAGTGGGCTCAGCTCCTGGTTTGGGGAGGACCAAGGGTCTCCAGCTCAGGTGACTGCCACTCTTTGAGGTTCTTGAGGATGGTCTGATTCCAAAAGGCCTTCCATGCCTGTCTATTCTCTCATGAAAATTCTGGTCAGGGGTGTTTCTTTCAGTAGGTTTGGAGGAAATGCTCTGATGAGATCTTGAGATTGGTGGGTGAAGCAGCTGCTTGTCTGAGTCCTTTAGGGATTTTTGGGGGCAGTCCACTTCTTCATGAGTTAAACAATAGCAGATGTGACAGACTTTTTTGAGTCTCTCATAGACTAAGGAGACAAAGGCTTCTATTCCTTTCCCGAAATCTATAATTGTCTCCTGGATCAATGGTTGGAGACCATTGATTGTGACTCGGATTTTAGCCGTTGCAGCAGTAATCTCAGACATTTCATAGCTTCCCAGAGCTTCTTCTATGTAGGTGGTCATTCTGTTATCCCAATAGTGCAGTGGTATTCCTTTTAGCTGAATCCAGAAAAGGATCTGGTCAGGGAAATGGGGGGAGATGGTAGGCTCCCACCTTTGGAGGATTACCATCCAGTCAGAGAAATGGTATGGTCTATTCTCAAGGATCATTTCCATGTCATCTGCTCTAGAAAATCTGAACTGGAAGAGACCATTGCCTAAATCAGTTCCCACTGTAGTTCCTCTGAGTTCCCACCTTCTTGTGAAGTATGAGATCATGGACCAGACTCGTTGAACTTTGGGGTTTGTCAATCTTCCTATGAGGGTGAGCTGGTGTTGCTGGATAAGAGGCGATGTGTCTATCTTTGGTGCCTGGACTCTCAGTCTTGGAGGAGAGGGTTTTCTTTCCATGGTTGCTTTCCCTTTTTCTGAGTAAGTCAAACGTCTATCCATTAAGTTTGGAGATTTTTTGGTGGTGTATCTTTTGAGTTTGCTTTGGCGTATCTTGTAGTGCTAGCTTTGACGTTGTTTGTTGTAGAGGATAAGAGTTCTTGCTAGATTCTCTGGTTGGAGGAAGTAACCACGTTGTGGAGAGGCTATCAGATTTTGGAGATTTTGAAGCCTGGTGATAGTTCGTAGAGGAAGAAGAGGTGGCTAGGTTCCGGTTGACTCAAGGTCACCGTTGGCCTGCCGGAGAGGTGTGTTAGACGTCTGCTAGCTTCGGTGGTGGAGTATTTTTGGGTGGGAAAGGTAGTTGAGGATTAGGTCAAAAGAAGAATTTGAAAAAAGGAGCTATTTTGGGGAATTTTACTGATGGTCAATAGCAGGAGAAGCTAAAGATACACTGGGTAAAAATTTCCTAAAAAAACGTGCCCGAGTGAGAAATTTTAAAACCCCTTTAGTATTTTATTTCTATACCCTTTAAAAATCCTTTTTTCTACACCTAATGTCTTAATATAATTCAAAGTTTTTACAAAATTAAATTAATACTGTATGTTTTAAACATTCTGATAAGTTGAAAAAAAAAAAGAAAAAGGAATAATTCTAATTCTGGTATTCGTGCAATTTTAGGTGCCCTACCAACTATGAGTGGTCTCCATGCCACCTCATATCAATTGATGGCAATTCACATTTAAACATATGTGTATATGTTTCTCAATTATTATTGCTTTTTTCGCTGTTTTTAAAAGTATTATGTTTTCCAGTTTATGACAGATGATTTGATACCATATTCATTTCCTGTCTTCCACCAGAAGGAAAAATCAATGAGAAAACTTGATTGCAATCCATAAAAGATACTTATATCAATACTACTGTGAAGTTATTTGAAACGATAGTATATTAATTAAATTATTGATTAGCTTAATGATTTACTAAACGTAATAAGAACACGGATAATTTTCTAGTTTTGTCACATAACACCAAAGTGGAAGAGATAACAAATCGAGTTGTGTGATATATATATTTTCCTAGCTGTGATAGACGAGCCAGTGTAATATAATAAGATAATGTAGTGATGGGTCGAATCATCATTCTTCTGTTTTTCTTTAACAAAAAAATTGAATTTATAAATATTCGGTAGGGAAGTACTAAATAATGTTGAAAGAATTAAAGGTGCTTGTGTATCAAAAATACTATTTTGAGTAATCACCACTTATCTGACTATCTGTCTGTTGTTATACGTACGTTTTTTTTTATTAATAGCTCATGCATGTGTTGAATATAATTTTATAGCATGTAGTATAAGTGTGATTTAAAAAAAAAAAAAAAGGCCCTTTGCAGTATTTACGTTCGGTGTGAAATGGGAAGCCTAAAGTGGTGAAAACAAACAAGCGGTAAATCACAAATAAGAAAGAAAAATAACCATAAATAATACATGGTTGGCAAATAATTAAGAAAACTGATAAACAGTTTGTATTAAGATTTAATGGTCTGATTCACACAGATTCGCTGATCGATGAATCCTCATGCACACACAAACGTTATTTTAATTGCGTTTATATGTAAATTTTGGTATGACAACATGGAAAATAATAACTAAAGCGTCTAAACTCAACGAGTAATTGATACTTATTGTTTTATTTATTATCTATTTACTTTACTGGGCAGTGACGTGATTTGCAAACAAACTTGTTACTATGGAAGAAATTCAACGAGCGGTGTTTAATATTGGACCCGATCGTGCTCCGGAACCAGACGGTTTAACGGGAGCATTCTACCAGCAATTTTGGAACGATATTAAACACGGTGTTATCAAGGAAGTCAAGGAATTTTTGGCCACAAGTACACTCTCTCGACCAATAAATCATAACCTTTGTCTCATTCCAAAGATAGATGCTCCAAAATCCATGAGTGACTTCAGGCCGATTGCATTATGTAATGTCAGCTACAAAATCATATCTAAGATCCTTGTTGAAAGATTGAACACTCATCTTGCATCAATCATCTCGGAAACACAAGCAGCTTTCATTCCGGGGCGTAATATTGTTGACAACATTCTAATAGCTCAGGAAATGCTCTACTCACTTAAATCCATGAAACGTTGGGCCAACTCGTACATGACAATCAAGACAGATATCTCAAAGGCTTACGATCGATTAGAATGGTGTTTTCTTCAGGATACGATGATTCATATGGGTTTCAATGCAACTTGGATTGGATGGATAATGGAGTGCGTACAATCGGTGAGCTTTTCTGTGTTAATAAATGGTGCAACCTACGGTTTCATTAAGCCTGAACGAGGAATCCGCCAAGGAGACCCTCTTTCGCCTTATTTATTCATCTTATGTGGGGAAGTCCTAAGTCATATGATTAATCAAGCTGCGAAAACCAGACAACTCCAAGGAATGAAGATAAGTACATCAGGACCTGCAATCAATCATCTCTTATTTGCTGATGATGCTTTATTTTTCTGTCACGCTCATCCACGTTCCTGCAAATCAATAATGAAAATCCTTCAAAACTATGAGGAAATCTTAGGTCAAGCGGTTAATCTCAACAAATCAGCAATTACTTTCGGTTCTAAAGTGAAGGACAATGTCAAAACTCAAATGAGACGGATACTCGGAATTCATAATGATGGCGGAAACGGCAAAATACTTAGGTCTCCCGGAACATATTGGCAGCAAGAAGAAGGAAATCTTTAACTATATCGTGGAGAAAGTGACGCAACGAACGAAGGGATGGTCAAACCGCTTTCTATCACCGGCAGGAAAAGAGATTTTGGTTAAAACAGTGGCAATGGCGTTACCTACTTTTACTATGAACTACTTTAAACTTCTAAAAGGAATTTGTGACGACATTAATAGAGTCTTGACAGATTTTTGGTGGAACAAAAGCTCAGGACAACGATCGATGCATTGGTTATCATGGAAACGAATGAGTTTGCCAAAGAAAGAGGGAGGACTTGGTTTCAGAGACTTAGAATGTTTCAATCTCGCGTTGCTCGGAAAGCAGGTTTGGAGAATTATGCAATCGCCCAACAGTTTAGTTTCAAGAGTTCTCAAAGGTAGATGTTTCCCTAATGAAGATATCTTGAGTGTGGATTTAAAAGCAAAACACTCGTATGTATGGAAGTCATTACTTGAAGGAAGGGATCTTTTAAAGAAAAGAATGAGGGTGTTGATTGGAGATGGTACAAACACTAAGTTATGGAGTGATAACTGGCTGCCTGTACATCCCCCACGTCCACCACGGCCACTAATGGGTTTGTCCCAAAACTTCTCAAGAGTTTCAGATTTATTAGATAACCGAACCAAAAGTTGGGATCAAGGAAAGCCCTCCACAATAATTCATCAAGATGATGTTCGTATCATTCAGAAGATTCATGTTTCTACACAACCAAATTTAGACCTTCTTGGATGGCATTACACGGAGTCTGGTTTATACACTGTCAAATCCGGGTATTGGTTAGCCACTCATCTCCCGTAATATGAAAATGAAGCTCCACCTCCTCAAGGTTTATCGGAATTCAAAGAGAAGATTTGGAAGTTAAAGATAGCACCGAAGCTAAGACACTTCTTATGGAGAATGATTACTAATACATTAGCACTTGGTACGAACCTCACCCATAGAGGAGTCACGGATGACCCGACTTGCCGACGTTGCTGTCTAGAAAGAGAATCTACTGACCATTTATTTTTCACTTGTGGATTTGCTCAAGCAATTTGGAGAGGAACATGCATTTTGAATCCAGATTCTAACTCAGACTTCAATGACCGCTTTCGACTAATATTGAATGTGTTAACGAACTCACAACTCTCAGGATTCCATCAACAACTACCCATATGGATTCTATGGCGGATATGGAAAGCAAGAAACATGTTACTGTACCAACGAAAATCCTGTCATTGGAGGAAAACAATGCGGCTAACTATGGGAGATACTAGAGAATGGATCAATATTCATATGAGAGAAGATGACAGTAATGGCACTTCTCGACAAATTCAAGAACAGAGGAAATCATCAAGCTGGACAAAACCACCACAAGGTATCATTAAGTGCAATTACGATTGTAGTTTCCGTCAACATGAGCAAATTTCATCATGCTGGATACTTCGAGATGATGGAGGTTTCTTCATTCATGCGGCATCAAGCAAATGATTAATTGCACAATCTAGTCTTGAAGCAGAGTTGCAAAGTTGCAAAGTTTATTAATGGCAATTCAACACACAAGGAATTGTGGCTTCAAGAAAGCTATCTTTGAAGGAGATAATAAAGTGGCGGCATCTATTCTCAATGATCAAAGTTTAAATTTCCAAGTTCACAACTGGGTTCGAGATATCAAACAATGGAGTTCAAGATTTGATTATATTCAATTCTGTTGGACATCAAGAGACAACAACAAAGCAGCGGATAAACTAGTAAAGGAGAATGCTTCAAGCTCACAATCTTTTAATTTGTATCAATATGTTCCAATGTGTATTGACAAAATCCTCCAAGAGGATCATACTCCTTATTTCTCCAAATAAAGTTAACGTAATCACTATTTCAAGAATAAACTATTATTATTATTTTATTGGCAGCAGTGAAATATAATTTAAAATGGAAAAAAACCACATGTAAGAGTACTATGGTTATTAATGCAAGATTTAAATTTGCTAATTAGTAATCCTGAAATAATATCCCAACAGCGATTTGTACTATATATAATTTAATATTTATCTTGTATACCATCTGGGTAGACCTGATCATAAAAGCTATAGTTTTATAAGGCTTATCTTATCTATATTCACAGTAACAAACACATGATGATTTTTTTGCAATGTTAAGTACTGCATTTAACTCAACAAGGAAAAAAAAGTGGAATCAAGTATTACAGATACTTAAGAAAGTGACGTAACATCACATTAACATGTAAATGTAACCATAAAGTTAAAACGGACCCGCAAAAACGGCCGTCAACGGAAGCAAGACTCCGGGCCTACCGTTTAGATCTAAGAAAATAGGACACGTGTATGTATCTGATGAATTGTGGGGACCACACGTTCGAACGGCGTAGAGTTATTGAAAGCTATATACCCTTCAATGGATTGCGGGACCTACTTACACGTGGAGCCATCACGTGCTGTCAGTTCGAGTTTCCCGAAGGGTACGAATATTATTCTATTTATTTTAATACATAATAATAAGAGAGAGAGAGGCCGTTAACGACGGCGTTAAGCAATGGACGGAAATCTCTTCATGAATGATTTGATGTTGACGGACGCGGCCGTTATGCTTAAAACGGGTTTTCTTGTCGCACCATGGTAACGACTTACGAATCCATTCATCTTGGTTTATAAGATCAAATAAATTCAATTCGCATTATTTGATTTTTTTTTTTAAAATGTGGCAAAACTAAGCTTGCACAAACGTGAATTAACATGGGTAGTAAATGTTGTGTGTGAATCAGATTTCTTGGTTACATACTTACATGTGTAAACTGTGTATATTTAACATGCAATGTCATATTCTATTACTATTGGTTGTATTAAAGACAGATGAATAGTCTTTTCGAGCTATGGATAGTTGGAGTATTAATGTAATGAAAAGCTCCCTAGTAATATTATGTTTGCATGCTTGATAAATGTAATTGAAACTTTAAATACGAACAAATGCCTAAGATTATATTATCATGTCTGTTTAAGTAGTTTCTTGTTGTCTTCGTAAGTTCAAAATGCTAGTTATATCATATTTAGACTTTGACAGTAAATTGTAGATTAGCATGTTCACTAAATAAAAATTAGCCTTCTTCAAATTTTATAAGTTAAAAAGATGGGAAATATACATACAATTTGTCTCTGGAGTAATTAGTTTTAAAATAAATAAATTGTACGCATCTTGAAAATTAGAGAAAAAAAATGGGGAATTTGGAAAAATAGGTCACATTGAACTTGATTTTGTCCTAATATCCTTTCTTATATTTTGGCCAATTTTTACCTAAAATACCCCTAGAGAAAATAAAAAAAATTAAAATAATGGGTTTTAAAAATTAAAAAAATCTAATAATTAAGAGAACATATATATTAGTCATGTTTATGTGTTCAAACATTTTTCAAACTTCAAAACAATGGTTAAAATTAATTATATTGTTTTCGCCTACGGCTTGTAGAATTGACATTCTACGTCTACGATAGATGTTTAGTTCTACTTGATGCTCTATTTTCTAAAGCCCGTAGAATGTGTTTTCCGCTCCTTGCATTTTGTGCTACCAAGTTCAGAATACATATTCTACAACTCCTTATATCTTCTACCCATTTCAGAATATAAGTTCTACAACTGTGCCATACATCTACCGAAGTTTAGAATATGTGTTCTAAAAAGTTAGTTTAAGATTCCCTAAATCTAGGATGTAAATATTCTCTAATTAATGCAGTTTTAATTTTCAAATTAAATAGATATATTTCAAATTAATTAAATTAAAACTAATACGTAATTATAGTATTTTTCCTTAATTAATTATATTTTAATTTTCCTTAATTATTTGTTATTATGTTAATATATTAAAAAACAAACTAATAAATAACCTAAGTAAAACTATTACGTAATTATAGAATTTTTACTTAGTTAATTATAATTAAATTTTCCTTAATTATTTGTTGTTATGTATCATTACATATGTAATTATATTTTACAAAAATATTCATATGTAATTATATTCAGCGTAATTGTTTTGTAATGATATTCATTACAGCGTAATGATATTCATAACATATGTAATGATATTTACCTTTTTGTAAAAATATTAATTATATTCAGCGTAATTGTTTTGTAAAATCTACCTTTTATATGTAATAATATTTTTTCATATGTAATGATATATACCTTTTCTGATTTTTATAATTTTCGAAATGATTTTAACAAATATATAATAAATCAAAATTAAGAGTAATCTTGGGGTTTTGAAAAAATAAAACCTAATAGGACAAAACTACATTATTTAAAGTGTAACGGGACAAAGACAAGTTGAAAGTGTCCTCATTTTCTAAATAGGCCAATTAATTCAAGTTTAGAAGTTGAAAAATAACTCGAAAATTGAAAAGGCATATATAGGTCCGATGATTTTCCCAAAACCCTATTATAGAATCTTTTATAGAAATGTGAATTTTCTGTACACAAAACTGACTGTAAATATAAAACTTAAAGTTACTGGAGTATTGTTGTAACCAAAAATTACTATTGTTTGCATTTCTGATCGTACGCATTTTTAGATTTGATGTTTTCGATGAGCTGGGGTAAAAGTAAAACATTAATCACTTGAAAATAATTACCCACTGGTAAAGCATCTTCAGTTCTCTATCAAAAGAATCAACTAAAAAGCCTAAATCTCTATTTTAAAGATTTGACAAAAAAAAATTAGTTTGATGATTCACACTCATCAGCCTTCTTAATTTTTTTTAGAATATGGACAAACCATATATTAAATCCGCTTTTTTCGCATTGTCCGTACCGCCCGATCTAATTATGCTCTGCACCGCTTAATTTAGTCACCGTTCGAAGCCATATATAAATTTCGGTTTATCTACAGCTACAAACATTTGTTATTAGATCCACAAATTATTTTACTAGTCGCATCTTTAAATTTAATAATTTTGCCAAATATATGAGCTATGCATGGCAATACTTCATATATAACCACGCGGTTGTGGCCTAGTGGTAATGAGCTCACGGCTGTGAGTTCCGCCACTTGGGTTCGACTCCTGGCCACCACAAAAAAAATTGGGCGGTGAAACATGTGTCCCATAAGATTAATATTTCGGTTTAGTAAGTCGTTGGGATCCTCGCGATAATAAAAAAAAAAAGACTTCACAAAATTCAAGAAATATAGATTGGATTTGACCAATGAAAACTGTAACACTATATTTTAAATTTACTAAAAACATGCTATTCAACCGATACATTTATTTTGAAAAATTAGTTTGAAGAATTAGTTAAATGATAGATATTCAAATCGCACATAATTATAACAGAAACAAAAAAACGAAAGTAAAAATATCTTCAAATATTACAAAAAGTGAAGTAAATTTGTTAATTTATCTTCACCATCAATATTTTACAGTTCGTACTATATTATATAAAAAGTTAAAATAATATTTGGATGTGTATTCTCTCAGCCTTATCGCTTTCGAGGTGTAGATGATAGCCCTCCTTACGTACGTGATTCATTGGTCGTCGAGCCCCATCCCCACAATTTTTTATTTTTTAAACATCTACATTTAAATTAAATATTTCTCTGGCAAATAATTTTTATTTTGTGGATTATTATTACTAGTTCGTATGATCATTGAAGTGGTAGTAGCAGTGAAAAACAAACCCCACCCAATGCTCGATTGCTTAAAGATTCTTCACCTAAAACTCTCACATGTCCTTCTTCTTCTTCCCCAAAATAGCAAACCCTAGATCCAAGATCCAAACCTCCAAAAACCATACCCAATCGATTATCCAAAAATGAAGAGAGATCTTCATCAATTTCATAATCCCAACCCCGGAACTTCTTCAATCGCCGGTTCTTCTTCTTCAAAACCGGCTCCGGCGACTAAAGACAAGATGATGATGGTGAAGGAAGAGGAAGACGACGGTGGTAACATGGACGACGAGCTTCTCGCTGTTTTAGGTTACAAAGTTAGGTCATCGGAAATGGCGGAAGTTGCTTTGAAACTTGAACAATTAGAGACGATGATGGGAAATGTTCAGGAAGATGGTTTATCTCATCTCGCTACTGATTCTGTTCACTATAATCCATCTGAGCTTTTTTCATGGCTTGATTCTATGTTATCGGAGCTTAATCCACCGCCGAATGGTATAGATCTCGCCGGAGATTCGTCGACGATTTCTTCAATCGGTGGTGGTTATCCGGTTTCCGATTACGATTTGAAAGTTATTCCTGGAAACGCGATTTATCAGCGATCTAATCAATTCGCGATTGATTCTTCTTTTTCTTCGTCGAATCAGAACAACAATAAGCGTTTGAAATCATGCCCGAGCCCTGATTCAATCGGTGGAGTTATTGGAACGACGGTGACAACAACCACCGCGGCGACGACGGCGGCGAGTGAGTCAACTCGGGCGGTGATCCTGGTCGACTCGCAAGAAAACGGTGTGCGTTTAGTCCACGCGCTTCTGGCTTGCGCAGAAGCAATCCAGAAGAACAATTTGTCTCTAGCGGAAGCTTTGGTGAAGCAAATCGGATTCTTAGCGGTTTCTCAATCTGGAGCGATGAGAAAAGTAGCTACGTATTTCGCCGAAGCTTTAGCACGGCGGATCTACCGTTTATCTCCGCCGCAGAATCAAATCGATCACTCTCTCTCCGATTCTCTTCAGATGCACTTTTACGAGACTTGTCCTTATCTTAAATTCGCTCATTTCACTGCGAATCAAGCTATCTTAGAAGCTTTTGAAGGTAAGAAGAGGGTCCACGTCATCGATTTCTCTATGAACCAAGGTCTTCAATGGCCTGCGCTTATGCAAGCACTTGCGGTTCGTGAAGGTGGTCCTCCGATTTTCCGGTTAACCGGAATTGGTCCTCCGGCGCCGGATAATACCGATCGTTTACACGAAGTTGGATGTAGATTAGCTCAGCTCGCGGAAGCGATTAACGTCGAATTTGAATACCGTGGATACGTGGCCAACAGTTTAGCCGATCTCGACGCTTCGATGCTCGAACTCCGGTCTAGCGAAACCGAATCCGTCGCGGTTAACTCTGTTTTCGAGCTTCATAAGCTATTAGGTCGTCCCGGAGCTATAGAGAAAGTCCTCAACGTTGTGAAACAGATTAAACCGGTTATTTTCACGGTGGTTGAACAAGAATCAAACCATAACGGACCGGTTTTCTTAGACCGGTTTACCGAATCGTTACATTATTACTCGACTTTGTTTGATTCTTTGGAAGGAGCTCCGAGTAGCCAAGATAAAGTCATGTCGGAAGTTTACTTAGGGAAACAGATTTGCAATTTGGTGGCTTGTGAAGGACCGGACCGGGTCGAGAGACATGAGACGTTGAACCAATGGGCAAACCGGTTTGGTTCGTCCGGTTTTGCACCGGCTCATCTTGGTTCTAATGCGTTTAAGCAAGCGAGTATGCTTTTGGCTTTGTTTAATGGTGGTGAAGGTTATCGTGTGGAGGAGAATAATGGTTGTTTGATGTTGGGTTGGCATACTCGGCCGCTTATAACCACCTCAGCTTGGAAACTCACGGCGGTTCACTGAGTTGACTCGGTGTTTACAGTGGTGGTTATTGTGAGTTTGAATCAGTGGACCGGTGATGAGATATGTTCGGACCAAACCAAAGAACCGAACTGAATCGAACCGTTTTGCCTTTTTTTTTTAATGATTTTGCATCTATTTGAAAATTCTTATATCGTTATGTTAGGTTTATTTATGTTTTTCTTTTTGTTGATTCAATTAATTAGGTAAGAGAATGTATTTACTATAGATTTTCGAAATAAATTTATGTTTGATCTCGATATCTTTGAGCTTTGACAAAAACTTAACAACGTATGAAACATTGAATAATAAAGTTAATTAGTGGTGCTAGATATTTCTAGCTTCTTAATTAGTTTTAAAAAATAATTAAAGTTGACAAAGAAAAGGAATGATAGTGAGAGGTATGATTATTGCAAAGAGTACTAACTACTAGCATAGAGAAAAGGTTTTAAAAACTTTTTGTTATTGTGGAGTTTGATGTAACATTAATTATATAGTATATTTATCTAATTCTTCATTGGTTGTTGAACCCTATATATTTGTTATTTAACCGGCCGGAACAATTGATAAAAATAACATGAGATCGTCATTATTTTTTGACCCAAAAAAAAAGAAAAAAAAATTGTCATTATTTAATCGTAACCCACACATTATGAGCTCGACATTCTAAATGTTGCGAATTATTTTTACGATTAGTACAATAAGGCTCAATAAATTATTATATGCCCACAAGCCAGATCAGTCTCAAAAGAATTGAACTGACCCATATCATTATTTCCAAATGTTAATTACAAATCCATAATAATGAATAATTGTCCACTTCACTGATGTATAACTATTAATCTTATCTTTTAAAAATGCAATAAACTTATTTAATTAGATACAAAGGAAGGTCCCACATGCATGGAATGCTTTTTAACCACCAAGTTGCCAACTTGCATGTGTGCAAATTCTCATTTGACCCCACGCTTGATATAAAGAAATATTTTTCGTTTTCTCTATCACATCGAGTTTCAATTTTATATTGTATGGTCCATATATTTAATCGATCATTGTCCCTTCAAATATTTCCTCGCAATTTATTATTATTATTGAATGCTTTTTTTTGTTTATTATACGTCGAAGCATTTAGAAACATTGAATTTGGGCAAGTATATGCCTACGAGATTAGATATTTTCTAAACAACTTTTATAATAGTGTGAATCGAATTTCCATGTCCCTATTCTCGAAAATTATAGTAATTTAAATATCTAATATAATAATTCGTTTCATATTTAAAAAAAAAAAACTCAATTGCTGTTTTTATGTTTGTTTGTAAGCTACATATTTAAAAAATGGGTTTAACCCTGTAAAGATCGGATCATAATCCCGTAATAATATGATTTCTCTGATTTACAACAAATAATCGACTTTGCATTACAAATAATATGTGTGGGAGCTGGATTATCACAATTGAATTTGTAAAGTTCTTTGGAGAGTTAGAAGCTTCCTAGGTTAAACACACAAAGACAAAGATTTAAATATGATATTTTTATTAATAGTTAGAAAGCTGTAAATAAAGTTTTTGGTGTAGAATTTAGTGATTTTCTTATCATGAGTATTTATACTAGTTTATGTCGGTTTGGTCTATGCCCTAAACAAATAAGAAAGATTTTCTTATTTTTATAGGTTTTCCATTTAAGCGGCGGCCGCTTGGTTGACTGAATTTTAAATGGGCCTTAGTTTTTTTGAGTTTGATTACGGGGTTGACTTGAATTGGACTACTAGCTTAAGGTCCACATATTATCGGTTTAATCTAGTTTATTCGCCAGCTCTTTAAATTTTTTGGTTCTCCGGTTTAATATTCGGTTAGCCAGTTCATCGGATTATCGGTTCGATCTATATTTAGTCGTTTTAGGCCGTTGATTCTTCATGATAGAATTTGACCTCTACAATATGTATATGGTCCATAGACCTGTACAGTCAGAATTTTATTTGGGACAGTTGGCGGACCAGATTTAATAATGGTAAGTCGTTTTCATTGTTTACTTTTGATTTATGACATATTATTTATATAGATGAAAGGAGGCACTGAGAAGCAAACCAAAAATATATCACTTCTCTTTCTATTTATAACTTTTTATTTTTGCTAACAAACTTTGATCTCTAACTTTACGACGACTATATACTATACGGGTTAAAGTAACTACAACCTATTATAACACAAGTGAAGTTGCTTAAATACATATACATAATATCCAGTGAATAACTTATACATGTTCACTGTAAAAAAGAAGAATAATAAGATTGGTTGGGGGTTTTAAAAGACAACTAAGAAAAATAATATATTCGTGAATCTGGGAATAGAGCCGTGCATGTCAAGGACCAGTTAAATGAATGTGACATTTGATTTTTATCCACCTAATTCTGATTTACGTTATCCATATTCGGGAGGTCCATTGTTAATTATTTTTTACCTTTTCGGACTAACAGTTCCATTTATTAATAATGTTATAGTATATTTATTTGCTTTCATTTTTTGACAACATTTATTTGCCTTCTATCATCTGATTTTTTTTTTCCTGACCAATTTTTTTGGGAATTTAATATGGTTATATGATTAGTCATCAATCAAGATAAGGATTAATGGCCTCTCTCATTTCGTAAGTAGTAGAAATTCCGATCGCAGTGACTTCTGCCATCAATCTGAATATTTATTTGTATTTAATTCCATATTAATTGAAATATGGAAATATCCACAACAATGCCATGCCATGTACGATAAATTACTAAACACTGAAACAAGATTCAAACCAAACTGTATAAAATCTTTAAGTTGAATTTTTAATACTAGGTTTTGTACACATAATAGATCACTTTTAATAATCATATAAAATCAAATGCAAATGTCAGAGTTGAAAATTAAAATACGATTTGCACTAGTCATTAGTCATCTTCTCCTCCTATCACCCATTTTCCCAAGATAACGTCACTTTCTTGCTATTTACGGCACTCTTAATTTTTACACGTAGGCCCAATAAGAACAAATGGGCCTAGATTTTAAAAGCCTTAAATAACAGTCAAAAGCAGATTTATATCAATCAAAGACTTAAAAAGAATTTTGCGCTCTCTCTCGTTTCCGTTATCTTTCTTCACTTCTTCAAGAACGTAATTTTCGATTAAAAGAAAGCTCAAGATTGGATCTTTCTTCAATCCCAGAAACGATGGAAGAGAAAGGTTTCATAACTTGTGAAAGTTACAGAAAATGAGCGACGAAAATGTTTCCCATATTCCTAGTGGTTGCAAAAACGTAGAGGAATTCTCAAATTACGTAAGATTCAATTATTAGTGTGGGTCTTTTTAAGGCCATGTCCAACTCTCCTATTAGTATGATATTGTCCGCTTTGGGCCCAAGTGACAAAGCCCGCACGGATTTATCTTTGGGTTCCTTCCCAAAATGCCTCATACTAATTTAGTTGGACACTACTTATATACTAGACTATTTTTGTCTAATCTTCGGATGTGGGACTTGGTTTGTAATCCCAACAAACCTCCCCTCAAACCAAGGACCACACAAACCTGTGTCCTCCTACCTCCAGCGAACTTGGCACCCATCTTGTACCGCCGTAATCACCAACGGAACCCGCCGCCTAACCTCCGCATAGTCAGGAAGACTTTAAACACAAGGCATCAGCACCCCTTAATCGCGAGGTCACCTTGAGGGTTCTCCTCCCACACAGAACTTGCTGCCAACACCCACTTCTCCAGGTCCACTTTTTCCAAACCTAGGCTCTGATACCATTTGTGGGGCTTTCCAAGCCAATATCCAACTCCCCTATTAGTATGATATTATCCGCTTTGGGCCCAAGTGGCAAAACCCGCACGGATTTATCTTTGGGTTCTTTCCCAAAAGGCCTCATACTAATTTAGTTGGTCACTACTTATATACTAGACTATTTTTGTCTAATCTTCAGATGTGGGACTTGGTTTGTAATCCCAACAATTAGGAATCATGAATATTTTTTTACGAAGATTCAGTTATAATCTCTCTGTATCTTATATCTTTTACTCTGTCTTTCAGGTTCATAGCAAAATCATGGAATGCTTGAAAGACTTCAAGAGCAAAGAAGAAAATTTGAAACATCTGTTGGATGAGTTTCAAGTCGAACATTATCAAACCAACACAGGTAAGTACAATCCTTTTTTAAAACCTCCTTGATTCTCTGAGACAAAATCTTCGATAAATCGAATATTTTATTTTGTAGTTTGGGATCTTCTTGAAATAGCATTTCCAGATTTCTTCATCGACTACGAGAATAATCGGAAGTTCCTTGTAACAATGCACAAAGTAAGCAAATAGAATCTTGAATATGAAATCTTGTTCTAGAAACCAAGAAAACCTAGAAAAACCCTAATTTTTTTCTCTTTTTAGTTTCCTTTGTTTTTCATTGTGTATTATTGAATCTGAAATCTTGTGTTTGTTTTGTCGTTGGCTTCTTTTAGTCACGGAAATGATGAAGCAAAGTTTAAGTGCTTTGAAATCGTTTAATAGTACTTCGGAACAGATGCTCAAACTAATGAGTGACGGAATTGAACAAGCAAAATCCCTCAAGAGACAGCGAGAAGAGCAGGAGGAACAAGTGAGAGGTGAAAATGAACAATCAGAGAACTTGCAGGATCAGAATCAACAACTTCCACAACAAACGCGGAGATTGGACCATCCCGGGGAATCAAACCAGAGAAGAAGACGCACTAAATGATTGATAAAGACATCAGAATCCCACATTAGCATAGTTTGTGATGCTAATTACTCTCTTAATCTCATCTAGCTAAAATATTTATTAAAGAAACCATTGGAAGACAAATTTATGTGTTTTCTTGCTTGGCTCCCAAGTCTTTGTATTGATGGTCTTAAACTTGAAACTGTAGAGCAGAGAAGAGTGTCCATATATTCTTATGAAGTCTCAGTTCATTTCTTGTGTAGCAAGATAGTACCACATTGTCATTATGCAGGGTTCATTACAATTGAAAAAAAATAAACATAAAGGGATTAGAAATCTGAAAGTAAAACGAAAATTGTCCATCAAACATTTTTTTTTTTAAATGAATAGAAAGCAAAATATATTTGAGAATTTAAGATATATGGGTTTGCTTTTTTATTTTTATTTTAAATATATCATATGTACATCCACCGGTTAGGTAAAGTGTGGAATGTTTGCACCAAACCTAAACAGGTGGTTGATGTTTCTTGGTAAATACGTAGGAAGGACCACAAGCTCTCTTATACATATACAATCAAACGCTCAACAAATTGCTAAAATAAAAACAATACTAATTAGGACTCATGGGGCATTCGAATACAACCGTTAACATACTCGAGGTGGTCCGAGTTAGCCCACCACCACGGTCTACTGACTCACTCACACTCCCACTCACACTTAGGTTGGCTCAAACTCCACCCCGTTGACCGTGTTCTTTTCTACCGCGTCCCCGAGTTAGCTCGCTCTTCCTTAGTCGCTAAACTCAAATCCTCTCTCTCCGCCTTCCTTCTCCACTATTCCCAACTCGCCGGCCGCCTTGTATGGGACGCAAATAACACCAAACCGTCAGTTGTCTATTCTCCTGACGATGATGCCGTGTATGTCACGGTAGCTGAATCCAACGGTGATTTAACCCATCTAGCTGGAGATGAACCTCGTCTCGCCACCGAGTTTCATCCATTAGTCCCCCAGTTAGATGTTTCCGACGAGTCGACCCACGTTTTAGCCGTTCAGATTACGCTCTTCCCAAACCAAGGGTTTTGTCTAGGCGTAACCGCACATCATGCCGTTTCAGACGGTAAAACAATGTCCATGTTTCTCAATGCATGGGCTCATACTTGTAAACAAGAACAAGAATGTGGTTGTGTTGTCGCTTTACCGCTCAATCTAATCCCTTTTATAGATCGTACGGTTGTCCAAGATCCATCTGGAATCTCGACCAAACTCTTAACTCGGTGGCTTTCAGCTTCTAACAACAAACCAAGCTTAAAGCCATTTCCGTCCAAGAAATCGGAGACGACGTAGTTCGAGTCACATACCGGTTAACTCGTGAGAACATACAAGCGCTACGCGAACGAGTCGTCCAGACACGAGTAGGCGAGCTACGTTTGTCGACATTTGTCATCACCTACGCTTACGTTATAACTTGTATCGTGAAGACACGTGGTGGTGACTCGACCCGGCTCGTGTGTGTCGGTTTTGCCTCGGACTTCCGATCACGGTTAAACCCTCCGTTACCGTCGACGTACTTCGGTAACTGCATTGTCGGGTCAGGAGATTTCGACGCGAAAGCAGAACCCATTTTGGAAGAAGGACAAGGGAAAGGGTTTATGTCGGCGGTGGAAAGTGTGAGTGGTTGGGTCAAGGGTTTGTGTCCGGAGAATATAGAGAAGACTATGCTTTCACCGTTCGTGACGTTTAAAAGGATGGAGCCGGGTAAACAAATGATATCGGTTGCCGGATCGACCCTGTTGGGAATATACGAGTCGGATTTCGGGTGGGGAAAACCAGTGAAGGTAGAGATAGTGACGATCGATAAGGACGAGTCGGTTTCGTTGTCGGAGAGTGGAGATAGAACCGGTGGGGTTGAGATTGGAATTTGTTTGAAGAAAAATGATGTTGAACGTTTTGGTTCGTTATTTTCGACCGGTTTGAAAAGTAATTGAAAAAGAAACATATCTAGAGTTGTCACAAGTATAAGTTCGCAATCGGTGTTTCTTCGTTGAAGATCCTTTTGGTTTGCTGAGACGTGTCTAGCTTGGTTAAACCTTTGTTCGTTTCTTTCTGTGTTGTAATGTTGTTTGTTAGTAGATTTCGGTATTTATGCTTTCTAAGTTTCTCTGTAACCGCTGTCGCAATTCCAAAAAGGTATAAAATTTAACATTTTACAAAAAAAAAAAAAAAGTATAAGTTCGCAAAACCGTTGCTTACGGAATAGTTTATTTTCTTAGGTCCCTAATGTTATGAGGGGTATTCAATATAGCATTTCGTGTAATACACATTTGTTTTAATACAAAGAGCTAAGTCTCATGGTTTTAGATTGCAGATAATTTTATAATAACTTCCTTAGAATCACACAAAATCTTTCAACTCATCTAAAAATTGTTAAAGCTTAATTGACTAAGTAAAACTTGTTCATTTTTGCGTCGGTAACTTGAAACCACAAAGCGGACACTTTTGACCAACTTGAAGCCAGTTTTCAATACACGAGCTGTGAAAGACATGCAAGCAAGGCAAAACGGTTGCTTCTTCTCCAAGAAACATCTCTCCAACGCAAATCATACACGGATCGAGCTGGTCCATATTGGATCCAAGCACTTTAAAATGTTCTAACCTGGAAACCGTTGATCTATCTGCCGGTATCAGACATCTACTCGATGAAATCTCCATCTGAACAGCCTCCCTCATCGCCTTTTTCGCTATTCTAGACACATCAAGAAGATGTGTATAATGAGGGCAACCCACCTCCTCTATCACTTGTCTGATTTGATCTTCCCAAGTAGACAAACATATCAAGTTCTCTTTCTCCTCCACTCTCTTCTTGATCAAATCAGAGATCTCACTCTCAGTCAATTTCAAACACGAACAAGGCTCGAGTATATTCTCGTAATCGACAGGAGTTAACTGACATATTTCGTCGATTTGAAGCTTCAGAGTCAACCACTTATCCTCACACGAATAATGTGAGGATACCTTCAGGGGTAGAGTTAGGACAGTAAAGTAGGAAAAAGCTGGAATCAGAACCAAGAAGTGGAAGCCTTCCTTCACGAGCATAGCTTTTTAAAGCATAATCAATCACATTCCCAACAGTTTCGTCTTCTTTCACAAAGAAACGAATCGGTCCAGCACTTCCTAAGAAACTAATGCTAATTAGGAACCTATTACTACTCTTCTTCGATTTATGGGATTTCTTCTTCTTATGGTAAAGAATCGTTGGTTCTTATTAACAAAATCTTAAAAATTCAGAAAAAGTGGAAACTTTAAGTTTGTTTGCTTCAAGGGTCGAGGCCGATGCAGCGGAAATACCAGCCTTTGTTGCAAGATCGATCCAAAAGATGCAGCGGAGATACGGTGGAGAAAGCTCGCCCTTGCAGTGGTGCAATGGGAGAGCATAAATTCTCTGGTGATCGGATTTGTTTCTACCATTCAAGAAACTGAAACAGTAAGAGAAATCTGCAAACAGAAGAATCAACGATCTAGGGTTTGATTAAGAGAGTTTTTTTTTTTGCGGTGATTAGGGAGAATAAGGAATATTCTAGGCTTATATATGTTGAAATCAAGGTTTGATGCAGAGGAAGAGAGTTTTTTTTGTGTGGTGATTAGAAAGATTAGGGTTTATATACGTTCAAATAAATCTAGGGTTGACCGATTCTTTATCCGAAAGGAAAGCAAATTCTTAATACACCGATATCTCATTGTTTTTTTTATTATTAATAAAGTTTCTAATGGAAAATCTAATAAAATGGGCTTATTAATGAAGTCAGTAGCCCCATTAATGATGTAGGCCCTAATGATTAGTCTCTTTATTTCGGTGCTTCAAGGGGTGTGGATATTATGAATGGCTTCACCGACTTACTTCGGTTTGTAGAGTGGATGTGAACTGAGTGGTCTTTTTCAAACCTTTCACTTTGTTTATACTGGTTAATCTAGCCATATAGGCGATGGAATTATCATATCTTTGTTTATGGGATGGGAGTTGCGGTTCAGTTCAGATGCTTACCACCATATTCCAGTTGAGCCACTATGTTTAACATGGTAGAGTTTCACTATTCTACCTTTTCAAAAAACAAGAACTTCAAATTTGTCTATTCGTCGAGGACATGAAGTACTTTTTTAGAGCTTTTCACAACTCTATTTTTTAATAGTCGGATAATCATGTGTTAGATTTTTATCTAAATATTTTCTTAAATAAATTATCGTTTTTTATTTTTCATGAGCAGCCGATTCATTTTCTTAGTTTCACATTCTATTTTACAAAAAATTGGTGAATTATTTTATGAATAATAATTTTAACCGAATCAGAATTTTCGTAACCACGGTTTATCTAGTGGATAATGAGGAAGGAAATTGAACCTAAACCTGAATTAATGAACCCATTTTTTCAAATTTTGATTTGTTTGATTGATAAATACTACTTTTGTTAAAAAAATTTCAAAAAACTCAAGAACCCAAAAGCTAAACCCGGGAAAGAAAACATATATCAGGTCTATTCGTGCAAATAAGGAGCAATTTCGAAAATTTATCAAAACATAAGAAGAGTCATAGAATACTCGAAAGCTATAATTCTTTATTTCTTCAATTTAATTACATTCAAATCTCTTAATCAATTCAACAATCTAAAATTACATACAATTGGTGAAAGATGAAAAATCATATGAATATTCGTATGCCTCGAGAAGAACATTATAAAACATGCATGACTCACATTAACTGTCCAATTAATCAAAAACTTAAGTGGTAAATTTACATTATGATGCAAAAACAAAAGGAATTATGACACATTTGACGATCAGTTGAATGATCAAAAGACGTGTTAGGGATTTATATTTCAATCCCGTCACAAAACGATTAGTTGATTATGGATATTAAACACATAAACCAATATATCGTCAAATCTTGTATAACTAGATAAAAAATTAAGTGGTAAATTTACATTATAATGCAAAAACAGAAGGAATTATGACACATTGTGGCGATCAATTGAATGATCAAAAGACGTGTTAGGGATTTATAAAGCATGCATGATTCACATACATTCACGGTTCAATTACTCAAAAAAATTAAGTGGTAAATTTACATTAAATTAGGTTATCACAACCAAGAGATCTATTGTAATTGTTTTCGGAATCAACACTAATTAGTGAAACCGTTCTTAAATCTGGGTTACCTTCTTTCAATTCTTCTAACTCAAATTCTAGTTCCGTTTTAGCTTTTTCCAGCTCAGTAAACTTCAATTTCGACACTTCCAACTCGCTTTCAACTCCTTCATACTCAAATTCTATTTCCGTTTTAGATTTTTCCAACTCAATAAACTTCAATTTCGAGGCTTCCAAATCTCTTTCAACTCCTTCATACTTGCGTTTCAAATCTCTTTCAAATCTCTTCCAAATCTCTTCCAACTCCTTCATACTTGCGTTTCAAATCTTCATAAGCTTTTTGTAATGCTTTAAATTCTCTTGTAACAAGTTCCAACTTGCGTTTCAATTCTTGGTTAGCATTCTGTAACGCTGAATGGAAAGCGTATGCTTTACGTTTTTCAGAGTTGATGTTCTTGATTAGATCAACGACACACTGTTATCATGTTTTCCTGCAATTGCCTTTGGTTACTACTAGTGTCATGGAGCGAATAATTAATGTGAGATTCATTGGAGAAGCAAAAGAAAGGTTGCTGGGCTGTTGATGTTGAAGGTTGGAGTTTGGGTTTACAAACTTTGTGAAAATGCGCCTTTAGATGATTTATTGTGAAATGCATCTACATCAAGATTTGATGGACGATTTTCTGTCATATGTTGTGACATTAGTCGAAGCAATGGGAAACATGGTGCATAATGTGTACAAAAAAATTATTTAAGCAAAGTTAGTTTCTTACCAAATCCGCTATAGCTTGTGAAGTAGCATCATCTCCACACTCTCTATCCCTTGCCATTCTATTCAAGTATTCTTCATAATCTTTGTCTTGCATCATAAAATTGTTTTCATCTTCTACACCTATAAGTTCGAACCTCTCGGGATGCATTATCATCATCCTTAGCTTCAATAATCCTTTTTTCATTGTTAAGCTGTTCATCGAGAGCATCCTTAGCTTCAGTTTCTCTTGTTGGATTAGTCTTAAGTAAAACCTGTAGCACTCATAACCACTCTGGTCCTTTAAGCATTTCACGATTCCCACAAGCGTCTCATAGTTTGGTTTATACAGTCTTATACTTTTAGCGAGTATACCGAGCATGTGATTTTGTTAGTGTTGTATCTGGTTCGTTGAGGATTTCCCTTGACGCATGAGCGGCAAAAGCATCTACGTTCTCTTTCAAAGAATGAAGAACGCAATCTTTGATGGTTTTTGTAATTCTTCCATCCTCCAATACTTCACTGACCTCAGTTGTATTGTTCTGCTTTTGTTTTTCGATCACACTGTTGGGTAGACTCAAAACATTTATTGCTAAACGTTGGGGAGGAACTTCCACTAATAAACAAAAAAAAAAAATTCCAATTTAGAACAAGAACGATTGAAAAAGTAATCCTTACTTTTTCATTGTTAAGCTGTTCATCCAGAGCATCCTTAGCTACATGGTATGATTCAACTGTGGGATGTGGACTCTAGACTTTCCCAACTCAACAAATATTTACATAGTAATGATAACCTTATCATTGCTGGAGCACTGCTGGGAGATGGGATTGTTAATTGTGGCATTAAGAATGATTTTGTCCTTTTGTTTCTATACAAAATCATAAAATATTACTATTAGAATTTCATTAATTAAAACATACCCGACAAATTAACAACAAAAACAGTTACAAGAAACATGAACATATAAACAACTAGGACAATATGGTGTAGCCTTAAAAAATAAATTCACCAACCGAAATATCGTAAACACAAGCAAAAATTACATATGTTTTAATAATTGTTTCCCTTCTGTTCAGCCTTTAGAATTCACCGTGCTCGAAGTACACATATGTTGTCACTTTTGGATAAGGCTACTTGAAAGGAAATGATGCTAGTTATATTAAGGAAAGTCCAATATAGTATGAATCTAAACTTTTTGATTCACTTGGGTTTGAGCCAAATCACTCAAAACGACCGTTACTTTAATTAGGCTTAAAGTTTTAAAATCCCGTATTTACCCTCTCCCTTTTAACCAGTAGAGTCGTTGGAAGTAAGGGGTATAACCGGATATTCCATGAACGACATTTACGAACCCCACTATTTTCAGGTCACAGGTCACAGTATCTTCCCTACACAAATAAAGGCGATTGCGAAATTTAAATCGAAAAAGCTCCTCAAGGGCATTTTCGTCATAATTTTGAATTTTCTTTCTCTCTTCTTTTCACTGCCAGCTCTGCTTAAGCTTCTTCTCCTACTTCTTCTTCTCCCTCACAGTCTCAAAGAAGATCACCATAGATCGATCTGAGATAAATGTCAGGCTTCGTCGGAATTTTAGTATCGGATCCATGGCTACACAACCAATTCACGCAAGTGGAGCTCCGGAGTTTGAAATCTCAAGTAAGTAATCGGAAATGTTCCCGATCTGATTCTGAGATTTTGAATTAGTGTGATTGACTTTGGATCTGAATCTTTCAAATTTCCAGTACACGAGCATGAGAAGAGAGAGCGGGAAGCTTACGGTTTCCGACCTGGCTTCAAGGATGGGGAAATCGAAACTCGTCGGAGATCAAAACCTCACCGGAGAAGAAAGATCTTCTCTAATCCAAAATTTTCATCCTAATTTGAACGATGAAGTCGATTTCGAGTTTTACTTGAGGGTCAGATTCAGATTCATCAATCAAAGATTAGATTTCTCTGTAATTGCTGCTAATTTATAATTGGGATGATTTATATTTTTGCAGATTTATCTTCATCTTCAAGCTCATGTGAACGCAGTAATCGGAAGCGGTGCGAAAAACTCGTCTGCGTTTCTCAAGGCAGCTACAACAACTTTGTTGCATACTATAAGTGATTCTGAGAAATCCTCTTATGTAGCTCATATCAATAGTTACCTCTCTGGAGATGAGTTTCTAAATAAGTACCTTCCCATTAATCCTTCCTCTAATGATCTCTTCGAAGTCGCTAAAGATGGCGTCTTGCTTTGGTAATCCTAATTCTCCCTCTTGACATTTCTAATGTTTTTTATCAAATGCTTCATATGTGTGATTGATGTTGTATGTAGTAAACTTATAAATGTGGCGGTTCCTGGGACTATCGATGAACGAGCGATTAATACAAAGAGTATGCTTAATCCGTGGGAGAGAAACGAAAACCATACGCTTTGTCTTAACTCTGCAAAGGCAATTGGGTGTACTGTTGTTAATATTGGAACCCAAGACATCATTGAAGGAAGAGTATGTGTGAATCACTATGTCACATTTCTTGAATTCTTTTTGGTGAATGGTTATTATGAGTTAACACTTGTGTTTTTCTCTGATTTAGCGCCATCTTGTGCTCGGTGTCATTTCTCAAATCATCAAGGTGAGAGAGACTCTTAATGCTGCTGCAACTGTTATGTGTAAACTAATCTTCCTTGTGATTGTTTTGTGTATAGATACAATTGTTAGCAGACCTAAACTTGAAGAAAACTCCCCAACTTGTGGAATTGGTAGATGATAGCAAGGTAATTACTACACTATACTAATTGTCTTGATAACGATCGGTATTAGAAGAACGTTCTTGATAGTTTTTTTGGGATATAAACAGGATGTGGAAGAGCTTCTGAGTTTACCACCAGAGAAGATCTTATTGAGATGGATGAATTTTCAGTTAAAGAAATCCGAATACAAGAAAACCGTCACAAACTTCTCCTCTGATGTAAAGGTAGGTATCTATATCAAGTTATGAGTTTTCTCCAATAGGTTGGTTTGTGACGGTTTTATAGTAGTAAGATGCATATTGGCTTATGACGATGTGGTGTTTTCTATAGGATGCGGAAGCTTACACCAATCTATTAAATGTACTGGCACCAGAGCACAAGAATCCATCGAATTTAGTAGCTAAACACGCATTGGAGAGAGCAAAACATGTTCTCGAGCACGCAGACAGAATGGGATGCAGGAGATACTTGACTGCAAAGGATATTGTTGAAGGTTCCCCGAATCTTAACCTTGCTTTTGTAGCACATATTTTCCAACACAGGTGAAAAGAAACACGAAGAAACAACATTTTAGTATATCCACTTCTCTGTCAAGTCTAACAGATGATTTTCTTTGCAGGAACGGTCTTTCGACTCAAACGAAGCAGATATCGTTTCTGGAAACTCTAGCCGATGACACTCAAATCTCGAGAGAAGAAAGATCTTTCCGGTTTTGGATTAACAGCTTTGATAGTTCGCTTTACATAAACAATGTCTTTGAAGATCTCAGAGATGGGTTAGTATTATTGCATTGACTAAAAGAGAAATGTGGATAAGAGTGACAAATATGGTTAACATTTGCAGGTGGATACTGTTGCAGACAGTGGAAAAAGTGTCTCCAGGGATTGTTAATTGGAAAATAGCAAGCAAGCCTCCCATAAAACTGCCATTCAAGAAAGTAGAAAACTGTAATCAAGTTGTGAAATTAGGGAAGCAACTCAAGTTCTCTTTGGTTAACATTGCTGGAAATGACATTGTTCAAGGAAACAAGAAGCTCATTCTAGGTACGTACATATAAACTTCCCCATTTCATCATGAACTTCAATAATCTTAAGAAACCTCTTTGCAGCATACTTATGGCAATTGATGAGGTACAACATCCTGCAACTCCTGAAGAACTTAAGATCACATTCCAACGGTAAGGAAATAACGGACACCGATATATTAGAGTGGGCAAATGGTAAAGTTCGAAAGAAGGGAAGCCAAACACGCATGTACAGTTTCAGGGTATTACTACAACTACTCTTCTCCTTCTTCTTCATTTTTCCACACAAAATACATTTTGAGTAACTAAGAAACACATCTGAAAAAACAGGACAAGAGCTTGTCCGATGGGATATTTTTCCTCGAGCTATTGAGTTCGGTGCAGCCAAGAGCCGTTAACTGGAGTCTTGTTACAAATGGAGTAACTGGTAATGTCACAGTTACGCACTTCATTTATTGATTATCCAAATACATTGAGTAACTGGTAATGTATGTTTTATACAGATGAAGAGAAAAAGATGAATGCGACTTACGTGATAAGCATAGCGAGGAAGCTAGGTTGCTCCATATTTTTACTCCCTGAAGACATCATTGAGGTAACTCTTTATTTCCATTTCCATATATAATCTTATACCACAAGAAGAATATCATACCATGATTTTTGATATATAATGTATGAACTTAACAGGTGAATCAGAAGATGATGCTTACATTAACGGCGAGTATAATGTATTGGACTCTTAAACAACCTTGTAATCTGACCGGATCTCCTGATACTCACAGTGGAAGTCTACTCGACGATTCTACTTCCGATTCTTCTTTAGAATAAATATACGTTTTCAAAACGCTTGAAATTATATATATATTTTTGTTCAGAATTTTATATATGATGCTATTCATTTTTTTTTGTATTTTTTTCTTGGGTGCAAAAACAATATTGGAATGAAAATGTCAATGGTGATTACTGACATACGGAATGATATCACCAATCGCACATTATACTAGTCAAATGGTTATCATCCCAGAAATATATTATCTGAAAAATTTCACCTGCTCAAAGAAAATAATAAAATACACCACTATCTTGCAATTTCTATATAAAATATTTGAGATTTGAACTACTTTATAATTTTTGTTTTATATGACAATCAACCAATTACAAACTAGGAAAAACAAAAGAAATCGGTATAAATTTGACAAAGATATGGTTGGAAAATCTCAATAATTAAATATTAATTGGTATTTTCTTCTCTTCCTCTGGTTTTTTTTTTTTTTTCAATTTGTGAGCAATTTCTTGGAAGAGAACGTGTTGAATAGTTGGGGAGGATAATCCAAGCACCTTCTCCTTCTTCTTCTTCTTCTTCATTTCTTCTTTTAAATTCGTCCTCGTTTTCTCCAAACTTAGTCAATTTTTGTTGTTGTTGGTGAAAATCCATGGATCAAAGACCTCTTGGATTGTTAACGATTCATGTCAAAAAAGGGATTAATCTCGCCATTCGTGACGCTAGAAGCAGCGATCCTTACATCGTTATTACCGTCGCCGATCAGGTTCCGACAATTTCCTTCCATCTTTATTACAGAACATCGATTCATGGAATTTTGTGATCGTTAGAGAAAAAACTCGCCTTATCTTCGTTAATCATGTCTTAATTAAATTTGTTGTGAAACTGAAGCTAATCTCTGTTATAAACGAATATGAAATGTTCAGACATTGAAGACACGTGTGGTGAAACGAAACTGCAATCCAGTTTGGAATGAAGAAATGACAGTTGCAATCAAAGATCCAAATGTCCCAATCCGTTTGGTAAACCAAAAAAACAAACATACTTTTTGAGATTTTGATTCAGACAAAATAAGACAAAACTTGTTCTGTTTCTTGGGTTAACACATTGTGTTTTTTGTTTTGTTCAGACAGTGTTTGATTGGGATAAGTTCACTGGAGATGACAAAATGGGAGATGCAAACATAGACATTATACCATACATAGAAGCTTTGAAAATGGGAATGGAGCTTTTAAGGCTACCTAATGGATGTGCAATCAAAAGGGTTCAACCATCAAGGCACAATTGTTTATCAGATGAGAGTAGTATTGTGTGGAACAATGGTAAGATCACACAAGACATGATTCTTAGGCTTAACAATGTCGAGTGCGGCGAGATTGAGATCATGCTTGAATGGCATGAAGGTGCTGGTTGTAGAGGTGTTACTTCCTCTTCTAAAGGAGGAGGCTCTTCCTCTACTACCTAAGACAATTATATCTTCTTTTCTCTTTTTGTGTTTGTCGTATACCGATGAATGATTTGTTGTTGTTTCGATTATGTATAAGTGATTTGGAGGATTTGCGACTTTTGTATGTGTGTCAATTTCAATGTCTTTTGAGCATTTCGGTTTCTGTTTTGGGATTTTTATAGTTTGTTTTTGTTTGTGTTTTGCAATTTTCATCTTTCTTTTGAATCGTCCTTGAAAATATCAATGAATGTCTTCACAACATTTATCTCATTTTAGCTATACCAAGTCAGGAACTTGTGTGTGAAATTCTTCTCAATATAACCTTAAAATTCAAGTTGTCGTATAATCTTCATGGAATGCTCAAACTCATCAAAACTGTAGCTTGCTGATTTCTACCCATTGGCCGCATTTTTTTTGGAAAAAACTTCTTCTAATGCTAATTGTTTTTCTTCCTTTTCTTTTGTGCTTAAGCAGTTCACAAAACTTGATTCCATTTCTTCTTCTTAGGAGGTTTTTGTAGACACTTTGGTTGGTTTTTGTAGACACTTCTTTTTGCTATTATTAGCAATAGAAATATAATAAAATTTTGTGGATTAATGAGTATTTGATTTAGGATGTTGACTCTTGTAAGGAAAATAAAACCCGCTAGCTTAGAGTTAATGGAAAGAACAATGAGTATTTTCCTACATAGAAATGAAGATTATGAACTTCAGTGCATATTATTGACGTTTTGGTTCTTCGGTTACCGAATCATTAAAGTGTTTAAACGTCAAATTTGTTTCATTAACATATTTTTGTGGTTAGATGTTAAGATAGAATGATATACTACAAAATTCTTTATATAACCAAGATCTCTCAATAATGGTAAATTAGCGTGGGTATTTTGCAAAACATCTTTGAATACAGCGATGAATCTATCTACTAGATATAACAAAATGATGAATGATATATCCCACATTATATTAATGAAACCACACAAGACTAAATGCTGTAGATATCGTCCATAGAAGCGTTTATCATGTTTTCTATTGATGCTTAGAGTTATAACTAGATTCATTTGTCGGGAATGATAAATAATGATTTGTAATATATGATAACATAGATAACATATGATACAATTTATTATATCAAAAACACCATACAAACAAACACACACACACACACACACAAAGCGAGTCATATATGACGATGATATTGGTTATGGTTCAAGGGCTTTAGGCTTTGAGAACGTGGTTGTCCATATCAGCAGCGATTTTCTTGCTCAACTTCATGTATTCGATGGGCTCAGGCGAGTCATCGGTTCGCTTCTCCCAGACTAAAGTGATCTAGCAAACAATATCATCCGGTGACTTTTGAATGAACTGAAAGGTGAGATCATAGACCTTAAGGTGCTCCATTACGTGACCTTCGATTCCTTTGAATGTAACCGCCATATTCTCATCGTCATTCTCTCTTCTCTCCTTGAACACCTCTTGTTTCCCATCTTCATATATACATATGTGTTCATTCATCAATAAGTTCTAGCACCATATGTATGGATAATTTATGTAAATAAATTGTATTGGAGTCAGCTGATTTAATTGTTATTCCCGGTTAAACTATCTCTTAAACCGGAATCACACACATATATATATATATATATATATATATATATATATATATATATATATATATGTTGTAACAAACTTTACGTTGACCAGTTGAATAATCAATAACAAACTTTTACACTTTACTTTTCTCTCTTGAGAACTTCATCTTCAACCTCAGATTCTGAGTTGTAATATGGTATCAGAGCCTAGAATCAGCTTGATTCGAGCTCAGATTCTTCTTCCGCATACTCGATTTCATCATTCATCAATTTGTTTCAGTGATTGATTCTATATCTTTCACTTTCTCGCACTTTCTCGGCGATTTTCTCGGATTTTCTGGGTATTCTCAGATTCGAGCTTTTTCTTTCAATCTTACACGAATTCGTGTGTTTTTCCTTGATTCTTACTCATATTCATCAATGGCGATTGATCAATCAAATCCAAACGCTACAATTCCTCCATCGCAATCATCGACGACGGCTTCATTCTCAGATCTGAATTCAAATCCACTCTACGTTCATAGCGCGGATCACGCCGGTATTGCTCTTGTCTGTGAAAAGCTTGCTGGTATAGGAAATTTTAATACTTGGCGTCGTTCCATGTTAATGGCTTTAGGAGCTAGGAATAAAGCTGTTTTTGTGAATGGATCTTTTCCGGAATTAGAAATTACGCATCCTGATTATGGTTCTTGGTCAAGATGCAACAACATTGTGTGTACCTGGATTGTTAATGTTGTAGAGAAGCCTATAGCTAAGAGTATTATGTACTTAGACACAACTAGACAAATGTGGCTGGATCTTCATAGTCAATTTCAACAGAGTGATGGTCCTAGGACCGCAGAGATTAAACAACAAATCTTTTCTGAAGTTCAAGGATCTCACAATGTTAGTGAATATTATACGAGACTGAAGCAACTCTGGGAAGAGTTAAAGACTCATGAGAGTTCCTTTAGCTGTTGTTGTGGGCGTCTTGATTGTGAAAATCTTAAGAAGTTGGAAGCTAGAGAAGAACATGATAGAGTTCTCAAATTTTTGATGGGATTAAATGAATCCTTTACTGCTATAAGAGGTCAGATTCTTATGATGGAGCCAAAACCTCCTGTTTCTAAGGTGTTTAATCTTGTTTCTCAAGAAGAGAGGCAAAGATCTATGAAGAATGGACAAATGAACAGTGTTGTTGTCTTTCAAGCTTCACAAATGGAATCTTCAGAGCCAGTTCTTGCTGCTTACAGTAATGGATATAACAAAGGCAAGAACAGACCCATATGCTCCCATTGTGGTATAGTTGGACATACTATCAACAGATGCTATAAACTTCATGGATATCCACAAGGATATAAAGCTCCTAATCAACCTGGCCATTACAAATCTTCTTCTCAGAATAACTATTCCAAACCACAACAACAATGGCCACCAAAGAAAGACAATGTGGCAAATTTGGTTGTTCAGGATAATTCTGGTATGATACCTGCAAACAATCAACAGGGTTCTTCTTTGGCAAATCTCACTGCAGACTAGATCCAACAGCTTCTAAGTGTTCTCAATATCACTCCACCAGTGATGAATGTAGGGGTCAAATATCCCCTAGAAGAATCGATAAGCCTAAAACGACGTCGTATTCGCCGAACCGGTCCAACAGTCGAGCCCAGAAGACAGAGACCCACTAAAGGCCCATTACTATTTGTCCGAACCGACTTATTTCTCTATAAATAAGCATGTACCCCCCTCATTTGTGAGGGGGGGGGGGGAAATTCTGAACTATAATAAAACAAAAACAGCTTTTTAGCTAATCAATAAGAACAGCTCGTCAGGAACCCTAATTCGAACTTTGTCTTTGTGTTTGAAACCCTAAAGGAGCTCTCTTACAAAGAATCTTCACAAATTCAATTGTGTGAAATTCCAGCTCGCACAATTTGGCGCTAGAAGGAAGGGAGCTACTCGCACACTAGCTTCATACACGAAACAAACACTTAGACGAACTCGCTAAGATGTCAATAACGAACCCGCAATCTCCAGGGGCCGACGGTAGTTCAGGTCCGAGCGAGCCCATTGTGGATGGGCAAACCAACGTAATCAGCCAGTCCGCATTGGAGGCGGAAACAGGCGTACCTGTCCCGACAGGAAACCAAACAACCATCCATACCGTGTCGACCGACCCGGCCACACCAGAAGCTTACGGTCAGCTCAAGGCAATGCTCGAGCAGTTGCTCAAGCAGTCGCAGAATCAGGAAACCATCAATAGCAACCTGACCGCCGAAATCAGAGCCTTGTCGACATCTCGTCAGCCTCAAGGGCATCCTCATCGTGCCGCGCTTCACATAACCCCGACCACTCTCAGCTTCACCCCAGTGGCCTCGCCTTCAGCTCGCGGGGCTCGCGGGGATCGTACACCAACACCTCTCAGAAACGGGGCCGCCCCCGTCGCAGGGGCAACTCACAACGTAGTCGCAATCGCAGACGATCTAGAGGAACGTGAATTCGGAGCCGCTCGACCCAGTCGACCGGCCAGTCATATCCAGAGCCGGGAAGAGGGCGAGGTCGCGGAAGCGGCACTCCATGCCGCAGTAATGGCAACACTTGGACGAGGAACTCGCAGTTTGACGAGTCCGCGTATTGCGACTTACACAAAATGGGCGGGCATTCGACGGCTAATTGCAGAGTGCTCGGTATGCGACTCGTAGCAAAGTTAGCCGCCGGAGAACTCAGAGGAAACATAAGTGTCAACGATTTTCAGCTCGAGCAGTTCGACGATGTAAGAGAAGTAGACGGTCCGTCTGGGGACAATAACAAGAGTAACAAGCGAGACAGGCGGAACGACAACGAGGTTCACCTCGGCAGGCGAAACGATAACGAAGGCCGAGGCGGCTCGAAGCAAAAAATCTGCAACATGATCATGGGCAGCTCGCGTTATTGCTCAAACACCGTCTCTTCAATCAAAGCTTATCAGAGACGAGCTGAGATAGGGGCGAACAAACCCAACCCGTCTAAGTTTCCAAACGATGTCATCCAGTTCAAAGAGAATGAGATTGATGACATTGACAAACCTCACGACGACCCGCTTGTCATCCGACTCTCCGTCGCAGGATGGGACACGGGTCGCGTTTTGATCGATACCGGAAGCACAGTCGACATCATTTTCATAGACGCTCTTAAGCGTATGGAAATTGACCTCGCTCAAGTCGAATCCTATCCTAAGCCTTTGACCGGATTCAATGGTGAAACTACAATGACGACTTGAACGAGTGTGTGACTTGTGCTCTTTTTCCCTTGATCTGGTTTTTCCCACCGGGTTTCCTAGACGAGGTTTTTACCGAGGCTTGTTCACACACACGTCGTCATCATCTTCGAGCGACTCGCAGATTTGGAACATATCCATCTCATCGCCTCGCATGTTCAAGCGGCTCGCGGATTACGAACGCGATCAGCTCGCAACTTCGCAAGTTCAAAATCGACTCGCTGATAACGCCGCGTCGGCCAACTCGCCGAATTCGGTGCAACCATGTCATCTGGGCTCGGCAACATCACCATCAACACGTTAACCGTCTAAACGGAAATCGATTCTTCATTTGGACACCCTTACTTCAACACTTTTTAATTCAACTGTTGAACTGGGGGGCTAACTGTAGGGGTCAAATATCCCCTAGAAGAATCGATAAGCCTAAAACGACGTCGTATTCGCCAAACCGGTCCAACAGTCGAGCCCAGAAGACAGAGACCCACTAAAGGCCCATTACTATTTGTCTGAACCGACTTATTTCTCTATAAATAAGCATGTACCCCCCTCATTTGTGAGGGGGGGGGGGAATTCTGAACTATAATAAGACAAAAGCAGCTTCTTAGCTAATCAATAAGAACAGCTCGTCAGGAACCCTAATTCGAACTTTGTCTTTGTGTTTGAAACCCTAAAGGAGCTCTCTTAAGAAGAATCTTCACAAATTCAATTGTGTGAAATTCCAGCTTGCACAATGAACAACATTGCTCAGGTTTCAGGAAGCACTTTCACACTTGCAGATGGTACAGCTTCTGTCTCCAAACCCCAACTTCACCTTATTCCTCATACTCATTCTTCTTCAGGTACCACTTTTGAACCCCTACATATAGTTTCTACTGTGGGAATTAAGAAAAGTCTTCCTTTTACTGCACATACTTTGGTGATAGATACATGGGCTAGTTGTCATGTTTGTTATGATTTAGGATTATTCACTACCACTGAGACTATAACCAATATCTCAGTGACTTTTCCTGATGGAAACCATATCTTAGTAACTCTTTCTGGAACAATTACTCTTTCTAAAGATCTAATTCTCACTTCAGTTCTATATGTGCCCCATTTTCATTTCAATCTCCTAAGCATTAGTGCCCTTACCAGGAATAGCACTATATCAGTCTTATTTTCCTCCTCTTCCTGCTACATCCTTCCTTTTAATCCTTTCTTTTCACAGGAGTTTACTCCGGACTTGATGATTGGGAAGGGTAACCTCCAACAAAACTTGTATATCCTGGAGCCTCCTCAACCCTCTTCTTCTACTCAGATTATTTCTTCCATCTCTCAAGACCATCTTGTCTCTGAAGTCTCTGCTGATGTCTGGCACCAGAGACTTGGTCACCCTTCTTTCAATAAAATTCAAACTCTTTCTAAACTTTTACATATACCTATTGGGAAAACATCTCATGATTCCGTTTGTAAAATCTGTCCTTTAGCCAAACAAAAACATCTGTCTTTTTCATCATTTAATAATCTTTCTTCAACTCCTTTTGATTTGATCCATTTAGATGTTTGGGGACCATTTCAGGTCCCTACTGTCGAAGGCTACAAGTATTTTCTCACTCTAGTAGATGATTGTACTAGAGTGACTTAGATATATTTGATGACACATAAAAGTTCTGTTTCTACTGTGTTTCCTGAATTTCTTCAACTAATTGAAACACAGTATAATGCCAAAGTCAAGGCTATACTTCAGATAATGCCCCTGAACTTTCTTTTTCATCTCTTCTTAAAACTAAGGGTATTGTTCATTTCTTTTCTTGCGCATATACACCACAACAAAATTCAGTGGTTGAGCGTAAACACCAGCACATTCTCAATGTTGCTAGGTCTCTTTTATTCCAATCTAATATTCCTTTGACATATTGGGGAGATTGCATTTTGACTGCAGTCTATTTGATCAATAGGACTCCTTCTCCTTTGCTTGATAACAAAACCCCTTTTGAACTTTTGACTTCCAAAACACCTTTTTATGATCATCTCAAAGTTTTTGGTTGTCTCTGCTTTGCCTCTACCTTATTGAAAGACAGACATAAATTTTCTCCAAGAGCTACATCTTGTGTCTTTCTTGGTTATCCTTCTGGCTATAAAGGCTATAAAGTTCTTTCTTTAGACACTAGGGAGATTTCAATCACTCAGAATGTGATATTTCATGAGAATGTTTTCCCTTTCTCTACAGAAACCAAAGTTCTTGATCCCTTTCATCAAGACTTACTTCCCTTACCTATACCTGATTCTATTTTCCATGCCTCTTTTGATATTCCTATAGAATCTACTGATTCTATTGTCTCAGATTCTTTTGAACATCATGCAGAAATACATGATTCTTCTCATTCATCTATTCCTTCTCCTACTTCTTTTGTTCCATCTCCTTCCATTTCTACTGAGAATAATGATATACTTCCATCAGGAAGCCCTGTTCAGGACCAGAGACCTAAGAGACAAACAAAGGTTCCTACTTACTTAGATGAGTACCATTGTTACCTATTACACCAACTACTTGATTTCCCAACTCATGATTCTTTTACCACCTCTTACCCTATATCTTCTTTTCTGACCTATGATAATTTGAATCCTACCTATAAGAACTTTGTTCTTTCTATAACCACTACATCCTTACCTAAAACTTTCCAAGAAGCTGTAAAATCTGTGGTGTAGAAGGATGCTGCTGGTTCTGAAATGAATTCTCTAGAGCTGATGGGTACATGGTCTATATGCGAGCTTCCTCCAGGGAAGCATCCTATTGGTTGTAAGTGGGTCTTCACTATCAAATATCAACCTGATGGAAATATAGAAAGGCATAAAGCTCGCCTGGTTGCTAAGGGATATACTCAACTTGAAGGTCTGGATTATCTTGATACTTTTTCACCAGTTGCCAAGATGGGTACTCTTAGAATGATTCTTGGTTTGGCAGCAATCAAGAATTGGTCTATCACTCAACTGGACATTAGTAATGCGTTTTTTAATGGTGATCTGGATGAAGAGATATACATGGTTTTACCTCCTGGATATTCTCAATTAACAGGGAAATCTGTTCCTCCTAACTCTGTTTGCAAACTCCATAAAAATCCTTATATGGTTTGAAACAAGCATCCAGACAATGGAATCAAAAACTTTCTCAGGTTATTCTTTCTGAAGGTTTTACTCAAGCCCCTTCTGATCATTCCCTTTTTGTCAAACACCACAAGGGTCTTTACTTGGTCATCTTATATGTTGATGATATTTTGGTGGTGGGAAATGATGATACTGCTGTGTGTGCATTTAAAGAAGTATTGCAGAAAGCTTTCAAGCTTAGAGATCTTGGTCCTTCTAAATACTTCTTAGGCTTTGAGATTGCTAGGAGTAATAAAGGTATCTCTATCAATCAGAGGAAGTATGATCTGGAACTATTGGAGGATTCAGGAATGTTGAATTGTAAACCTGTTTCAATTCCTATGGAACCTAATCAGAAATTAGCATCAGATTCTGGAGTTTTGTTACCTGATCCGTCCATCTACAGGCGTATAGTAGGCAAGATGTTATTTTTGACACATACTCGTCCAGATATCACTTATGCTGTGCATAAGTTGAGTCAATATATGTCTGCTCCTACTGATGCTCATTTGAAAGCTGCTCATAGAGTCTTGAGATATATAAAGAATGATCCAGGACAAGGCTTATTCTACTCAGCCACATCTGAAGTTCATCTTACAGCCTTTTCAGATGCTGATTGGGCTGCTTGTCCTGACTCAAGAAGATCTGTGACTGGCTACTGTATGTTTCTAGGTGACTCTCTTATATCTTGGCGAGCCAAGAAGCAACATACAGTTTCTAGAAGTAGCTCTGAGGCATCCTGCTAATCTTTTCTGTGACAATCAGTCTGCATTACACATTGCTTCTAATCATGTGTTCCACGAGAGGACAAAGCATATTGAGAATGATTGTCACATTGTGCGTGAAAGATTGCAAAGTGGATTTCTCAAGACTCTCATGTGAAATCCGATAATCAGCTTGCTGACATCTTTACCAAGGCAGTTCAACCAACATTGTTCAACACTTTGTTGTCCAAGATGGGCATTCACTCTCTTTACATGCCATCTTGAGGGGAGGGTATTGGAGTTAGCTGATTTAAATGTTATTCCCGGTTAAACTATCTCTTAAACCGGAATCATATATATATGTATGTTGTAACAAACTTTACGTTGACCAGTTGATAATCAATAACAAACTTTTACACTTTACTTTTCTCTCTTGAGAACTTCATCTTCAACCTCAGATTCTGAGTTGTAATAAATTGTCGTATTCAAACTAAAACATTTTCTTGTTGTAAAACGTAATATTTTGTAAAAAAAACCCTTAAAAATGTAATGTGATTTTATTGTAATAGATGAATTATTAACTAAAAAAAGAAACTTGCAAACATAGTAAATATTATTAAATTGAGCGAGAGAAAGCTAGCCAAAACGCTATGTTCAATCTAAATTTTACCAAAACTATAGTTTTCATACATGGATTATACCGAATGTTAGTTAAGTAAACGTATTGTTACCTAATGTGTAGTTCCAAATCTTGATGCTTCCATGAGAGTCCCAATCGCCTTCATGGACGGTGACACCTTGAATGTGGTGGCCAATGGCGTCGGGGAAGAGATTGTTCTCATTCTTCCACCGCTTGTAGTGTTTCTCCGCTGATCCTTTTAACGGAACTTCTGTCACATATGTTCCCGACGTCGCCATCTCTCTCTCTTTTTTTCTTTGAGTATTTGTTTGATTGATGAATATTTTAAGTTGTGGTATCCTTCGTTTATATAGAGGGCGTGACGGTTAATAGGTAAATAGATATGTTTTTCTTTTTGTTTTACGACGATTGTCTCATCTTGCATATTATTGGCGAGTAAAAAGCCTAACTTTCTTTATATGAAAAAAACTAACTTTAATGGACTGTTAATTTGTATTGTGTCGTGAAACACGCCTAGACAAAATTAATCCATAGTACCACTACTACCATCGTCATTCTAGAATGGTGAGTATTGAATGTTGTGTTAGGTTTGACAAAACTAATGCATATCATTATCATCGTCATTC
Source organism: Draba incana (assembly GCA_963576765.1). Lineage (NCBI taxonomy): Eukaryota > Viridiplantae > Streptophyta > Magnoliopsida > Brassicales > Brassicaceae > Draba > Draba incana. The sequence continues at coordinate 271,993 of OY755217.1, read as the reverse complement.
TAGAATGGTCAGTGTTAGGTTCGACAAAACTAATGCATAGTACCATTATCATCGTCATCCATCAACAAATAAAAAAAAAAAACTTCTTAATTAAAATTGATAATCTATATAATATGTAAAGGTTTCCCAAAATTAAAGTTATGAGAGGATGACATGTGTCACTTTTTTATATTTACAACCTTATAGTTTTCTTAATTTTGACATTTGTCCCTTTGATTTTGTGATTTATGAATTGATTCTTTGAAATAAAAGTGTTCATAACGCCGTGATGATTATAATTAATTCAGAGGTGCACATTAGAAATGCCAATTTCGAGAATCATTGCATAAACAATTCTCTTCGATGTAATCAAGTGACGGAAACAAATATACGTAGTAAAAAAAAGTGATGAAATACGTAAGAAAAAACATGGCATGATGAATAATTTATTTGCTATATATATATCAGAAATTTCAAAGTATAATATATGTGAGATGAACACAACCTATGTAATCGTATGATATCTATATAATATGTTAAGGTTTACCAAAATGAAAATTATGAGAGGATGATATGTGTCACTTTTTCTATTTACAACCTTATAGTTTTTTTAAATTTTGACATTTGCCCTTTTAGTTTTGTGATTTCTGAATTGATTTTTTGAAATAAAAGTGTGATGATAATATTAATTTAAAGTAAACAATTAACATCAAACTATCTTCATAAATAAAATAGATACATCCCAACATCTTTGTAGATTATTTTTTATGTCTAATGATTTATTACAAATGCTTAGTTTTCTAACATATCTAATTATTTACTATAAGCACCAAATTGTGATAATATCTTATTTTTCTGAGTTAAAAATTATTCTATATTTTATGATATTGATTTTTTTTTTAATTACAGCTAACTACGATTCAAAGTTCTAATAAAAAAAACATAAACATACATCCAACATCTTTGTTGAGATGATGCAGGTGTCTTGGTATAATCAATAAACTTTTCACAAATGTGTTTCATGCAAGAAAAAAGACGAACATATATATTTTTAGAAAATCGTAGTGAATATTGATAAAGATATATAAATTAATTAAGAGTTTATGCCAAAAGAGATGTCTTATATATATGTAATTTTATGAACGGTCTATTTCTTTTTCCATATAACATTGTATATATTTAACAATTTGTTACAAATGTTTAGTCATCTAACCTACATAATAATTTTTTAATTTTATGTATTAATTAATCACAATTAACTAATAAGGTGGAAATTATAACATATTTTACTATGTTAATTTTTAAATCCACGCAACGCGTGGACAATCTCTAGTTATTGATATGATTTACTTATGATAGTACAATACAATGGATAAGTTGTTTGAAAAGATGCATATAATGACCCCTGTCCTCATCATCCATCCAACAAATTATAAAAAATTATATAACCTTTAACAAATCATAACTATTGATATAATGTCTTCTTGGAAATTAAAGTGTCAATAAAACAGAAACAAAAAAAACATTTAAGGAGCTTTGAGCGATGAAGGAGCTAGCTGCTTTATAAAGACATGCCCAGACTCTCAATGTGATTTGGGAAAATACGCAATGGCCTTATACTGTCTTCGCCAAGTCCATACCGGCATCTAAATTCATCAGCCACAATTCCTTCAAACAAGCAATACAAGAAAACATGCCCTTTTGCGACGGAATTTTGCGAGGGTTTAAAGCGTCGCAAATTTGCGAGAAATTTGCGACCAATTTGCGAAGAAATTTCGTGTTTCGACACTAATTCGTCGCTAATTTGCGTGGGAAAATTCTGAAGCAAAACCGTCGCAAAGTTTATGTATTTGCGACGGATTTGCGGTGATCGTGAAGTGGCGAAGCAAAACCGTCGTAAATATTGCGACGACTTTGCGTGGTAAGATATTTTGTAATAAAAGCGATAAATTAGCGTCCGTTTTGCGACGAAAACAAAATTGCTACCCTTTTGCGACGAAAAATATTCCAACACGTTTTTATGATTCTTACTTGTGTATGGGTACACGACGTAAAAGGAAATATGAGCTACACTATCCATACGGAGGTAACCACCGATTTGACAAGAATTGACCCGCTTCATAGTGGTCTTGATGTGATATTCGAGGATTTGGAAGAAAACGGAGATGAATTTGATGAAGACAACGAAGAAGCTGAGGACGACGATGATGGCGGAGTAGAACGTTATCTTTTTGATCATGATAAAGAAGATTAATAAATTTAATTATGTGTATATATTAATTACGTATTTTCGAGTGTGTTTGTAATAAAAAAAAATTATTAAAAAAGATGGCTATATGCGACGATTTTGCGAGGTTTTCATCGCAAATACCCCGCAAAGTATATATGACAATTTGCGCAACCCTAAACCCTCGCAAAACCGTAGCAAAATTTGAAACCCTAAATCCTAAATGATATATTATGCCATTCTTGGAATATAAAAACATATCAAATAGATCCTAATTGATATATAAAATTATTTGTATCAATGTCAAAGTAATAAGAATAAAGTTGAGGGTATCACAATTTGCTACGGTTTTGCGAGGCTCTCGTCGCAAAAGCCTCGCAAATTTGCTACGGTTTTGCGACGAAATCCTTGCAAAACCATAGCAAATTTTGAAACCCTAAACCCTAAATGATATATTATGCCCTTCTTGGAATATAAAAACATATCAAATAGGTCCTAATTGATACATAAAATTATTTGTATCAATGTCAAAGTAATAAGAAAAAGGTTGAGGGTATCACAATTTGCTACGGTTTTGCAAGGCTCTCGTCGCAAATGCCTCGCAAATTTGCTACGTTTTTGCGACGAAAACCCTCGCAAAACCGTAGCAAATTGTGAAACCCTAAACCCTAAATGATATATTATGCCCTTCTTGGAATATAAAAACATATCAAATAGGTCCTAATTGATACATAAAATTATTTGTATCAATGTCAAAGTAATAAGAATAAGGTTGAGGGTATCACAATTTGCTACGGTTTTGCGAGGCTCTCGTCGCAAATGCCTCGCAAATTTGCTACGGTTTTGCGACGAAAACCCTCGTAAAACCGTAGCAAATTTTGAAACCCTAAACCCTAAATGATATATTATGCCCTTCTTGGAATATAAAAACATATCAAATAGGTCCTAATTGATACATAAAATTATTTGTATCAATGTCAAAGTAATAAGAATAAGGTTGAGGGTATCACAATTTGCTACGGTTTTGCGAGGCTCTCGTCGCAAACGCCTCGCAAATTTGCTACGGTTTTGCGACGAAAACCCTCGCAAAACCGTAGCAAATTTTGAAACCCTAAACCCTAACCAATACCTATATTACCCGGTTTAAATAGGCCCTTCTTCGAATATTAAAATATGAGTATGAGTCGTCTAATGAATAACAATCCCTCCAAAATTATTCTAAGAAGACACTTATCAAAACATTATCGAGAAACATATATAACGAAGTATCATACACTTATACTATGAATATGATCAATCTATCATTTTTTCCAATTTTACGAAGAACTTCATTTATTGGGCTACTTTACTTCATACATGCAGTAAGGACCTAAACAAGTGTATATTTACCATTTATGAATCGTAATTTTGGTCTAAAACATCCAAACCCCTAAGTATACCCTAAACCTCATTTGCGTGGGAATTGCGACGAAAACGTAGCAAATGCGTAGCAATTTACTATTTGCGAGGCATTTGCGACGATTTCGTCGCAAATTCCTCGCTAAATTTGCAAAGCTTTTGCGACTATAGTTACGGTCAAATCTATTAATTGATCGTACATTCACCTTGGGATTTACATTTTGCGACGTATTTGCGACGGTTTTTGAAATTTTGCGACGGATTTGCGACGCTTTGTGCGCGGGAAACGAAAAGTTTTCGCGGCAAACATGCATGGGTGAAAAATTTCGGCCCACTTTGCGACGGAATTGCTACGTTTGTGCGAGAGAATATTTTCTTTATATATGCAATTCCAACTTCCTCGCTCATTCTTCACATCTCTCTATCTCTCTCTAAAAAAAAATTTCTCCAACCTTCCAAATCATTCCCGACCTCATAAGGTAATTCTCTAAACTTTTCTTTTGCTTTATTACTTTTAAATTTTTCATTTGTAGGTAATTAATTAGTTAGGAATAATTAATTTGAAAGTGAAGTGTACTTTAGAATTGATAATTAACTAATGTTGATTAATTTAATTTATTGTAATCATTAAAATTGTTAAAATCATTAATAGATTAGATATTTAATTAATATTCTATTACTAATTTCAAAAATTACAAAATTTATTGTAGAAGGCGGATTACGAGTATAGCCAGTTCGTACAGTCCGGTGCTGATCGTGGTAGAGGTAGAGGTCTTTCACGACCTGGACAGCGTACACATCCCACGGAGTTAGCGAAGACGAACCCCATCATTGCCGACATTATGAATAAGAAACAAGCAGCTTCGCGAAGAAGACCCGAAGCAGACGAAGGAGGCACATCGACCACCCGGGATCCGATCGATGATATCAATTTCGATATTTAAATTTGTTTTCGGTTTTAGTTTTATGTATTAAAACTTTATTTTATGTTTTTTTAAAAAATTTTAATATTTTCGATTTTATTTTTTTCAAATTAAAAATTATTTTCTTTTTCTTTTTTTTTTTATAAAAAACCCGACATTCCTCGCAAAACCGTCGCAAATTATAGTCGCAATTCCGTCGCAAAAATGTTCGACGCAAAACCATCGCAAAATAAAAGTCGCAATTCCGTAGCAAATGAATTTGTAAAAAACCCGACATTCCTCGCAAAACCGTCGCAAAATATAGTCGCAATTCCGTCGCAAAAATGTTCGACGCAAAACCATCGCAAAATAAAAGTCGCAATTCCGTAGCAAATGAATTTGTCGCAACTGCATCGCAAATTATTTTGTCGCAAAAACGTCGCTAATATAGCGAGGAATTTGCGACTACGTATATATTTGCGACGATTTTGGGTTTGCGACGAGCTAGTTGCGACAAACGAAAAATCGTCGCAAATGCTAATTTGCGACGAATTTGCTACGAAAATCACCCTCGCAAATGGGGGTGTTTTCTTGTAGTGAAGGCTTCTCTGATACTGTTTCTCTTCGGATCAAAATAAAGAATATAAAGCGATACAGACAATATGTACGGTGCAAAAATAAGCTCACCAGCATCCGTAACATGATGGAACTTTAAATTACGCCTTCGTTGTCTTTTGTCACTTTTAGAAGGCACGACAAGCATTTATGCATCCATTCGTGTCCACCTTTATCTTTTATAGTATATATACATCAACCTTATCGATATTAGAAATTTCAGGACGAACTAAGGCTATCCTTCCCTCATAAGAAAATTTATATCGTATCTCCAAGCCTTACGACCATTAGAAAATTTTATCGGTTTGAATTTTTCAGATCTAACATCAAAAAGCTCATTATTAAATGGTTATCAGAAGAACCAAAAAAGGCTCTAAAATACATAATTCCATTGAAGCATCGCCCACTACGAGCTCCTCCAAAATCTTATATATTATTCTCCAGGATTCTTGAGCTCCCAATGTACGGATCCAATCAAGTTTGGAATGTTTGCGATGTACGTACAATACTTTGTGCTTACACTCCAATGGGGTTAGTGGTCATTAATTATATGCATTTGTTTAAGTATCAGCTTTGACAAAAATGCATATAATGACCGCTAACCTCACCAACAATATATATCCTTAAACAAATCATAATCACTGATATGAACAACAGTATCAAATTATTGGTAAACCCTGTTTTTGATTAAACGTATATTAATATAGTAAAATAGTTTTAACAATTATAGATTTTGATTTGTGTATATACTTAAATTTTTTTTAAAAATATTGTATCTAAATTTGAGTCTTATTCGATTGCTCCATCATGTGATTATGATTTGTTATAATACATCCACCAGATGAAGAAGGTACGGTGGATTCTCTGCGAACGGTGTGGATTCTTTGTTGTATCACGTTGTCGTCAAAATCCGATCAAAACCATCTCGAATCCTCTAATGATCATTGTAATAACTAGAAAATTATCCGTGTTCTTATTACGTTTAGTAAATCAATAAATCATTAAGCTAATCAATAATTTAATTAATATACTATCGTTTCAAATAACTTCACAGTAGTATTGATATATAAGTATCTTTTATGAATTGCAATCAAGTTTTCTCATTGATTTTTCCTTATGGTGGAAGACAGGAAATGAATATGGTATGAAATCATCTGTCATAAACAATTAGGTTTTTTTTTTTTGGTCAATTAACAATTAGTTTCTTTATTGCAAAACATAAACTGGAAAAACATAATACTTTTAAAGACAGAGGAAATAGCATACGAAAAAGCAATAATAATTGAGAGAAACATATACATATATATATATATATATATATATATATAAATCAATTACAAAAAAATAATTTTTAAATGTGAATTGCCATCAAATAATATGAGGTGGCATGGAGACCACTCATAGTTGGTAGGGCACCTAAAATTGCATGAATACGAGAATTATAATTATTTAAAACACATTAATCTAATAAAACACATTATCGGATAATTCGGATTTTCGGTTTTTTGGATAATGGCTTATAAAGATCATTATAATATTTTGTATTTTTCGGTTCATGATCGGTTAATTTGTACTACATGTGCAATCCAATAATAACCCAAACTATGATCGGATCGGTTATATCCAATCTAAAATCGAATGTCCATATGTCTAAAAAAGTTTAAAACTCAAGTGATTTTTCTGTAAAACTTAAGCAATATATAATCTACCAAGTGATAACAAATTTGAAACAAAACCAAATTGAACAAAAAGTAATTCATAAAGAAGTACCAAAAGAAATAGAATTCATAAAAATCAAACATTGTTTTAAATTCAAATTGAAATTTCCAAAACAAACTGAAACCCAAAGTAGAAGTATCAAATGAAGTAAAAAAGAAAAAAAAAATCGAAACCAATAAGCATATTCTTGTTCTCCAAGCGTAGACGTAGAATCAAACCACCTTCTCTTCAATCCTATGAAATCAAATTACAAACAACAATAATATGAGAAATGGAAATGACTTGGTGATAACGGTAAGATAAGTGTAAAGATAGGAGTGATTTTTTCGGTTGAAGTTTGGTTATCGGATAATATCCGAACCAAAATCCAAATTCAAATCAAATTAAAACCATTCGGTTAACTGACAAGATCCATACATGTTCCGAACCGGCTAATTTCGGTCGGGTCCGGATTCATTTAGCTGTATTTTTAATTTGAAAAATAATAATGCATGTTAGCTGTATTTTTTATAATACATTTGAAGAAACCAAACATTACATGTGTTCTGTAACTGATTATTTTACCATTTATGTTTTGATATAAAGCTGGGTAGTAATGTATTATCCATATCTTTTGTTTCCAATAATTTTTTTTCTCAGAAGTCTCACATTGCTTACCATTAACGAAAGCTCTCATCATCTCTCTCTCTCTCTTAATACAAGTTCTTCCACTAAAACATTGGTTGCTCAAGACGATTTCAGAGGCCAAGAAGAGTATAGTAGACCAAAGTTATTGGTAAGGCTATCAACTTTCTAAATTACCATGCACCCCATTTTCACCATCACAAAAACAAATGTTATTAATTTGCACCAAACAATAACAATATTTCATCTTTGGAAAAAAAAGAATAATGTCCTTCACAACCACACTTCAATCCCGATCCAGATTCTCTTCAAGTCTCTCCGATCGAGAAATTCGTAATACAATATCCTCAAGACGTCATAGGAAGTACTTTTGCGACATGAAATGCTAAGATAGTCTTTCTTCAAGAATTAGCCGTTTCGAGTGAGACCTTGTTTTTTATTCTTTTTTGTCAAGGTTGTACATAATCTAGTTTTTGCTTCTTGTAAAATCTACTTTCATTATTCAATGATATTCACATGCTTAGCAAAAAAAAAAATAAATAAAAATATATATATATATATATATATATAAGAAAAGATAGGAACTTGCGCAGTGCTGAGAATCGTGGGATGCACATTGTACTCTTTAGGAAACACAAACGGAACTATTCATTGAGGCAAAGCAGCCTATAATTATAACATACTCCCAACATCGGCATCATCATGCATGTAACATATTCAAGAGATCATAATCATATATGCACCCATGGTTAGTATTAATGTATACCTGAACGATGACTATACGAAGGAGGTTCACTACAAGAAAACAAGCGGTATTCCGACGGCCAAAACCGTCGGAATTCGGTCGGAAAAGACGCATTTCCGACGGTTTTCGTCCGTCGTTTCTATGGCGTCGGAAATTAAAATCCGTCGGAATTCCGTCGCTCAATTGCAACGGAATTCCGACGGAATACGGATTTCCGTATTCCGTTGACCTTCCGTCGACCTTCCGTCGTTATAACCTCGGAACTACATTAGGCGACGGAATCCCGACGGTTTCGGATATCCGGCGGATTCGGACATTCCGACGGTATACCGAGGGTCAAAGAAACCGAGGGATTTCCGACAGATAAATGGCACGACGGTTTTCCGACGGCATATAATACCGACGGAAATACGACGGAATTCGTATGTTTAAAAAAAAATTAAAACTAATAAAATAATTGAAAATAAATAAAATTCAATAAATAATTTAAAAATAAAATTAAAATTAAAAAAAACCATATTAAATTAAAATTGTTTTAAAAGTATTTTAAAGTTTTACATTAAATTTTAAAACTTCAAAAGGCCTATTCCGGCCTACGGGTACTGAAGAAGTCGGTCATCTTCTGTTCCAACGCTAGAAATCGTGCCTCGGCCTCCGCCTTATCTCTCTCTCTCGCTTCCTCGGCCTCCGCCTTATCTCTCTCTCTCGCTTCCTCCACTGCCTTAAGCCGCTCGGTCAGCTCTCGGTTTTCTGCCTCCAATCTGCTACCACCGCCATGTCGAACCGACGAAACGGACGAGCAACTATCTTCAGGGAGGCCGAATACACGGCCTCTGGTCTTGGGAGTCGCCTACGATAAAAAAGAAATTAAATCTTAGAACTTAGTTGTATTAAAGGTTATTTTGAAATTTGTTTAAAAGTAACTCGGTTACTAACCTCGTAGGTGAACTCGTTGATCTTCTCGACTGGAACTTCGGTGGGCGCCGGAGTTCCTTCCTCGATCGGTTGCGATTGGAGGTACTGCTTCTGCCGCCTCTGCACGGCTTCCACGATTTCACGAGCAATCGGATCTTGAATTTCACCGGTCTTCTTGTTGGTGTGCGAAACTTTGATCAAATCAAGATTCGACGGAAACACACCGGTCTCCTGAAACTGTTAACATATACAATTTCGTTAGCGAATTTAAAATTTTTTTGAATTATTTAACTACTTACCATTTTCTGAGCAGTTGAAGCCTTGCTCGTTGCTCCGAGGTTGTGGGTCGCGGGTCCCTTCCCCTTCCGGTCGCTCTTGCGGTTAGTTGAGTGTTTCTCTGAGGCCGCCCGAGTTGCCTCTAGTTCCCAATGTCGAAGTAGTCCAGCCCAACAATCTTCTTTATATTTAAAAACCTTAGGCACCTTCCCGTTTTTATACCACGCATCTTTCCACTCGTTCATCTTCCACGAGTACTTCCTCGCAGCCTTTGTGTCGAATTCCTTTCGGACCATCGAAGTGAGCGGTGGGTCCCACGTAAAATCTTGCTGCAAAAACACCACATTCCCGCATTAGTAATTAAAATGTTATTAATATAGAAAATACATTTGAAACAAATAAAATAAAATCATACCGCAAATTGTCGGAACCAAGTGTCCCGGTCCTCCAATGGCATCTCGTTGTATGTGGGATACGGTTTAGTTACCAAGCAATTCATCATTGCGTTGATAGAACCCGTAATCCTGTTTCCCGAGTATTGGAACCTATTAAAATATTTAGTTAAATATTTATCTAAAATAATTTAATCAACTACATTTTTAAATAAGACTTACCAGGTCGTGTTAGGTGGCGTGTCTGGATCTAGACGAGTCAACCTATCACGTCCGGGTTGCGCCACAAACTGCTCGATGGTCATGGATGTGGGAGCTGAGTAGGCTGTAGGCGGGGGCTGAGACATGTATGGGGTCTCTAAGTCGGGACTACTCTCGGGGATATCCGTCTCACTCGCAGTCCGACCTCCCCTACTGGAAGTCGCACCTCCTCTAGAGCGATGAAAATGCGGATAGTCCCTACGATTTCCATAATTCTAAGATTTAGAGATTTCGAGATTTATGGAATTTGGAATGTATAGGAATTTGTGATTTTGAGATTTTGAGATTTTGGGATTTAGTTAATTGGAAATTTAGGATTATGGGACTTAAAGATATTGGGGATTTGGGTTTTACGGAATTTATGGGTTTTATGTAATTTAAGTAATTAGGGCTTTTTTGTATATTGTTTATTCAGAAACCGAAGTTTATGGATTTAGGTTTTGTTGGGAAATTGATATTTATAATTTGGAAAATTTTATACAAAAATTTGGAAGACTAGTTTTAAAATTTTAAAGGTTAAAATTTGTTTTATAATGTTATTAAATTTTTAAAGTTTTAAGGATTTTAATTGATTTTCTTAAAATTTTGTATATAGGATATATAAAAATTTAGAATTTTCCATATTAATGATAGATTAAATTTTAAAAAATCCCTAAAAATCACAAAAACATATGAAAATCAATTTCTTACAATTGGAAATATTTATATAATTTTCATTCTATAAAAATCCCTAAATTGGTAAATTACTAAACTTATCAAAACACCTAAAGCTATAAATCTCTAAAACCTTAAACGCCCAAAAATTCCTAAATTCCTAAAATTCACAATCCGAAGTTTATGGATTTAGTTTGTTTTGGCAAATTGATATTTATAATTTGAAAATTTTTATAAAACAATTTTGGAAAACTAGTTTTAAAATTTTAAAGGTTTAAATAGTTTTATTAATGTTATTAAATTAAAAAAATTGTAAGGATTTTAATGGAGTTTCCTAAAATTTAAAATTTTATATATTAATCATAGATTAAATTTTAAAAAATCCCTAAAAATAACAAAACATATGCAAATCAAATTCTTAAAATTAGAAATATTTTTATAATTTTCATTCTATAAAAACCTCTAAATTTCGGAAAAATCCACAAATTCAATCCCTAAACTCCTAAATTTTTCTACAATTCTCATATTCAATTTCTAAAAATCCACAAATTCACAAGAACAATTTCTAAACATCCACAAATTTTCATAAGAACACAAACAAAACTTACATTGATTTAGGGAGTGGCGACGGATTAGGACGGAGGCGACGGATTTGGACTGTGGCTCGGCGATACCGGCGACTGAGAGGCGAATTCCGGCGACTGAGCGGCGACTCCGGCGACCGAACGGCATTTCCGACGGTGGATAAAAGAAATCCGGCGGTGGGGAGAAGAAATCCGGCGATTCGGGCGGTGGAGAGTAGATTTCCGGCGGTGGAGAGGATAAATAGGACGATTCCGGCGGTAGGGATGCGAAATCCGGCAATACGTGTCGAAATACGGCGGTAGGGATTTGATAAGTGTCGGGGAAGAGAAACAGTTCTGGGATTTATACAGTGATCCGACGGAGCGGATTTGTTGTCGATGCACACGTCTATATCATACAGTTGTCGATGCACACGAAACAGTTCTCGTCCTCTCTCCAGTATATCATACAGTTGTCGATGCACACGTCTATAACCTGGTAGGGCAAACCAAGACCGGCGACAAGTTTTTGGACCTCGTAGTATGATCCTGGGGCCAGATTATCTTCTGGCAAAACATCTTTCACGAACTCGGCGAATGCATCAACACATTCTTCGGACAAATTATAATCAGTCTTCAGGTTCATCATCCTACTAGCAGCAGATAGCGGTGAATGACCTTCCCTACAACCGCTGTACAGTGGTTGCTTTGATGCGTCTAACATATCGAGAAACCTTCGAGATTCTAAATTAGGTTCTTCAGCCCTATCACCCTCATACCCACCCGACTGCAAATTCTCTCTAAACGCATCGTTAACCATCGCAACCGTACTTACCCCAACATCTACTTCCGCTGTAGGTTCCCCTACGCTATCCGGAAAATAAGGTTCATTGCTACTAGTACTACCACATTCATAATTCCTTTCTCCGTGAAAAAACCAAACCTTATATCCCGGCCTATAACCATATCTATATAAGTGAGTCCAAACATTATGAATGGCAACACTAATTCTATTACAGCAATTAGAACAAGGACATTTGATATCCTGACCTTTTTGGCTGCTTCTACATTACTGGGTAAATTCATGAACTCGCATATTCCTTGAGCGTACGAGTCCCTTAATAAGTCCGAACCCTCATCCGTCAGTGGCTCGTTCATCCATGCCCGAAAATATGAACTCATCTTTATAGTTTTTTTTGTTTCTCGAAATTTTGTTATGATGGAATGAAGAATTCTGTACACTTATGTACAATGGACTTCCGTCAGAATTCCGTCAATACCTCCGACATAACACCCCACCCATCCCATCGGCCTCCGCAGACGATATGGCAACCACTCAAACTTTGCCGACATCGGAAACCGTCCGAATTCCGTCGGAAATCCGTCCCTTATTCCGCCAGATTTTGTCCGTCGGAAATACGTCCGTCAACGCGGACCAATCAAATCTTGCCGACATCGGAAAGTCCGAATTCCGTCGGTAATCCGTCGTACTGCCCTCAGAAACTAACGACAGATCATTGCCGTCTGTATTCCGTCGGAAAATACCGATGGAATTCCAACGGAATGTCGACCGCGTGGATTTCCATCGGAATGCCGTCGGAATAATATGACGGAATTCCGACGGAACGGATTTGGTCGGTAGGTCGTCGGAAAGCCGTCTGATTTGGCCGACTGTTTTCCGACGGAAAAAAAATTCCGTCGGAAAACAGCCTGTTTTCTTGTTGTGGACGTTGATGTATGAACCAATGGCGATCGAAGCAACGACCATGATGGCAGGACCGGTTATAAATCTAACGGCCATGGCAAACGTGCAATGAATCTTCTTCGTTTAGTTATCTAGTGAAAAAAAATAAAATAAAATTGATTTTGTTTTGAGGTGAAAAGGCCTAACCGAAGCCTATAAAATGAACTCTATAAGAAAAGGAGAAAAAAAATCGACGAAAGGGGTATATATAAGACCTAAATCGAAAATAGAGAGGTAAAAAAAAGAGAAAGAAAAAGCATCCAACCGGAGGCGAGTATGTCTTGCCGTGAGATTGTATATGACGACGACTATTGCCGTCATGTGAATGAGTACTGGCGTAAAGTGGATGAATCCCAAGTATGTAATTCTTTCTTCCATCTCCTTAATTGTTTGTTTAGAATTTGATCGATGAATCCGATTTGTTGAATCATCATCGGTGTAAACTTTCATCTACGTGGATCCGATTAATTTTTGTTGGATTTTCTTGTCCCTACACTACAAGAAAATAAGCACTTTTCAGACGGAATTTCCGACGGACGGAAAATCCGTCGGATGTCCGATGTAAATCAGGCCGTCGAAAATCCGTCGCAATTTACCGACGGATTTCCGACGGTTATGGAAACTGTCAGAACTCTGTCGGAAATCCGTCACCTTATACCGACGGACTACCGACGGAACTCAGTCATCGTAATTTTGTAACGTAATTCCGACGGAGTACCGGTATTCCGACTGAGTACCGGTTTTCCGACGGAATTCCGACGGACTCCGGTAATATATATATGGGTGGAAACTTCTGCATTTCATCGGAACACGAAAACACATTCAATAAAATAAGCAATAGGTTTTTTTCAGCATGTCGGAAGATCCCGCATTTAGAGACGATCCTTGGATTTCTGCAGTTGCACACCTACGTGACACATGTACAATATTAGGTTTGTTGAATAGGATGAAACGAATGCAGTATCCTTTGGTTATGGCATTTTTACAAAAAAGTTTATATATACTTTTCCAGGGAGGTTAATGCAGACTCGCAGGAATTGGGTATTGTCCGTTGAATTGGACATTATTCTTAACTGTTTAAATCATTTGGACATTGTTCGGAAGGTGAGATTGAGTTTTATTGTTGAAGAGGTTTTATACGAAAGTATAGGCATAATCGGTTCTGTTAAATTAAGTAGGTCATTGCAATTATTGATGAGTACGATTGTACTGATGAGGGAGACGCTATAGTTGTCTTAAAGGTAATTGGTAATTATAATTGAGAATATGATTGAATTGAAATATTTTGGTACTTGAAACGTTACATTAATATGTATTGATGTAGGATCCACGTGGGAGAATTGGCGGATATATTCAAAAATAAGCGTGTGTACACGCTTCTTTTGGCCCTGATATACGAGTTGGCTCAGTCGTTGTATTGAGTAATGTAAGTTTTAAATATGAAAATTAAAGTAAATATATGAAGTATAAATTACATTATATTTGCCTATTCATGTAGGTTCAAGTTGTAGTCGGAACTGGGTACACTTACCTCAACATCAAGCTTGAAAACATAGATTATATCTGGACGAAAGAAAATTGTATTCCTCCAAACAACAGCGATGAAGATACTTCAAATATTTACGGAGACTCGTATGTGGAGGATACTTACTCTGACGAGAGTTATACTGCATACGGTACTCTAAAGGATACACCATCGGGAAGTGGGGACGAGAAGTAGTACTTTTGGGGTTTTAAGGAATAAAAATTAATCCATGTGTTTTGGTGTTTTATAAATTATTAATATAAATTATTAAGGAATAAAAATTAATCCATGTGTTTTGGTGATTTTGCAAAATGAAATGTAATTGTTTTGTTTGTTGACCACATTGTGCGATATGGCTGGTTTATATAAAATATTTATACTGGAATAAAGTATAATGTATAAAATTAAAAATCTGTCGGAAATCCGTCACACTTTACCGACGGATTTCCGACGGCCACGAAAATTCCGTCGGTTATCCGTCACATTTACCTTGTAACGGTTGTCCGACAGAAGAAGATGTCGGCAAGGCTTGAGTGGTTACCCTATCGTCTGCAGTGGGTGACGGGATTGGTGGGGTTCTATGTCGGAGGTTTTCCGACGGATTTCCGACGGAAAGAGATGTCGGCAAGGTTTGACGGGATTGGTGGGGTTATATGTCGGAGATTTGTAACGGAAACCCGACGGAAATCCGACGGAATCCGTTCTATATAAGCTGCGTCATTTCTTCAGTTCATCGTAACAAACTCCACATTATCAAAAAAACCACAATTCACATTATCAAAACATTTATAAGAGATGAGTTCATATTTTCGGTTATGGATGGACGAGCCAATGATGGATATGGGCTCGAACTTATTAACGTCCGCTTACGCTGAAGGTATATGCGAGTTCATGAACTTACCCAGCAATCAAGATGCATCCAACAAAGGTCAGGATATCAAATGTCCATGTTCTAATTGCTGTAATAGAATTAGTGTTCCGGTTCATACTGTTTGGAATCACTTATATAGATATGGATTTAGGCCGGGATATAAGGTTTGGTTTTTACATGGTGAAAGCAATTATGAATATGGTAGTACTAGTAGTAATGCACCTTATTTTCCGGATAGCGTAGGAGAACATACAACGGAAGTAGATATTGGGGTAAGTACGCGTAATATGGTTAACGATGCGTTTAGAGAGGCCAATTTGCAGTCGGGTGGGTATGAGGGTGATAGGGTTGAAGAACCTAATTTAGAATCTCGAAGGTTTTTCGATATGTTAGACGCATCAAAGCAATCACTATACAGCGGTTGTAGGGATGGTCATTCACCGCTATCTTCTGCTAGTAGGATGATGAACCTGAAGACTGATTATAATTTGTCCGAAGAATGTGTTGATGCATTCGCCGAGTTCGTGAAAGATGTTTTGCCAGAAGATAATCTGGCCCCAGGATCATACTACGAGGTCCAAAAACTTGTCGCCGGTCTTGGTTTGCCCTACCAGGTTATAGACGTATGCATCGACAACTGTATGATATACTGGAGAGAGGACAAGAACTGTTTCGTGTGCATCGACAACTGTATGATATAGACGTGTGCATCGACAACAATTTCCCTAAACCCTAAATACCTAAAGTACTAAATATCTATATCCCTAAATCGGTAAATCTCAAAATTCTTAAAAATCTTGCAATTCGTAGGGATTACGGACGATTTCAGCAGAGTTTTGGAGACGGTAGTTCCAGTCGGGGGCGTCGGAGTTCTAGTCAGTCCCAGATCCCCGCCACTCCCAATTTGGAAACACAACAACCGTCTCCAAATCCGACGACCTCAGCTCCCACAGTAATGAGCATCCAGGATTTCTTTTCACAACCCAGAAGGGATCGTATGACTTTCCTAGATCCGGAGTTGCCTCCCGACACGACATGGTATGTTTTTATTTTTAAAAATTTCGATTTAGTTAACATAATAAATATGTGTCCTTACTTTTTCTTAGGTTTCAATTTTCGGGAAACGGAATATCGACGTCTATCAACACTATGCTTAATAGTTTGATAACTCGCCCGTATCCCAAATACTTATTGATGCTGGTAGAAGAACGTGACAGCTGGTTTCGGCAATTTGCGGTAATTTCTAAATTTTGTAATTTACACTATTCGAGCTTTTTTTTACATTAAAATTATAATTACTAAATCGTTAAAGGCTTTTTTCTTTGCAGCAAGATTTTAATTGGGACAGACATATGACCGGTAGGGTTCGACGGGAGTTCGACACCAAGGCCGGTAGATTGTACTCGCGGAAGTTGAACGAGTGGAAGGAACTGTGGCAAAAGGGTAAGATTCCTCGGGATTTGACAAACAAACCTGAGGTATGGGCTGGATTTATTGCGCATTGGGAACAGGAGGAAACTAAGGCGACTTCTGCCACCCAGTCTACGAACCGAAACAGCAACCGGAAGGGAAAGGGACCATCGACCCATAACCTCGGAGCGACGAGCAAGGCGACTCGTGCAGAACAACTGGTAAGTTTCTTTATTACATTAATTATTTTTATAATCGCTAACGTATTTGTTTACTTTTCAATGCTAATAGTACCAAAAGAAGGGTACGCGTCCTTCAAATCTGGAGTTGATCAGAGATGCGCATACGAACCGCAAGACTGGTGAAATTCAAGATCCAGTTGCTCGTGAAATCGTGGAAAGCGTGGAGAGGCTCGGTCAGGACTACCTCTTATCCCAACCGATCGTTGAAGGAACTCCACCGCTCACCGAAGTTCCATTCGACAAGATCAACGAGCTTACGTATGAGGTTAGTAATGATTTCAAGTAGTAACGAATTTAAAATAACTTCTAATACTTATACATTTTAACATTTATAGTTTTATTTTATATCGTAGGCTACTCGGAAGAACAAAGGTCGTGTCTTCGGTCTTCCGGAGGACAGTTCCACCTCTTCCGTGTCTTCATTCCGATTTCACGGTGATAGCGGTTTGCGGGCACAAAACACGGCGCTTCTCGAGCGGATGACTGAGTTGGAGGCACAGCGTGCAGCAGATGCAGAGCGGATGAACGAGTTGGAGGCACAGCGCGAAGCAGATAAAAAGCGGATGAACGAGTTGGAGGAAAAGCGCGTAGCAGATGCAGAGCGCATGAAGGGGATGGAAGACAAGATGAACGAGTTCTTCCGTACTTTTCGTCCACAATAGACTTTAAAATTTTTATATATAACTTTTATTTCGTTTTAAAACAATTTTATTTTCATTTTAATTTTTAATTTCAAATTTTTTTTAATTTAAAAATTAATTGTAAATTAATTTTTAATTTAATTTACATATTCATTTAAAATTTATTTTTTAAAATAAAATTCGTAATCCGTCGGAATTCAGTCGGTTTACAAAATCCGTCGGTGTCATAGGCCGTCGGAATACCGTCGGTGTCATAGACCGTCGGAATACCGTCGGTGTAATAGACCGTCGGAATACCGTCGGTGTTCAAAGCCGTCGGACTACCGTCGGTGTCGTACACCGTCGGATTCCCGTCTGTGTCATAAACCGTCGGAAATCCGTCGGCAATGTATTCTCCGACGGTATGACGACGGATTATCAACGCATTCCGGTTATCCGTGTTCTGCCGGAATTCCGTCGGAGTGGATCGACGGATTACCGACGGAACGGGGATTTCCGACGAGATAGAACCGGCGGACCATATCCGTCGGAATAGGGCATATTCCGACGGATATGGCTGTCGGAATATGCCTTGTTTTCTTGTAGTGCTAATTAGGGTTTCGACATAGAGGATATCAGAGGACCACGAGGTATGCCTGGGTTGTTGTCCTACAACTGTCAAGGTCTCAACTTCAATTCCCGTCCTTATCGTCCCTTGGTCATCCTTTATGCTAGGGTTGGTCTTCAACGTTACAATATGGAGAAGGTAAAAAACTCAACTTTGACAAATATGGTGCTGCATGTATATATCTGTTATAATACTAGTACCATCTCTTTTTTTCAGGGGACAAACTTCGAGCTCCATGCTATAATCAAATTCAACATGGTTCCGAATCCAGCTTCTTCTTACTTCATTACTCTGGCTGCACGCGATACAGTTACCCGTCGTCCCATGCAAACCTTTCAGGTTCAAGTTAATGAAACTCAAATTGGCCTTTTGGATATGACTTGTTCTCTTGCTAGGATTAAAGGTAACTAATTAAAGACCGACTTTTATTTTGATTTATTTGTTTCTTTTTACAAGCTGTGATTTAAATAATGTTGCACAGGAGAGACCACCAATAGCCCCTCCATACCATACACTTTTATGGAATTGCCTGATTGGCCCTCAGATGATGATGCGTTCAATGATATACAACGATTTTCCTTGGTTGGGCGATCAGAGTTGCTATCCACTTACTGGATTCGTATGTATCTGCAACTTGTAGTTTATGCAAAGTATAGGATGATTACGGAGGTAATTAAGGACATGTTCATTTGTCCATTTGCAAATGATTTCGTTTAGTGTCAAAAGTTAGCTCCATCCAAATTAACATGTACATGGTCTTTTTGTTGCAGAGAGATCTATCTAAGTTGGAGATTGTCAAAGTGGCAATAGAAACTAGTAATATTGAAGATGTGAATGAGAGACTCAAGGCCAAAAATGCAATCTTGTACATAGCTTTTAAGGGCTTAGCCACCCATGATGGTATTGGCGAGCATGTTGAACGCAAAGCTATCATTAAAAGATACGTCCATGAGCTCTCAGGAAACTGGTTTCTCAAGGGTGTCTTGCGCAAGGAAGAAGTAGAGTTGAATGTTATGAGTTGGCAAGAATTCCATGAGCAAGGCCTGCGACTGCAAGGCTTAGACGCCGTTTAGGTGACTATTTTATATACATGCAGTAGTTGTTGTTTTGGATTTGCTTTTAATTTTATTTTATGGGGTGTAATAATGATAAACTCTATTAATGTTTGACGAAGTTGTTTGGATTTGCTTTTTATCTTATGGGTTGTAAAACTGTATTACTGTTTTACAAAGTTGTTTGGAGACAGTAAAAAAAACAGAGAATTATTAACGGGGTTGAATATTGCTGTGTAGAAGTAGCTATAGTTAAATAAAATTACACGAATGTTTGCCCCAAGTTCTTATCATTCAATACAATGATCACTTTTTCTGTTTATAGACACTCAAAGTTCCTAAAATTTAATATATTAATTCTGAAAAGTTTTTAGACACTCACGACAATGTCACTATTGTACATGCTCTAATGACCACTAACCTCATCATTTACAATATATATCCTTAAACAACTCATAATTATTGACATGAACAACCAGTATCTTATCATTGGTAAACTCTGTTTAATTGGTGATTAAACGTATACACTACAAGAAATTTCAGACGGATTTATGACGGAATTCGTTTTTTTTTTTTTTTTTAAAACGCAATCCGTCGGAAATCCGTCGAAAAATTCAGAAGAATTTTCCGACGGACGTAAAATCCGTCGGAAAATGCCTTGTTTTCTTGTAGTGATATTAATATAGTAAAACAGTTTTAAAAATTAAAAAAATTGATTTGTGTATATAGTGAAAAAAATTCTTTAAGAAAATATCGTATCTAAATTCGAGACTTATTCGATTGTTCCACCATGTGAGCGAGGAACATCCACCAGATGAAGATACGGTGGATTCTCTTCGAACGGTGTGGCTTTTTTTTTATTATTATTATTTAAATCTTATAACTTCCATATAGATATACGTTTCAAAATTACAATCCATGCTCGAAAATGAAAAAAAACAGAGATACATATCTTAATTTAAAAGAGATTTTGAAACTGTAGTGAAGCAAATACTTAAGAAACTCTGAAGTTTGAGGAAGTATGTTATTAGAAGAACTTGAACCATGTTAACATGAATGTGTCCGTAACCTGAGTGATCACCTGCGTTTTTGGCAACCGACGCCGATCTGAACCTGCAAGCTTAGCTCTCATTTGTAGGTGGATATCCTTAATCAAAAGATGAGACGGTTTGAAGTAGAACTGTGTAGTTGTCGTCAAAACCATCTCGAATCCTCTAATGATCATTGTAAGAATACTACCTGCCTTTTTTTAAAAACTAATTCAAGTAAGAGTAAGTTTTTTTCTTCTAAAATTGCATTATTCATTTATCCAAAATTTTTGATGAAAGCTTGTTTCTTGCATACACTACGTGCTAATAGTGAATTAGTGATACAATACTACTCACAAACATGGTATAATTATATTGTTGGATATATAAGCACTAAATATATATTGATAAAAACACTTATAAGGACATCATTACTTTTTCAAATCATTAATTAACGAGGGTACATACATATATAACAACAACAACATCAAAGCATATTAGACATCCAAGCAGTCATAGAAATTAAAGAAACCATACAAGATCAGCCCCATTTATTTTATTGAAAACATCATACAAAGACACACACACATACACCAAAGGAGCCATATATGATGATGATGATGATGGTTCGAAACTTAGGAGAAGAAGAACTTCATGTAGCCTTGAGGACGTGGTGGTCCATATCGGCAACGAGGCTCTTGACGAACTTCATGTAGTTGATAGGCTCAGGCGAGTCATCGTTTCGCTTCTCCCATATCATAGTGATCTTGCAAATGATATCTTCAGGTGACTTTTGAATGAACTGAAAGATGACGTCATACACCTTAAGGGTCTCCATCACGTGACCTTCGAGTCCCCTAAACGTAACCGAATTAGTGGCATCGTCTATCTCTCTCTTCTCCTTGAACACCTCGGGTTTTCCATCTTCACATGTACATATATCATGTTCATTCATTAAGTTAGCACCATAAGTTTGGATTTAATGTAACATTCAACTATATTTGAATGCAAAAGAGATTCTTCCCCAAAGATTTTTCTGATGCGATTTCAATCATGGTTGCTTACTATAAATACATGCATTAAATAATACGATCCAAAATTCTTCCATAGACTTCAGAGACTAGTTTGAGTTTTGTTTAAAAATCTTCCAGTTATATATATAAAAAAAAATCCAACAAATTTACTCATGAAAAAATCATCTAATTGAAATTTACATTAGTATTAATCAAGTTTAAAGAGAAGAGAGTTTATGGCCAAACCGTTTGATTCGATATATTACTGCTAGATGGATTATAATTAATCAAAGTAAGTTTATTGTTACCGCATGTGTAGTTCCAAATCTTGATGGCTCCATGAGAGTCCCATTCGCCGTCGTGGACGGTGACACCTTGGATGTGGTGGCCGACTGCGTCGGGGAAAAGGTGGTTCTCGCTCCTCCACCGCTTGTAGTGTTTCTCTGCCGATCCCTTCAATGGAACCTCTGTCACATATGTTCCTGACGTCGCCATCTCTCTCTCTCTCTCTCTCTCTCTCTCTCTCTCTCTCTCTCTCTCTCTCTCTCTCTCTCTCTCTCTCTCTCTCTCTCTCTCTCTCTCTTTTCTGTGTAGTGAGTGAAATGTGTTTTCTTTTGTTTGTTTGTTTGCTTGATGAATACTCACCTGTGGTCTCCTCCGTTTATATAGAGAGCGTAAAGGTACCCTCAACGCATAGCCTTTGAGTTTTTCAACTAAAATAGTTTAATCATTTACTTAAATTTTGAACTCCTTTTCATTTTCTCTCCAATTTGTATTATTTTATTATTTTTATTTGGTGAGAACCTGTAGAAATTCCCTTAAAAAAATACTTTTTATTTTATCAAACTATTCTCTTACCAAGAGCTCTCGTATTCTTTTTTTTTTTTTTTTTTTGAGAATAGGAGCTCTCGTGTTCTTGCCCTCTTACAAATTGGTTTAAAGAAAAACTATGGACATGCATATTTTTAGCGAGTGCGTACGTAAATATAAATTTAATAAAAGAACGTACACTACAAGAAAACAAGTGGTATTCCGACGGCCAAAACCGTTAGAATTCCGTCGGAATAGACCCGTTTCCGACGGATTTCCGACGGTTTTGGTCCGTCGTTTCTATCTCGTCGGAAATTAAAATCCGTCGGAAATCCGTCGATCATTAGTGACGGATCTCCGACGGAAAACGGATATCCGGATTCCGTCGACCTTTTGTCGTTATAACGTCGGAAGTACAATCGGCGACGGTATTCCGACGGAATCAGAAATCCGTCTCTTTCCGACGGATTTCCGACGAACTCGAAGTTCCGACGGAATACCGAGGGACAATGGTACCGACGGAATTACGACGGGCAAGGATTCCGACGGATTTTCGACGGTATAGGATTCCGAAGGAATTATTAATTTTTTAATAAAAATTAAAATTAATTAAATAATTAAATATAAATAAAATATAATAAAACATTTAAAAATAAATTAAAAATTAAAAATTAAAACTGATTAAATTAAAATTGTTTTGAAAGTATTTTAAAGTTTTACATAAAATTTTAAAACATAAAAAGGACTACTGCGGCCTATGGCTACTGAAGAACTCGTTTATCTTCTGTTCCATCGCTCGAAATCGTGCGTCGGCCTCCGCCCTAAGCCGGTCGGTCAGCTCTCGGTTTTCTGCCACCAAACTGCTACCACCGTGATATCGAACCGACGAAACGGACGAGGAACTATCTTCAGGGAGGCCGTAGACACGGCCTTTGGTCTTAGGAGTCACCTACGACAAAAAATAAATTCAATCTTATAACTTAGTTCTATTAAAAGGTATTTTGAAATTTGTTTAAATGTGACACGGTTACTAACCTTGTAGGTGAACTCGTTGATCTTCTCGACTGGAACTTCGGTGGGCGGCGGAGTTCCTTCCTCGATCGGTTGCGATTGGAGGTACTGCTCCCCGAGCTTCTCCACGCTTTCCACGATTTCACGAGCAATCAGATCTTGAATTTCCCCAGTCTTCTTGTTGGTGTGCGCAACTTTGATCAAATCAAGATGCGATGGAAGCACACCGGTCTCCTGAAACCTTTAACATATACAATTTCGTTAGCGAATTTTAAAAATTTTGAATTATTTAAAAATTTACCATTTTATCAGCAACTGACGCCTTGCTAGTTGCTCCGAGGTTGTGGGTCGCCGGTCCCTTCCCCTTCCGGTTGCTATTGCGGTTAGTTGAGTTTTTCCCTGAGGTCGCCCGAGTTTCCTCCAGTTCCCAATCTGCAAGAAGTCCAGCCCATAATGTATCTTTTTGTTTCAAAACCCGAGGCACCTTCCCGTATTTGTACCACGACTCCTTCCACTCGTTCATCTTCAACGAGTACTTCCTCCCAGCCTTTTCGTCGAATTTCTTACGGACCAACGGAGTGAGCGGTGGGTCCCACGTAAATTCTTGCTGAAAAACCACATTCCCGCATTAGTAATTAAAATGTGAGTCATATAAGAAATATATTTTAAAATTAGAAAATAAAATCATACCGCAAATTGCAGGAACCAAGTGTCCCGGTCCTCCACTGGCATATCATTGTATGTGGGATACGGTTTAGTTACCAAGCAATTCATCATTGCATTGATAGAACTCGTAATCCCGTTTCCCGAGTATTGGAACCTATTATAATATTTAGTTAAATATTTTAATAAATTAATTTAATCCAGTACATATTTAAATAAGACTTACCAAGTCGTGTTAGGTGGCCTTTCTGGATCTAGACGAGTCAACCTATCACGTCCGGGTTGCGACACAAACTCCTCGATGCTCATGACCGTGGGAGCTGAGTCGGGTGTACCCGTGGGCTGAGACATGTGTGGGGTCTCTAATCCGACATTACTGTCGGGGATATGCGTCTGACTCGCACTCCGACCTCCCGTACTGGAAGTCCTAGAGTGATGATATCGCGGATAGTCCCTACGATTTCCAAAATTCTAAGATTTTGAGATTTCGGGATTTATGGAATTTGGAATTTATAGGAATTTGGGATTTTGAGATTTTGGGATATAGTTATTTGGAAATTTAGGATTTTGGATTTAAAGATATTGGGAATTTGGGTTTTTTGGAATTTTGAGATTTAAGGAATTTAGTTTTCGGAGATTTTGTTATTTAGGGACTTAGGGATTTAGGGGTTTAGGGATTGCTGGAAATTTGAGATTTTTGTAATAAATGAATTTATTGAATTTGGGATAATGTGGTTTTGGGATTTAGGGACTTAGTGATTTAGGGAAATTGGCATTTTGTAATTTAAGTAATTAGGGCTTTTTGTATATTGTATATTCAGAAACCGAAGTTTATGGATTTAGGTTTTGTTGGGAAATTGATATTTATAATTTGAAAAATTTTATAAAAACAATTTTTAAAAAAAAAATTATAGAGTACTTTTAAAATTTTAAAGGTTTAAAATGTTTTATAAATGTTATAAAAAATTTTAATTTTAAGGATTTTAAATGATTTTCTTAAAATTTTCTATTTAGGATTTAAAAAAAAAAAAAAATTTACAGATTAATCATAGAATAAATTTTCAAAAATCCCAAAAAATCACAAAAACTTATGAAAATCTTAATCTTAAATTTGGAAATATTTATAAAATTTGCATTATCTAAAAATCCCTAAATTGGTAAATTCCAAAAATTATCAAAATACCTAAATCTCTTAATCTCTAAATCCTTAAATTCCCCAAAATTCCTAAATTCAGAAAATTATCTACAAACCTAATTTCATAAATTTCTAACATCCTCATGAACCCTAAATTGCTTAACTCCTAAATTTGTTAATTCCTAATTTACTAAAATTCTCATAAGCAATAACGAAACCATGTTGAACAATCTTTGTAATTCCACATTTAACCAATCCCAATTTACTAACCTACAAATTCAAGAACAATTTCGCAACAACTCTAAAAACTTATGTAAAACTTACATTGGGTTCTGATTTGGGGGAAGGATTGTGAGAATTGAGCAACAAACGCCTGATTAGCGGCTACAACGGCGGCAAATCCGCGGATAACCGGCGGCGAAACGGAGGAAATTTGGAGAAAAAATAAACTTTTCAGTTCTGTCTGCGGGGAAGACGAAGACTGTGGATTTAATAGAGTGGCCGATGGAATTCCGACGGATTTTCCCGCTTTGACGATGATCCCGAAGTTGTTTGGCGGCATGTCAAATAAGGGTTTTCCGTCGGAGACCCGTCGGCAATTTTGACGGAATTTCGACGGCAATTGTTTTTAATATCTTTTATTAAATTTCCGGATGAATATATACAATAAATTTATATATCCGTCGTACCGCCGTCGTAATTTCCGACGGATTTGTGACAGAGAATTATTTCTTGTATTTATTTCCGCCTATTTAAAAAATTATTTAATAAAAATACACATCCGTCGGAATTCCGTCGGCAATTCAGACGGGATTCCGACGGATGTTTATTTTCCTTACATAGATTAAATTTTTTCCCGCGGTAATAAATACTAAAAATAAACATCCGTCCACAATGTGAACGAGTTAGAGATTTACGAAAATCAAGACAACATATATAGAACTTGTGGGATTCCCGGGCTTGGCTCTTTGATTGGCAGAACGATCGAAAGCAATTTTGATTTGTTGACTTTTAACTATATAGTAAAAATTCACCAAATCAAAATTGCCTTCAATCGTCCTGCCAATCGAAGCGCCAAGCCCGTGTATCCCACAAGTTCTATCTATGTTGCCTTGGTTTTCATAAATCTTACATTACACATACAATTTGACTTTAAATTGCAAAATAGGAAATATTACACATGACAACATTATACGATCGTACAATAGATACTAGGAAATAATTTAACATAAAAGCAACATAAAGCTGTAATCATAAAATTATTCTTAATCATGGACGAGTTGGATGTTTATTCTTCATCGGAGTCTGGAACTGTTTCATATTCGTACCCAGTAATTCCTCCATCTTCCTCCTCGATGGTAGATACTTCCATTGGTTGGTATTCAGCAATCATCGAATTAGCACCGATTAAGCATCCCCATAAACTTGAAAAATGAATTTAGTTAAGCATCCCCATAAATATTTATAAACGTATGGTATATCTACCTTAACAATGTTCCGCTCTGTGATGTTCAGGTACTTTGGGTTCCTATCAAAACGGCAAACGGTAACATTCTTCAGGATGACCACCGCACCTTCACCAGTCGTGAGTCTGTACTCGTTATTCTTGAAGATGTTATGGTGCATGGTTCCCTCGATTTTTCCCGATGGATCTTTTAAGGTTACTAGCAGATCTCCCTGGCCATTGGGGGTCAAACTAGAGACCATAGCCACAATCTGATAATGAAATAGAATATAGTTGTCAGATAAATTGTTTCTCTAAATGTTAATAAAATTGGACGAAAACGTAAACCTTCTTCATTTTCACAAATTGTGAACGCGGGGATTGAATTTCTGCAACCTGGGTCCAGAATGGTGTGCTCCTATTGTGATAAGAACCTACATTTATGAATGATGGATTTTGTATTTCTCAGCTACAAAAATTATTGGAAAAGTAAAAGCGGTAATTATATATATATATATATACCTTCACGGATTATGTAATCGATAGTAGAAGTCCACCGAGGACTACTAAAATCCTGGTCGGCTTGTGGTGCCTCATTAATGACCTCACAAATAAAATCTTGTGTTGGGCATGTCTGAGAACTTTCACCTCGCAACACCTTTGCATCATGGGCCCTCTTGCGAAACAGTCCTCGCCTTACGACTTGGGCAGGTCCCGGTATTTCAGGCGTTTGGTTCTGGGATCGTTGAGTAGGGTGGAGTGGAATTGTCGAATGAGCATCAGTAACATTTAAGTTATCGTAAGGAGGGCTTCAAGGATCAAGGGTTGGGTTTGGAGGGTTATCACCGGGGCCTCGGTTTTGCATATAGTAATTCCATAGATCTTTGTTTGCCATTTCGCAGTTGTATATTTTGTGTTATGATTTTGTGTTGGAATTATTTAATGAAGGAATGCAGAGATGTGAGGCTATATAAAACTGATTTCCGTCAGAAATCCGTTGGAATTCCGTCAAAACATCCGACATATCACCCCACCAATCCCATCAGCCACTGCAGACGCTTTATTAACCACCGAAACTATGGCGACATCGGATTCCGTCTGAATGACGTCGGAAATCCGTCACTACTTCCGACGGATTAAGTGCGTCGGAAATCTGTCCATACCCACTGACCAATCATACTTTGCCGACATCGTCCTATCTGAATTTCGTCGGTATTCCGTCGGAAACATCGATGGTATACCGACGGAATACCAATGGTTTAGACATATAACTTCTACTATAAATACTCTTGATGGAGGGTTTATGTTCTACACCTTGCAATTACAGAAAAATGTCTTCTACCTCTCCTAATGAAGACTCAAAAACAACTCCCGTGGCTAATTTTTTTCATGTTCCAAAATACTCGTGGGAAACCGAATCTCATTGCGACGAATTCACCCAAGAAATTCCCACTTACTCGTGGGAATTTGATACGTCCTCACCAATCTATAATGTAGATTCTACATCGACAATAGTGCCAGACAGCCAGTGCTCGCCAAACATCCACCACATTTACGATAGGCAGCCACAATGTCCTGATCATAAGCGGGTTATCGAAGCCGAACAACCATGTCAATTGATGGAAAACTCAGATACTTACGGTGCAAGTACTTCAAACGTATGTAAGGATCAGTACTATGGTTATGAATTCGAGAAAAGCCAAACTTAAATTTAGATGTTGATGCAATCAAAAGTGAATTGTGCGACGTATTTATAGATTCTCCACCAAAGGATCATTACTATGATTTCGAATTCGCCCAAAGCCCAGACAAGCCAAACATAAATCTAGATGTTGATGCAATCAAAAGCGAATTGTGCGACGGATTTGTAGATTCTCCACAAAAGAAAAAAAAAAGGGAAAGAACATCACTAAATGGTTCTAACAAATGGTAAGTTCGGAATGGAAACCGACATATGATTGTAAAATGAGGAGTTTATTATGTACTTGTACCATAACCGTTGTGTGTTAAATATTTGCAAGTCTCTAATGTACCTGTTTAAGAATGTGTTTTAAATTTTTTGTTTCATTAAATGTAATGTTTTATTGGAGTTGCAATACCAATATTTATCGTTAATTAGTCATCGAACATGATTATATATATACTATTAAATAATATGATATACAAGATTTGTCCATAGCTGAAATGATTAAGCTTTTTTTAAAACTATATCAAACATGTGTTCGAATCCTGGGCGGTGTGCAATTTTTTATTTGTTTTTTATTTGTCTGTTGTAATACTTAGATTGTCTTCCACAATCGGTTTTGTTAATGAAATGAAAAATATTATAGGGACCACACAAATGTGAGAGAACAACATGAATAAGCAAACATTTATTCACAAATTATTATTCTGAATCTCTGGAGGAACCTTCACTAGGGATGGAGTCTGAATCGTCGTCAAATTCTCCACGTGTTTCCTCTTCGTCCGAATGCACTAGATCATCCCCGACATGTGTGACATCAACGACAAGGTCAATGTTATCCATCTCCTCAACAGGTGACATTTGTACACTTCTCGATGGTTGTAGAGCATCATGTTCTGGAACTCCATAGATTTTTCCTCTAGGGTTTATTGGAGTTACTGTGATCCACAGATCTGTACGGTAGGCAACTCGAGGATATGGAATGTAGCAAACCTATTAATAATTAGTGAATATTGTTAATATACATGAACAAGACACCTTAACTATGAGTACGTAGGTAAACATATTAGTGTATTGATACCTGGTCTGCTTGAGACGCAAGGATAAATGGATCGTAATACTGTAGTTTCCGGCTTGAATTTATCGAAATAACACCAAGAGGGTCAACTCGAACCCCTCGACCATCGCTTGGGTCATACCAATCGCACATAAACACAATGCACCTCAAGTCCAACATTCCTGGATAGTGGATTTCCAAGATTTCTTTTAAAATCCCATAGACATGGTATCACCGGATTGCGCCGAAATACCATAGTCCGAAGTTGACCTTTGACGTCCTTCCTCACGAATCCTGAACGAATATCCCCTAGTGCAAAACTTGGGATATGAATCGCGGTGCTGCGTAAACCATGAACAAACTCCACTAACCATGTCGGGAGTGATTGACCACTTGCTATACTTTCGGAAACCTAAAAATGATATAAGTAAGATATAAGTAACATATGAACGTGAAAACATGGAAAAGTAAGAGTAAGTAATTATATTAAACTTACATAACATTTCAACCACCCCGGAAATTCTTCATCTTTTAAGACAGCAAGTTCGGCATCTGTCTTATCATAATGGTAATCATGTGCGAGAGACATGTAGATCCTGTAACATAACAGTCGTTAGTAGATGAAGGCAAATAATTCCATAAATTTAGTATAATAACTGATATACCTTTCGTACTCCAAAATTTTGTCACAGTTTCTGAGGATATACGTATGCAAATGTGTGACCTCTTGTGGTGATAGTTTGCGTTTCTTTCCTTTTCCACTTGCTCGACCAACTTAGGCAAACAACTCAGGAACAACCACAGCATAGACTGCTTTCTCACCTCTATCATCATGTCGGGCAGGACGTCTCGCCTTAGTAGGAACTTCCGATGGAAAGTAATATTCGGCAAAGTGTGAGACTTCCTCGTTTAGGCTTTGTGCGACAATAGATCCCTCAACCTTGCTCAAATTTTTAACCTTTTTCTTTAGGTGGAACATGTAACGCTCGAACGGATACATCCATCGGTATTGAACAGGGCCTCCTAAGGCTGCTTCTCGTGGGAGGTGAATAGGAAGGTGTTCCATAACGTCAAAAAAAGACGGTGGAAATATCTTCTCAAGATTACAAAGGAGAACCGGGATATTGGCCTCCAAGTTACGTATCCCGTGGACGGTAAGCGTTCTTGAACATAAATCTCGGCAGAATGCACCAACTCCTATAAACGAAAATTAAACAAGTTACTACATATATAGTAATATTATGGTAGTAAGAAACAAATGGGAGTAAGAAATATACCTCCAATTGCTTGGTGGATTGGTTCTGGAAGAAGATATGCAAATACAAATGGAAGAAGACGCTGCATCACGACATGACAATCATGACTCTTCATTCCTATAAACTTCCCTTCCGTCAAATCCACGTAATTACGTAGAGACGTAGATTAGATGCGTAGCCGTCTGGAAATTTTACAAATTTTTTGAACCATTCAAAAAATACTTCTTTCTGCCCAACGTCTAACCGGTACGCAGGCATCGGCAATCTACCATTAGCCGAAACAAGAAGAGATGGCCTCGAACAAATCAATGGCAAGTCGAATCTAGACTTCCAGTTGTCTTTGGTCTTTCCTGGGACGTTTAATATGATGTTCATGATGTTGTCAAAGAAATTCTTTTTAACATGCATGACATCTGCATTATGCCGCAATAGATGGTCTTTCCAGTAAGGCAAATCCCAGAAAATACTTTTCTTGTGCCAATTGTGATATTCCTCACAACCGTCGACGGGGTGATGGCCATTACCCCCACATTCAGGAGTTCGCTCTGCACCAAAATCACGTAACTGTTCCAATATGCTGCGACCATCTATCTCAGGAGGTGGACCATATAACACTTGTAAATTCTTCCTGAAATGTCTTTTCGACCGACGATATGGATGATTTGCCGGTAAAAAACACCTATGACAATCAAACCATGAAGTCTTCCTTCCGTGCTGCAATTGGAATATTGTGGTATTGTCTTGGCAATAAGGACAAGCTAATCTTCCATGCGTTGTCCATCCAGATAACATACCGTATGCTGTAAAATCGCTTATGGTCCACATAAGAACCGCACGCATGTTGAAATTCTGCCGGACTGAAACATCAAATGCCTCAACACCATGCTCTCACAACATCTGCAACTCACAGATCAATGGTTGGAGGAATATATCGAGTGACCGTCTTGGATGATCTGGCCTGGGAACTAGAATTGAGAGAAACAGGAACTCTCGCCGCATGCACATAGATGGAGGCAAATTGTAAGGTGTTACGATGACCGGCCACAATGAATATTGTCTTCCATGCTTTCCAAAGGGGTTGAAACCATCAGTGGATAAGCCTATGTATACATTTCGTGGTTCATATGCAAAATCCGGATATACGGATTGAAAGTTTTTCCACGCTTACGCGTCAGAAGGATGCGTGATATCTCCATCTTGACTATGCTCTGCATGCCATCTCATAGCCTTAGCTGTGCGGTCTGATTCGTACAGCCTCTTCAACCTCTCCGTTAAGGGTAAATACCACATCCGTTTGAATGGAATCTTCACCCTGCCACTTGACTCCTGGAACCGTGGTTTCTGGCAAAATTTACATTTATTTCGGTTCTCGTCTTCTCTCCAGTATATCATACAGTTGTCGATGCACACATCTATAACCTGGTAGGGCAAACCAAGACAGGCAACAAGTTTTTGGACCTCGTAGTATGATCCGGGGGCCAGATTATCTTCTGGCAAAACATCTTTCACGAACTCGGCGAATGCATCAACACATTCTTCGGACAAATTATAATCAGTCTTCAGGTTCATCATCCTACTAGCAGAAGATAGCGGTGAATGACCTTCCCTACAACCGTTGTATAGTGGTTGCTTTGATGCGTCTAACATATCGAAAAACCTTCGAGATTCTAAATTAGGTTCTTCAACCCTATCACCCTCATACCCACCCGACTGCAAATTCTCTCTAAACGCATCGTTAACCATCGCAACCGTACTTACCCCAACATCTACTTCCGGTGTAGGTTCCCCTACGCTATCCGGAAAATAAGGTTGATTGCTACTAGTACTACCATATTCATATTTGCTTTCTCCATGTAAAAACCAAACCTTATATCCCGGCCTAAAACCATATCTATATAAGTGAGTCCAAACATTATGAACCGCAACACTAATTCTATTACAGCAATTAGAACAAGGACATTTGATATCCTGACCTTTTTTGGCTGCATCTACATTACTGGGTAAATTCATGAACTCGCATATACCTTGAGCGTACTCGTTCCTTAATAAGTCCGAGCCCACATCCATCATTGGCTCGTCCATCCATGCCCGAAAATATGAACTCATCTTTATAATTTTTTTTAAAGTTTATGAATTTTTGTTCTGATGGAATGAAGAATTGTGCAAACTTATATATGTACATCGGAAACCGTCGGAAATCCGCCGGAAATCCGTCAATACCTCCGACATAACACCCCACCAATCCCATCGGCCACCGCATACGATATGGTAAGCACTCAATCTGTGCCGACATCGGACACCGTCAGAATTCCGTCGGACATCCGTCACTAATTCCGACGGTTTTGGTCCGTCGGAAAGACGTCCGTACACTGTGACCAATCAAACTTTGCCGACATCGGAAAGTCGGAAGTCCGTCGGTAATCCGTCGGCTTGTTGCACAAGGATTCTCACAGAGACCAGGAATAGATTATGAGGAGACATACTCCCCTGTCGAAAAATAACGACAGATCATTGCCGTCTGTATTCCGTCAGTAATTTCCGACGGTTTCCCAACGGAAACCCGACAGTGTGGCTTTCCGTCGGAATACCGTCGGAATAATTGACGGACTTCCGACGGATTCATTTTGGTCGGTAGAACGTCGGTAATTCGTCGGAATTGGCCGACGGAATTCCGACAGACAAAAAATTCCGTCGGAAAAGTGAATGTTTTCTTGTAGTGGTAAAGGTTTACTGTAAATTTGCTATGCGTCGTAATTCACGTTTACCATCATAACGATAGAATGACAAAGATTAGGTTTGACAAAAAAAAAGAATAGGACCACTATCATCGTCACCCATCAACAACTAAAAATATTTAACCTTAAAAAATCATAAATGATAGCTTTTAATGTATTTGGCTTCAATTACACGCCCATATATTGCATCTATTGGTCGCCAAAAACTACATTACATGCCAAGAAAATCGTTTTCAATGTCTAAATAAAAAACTTTTTTTTGCTAAAAGTAAATAAGAAGCTCAGCAGGTAACAATCACTTTTGTATTCATACAAAAAGATAAATAAGTAGATCCGACAGAAACCTGACTGAAAACGACAGACGTATGTATCTTTTAATTTAAAAAGTGTTTTGAAAACCGAAAAGATGAAAAAATTGGATTATTTTTAGACAAATCAATGCATGAATTTTTTGGTTAAAGACGTGAAACATTGCAATCTTGTTCAAGATCGGATCGGTGATAAGATAAACTCATAAAAGACTTTAGAAGACAATGGCAAATAATACAAAATTTTGCGAAACCTCACATAATGAAAAAGCAATGAAGAGTACTGGTCTCATGTTTTTCATGCGTTTACTGTCCCACCGTAGAAAAAAATTACAAGATCATGATCTGAGAAAACAAAAAGTATATAGAAAATTATTTAAATATGCTTATGGGGATGGGGTTGTGTACATCGGTGTCAAAAATAATGTCGACATATAATACTAAAGTTGTGGGGCCCCCAATATCGTGGGTCCCCTTTTTTATAAAAAGTTTTATTATCTGTAAAAAATGGAAAAACGTATCAATTCCCCCCCCCCCGAAAGTTTCATATACTCTTAGATAGACCAAATACTTTGCACTCGTATTCTTTACCCACAATAGCAAACTTTAACAAGCTTTTCACCCTGGTTCTGGGTTTTATACTTGTATATCACCATAACTGAAAGTTGAACTCAATTATTCCCCGTAAGACGTTTTAATTCGGTTTTCTGTGGACCAAGTTTTGTTTAATCTAAACAAAACCGTAACCTAACCATTTAATGATCCAATTAAGAAACAGTAAACCGATTTCCGACCCGATTACAATTACTTAACCAAAATCTGACCGTTTAAATAAAAAAAAAAAAAAAGAGAAGAAAAATTTTCTCTGTCGACAAATCCTCAATTCTCAAACCGAAGAACCCTAAAATTCTCAAACTCCAATTCTCAAAAATTAACCCATAAAACTCACAGATTTTCGTCGATGGAAGATGCATTGGCCCTGGGGCCTCCAATTTCTACAGAAGATGCACCCGAAGATAGAGAGAATCCAGAGGAAAGGTTAGATTTCGACATCGAGCAAGCATTGAAAGACTTTGAAGACGAACCTTCGATTAGGCACAACGTGTTTCCTGAAGTTGATAGCGACGACGAAGAAGAAGTTCAGAGAAAGCATAGGAGACAACATGAGGTTAGGAGAGGCGATGGAATTTTGTATGAAGGTCAAGTCTTCATCAATGGAGTTTCTTTTAAAGAGGTTGTCCTTGATTACGCAATGAACACTGCTACAAACATTAGGCAGTACAAGTATGATCCAGTGAAGGCCGGTTTTAGATGTATTGGAGGAGACAAAGAAACTTGCCCATGGCGTATCTATTGCTCATTTGACAAGAAAATCTGTAAGTGGAGGGTGAAGATCTTCAAGAGTAAGCATTCTTGCATTCCAAACGGTTCGGTTGCGATGTTTAGGACTCCAGTTATAGCACGTTTGTTTCTTGACAAAATTAGATGCGATCCTCATTATTTCAAACCATTGATGATCGAACAAATAATCAAAGAGAGATGGAAGATCAGTGTTTCTAGGGGTCAATGTCAACAAGCAAGGTATAAAGCATTGGACTGGATCGAGAAAGAGTATGCGGAGCAATTTGCTTCTATCCGAAACTACAAAGGTGAGATACTTAAATCAAATCCAAATTCTTCTGTGGAGGTTGAGTGTATCACAAATGCGGAAGGCGAAGATGTGTTCAACCGGTTTTATGTGTGTTTTGATAGCCTTAGGAGGTCATGGAAAGAATCGTGTAGGCCTCTTTTAGGCTTAGATGGATCATTCATGAGAGCTAACATGAAAGGTCAAGTGTTAGTAGCTTTAGGTTGGGATGCGGATAATGCAATATATCCTGTGGCTTGGGCTGTGGTTCCGGTTGAAAACTTTGATAATTGGGACTGGTTTGTGAAGAAGATCAAGATAGATTTGGACTTAGGAGATGGAGATGGCTTCATCTTTATCTCTGATAGGCAGAAGGTAATGTGTTAACTAATGTGTGATTGTATTTAGATTTTTATTTTACTAATGTGTGATTGTATTTGTAGGGTTTAATCAAGGCTGTACATCTTGTATTACCACAAGCAGAGCATAGAATGTGTGTTAGACACATCTATGGAAATTTGAAGACTAAGTTTGGTAAAAGGCCTGATATGAAATGGATGATATGGCAGCTAGCATGGAGCTATAATGAGCCAGAATACAAGGTTAATTTGGACAAAATCTCTGTGTATGATTCGGCGGTGTTTGCTGAAGTGTTGAAGAGCAAACCAGAGACTTGGGTTAGAGCTTATCAGAAGATTAGAGGTCATTGTTGTGAGGATGTGGAGAATAACTCGACGGAATCATTTAACAAAACCATTGCTAAAGCTAGAGAGAAACCGCTTGTGCCAATGTTGGAGACAATTGCTAATTTAGCAATGGCTAGGATTGGTAACAAAGATGTCAAAGCATCCATTTGGACTGGTATGTGCACACCATATGTAGGTGAATACCTGGAAGCACTGCATAAGGAAGCAGCTCTATGCAAAGTAACTAGAAGCACAAATAAGACTTATGGTGTTGAGCTCCACGGATGTGGATACAGAGTGAGTTTAGGGAGTAGGAATTGCACATGTAAGCGGTTTCAAATCACTGGAATCCCTTGTGAGCATGCGTATGGAGTGATTATTGACAAGAAGTTAGTGGCTGAGCACTATGTTGCTGAATGGTTTAAGACAACCAAGTGGAGAAAGACATATGAAGAAGGTATAGTTCCACTTAGAGGCTGCAAATTTTGGCCAAATGGAGGTGAACCAAAAGTTATTCCTAATCCTGACTTAATGGTAGATAAAAAAGATAAGAAAAGGAAGCCGAGTAGGAATGAGTCTCCTCCAAAGATAGCTCCAACAAACGTGAAAAGGGTCATGCATTGTAGGGTTTGTTTGCAACCAGGACACAATTCAAGGTTTCACAAAGAGAAAGAGGTATGTTTCTGAATTTGGTTGCATTCAGGACACAATTTTGTTATGGTTATGCCTCTGATGATGTTGAAATGTACTTGTAGACTGCAGCTCAAGCTTCTCAAGGAAATCAAGCTTCTCAAGGAAATCAAGCTTCTCAAGGGACCCTTACTCAACTTTAAAAATGTTTTCCAAATGTTCAAGGATGCATAAGATATAATGATGACTGTTTTTATGCTTTGGTAATGGCTTTTGTGTTTTGGTAATGGCTTTTGTGTTTTGGTAATGACTTTTGTATTAGGAATGCTTTCGGATTAACAAGTTTCAATCTTTGTCTTAACTAACAACACAAATCTTTGTCTTAACAAACAACACAAACCAAACAAGCCTCAAACTAGCTTCCCAATTACAACAATTATCACACATCCTAAGCATACAAGAACCATCATCTTCTTTATGTTATATTTGGCTTCAACCAAAGCTTCTTCTACTCTCCCAAAAATCTCTATTTCTGTCTTAATGGCCATCTTCTCAATCTCCATACTCATTGTCGTACGCAAAGATTCGATCTCTTCCAATGTTGCCTCATCAAACCACTTGAAAATGTGGTTGTCATTAACAAGCTACAAATCATGATCAAGATTTAAGGCATGGGAATTTAAGAAATTTGAGATGAGAATCAAAACAAAAATGAACCACATTACCTTCTGTGATGCAGCAAACGCACACCGATAGTATCTCCGGTACGGATTTGCCTCCGATTTCGATATCTTTGCCACAATTTCAAAACCACACCAACATCTCTTAGGCACGCCAACCACTCTTCCTCTTTGTCTTTCTCCACCACTAAATGAAACACTCGACGCTGAGCCAGATTCCTTGCTCATCTTCTAAAGTCGATATGAACAAGAACCAAAAAAAATTTGAAATTCAAATTTTGAAGACCATAATTATGAACCTTCAAATGTAAAATCGACCACTACACACTATACAATGAAGAACATAACACCTAGTTACAACTAACCTTTAATACTTGAGTTTCGAATTCACCAAACCCAGAATTAGGGTTCTTCAATTTTGAAGATAGAAAATTTGGGGTTTTCCGATAGAAAATTTGGGGTTTTTCACAAATGGATAAAAATGTGGGTCGGGTCTTGTTTTAATACCAATTGGGTTTTGTTGTTCGGTTTACTAACCGATTTATACAGTTCATCATCGGGTTATGTTGGTAACCGATAAAACCCAGAACCAGGGTGAAACGCTTGTTAAAGTTTGCTATTGTGGGTAAAGAATACGAGTGCAAAGTATTGGGTCTATCTAAGAGTATATGAAACTTCCGGGGGGGGGAATTGATACGTTTTCCGTAAAAAATGGCAAAACAATAATTGAATTGTAGATAATGATTAAAAAAAATACTACTATATTACACTAAACTACTTTTTTTTTTTAAAATAGACATAATTAATCACTTATTAAGGAAAATGTAATAAAAAATATATCAATTATTTATTTTTCTAAACAAAATATATAATTTCAATAGCAAATATAAATATATAAAAAAATCAATGTTTATTGTAAAAATATAATAGATACAATTTTATTTTATATAGGGCCCCAAATATCTCAAAACCGGCCATGTATATATACACAGTAGTTTGGTATCTTTATTGTATGTTTTATTGTAGCTAGGTTGATGTCACACATCTAGCTAAGAGCAAGAAAAAATAACATGATTCATAGACTCACCTTAAAAAGGAAGCTATCAACTCACAAGATTCTGAAAGGAAAAACTATAACCAAACAACAAATCGCCTATAAAATCAGCTCCATAGTGTTATTGGGAGGCTGGTTTGCAAGGACACAATTTGTGGACAGTGGCGGGTGATCCGTTAGAGCACACGCATCAATAATTTGTTAGGAGTATCAAGAGAATAAATAAACCAAAAAAATTGAACAGTCTTAAGATTTTACCTTGATACGTATCATCCAGCTGATCCGATTGATACGGTATTAGTGGGTGACGTGGCACGATTTGGTTGGTTTGATTTTTTTTTTTAATTTGTAATATTATATTTTTAAAAAAATCTTATGTTTTTATATAAAAAATGTAATCGTTTACAATGATCCTCGAAATCTGAGTAAACGTCATGATCCTTGAAATCTTATAATAATGTATTCTGACTTCCATGAACGTGGATTAATCAAAACGTGTCATTCGAAAACAAATCGATCGGAAGAAGGAAATAAAACGTACCAAAAAATGTCCATGCAAGATTCGCATTTCTGAATTGGTGATGTACCGAAACTGATGAGTTCTTGTTTGTGGCTATGCAAGGCAAAGATTTATAGTGTCTTGAAAATGCTTTCTTGCAATTTGTGTATAAGATAAGATAGCTATCAAATATATTTTTATATTTTAATGTTTATTTAGTACATATTTTTTCAACTAGCTAGTCTATTTAAATTTGATTAGGGTTAAAAAAAACTATAGTGAAATGAACGTTAAAGAATACTTTTCTCTTTTATTTTTTTACAATAAATTCGTCGAGATTCATAAAAGTTTGGTTTTTTCAGAGTCTCATACAAAAAAAATAACCTTGCGAATTTATTCTCTCATCTTGGTCTGGATATTCCATAATTAACGGGTCACTAGCCTCTATTTATAACTTTCACTACGTCAACTACTCTTTAAAACCCATTTACCCCATTTTATTATATTGGAAACATCATGCAAAGACACATACACGCACACACACAAAAGGAGTCATATATATATAAAGATGATAAGGATGATGGTTCAAGAGATTTAGGCTTTGTGAATATGGTCGTCCATATCAGCAACGACACTCTTGATGAATTTCATGTAATTGGATGGTTCAGGCGAGTCATCGGTTCGCTTCTCCCATACCATTGTGATCTTGCAAACAATATTACCAGGAGACTTTTGAATGAACTGATAGATTAGGTCATACACCTTAAGCTCCTCCATCACGTGACCTTCGAGTCCTCTAAACGTAACCACCATATTCTCATCGTCTACCTCTTTCAACTCCTTGAACACCTCCGGTTTCCCATCTTCATATAAATATATACATATGTTTTCATGCATTAAGTTAGCACCATATATATATGTTTGGGTTAAAATCGATCAAGTTAATATACACAACTTTCTACATATTTAATAAAAATTTTAAAATAACCAATCAACTCTATGAAAATCCAACTCCTAATAAACCCTCTAACTATTGTATTATTACCTAATGTGTAGTTCCAAATCTTGATGCTTCCATGAGAGTCCCAATCACCTTCATGGACGTTGACACCTTGAATGTGGTGGCTAACCGCGTCGGGAAAGAGATGGTTCTCACTCTTCCACCGCGCGGTCCTTTCAACGGAACTTCAGTCACATATGTTCCCGACGTTGCCATCTCTCTCTCTTTGTGTTTTTTAGTTTGTTTCTTTGTTTGGTTGATAAATATGTTCACTTGTGGTCTCCTTCGTTTATGTAGATGGCGTGACGGTAATAAGTCATTAGATATGTTTTTTTTCCCTCTATGTGACGACAATGATTACTTTTCCACAATTTTGTAATCATGCATTATTACAAGTTGGATTATAAAAAGAAAACTATTGCCAGCTAGCTATAGAATGATGAGTAATTCTTGGGTACACTTCTGGGGTGTACCTAAGAATCCACTACTCTTCCAAAAAATCAATTTTTAGTGGATTTGTAGTTAAAACTTTTAGGTTTGGGTTAACTAGTCCCAAATTAGGGTATAGTTTTGGAGTTTAGGGTTTGAGTTTGGGGTTTAGGGTTTAGGGTTTAGGGAATAGTTAACCCAAAATAAATTATAAACTCCAAACTCAAACCCTAAACTCCAAAACTATAATTTGGGTTAACTATTCCCAAATTAGGGTATAGTTTTGGAGTTTAGGGTTTGAGTTTGGGGTTTATAATTTATTTTGGGTTAACTATTCCTAAATTAGGGTATAGTTTTGGAGTTTAGGGTTTGAGTTTGGGGTTTATAATTTATTTTGGGTTAACTATTCCCAAATTAGGGTATAGTTTTAGAGTTTAGGGTTTGAGTTTGGGGTTTATAATTTATTTTAGGTTAACTATTCCCTAAACCCTAAACCCTAAACCCCAAACTCAAACCCTAAACTCCAAAACTATACCTTAATTTGAGATTAGTTAACCCAAACCTAAAAGTTTTAACCACAAATCCACTAAAAATTGATTTTTTGGGAGAGTGGTGGATTCTTAGGTACACCGCAGGAGTGTACCTAAGTATTACTCTAAATAAGTACTCCCTCCGTTTCACCGAGATAAATTTTTGGGGTTTTTAAATTTATTTCATGAAGATAGATTTTTATCATTTATTGTTAAAAAATCGTAGTTTCCAAAAAAAAATTTCAATGACTATTGGTTGAACTTTTTTGAAAACTGTTTATTGTAGAAACAAATACAAGATTAATTATTTTTCTTAATACGTGTAAAAAAACTCAAAAAATCTATCTTTGTGAAACAGAGAGAGTATTAGGTTTGACAAAATCACACAACTGTCCTCGTTAATCGTAACCGAAACTAATGGTATTAAAAAAAATTAAATAAATGATAATTATTTTGTCCGGTTTATATCTTGAAATTCGAACATACATTATTTGGCTCTCAATAATGCTCTCATTGAAACCGTCGGCAAAAAGTATATTGCATATCTGGAAAATCATATTTTAGTGAACCGGTAACAGCTGCTATCGTCTTTCTATAATAAAGGATAAAATAGGTCAATAATACGATAGGAAACTTCATTACCTGGTTAAAAATGACAAATTTTTTTTTTTGAGCTGAATATAGATTTCCATTAATATTATCCCGACGAAACTACAGTCATGTTGATAGTTTGTTTTGCAAGTCCATCAGCCATTACATTAGCTTCACGGTTAAAAATGACAATTAATCTTTTAAAAATGGTAAGTAATGCAAAATTTTGCGAGACCACAAATAAAATAAATGTAGATTATGGGCCTTACTGATTTTTCATGTTCTTGAGAAAACCAATAAAAGCATGATCTTAGAAAAAAGAAAAACAAATGATATCCTTGAGATCTTATGTGTTAATCAATGACCGGTCACATTCATGAGATCTCTTTTTTTATTTTGTCAACGATCCTTGAGATCTTATGATATTGAGAAATTGCCTATTCTAATTCTCATGAACGTGGATTAGTCAAAACTTGTCGTGTGTCCATTCCAAAACAAATCGGAAGAAGGAAAGAAGCAAATCTTGGAGTTGCATCCACATGTTCTATGGTCTAAATGAAGCATGTGGGTGTTGACTTTTGTGGACCATAGTTATCGAAATGCTTGGCTTCTCAAGGATTACGAAATTGGGCCTCTTCTTGTAGAAATTGGGTTTATAAAATTCTTATGATTTACATATTAGGATCGATGAGAGTATATCATTCTTAAACAAGGAAATCGAAGAAATGCTTGGGAAACAAACGCCATTTACAAAACAAATGCTCTCCGAACTTTAACGAGCAAGCTCTTCGAAGCCGAAGCAACTTAAGAAGATCGACTTTTATCAAAACTAAATAGAGGCTCGACTCGAGTTTTGGTATCCAAAACTAATCCAATCAGTGAAAACCTTAACACATTATACATATATAAAAATATTGTTTTTAAGTTACAAACTAATGCAATAAAAAATAGTGGTACTTTATAACTTACATTAGAAATCTTGTGCACGTTACCTTGCAATGACATTAATTCTCTCGATCTACTATAGATGATAAATCTTTCGGGAACCCATGATCGTAGAGTAATGTTATGATAAAGTAATTGTGAAAGTCACCAAAATAACTATAATGTCCCTCGATTAGTTTCATATTAAAGATGATTCATCATCATTAAAGGTAAAAGATGTACAAGAGAAGCTTCAATACAAGTGAAACAATAAACCAAAGTTAAACCAACACTAAATCACAATCTATATTCTCTAATAATTAGTAAGATTATTTGTGAAAATATATAATTATAGGAACTAAAAAATATGAATTTGGAGTTTATGCATTATAAAAGCAATTTCAAAAACTCAAATTAAAATCTTTGAATGTTTCCTTATAGTTATATATTTCGTAAATAGCTTTACAATTTGTTTCTTGTTATAAATCATAGTGGATTGTCATAACTAGTTCTGGTCCGTTTACGGCCCATTAACACTTAGTCTTTAGGCCGGTTTAATGAATCCTAGTTGAATTAGGATTTTCCTTTTATGTATTTTCCTTTTCTCATTAGGAAAAGGAATTTTCCTTTTCTCTCTTGTAATAATCCTATATAAAGGATCTTATGATTAATGAATAAACACAATCTTCCCCATTCGTTCTCTTGATTCACAACACGTTATCAGCACGAGTTGCTCCCTAAACCCTAAAAACACAAAAAACGCGATTACTGTTCATCGTTACTATTCATCGTACTGTTCATCGCGTACTGTTCATCACGCACTATTCATCGCGCACTGTTCATCGACGATTACTGTTCATCGACGATTACTGTTCATCCGGCGTTACTGTTCAAATCATAGTTCATACAGCCTTTAAGGTTACGGCGAACTAGAAGAAAGTTCATACAGCCTATCAACGGTTACGGCGAACTAGAAGACTCACGGAGGTTAAGGTAAACAATAAGAAACCCTAATCTAAAGAACCTAGATTCATGATAATCTTAGAAACCCTAATCTAAATCATGCTTGTTATTGTTATTGCTTGCTTGATTGTGTTTATTGATTCATGATTCGTAATCACTTGAAACCCTAACTTGAAACCCTAACCTAATTCAATTAAAATCCAAACCGATTGCATGATCTGTACCCGTGTCGATCGACACTAGTTTTATGTCGATCGACACGTAAACTTCTGCCTGAATTTGTTGTTTGAATTAAACTGTGTCGATCGACACAAATCACCCGTCGATCGACAGTAAACACTCTGTCCAAATTTGGTTGCATATTTATTTGAACTCGTTTGTTTATTTGCTTGTTTGGATTGATTCGTTGATTGATAAACATGAAACTGAAACTGATTGCATCATATAGACATAACATGCTTGATTAAAATCCGGTCATATCATCATACGGTTTAGAATTTGAATACTAGGCTTGCATCATGAGCATATAAAAACATTATGTTAGGTTGTTAAACATAAAAATCTGGTTTCATAAGCATCATGCATCCGTACCCGTTTATATAAGCACCCATGACCTATTTTGCATCATATGCATAAACTTTAAAATCTTATAGTTCTTAGAGAATAGGATGAATGTTTTCAGATGTCGAAAATCAACAATTTGGATTATGCTGCCC
The DNA here is from genome assembly GCA_963576765.1 of Draba incana. NCBI lineage: Eukaryota > Viridiplantae > Streptophyta > Magnoliopsida > Brassicales > Brassicaceae > Draba > Draba incana. Next base: position 228,158 of record OY755217.1, on the reverse strand, counting down.
TCAATCTCTCTGGAGACAATTACTTACAGTGGGCGTTGGATACTAAGATAAATCTAAAGTCTAAAGGACTTGGCGAATGTATCATTGAGGATAATAATGAGAATGAAAGGAATCGATACAGAACGATATCGATCATTCGTCATCATCTTGTTGAGGGTCTCAAGGATCAATACCTAACCATTGAGAACCCTTTGGACCTTTGGAAAGAATTAAAGATAAGATATGACCACCATAGAACGGTGTTGTTACCAAAGGCCAATTATGATTGGAGGAATCTCAGGTTCCAGGACTTCAAGTCCGTGGAAGAATATAACTCGGCTATGTTCAGAATAGTTTCTCAATTGAGACTATGTGGTGAGAAGGTAACTGAGAAAGACATGTTGGAAAAGACCTTCTCCACCTTTCACACTAATAACGTGTTACTTCAACAGCAATACCGTGAAAGAGGTTTTGAGACATACTCAAAGCTTATAGCATGTCTATTACTAGCCGAGGAGAATAATACACTGCTAATGAGAAACAATGAGATGAGACCTCCTGGATCAGCCCCACTTCCTGAAGTGAATGTGGCCATAGATGAAAAGAAAGAAATTAACCACGTCCAAAGTGATTATAGACATCGTGGTCGTGGACGTGGGGGTAGATGGCAAGGACGTGGCCGTGGCCATTTTAATCCATACGGCCGAGGTCAGGGCCGAGGCCACGGATTCCATAGCGATCATTCTAACCGCGAGCGAGGACGAGGACGCGGATACCGAACTGACTATGATCGTAATAACCGTGGTATTACTTCTCAACCACGAGAATCAAACCCAAAATCAGTTTGCCATCGATGTGGAATGAGTAATCATTGGGCTAAGACATGTAGGACTCCCAAGCATCTGGTTGAACTCTATCAAGAGAGCCTTAAAGGGAAGAATCTAGAAACTCATATGATCCAGCATGATAATGAAGGAGATTTCGATCATGAGCAAGATGACTTGATGAATTTTGAAACCTCAGATATACTTAAGTGATTGATTTTGATTTTCTGTTTTGGTGTTTTGTGTTTTGCTTGTTTTACGTTTTACACTTTATACTTTGGTTTTGTGTTATTGCTTTCTATTAAACTTTATGGAATGAAAGAGTGTTATTTAAAAGTATCTATTGTTATCTCTTTTGAAGTATGAACGATATGGATGTGTTCATTGTGGATAGTGGATCAAGCCACTCGATATTAAGAGATAAGAGATACTTCATTGATCTTACACTTAAAAAGGCAAATATAACCACAATTGCGGGTATAGCAAATTTAATTGAAGGCCACGGTCAAGCCCATATTTTATTACCTAAGGGCACGCATCTAGAAATTTCTAATGCGTTATATTCACCTAGTTCAAAGAGAAGTCTATTGAGCTTTAAAGACATTCGAATGAATAGTCTTCATGTTGAAACTAAGGACGAGAATAACAAAGAATTCCTTCAAATCTTTGAAACCGTCCATGGCTATAAGAAAGTCCTAGAGACTATACCTGCCATTTCTGTGGGCCTTTATTGTGCTAAGATCGGAATGATAGAAGCAAATGCTATGGTAAACAAAGAGTTTACTGAGAATTTCACTTTTTGGCATAACCGGCTTGGCCATCCCGGTGCTAACATGATGCGAAAGATATTAGCAAGTACTAATGGGCACACCTTGAAAGAAAGGAGAGTTATCCCAAAGAATCTCACGTGTGAAGCATGTTCACTAGGGAAACTCATTACTAGGCCATCACCAATCAAAGTAACTAAGGAAACGATAAATTTTCTGGAAAGAATTCAAGGAGACATATGCGGACCAATACACCCACCTTGTGGGACGTTTAGATATTTTATGGTCCTTATTGATGCATCCACGAGATGGTCACATGTCTGCCTATTATCAACTAGAAATGTGGCATTTGCAAGATTGCTTGCCCAGCTCATACGTTTAAGAGCACACTTTCCAGATTTTCCTTTAAAGACTATACGTCTTGACAATGCTGGTGAATTTACGTCCCAAGCGTTTAACGATTATTGTATGTCCATGGGGGTAAGTGTTGAATATTCTGTGGCACATGTACATACACAAAACGGTTTGGCTGAATCGTTTATTAAACTCCCGGTCTCAGCTTGGGGACATGCAGTTTTACATGCAGCAGAGCTAATTCGTATCAGGCCATCTAGTGAACATAAATATTCCCCATCACAGTTAATAACGGGTCAAGAGCCAGACATATCCCATCTTAAAACATTCGGATGTTCCGTTTATGTGCCTATTGCACCACCACAGAGAACAAAGATGGGACCTCAAAGGAGGATGGGGATATATGTTGGATATGATTCTCCTACTATCATTAAGTACCTTGAGCCAACCACGGGTGATTTGTTTAAGGCCAGGTACGCAGATTGTCATTTTGACGAATCTGTCTATCCAACATTAGGAGGAGATAACAGACTGGTAAAGGAAATTATATGGAATCAAACGTCCTTAAAATGGCAAGATCCTCGGACTCAAGAATGTGAATTAGAAGTCCAAAAGATTATACATTTACAAAAGCTAGCTAATCAATTGCCAGATTCCTTTGCTGACCCGAAAAGAGTAACTAAGTCTTACATACCAGCTGTTAATGCACCGATTAGAATTGATGTTCAAGAGGGACACAATCAAGTTGCTACAGAATCTAAACCACACTCAAAACGTGGCCGGCCAATAGGTTCCAAAGATAAGAATCCTCGGAAAAGAAAGAAAGGTGCTGAAATCGTGGTTGAGGAATCTGATGGAACCCCATACATAACTGAACCGATAGTTCCAAGCAATGAGACTCAGGACGCCGAGTTTCATGGTTCTGACGTTCCTGAAAATAATGAGATCTCAATGAATTATGTTATGTCTGGAATACAATGGAATAGAAAGTGTGTGGAAATCGATGATATATTTGCTTTTAAGGTAGCACTTGAACTTATGGAGGATCTAGAACCCACGTCGATATATGAGTGCACTCAGAGTGAAAATTGGACTAAATGGAAAGAAGCTATAAACGTGGAGTTGAATTCTTTAAGGAAAAGGGATGTCTTTGGTCCAATAATTCGGACACCCTATGAGATTAAACCAGTTGGACATAAATGGGTCTTTGTGAGGAAAAGAAATGAACATGGTGAAATCGTGAGATATAAAGCACGGCTTGTTGCACAAGGATTCTCACAGAGACCAGGAATAGATTATGAGGAGACATACTCCCCTGTGGTGGATGCTACAACTTTTAGATTTTTGATAAGTCTGGCTATAAGAGAAAAGTTGGATATGCGGTTAATGGACGTTGTAACTGCATACTTATATGGTCCACTGGATAATGAGATTTATATGAGATTACCAGAGGGTATTGAGCTCAAAGATAAGAAAGGTTCTCGAGAACAACACTGCATAAGGCTGAACAAATCCCTTTATGGACTGAAGCAAAGTGGGCGTATGTGGTACAATAGATTGAGTGAGTACTTAGTCAAAGAAGGCTATAAGAATGATCCCATCAGTCCATGTATTTTTATAAAAAAGTTTGCAAACAAAGGGTTTGTTATCATAGCAGTTTACGTGGATGATTTGAACATCCTTGGAACCCCTGGTGAAATCGTCCAAACAGTTGAATGCCTCAAGAAAGAATTTGAGATGAAAGACCTAGGCAAAACTAAGTTCTGTTTGGGATTGCAACTTGAGTACATAAATGATGGAATCCTTGTGCATCAAATGGCATATACTGAAAAGGTACTCAAGCGTTTTAATATGGATCAATGTCACCCATTGTTCAGCCCAATGGTGGTGAGATCTCTTGATCTAGAAAAGGATCCGTTTGGTCCTAAGAGAGACTCTGAAGAAGTCCTTGGTCCCGAAGTGCCATATCTCAGTGCCATAGGAGCTTTAATGTATCTGGCAAGCCACACTAGGCCAGATATATGTTTTGCCGTGAATTTATTATCAAGATTTAGCTCATGTCCGACCCAAAGGCACTGGGACGGGATAAAACATATTCTTCGTTACCTACAAGGAACGAAAGACTTGGGTCTATTTTATACTAACCAATCTAAGGACGGTTTAGTTGGTTTTGCTGATGCAGGTTATCTTTCAGATCCTCATAATGCACGGTCCCAGACAGGTTATGTGTTTACTCATGGAGGAACTGCAATATCTTGGCGGTCAATGAAGTAGGCCATTGCAGCTACATCTTCTAATCATTCAGAGATATTGGCAATTCATGAGGCTAGTCGTGAGTGTGTTTGGTTAAGGCTGATGACCCAGCACATAAGAGTGGATTGTGGAATGGCCGAAGGTAAGCAGGAATCGACGGTCTTGTTCGAGGACAATGCAGCGTGTATAGCTCAACTTAAGGATGGATACATCAAAGGTGATAGGACGAAGCACATTCTGCCAAAATTCTTCTTCACATCCGATCTACAGAAAGATGGAGAAATTCAAGTGCAGCAAGTACGATCAAGTGAGAATTCAGCAGACCTATTCACCAAGTCACTTCCAACCTCAACGTTCAAGAAACTTACTTATCAGATTGGAATGCGTCGTTTGAAAGACTTGCAGTGAGGTTCAGAACAGGGGGAGTAATACGTGTTGTACTCTTTTTCCTTCACCACGGTTTTGTCCCAAAATGGGTTTTACTTGGTAAGGTTTTAATGAGGCAACATCCAAAGCGTATTACAAGCCCATTAGAGTTATGACATCCAAGGGGGAGTGTTATAAATCATAGTGGATTGTCATAACTAGTTCTGGTCCGTTTACGGCCCATTAACACTTAGTCTTTAGGCCGGTTTAATGAATCCTAGTTGAATTAGGATTTTCCTTTTATGCACTTTCCTTTTCCCATTAGGAAAAGGAATTTTCCTTTTCTCTCTTGTAATAATCCTATATAAAGGATCTTATGATTAATGAATAAACACAATCTTCCCCATTCGTTCTCTTGATTCACAACATTTCTTTATCATTTTTTTTCTCTCCTTTATTATTTTAGTCTACTAACTAAAATAACAATTAATTAAAAAATACATGATTGCAACAACTTATATCTTGTAATCTACAAATTAAAGGTGCAAATGGTTGACACATTAGAGGAATAAATTTTGGTGGAATATGCTATTCTTCTTCATTCCTCTATAATTCTACAATTTGGGATGAATTTATTTTCCTTTAAAATTTAAGAAGTTTCATCCAATAGATGAAAAATAAGACAAATTTCTCTAGATTCCTCTAGATTTGTTACTTTTTAAAAAATGAGAGGAATAGAATGAAACAAAGTTGGAGGAAAAATATCTCGTTCCATTCATTTTTTTCCTTTTATTAATTTTCCTTTTTTTCCTCTCATCTACAACCATTTGCACCCTAAAATAATTGTCATTTCAAAATGCACTTGATCATGTATGAAAGTCTTACGAAAATGAAGCTTCAAAAAAAAAAAAAATTTACAAAAATGGATTTATTGAATAATTTAGTATATAATTTGTAATTTATTATTTATTTTGTATAATGTTAGTGTTATTTATATGTGATTTAACATTTAATGTATTAATTAATGTTTATTTATTATATCATTTTAAATTAATTATTATCACAACATAAAAAAAAATTGTGAGATAAATTTGAAGTATCGAACACTCTTAATAGAAATAGATAACTTAATTAGGATCACACGTTCCAAAGAAGAAAAAATAAAACATAAAACGAAGAGATGCTTGCGAAACAAACGCCATTAACAAAACAAATGCTCTCCAAGCTTTTACGAGCAAGCTCTTTAAAGCCGAAGCAACTTAAGAAGATCCATGCGCTTGTACTAACGACAGGTTTCTCTGTAAAGAACAGTCTTTTAACCCAGCTGCTAGAGAATCTTGTGGTTGTAGGCGACATGTGTTACGCCCGCCAAGTGTTCGACGAAATGCACAAGCCAAGGATCTTCCTTTGGAACACTCTTTTCAAAGGGTACGTTAAAAACCAGCTCCCATTTGAAAGTATCCTAATTTATAAGAAAATGCGTGATCTTGGTGTTCGTTCTGATGAATTTACTTACCCGTTTGTGGTGAAGGCGATCTCTGAGCTTGGGGTTTTGCCCTGTGGCTTTTCCCTTCATGCCCATGTGATGAAAAATGGTTTTGAGTGTCTTGGGATTGTTGCAACTGAGTTGGTTATGATGTACATGAAGTTTGGTGAATTGAGTTCGGCTGAATTCTTGTTTGAGTCTATGCAAGGCAAAGATTTAGTGGCTTGGAATGCGTTTATTGCGGTTTGTGTTCAAACGGGAAACTCGGGTTTAGCTCTTGAGTATTATCGCAGAATGTGTGCGGATGCAGTTCAGTTTGATTCTTTTACAGTTGTGAGTATGCTTTCTGCTTGTGGTCAGCTAGGCTGTTTAGAGATTGGGAAAGAAATTTATGATCGCGCGAGGAAAGAAGATATTGATTGTAACGTAATAGTCGAAAATGCAAAGCTTGATATGTACTTGAAATGTGGTAGCACGGAAGACGCAAGGGTGTTGTTCGACGAAATGAAACAAAGGAATGTAGTTTCGTGGAGCACGATGATTGTAGGATATGCGATGAATGGAGATAGCAAAAAAGCCTTGGCTTTGTTCGCTATGATGCAGAAAGAGGGACTAAGACCAAACTACGTGACGTTTCTCGGGGTCTTATCTGCTTGTAGCCATGCTGGACTAGTGAACGAAGGAAAAAGGTATTTTAATATGATGGTTCGATCGAATGATAAGAATCTTGAGCCGAGAAAAGAGCATTATGCTTGTATGGTTGATCTATTAGGACGGTCTGGTCTTCTAGAGGAGGCTTATAAATTTATCGAAAAGATGCCATTGGAACCAGATGCTGGTATTTGGGGAGCCTTGTTGGGTGCATGTGCGGTTCATCGTGATACGGCTTTAGGTCAGAAAGTAGCGGATTTACTTGTGGAGACAGCTCCTGACATTGGTGCTTACCAAGTATTAATTTCTAATATATATGCAGCTGCTGGTAAATGGGATTGTGTTGACAAAGTAAGGCGTAAAATGAGGAAGCTCGGTACTAAGAAGGTTGCTGCTTATAGTTCCGTTGAATTTGACGGGAAAATCCATTTTTTCAATAGAGGAGACAAATCTCATCCGCAATCAAAGGCGATATACGAGGAATTGGAGGATATCTTGAAGAAGATACGGAATTTGGGGTATGTTCCAGACACAGGTTCGGTGTTTCATGATGTGGAAACGGAGGAGAAAGAATCTTCTCTTAGTCATCACAGTGAGAAGCTTGCGATTGCATTTGGACTCGTTAATGCGAGAGATGAACATCATCCTATACGAGTAATGAAGAACTTGAGAACATGTGATGATTGCCACGTTTTCGCCAAGTTTGTTTCTAGGCTTACATCGAGAGACATCATCATGAGAGACAAGAACAGGTTTCACCATTTCAAAAATGGTGTATGCTCTTGCAGAGATTTCTGGTGACTTCACTTATTAATGTTCTGATTGTTAAAGAGATATATGTTGAGAAATGCATCCACACATTTTGAATATATTTGAAGATCAGTTGATGCAAAACCAAGTTCTTGATCCAAAAAACTTGCATATGACAACAAAATGGTGAAACATTTTGTTTCATCTTCTGCAGAAGTCAGATGCCCGAAACAGAGAGACTTTAGTGAATAAGGTATTCACTAGCTATGTCAGTTTGTACATTAATACTCATTATTGCTTATTTGATCTTTAATTGATCATTAACTGATCATTAGTTATGTAGATCTTTGCCTGCCTCAAGTTTTTGCCAATTAATGGCTTTCTTTGTTAAGAAATTTCATTGCTTTTAATTTGTAGTATATGGTGAAGTAAAAATAGTAAACAGTTTCATTAAAACTGAGCTACTTTTAATGCATCTTTTTGTAGGAGATAGTAAAGAAGGGTCAAATTTGTGAATTTGAATTCAGTGTTAATGTCAGTCATTAGATGCTATTGACAGTGATAAAAAAAACTGAGTTTGTCTCTGTTTATGGTTTTTCTCTATGGCTTGAAAAGCAAAGGATATTAGAAGAATCAAGAAAAAGCTATGGTGAAAGACAGAGAGAGAGATTGAGACGAAACAAAGAACAAAGGTTTTATCAGTTATCACTAAAGACATGAGAAGTAATAATCTCTGCAACAAAAGTTTCTCTTCTTTCAATTTAGCAAAACTAAGGTAATTCTCCATTAAAAAGCTACTTGCTTTAATTAGTAAAAACACTTTGTACATTACATCATTTAATCTTTGGGACTCTCTCTCTCTCTCTCTCTTCTCTCCTCTGAGAAAACATAAATTCGATATTTTTTTTCCCGGGGACAACGGCTATTAATACTGAACTGTCCACTGCACCATCTCCAAGCAAAATGGCAGAATTTCTATAAAAACAAAAAATCAAAATTGCAGTTTTTAAAAATAAATAAAAATATTTAAGCAGAGAACAATCAAAGCATTGGAGGTGAGATAAATATATACAGTAAGTTTCAAAAATATTTAAAAGATCTGAGTTGTACAGATATGAGAAGGTTCTCCCAGGAATCAAGGGTCAAGATCATTTTGATAAGACCCATAAGATAAGGGAAAACCTAAAAGTTAAAATAAAGCTAATTCCATTAAACATTTCTGCTTCTTCTGCTTCTTCTTTCTTCATACTATCCAAATAGACCAAAACAACCTTTTGTGTCACTTAGACTTCACTCAAACAAAGAAAAAGAGTTTTGTCTTTTGGGTTCATCCTCTATTCTACTACTACTACTCAAAGTTATCACTTTTCTTTACAAAAAATTATTATAATAATTAGTCAAACCCCCTTTTTCTCCACTGTTTCTTGAATCTAAAAGCAAATAAATTTCTTCTTTCAGAAAAGAAATCAGAGAGAGAGAGAGAGACATATACTCAAATACTCTGTTTTTCACTAGCTAATGGGTTTCTCTAAAAATCAATAAAAATCTTCTCTTTCACTCACACAAAACAAACCGCCATGGAAGCTTGTGTAGGAAACGAGCAAGAAGACAAAACAAGAACAAGAAGAAGAAGAAGACGAGCAAGCACAATCATCATAGCAATGTTCTTATGGGGATTCTTGATCTTTACTCAGTTTGGTTTGTCTAATTCATCAGCTCTTTCTCCTGATCAGTATTATTACCACCAAACCTACCCTTCACCAAGAAAAGCTGGTCCTTTCTATAAAACGTCGTCGTTTCAATCCCCAATAACTTCAGTGTCACTCACGGATCCACGTCGAGAAGGAGAAGAAGACAGAGATGTTTATAAAGACGACAAGAGATTAGTTCACACAGGTCCAAATCCTCTTCACAACTGAGTAGTGATTAGTAACACGTGTCTTTGTCTCTTTTTGAGTTTATCCTTTAATCTCTCATTTGAATCTCTTTACTTTTTGTAGATTTTTTTTTTATGTTTTTGTTACTATGAGATATGGATCATTATCCTTAACCTTTGTTTTCGATGTGATTAGGCTAAGAGATAATGATCTTGTTTCTCTTAATTTGTTGTATCTTTTGCTTCAATTGCGACCATGGATAATCCAAGAATATTGAATATAGTTTTGTATTTATTTGATTAAATTAATAGTATGTTTATGTATATTTTTTATAAAAAAATGGTTGAAGATTCGAATGCATGGATTTCTTCGTAGATCATGTTCTATGCAGAAAAAGAAGGTTGTCTTTTTGTGATGAAGTGATTAATTAATGCGATATATGTATAATTTGTTTTTTAAAACTCGATGTTGAATAGGTCCAAAGACTTTAGAATCGTAAACTTATAAAGTACTAAAATAGGTGTGTAGTATATTGGGTCCGATTGATAACCTAGCTTTTTTAAAAATCTGGAGCGGTAAGCTTTATAGCATAGTGCAAAACTGTATAGATAAAGATTTGAAATAAAGCTGTATAAATAAAGATTAGTGTAATAGTGTTGGTAAAGCTTTTGATAAAGTTTTTGTGATTGATACAATCTAAAGCGGTACAAATTAAAAAGTGGAATAAAGATTATAAAGATTGTAAAAATTGTTTACCAATATGAGCCATTGTATGAACATGGAAGCTACTGACTGTTCCTTCACTGTTGAAAAAATGAGAATCTCAAAGACTTTAAATTTGGTGAAATTCATGCAATTACAAGTATTTAATTATAATAACGAGCCCATTAATTGTTTTGGATTTTTCGTATAAAATTGAAAATGGGAGAATACGGTAGGCTCTCTTGTTGAAAAATACATATTCTTAGGTGGTGCATTTAAGTATTAGATATGTGTGGGTGTAAAACGTCCATGGATGTAATCACCTATCAAAGGAAAAAATTAGTGAGTAGATGTATAAAGCAAAAAATGTATATGATGGATTCATGGAATAATATGGCTCTCTCATCTAAGAATCGCTTAAAATACATTTTCGATACTTAATGACCGCAAGATTAATTTATTTATTGAAATTAACCATTCTCGGGTTTACTCTATAACAAAAGCAACAACAAAACATTCTCGGATTTACTATATCTATTACTGAAAAGGCGATAACTAGTCCATTTCGTAGAGAAGTTTCATTAAAACAAAACTATTAAAAACTTATGTAAACATATGCGAAAATGGGCCAAATGGTGGGTGTAACTTGGAACGTGTGAAAATGATGTTATTTATTACTGTAGGCCATTGAGTTAACCTTTAATAATTTTGTAAGTGTTTGAACTTAATGCATACGGTTCTATCGATGGGGATGCCTGTCCCCAAGGACCTCTCTATATTTTCTGACTTCTTTTTAGAAATTTTATAGTACTTATAAACAGTACAAATACATTTAATGCTCACATGAATACTAGTTTTACTAATTCACTCACGGATTAATATTTCTATTTTGTTAAGGTAAGGAGACTTAAATACAGAATTTCCCAAAACAACCAAATTAAATTACGAATGATTGAGGCAAAAAGAATGAAAAATTTGACTCCAAAGGAAAAAAAGAGAGTTGATTTTCGTCCCTGCTTTACCTTGAATGAATAATAGTATATTAGACACATTGATTGGAAATTTGTGTAACTTTTTGCATGAAGATTTATTATACATCAGCGTTAATTTTACAAAATAATTTTTTATATATTTGGGTCCAATTGGTTAACGAGGAATATCCTAAGAGAGAGGGTTGTTGCATGTGGAATGAATGTTTTGCACAGTGGGAAGCCATAAATGGAGAGATTTAAGGAGCTCTAGTCATTATTCAACCACCCCCCATCCCCTCTCCATTCTTTAAATTTAAACTTTTGCCTATTTTTCTAACAAAATTCCAAAATTATTCTCTCTTTTTCAAAAAAATTTGTTGTAACATGTGTATATATGGGCTGAAAAATGAATCATTCGACTATGAGTTGGTTCTGTCCATTCTATTTGATTAGTCCAATTTTAAAGCCCATTTCAGATGGGAAAGGGTCGGCACACGTACGTCTATTGTGCTCATCAGTTGTTTATTTTTCTAACAATGGCCAAATGCCATTTGACTAATCGTTAAATCCATCTCTAATCTATTGTTAACTTAATTTTTTTTTTCTTAACTATGATAAGGTTCCGCGCCATGCATATGTTTACATTTTGAATCATATTTACCCTTTTCCATTTGGTTTTTGCAGAGTAAACATATACTTAATATACATATCTCCTTATTTCTTTTGTTAAGCAAAGTTCAATACATACAAGTGTGTATGTATTATTTTCTCTCTCTCCTATATATAGATGTGCATAAAGATTTTGGTTTATCTATAAAAGAGGACAAAAGGCAAAGTATGATAGACACAAAAATCAATCTCTTGTAGCCTATTGATCTCTCTTGCATCACAAGTAAACCTCTCATCATTCCCTCACTGAAACTCAAGCATCAATATTTCCCGTAGCCAAAGGTTCAGAATTCCACAACAAAAGACCTTTCTTTTTGCCAAGCACACATCAATCATTTAGCTATATTTTTGCCATAACACATAAATCTTTTATCTTTTATAAACTAAAATTGATTGGGGCAAAGTTGGAGTTTCTTCATAGGATGGGCAACATCTCCAACAACAACCTCTCTACTACACAACCTCATCTTCTTTTCACACATTGTACCTAAACTCTTACTTCTTGATCCTTACTTGATTAATGTCTATATATATGGTTCTTTTCTTTTGTAACCATTTTTTTTCTCGACACTTTTTTTTGTAAACCATATATATATGCATGGTCTTTTTGATTGTTTAATATTTTGTTTTTGTTTTTCAGGTGATATTAGTGGCACCGATGAACAACATCATCAAGTCATTACCGCATCGTCAGGAGAACTCGGTGATCGGAGAAACAACTTTCCTGTAACTTCGAGATGGAATCCGACGCCGGAGCAGATCATGACGTTGGAAGAGCTTTACAGAAGTGGAACACGGACTCCGACAACGGAAGAGATAAAGGAGATAGCATTTAAGCTACGTAAGTTTGGGAGAATCGAAGGCAAGAACGTTTTCTATTGGTTTCAAAACCATAAGGCTAGGGACCGACAAAAACGACGTCGTCGTGAAGGAGATGCTATTAACAACGTTCATCAACCACAAAATGACTTCAAGGATTCATCAGGTAATAATATTTACTAGATTATACATATTTAGAAAAACGAGAGCTCAATCTCTACCTATAAACAATATATACAATTTCGTTTAGGGACATTATAAGTTTTTTTGTTCGTGTTTTAATCAGTAATTTAATGGAAAGTCACTGTATAAGTATCTTGTTTTTCGCAGGTGGTCATCGAGTTGATCAGACAAAGAGCTGCCTATCTTTTCCACACTCAAAGTCAAAGCCTCAGCCACAGGTATTTTTTTTTTGTTTTGTTTAGTGGATATGTATACAAATATACACGTAAAACATTTCTTATATGTAGTTGAATATATTTAAATAGTTGGTTGAGAACAAAAAGTAGATATATATATATATATATATATATGTACATACGTGTGGAAAAATGTATAAAAATATGTGTGAAATGTTGAAGAAGACAAGTAAAAGATGTAGAAAAGGTTTATAAAAGTTTCATAATATTTTGAGAACAATAAGGATAAAAAATACGTTTACAAGAGGCTGTGCTAGTGCTAGTTTCTTATTTAATTTCTCAGTGATCCCTTTTAATACACTACTACCTCTCGAGTATTTTCCTACTTCTGATTCATTTTGTTACAAAAAAGGAGGTATCTAATCTATTCTTTAAGAATTTAAATAGTTAACTTGTTTTTCCCAAAAATAATTTTAGTGGTCATATTTTTTGTATTTTCAGCATGAATTAGTTCCGGCGAATTACGAAAAATACAACAATATTATTACTGAAGATCATGGGACGACAGAACAATCTGAGAGAGCATCGGAGGATGGTAAGGACGTCACGTGGAGAGATTTTGTTACTTGGTCGGTAACTCAAGAACAAGGAGAGATTGATATTATCAACGAAAATGAATATAATGTACTCAACGAAGAAGAAACGAGGGAGATTCGAACTTTAAATCTCTTCCCGGTTATGGAAAAACAAGAAAACCCCGTCCGGTTTAAAGAGAAGAAGATGAACCAAGTGTTAGGTTGCAACTATTGTTACTACTACGAGTTCATTCCTCTCAAGAAGTAAAAGCCAAAACCCATGTGTGAGTAATAAATTTAGGACAAAGAGATTTAGTGAACTTTCTATTTGTTGCTTTGTCGAAAAATGGGCAAGTGAGTGATGTGTAGTTAACTAATTACTAGTTAGAGAGAGTAGAGGTTAGAGATTGAGACGTGTAGTAAATGTTAGTAAATTTATAAGGATTTATTTATGCATTTTAATGTTTTGAAGATTATTGTTATAACCCAAATATGAAGTTGGACCATGTTGGAGGAATAGAGGTTGGGTTTGGAGCTTGAAACCATATACAGTATGTAAGAAAGTGAAAGCTTTCGATGGTTCGTTTTCTTTGAAAGGAATATATACATCAACGAATTATTATTAATTTGGATTTGTGTTATTTAGTTATTAATTGATGTTTTCGACTTCTTCACATGCTCTCTGCGACTTATATGGGACTTAGAGAGAGACATTCGATGTTGACATTGCACTGTGTTTAGACTCACTTGAGAATTTTCAGTGAATTTAGCATATGTGCGGTTTTATTATCAAAATGATGCTTAAACCTGACATTTGTTGATGGAAAGGAGACAAAATATCTTTAATGTTTGCCCATTTCTCATTTGTTTTAGGCATTTAATCGAAACAGAGGATTGACAAATCTACTCGATTACCAATTGGATCCATACATGAAACAAAAGGTGTTTGATTATGTCAATAGTTTCTGATGATTTTTTTTCTGCAAAATCCTGAGATTATATAAAACTGTACCAGAAAGACAACATTGACCCATCTTTTGTCCTCTTAAGAACATGAATGCATAATGGTGTGAAAAAATCAATTTGCATTTTTGAGACAGGTTGAAGAACACTTCCTAGAGACAACTACACAAAGCATTTATCACTTAAGACCATAACTGTTTAATTGGCTCTACTGTTTCTGCACCTACAAGATCTGTCCCACGTTTTATTTTCACTAGAACAATTACAATAGGACAGAGATTTTTTGTCCCATTCCTCCCAAATTTACATGTCAAAGATCTTGACAATTTATTAATAAGTGTATCCAATGGTCACTTTTTTTCTCTCAAACTTTGCTTCTACATCTAACTTTATTGGCCACTGAGTTTGGTTTATCTAAACTCTAAAGACAGAAATACAAAGACCATGCAGAAACAAATTGTATTTCAACTAACAAATGATACAAGTAGAGCTTTTTAGCCATGTTCTCAGTCCTGTTGAAAGTTATCACAAAGGGCGTAAACAGTAGTAAATGAAATTTGTTAAACAGCAACTCACAGTAATCCCCGGCGATTAGCTTGAATCAAGGAACATAGAGAGGCTCAGGCATTTTTTCTCTTTGTATCCTAGCATCATATATATATATATATATAAGGGAATTGTAAGACTCACTGAAGAAAGTTGTAAAAGACTTTGCATCAATCTTACCAGTTGTCTTCTGGCCATTTACATCCATCAGATTCTACGACATGTAAGCTATAGGCATGTCTTGACTTCGAGGAAAGGTTCTCAAAACTGCATCAGAAAATCCACATTATAAATTAGAAGAGAACATGATTCAGAGCTCAGATAAATTAAAAACTAATAAGCAAACTATCCTTCATATGGAAAATGAAGTTTACCTTTGATGGATAAGATCACCATGAATAGCAATCAATGAGCCTGCTTTCATTTCGATAGACACGAAATCTTTCTGCTTGTAAGATGGAGATGGTCGATCAAAGGTTACACCACTTTTTTCTCGGATAAACCTTCTAACCAGGCCATCTAAAAAGAAAGACTGTTTAGCTAAGCGAAACTACGAAGATCACAAAGAATACCAAAAATAGAGGTAAGAAAACACACTCTTGTGAGATCCAGGAATTGCCCAAAGACAACCATTTACTGTTGTAGCATCTTCTAAAGCCATCCAGAGACCAGTACAACTCGGTGGATCCGTGTACACAAAAGAATTATCTTGGTGCGGCACAACTTCGCCCCCAATTCCAGGTTGCTAGTAAAATCAATTGCCCAAATGCACAGTTGAAAAAACTTCAAATTATATTTATCATTCCAAAGAAGTAAGAATACTATTTAGAGATCAGACAGTTACAGGTTTGGAAAGTTTAATATGTAACTCTTGTACAAATAAAACTGATGATCTGCATTCTCATCTGTTGAACATTTGCATATTCTACGAGAATCTCAGTTCCTAATGCTTAACAGAAATCAACATATAGTGTGAACATATAGAATTTTGCAGCCACACATTTCCATTGATTTAAATCGTAAAACATACAAACAAGAAACAAGCAAAAGTTGGGAAGTAAATAAAAATACCTTAAAGATGTACATAGACTGCATGATGACTGGTCTCCTGTAACCTAAGGATGATACTAAACTTGACATCTTCGACGAATATGTGAATTCCTTATACAATGGGTCAAGCTCATGCAATGCTGTACCAACAAAAAACAATATATTACATTTGCAATATGCTTTTCTCTATCCAACACTAAAAATTTGTTTATCGAAAGCTAATAAGTATTATGAAATATTGTTACCATGCCCAACTTTGTTTATCGAAAGCTCTTTCGGTTGCTTCAATTCCCCATTGTCGCCAAAAGCTTTTTCTGAGATTCAAACACAAGAAGAACTCTTCAGAGTTTGAAACCAGCTAATAGCAAGATTACATCAAAAGCAGAAGAGGATATCAACTAAATAATCAATCGAAAGTACAAGATTTACACACAAAGAAAGTAGAATCCTAAGTTAAGCTAAAAAAATAGCATCATAACGACAAAGGAATGATTTGCAGTTTCCTATACATGTGCATCAAAACAAGTGCCATAACTTTCATGTAGATTCATATTCATATTATATCGTATTAAAACAAGAGAATAGGATTATAGATTCTGTAAAATTGCAATCAAAACAACGATTAATCTCAAAATTAGTTGGATGAAAAACACTAAAATGTATAAATATCCTTACTTCTTCTCACATATAGTATTCACAAAACAGAGCATTTGCACATATACATACACATAAAATTGCTTCAAATCAATAAGGAAACATGAATTACCTTCAAAGAAGAAGGAGATTTTTTGGGCGCTTTCAAAGAAGTAATTATCGGTCGTGTGCTTCTGCGTTAATAATATTCAAATTACGAATCAGATTAAGTAATCATTACACAAAACCAAAATGATGAATTCGAATAAAAAACTTTGGTTAAATAAAACCTGATTTTTAGTGGAGAAAATGGAGGAGACGGAACAATCAAATTGATTAAGTAACTCATCCATCCTCTTCCTCAAGCTACTAATCTCATCCTCACTCGCGAAAGATTCGAGTACCAAATACCCTAAAATCATTACTAATATTTGATTAATTTCTTCGATGAGTGTTTTTCGAGGAGGAAATTTCATACGAACCTTGAGAGTGGAAAAACTCGAGCTGATCTGGAGTTAAACTTCCGGTGATTCCCATGATTATGTCGCCGGAACAAAAAATGGATTCGCCGTGAATTTGGGAACGAATGAATTATCTGTTTCTGATAAGATCGTTCTGCAATTATTATTGACACCTTTTTGGCCACGCGCAATATATTGGAATATCTTCCACAAAATGTATGTATGAAATGTGAGAATAAACATTTTAATTAAACTTTTTACACAGTAGAAATTATATGATAGGAGGAAAAAAAATAAAGAATGAAATGAATATTGAAAATTAGTTTCTGAGAAAAACAAATGATTCATTCTGAAAGAATTAAAAACCCTAATTCAAATGACACGATGGTCTCTAACCAAATCAATGTACAAAACTTTCCGGGCAGATTGCCCGGCTCTACATATAACCTAACACAAAAGACTCTTGACGTTTGCGTTTATCAAATGTACAAAACGCAAACGCTTCAAAACACCCAAAAAAAATAATCCAAACGCTGTCCTATTCTTTGCCCACCTCAATTTCCTCTCCTATTAGATACATGAGCTTCAATGTGTCAAAAGTATCAAACAATGTTGTCGCTGTTACTCCTCGGCAAACCTTCCGGGAGATAAATAGACGATTCTGCGGCTCCTCCAAACGCGTCCCAACTCCCTTTTGGTTTGAAAGAATTAGTATTACAAGGAATGAAGACAGCCATTAAGCAGCGGATTCGGGTAATAAAATGTGTGTGTGTGTTCAGGTGGCAGGAGACGGTTTGGAATCTGAGGTTGTTGTTTTGTTCCTCCGGGACATGCAGTCAGGGCAAGGGAATGTGTAAATCGAGTCGTTAGGTCGTTTTAGCTCAAACCCCTTTGAGTCACTATGAGACCTCATGTTTAGCATCTGACGTTTAAAACTCCGCCATCTGCAGGTAAAAGTGAGTACCCGATGTTAGGTTTGGTTTAACGAAGAAGATGTAGAGTAGAAGAAGTGAGTACCCGATGTTAGGATTGTCAAAGAGGATTGCTAACTTTCGCTTGTCTGGTCTAATGGTTTTGGAATGTCCACCGTACAAATATCTCCGATGGCCCATGAGGAAATGAGGAAAATTTCCACCTTGTGTGGTCACAAATACTTCACTGTGGAGACAGACCGTGTAATCTATTGCAGCCATTCTGGAAGAGAAATTCTACACACACAATTTCAAGTCAGAAAAATAATTGATCACGAGATGTATACCATGCAGGAACAAACAGCGGGATAAGAAGCAGACCTTATATGGAGCAAGTTCCTCCTCTGATGCAAGCATCTCCTTAGTTTGTAAATTTGGGAACATTTCTAGTAGCGGGGCCATAGTTCTATTCGCATTATATATCTGACCAGATGCAAGGAAAATATATGTGCTTTTGTTGAATCCCATTCCTCTAAGCATTAAACCCACCTGAAGAGTTTCCAAGAAAATTAGAAACAAAAGAGAACAAGCAACACCTATTGCTGACCAAACAGAACAAACGAATTGGTGAGTACCTCTAAAGGAGTTAACGGGCATTTTCCATTGAGTCTGATAGCACCAGGTCGAATAACACGGCCTGGTTTCGTGAACTTTCCTTTCCATCCTCGTTCTCTTGCTGCAATCATATCTTCTTTTTCTTGGTTCCCACCATCAAATACACAACAGGAGAAAGCTACCATGTCCTGCAATATGTAAAGATAGCTTATTATATATCTCACCTCAGACACAAAGCTCTTCATTTAAACATTTTTAGCCATGATAAACACCAGTAACCCATTCTTTAGATAGCTCTCCTTTATATGGAACAAACCTCTTCAAAACGCAGATGTACAGAAACGTACTTAGCACCGTGGTTTGCACTTTGCTCCTTCATTCTCTTCACCAGTGTTTCTCCAAGAGTCAGGATGGGATTCGAAAACCTCAGGGCTTCGTAATTCGCCAAACATCTAAGTCTCTGGACCGGTTGAGGAGCATCAAATGAAAGTCTATTTGCGAATGGGGATATTCTTATAATCCTGTTTTATGTAAAATAAGGAGGTTTACTGTCCTGTTAAGAACAATGTGTAAACAACCTAGCACGTTAAAACAAACAAGTAGCAACTTACTTCTCCTCAAGTAGCTTCGGCAAGATAGAGTCCCGATAATATTGAATAGGTGACCATGCTTTAACTCTGAAGTTGTAGACATTTGTCATGTTATTGTCAAAACGCTCCATTAAATATTCAGGAATAGTATCAACCACCCGCACATCATTTGCTAAGGCACTGACAAAAAACTCTTCATCGTAGATGTCCCCAAATTTACTGAAAGAAAACCCTCTGTCAGAAATCAGTCTAAAAAAGATGGCTTTGCTTGAACAAACAATGTCAAGACAAGATTTTCAAAAGAAAACAGTTACAACCTTGGATCTCTCCATATGCTGTGATAGTGAAAGTTGGGAATCACTAGAGTTGCATTAAGATAGCCTGCCACAGCAACCGCATTGCATATCTAAGCATAACATGGTAGAGAAAAGTCAACAGCTTTGACATAAACAAGATTGCTAAGACAGGATTGAGCGAAATGCATAGATTTCATGTATCAAAGATATCAACAAACCTACCGATGTCCGCTGCTGATTCAAGCCTCCGTTTGCCTCAACATATATGAAACCATTTGACTCGGGCAAGGCTACAATTTAAAAAAAAAAAAAAAGAGTACATATTTATTCAATTACGAACCAAATAAAAGGTTAACTCCACTCTCCAAGAACTTTCGAGCATGCACATAACACTTTACTCTTGCATATCAAACTACAGCTTCCATTTTCATCGAGGTGAGAACGTTTTGACAAGAAATAATTCATAAACTCCGCAGCTTAGTGCAGGTGAGAAGCAGAATTCTGAAAAAACTAAAAACAACAATGTAATACCTCCACTAGACTTGTTCACGTACGGCTTCCATTCCCCACCTTTATATGAATGTTTCCAAATGGTTGTTATCTGAGATTAAAACAATTCCATTGATGATACATGAAAAATAAGAGTATGTACAGTGGTTGTGTGGCTAAGCAATCTAAACTAAGATTCTCAAAGCAGCACTCAGGCTGTATAACATGCTGGCAAAACAGCCACAGAACCAAAATAGCGGTTGTGATATATGAAAGTGTTCGTTCACCAAAATCTCTCAATTTAACACTAATTTCAAGCGTTCCAGACAAAACCAACACGTACTCAAGGGTAAACTTCTGGTCATTGAAGCTAATAATACTCTCTCAATGTACAAACCAACACGAACTCCAGGGCAAACTTCTGGTCATTGAAGTAAATTATACACTCTCTCAATGTGCCTTTGTGCTTAATATGATCGAGGAACACTTATTCTAAGTTAGTTAGAGCTAAAATCTGGATAGAACAGTATCATTTCAACCTGATTGTCTCAAGATTAATAAAAAGACTAAAAGCTTACTATCATAATTATCCAATTTCATCAGCTTAAATTCCTCTAAAGGAAGTTCAATCACGAAACCCTATCATTTTAATCACTAAATCATACTAATTTATCCCAAGAGCAACGAGTAAACAAGGCGAAAACCAGAAATTTGTTCAACATCTAATGATTCAAGGAAAAATTCACTAAGCATAGAGGTGTGCAGATCAATAATCTAGACATACTATCTAAAATTCAAAAGGAAGAAGCAGAGAATCGTAAACAACACAATGTGGAGCTGCAAAAACAAAAACTCACCGCATCAGCCGTGGAATTATCGGCGTCCATTTCAGGACGGAGCTTGGCGTAAACCTGTGGGCTTTTATAGACGGATCCTGGAGGAGCTTTTCTCTGGATAATCGGAACAACATCGAACGAAACCGTGCCCATATAAAGCAACATACAAGAGATATAGATTAGAGGAGCGAAGAGGAAGATTCCTTGTCGCCGGAGAAGAACCGATAACAGGATCCAGGAAAGACGGTGAGCGAGAGTCCGACTTGGCTGAACGGTAGGAAATCTACCGGCGGCTTTTGAACGGCCGTGACGATAACGAGGTGAACGGCGAGGAGACCCCGGAGGAGACGGAGTATTGTGGCCGCTTCCCGGCAGCCGATTCTTCGCAAGCATTTGAATAAACAAACAAAAATCGATAGATCTCAAATCCTTAATTTTCCCTCCTCTTTCGTCAACGCCTTACGTCATCACAAATCCGGCGGCGGAAGAAAGTTGCGAATCGCCGGAGATATCTGACTCTCGCGGCGGAGCACGGTGGCGAAATTCGAAGTAAATCGCCGGAGAAGAAAGAGAGAGTGTATGTGTATGGACTTTTATTTTTTTTATTCTTTTTTGCGGTGGAGGCGTGATCAGTCGTCACATGCACCCTTTCTTCTCTTCCTTTGCCTTTCCTTCTGGCTTTTTTTTTTTTTTTTGGTTGTGTGTGACCTTAGATTTCAAATGTTATTTTCTTTGATGGAATTAGAAACTTTATTTAAATTTGTTAAGATATATATTGAATATTATGATGAACAGGTTTAGCTAATTTTCTTTATTTTAATATAAAGTAATTCTTTTGTGACAAAAAAAATATTATATATATATATATATAAAGTAATTCTTTTGGATACTAAAAGTAAATCATTTTTATGATGTTGTGAGTCTTGTGACCTTGTTCTACTTTTGATTATTCGGGTTAAGTTATGGAAAACACCCAACAAGAACTCAACAAATTTCTTTTGACATTTTGGGATTATGGACAAACGTAAAAGAAAAATGTAGATCTATATTTCGTATATCCACCCATAGAAATATAATTTTCTCGTTATATTTGATCTTACCTACAATTACAATCGTGAATTACCTATTCCTTTCAACAAAAAAATAAAATAATAATCAACTATAAATATCAAGAAGCATATGAAGGATATCCTTGTATTTATCTTATATTTTTCATAATTATCAACATATTTAAAATATTTGCAAAAATTAGTCGACATATTTTAAATACATGCAAAAAATTAGTCGCTAAGAAAAGCATATGTATCGTATATTATTCGAATAATAAGATGTATTAACAAGATGACACAACACAATTGACAATAACAAAAGTATTTAATTCAGAAACTAACAACTCAGAAGACAAAGCTAACACGACAAGCAATGTTGATTCCATACGCTCTTTCTCTATTTTGCTAATCTTTCGTTACCAAACGGCACGTGCTTTGATAAGTGTAATTATTTTTTGATCATACAATATTATAAATTCCCAAGCATAATTGCTTCTTAATAAAATGCATGCCACATAGATTTCGTATATATAATCAATTTTATTCTAAAACAACCGACTTAAAGGCTGATATCTGTGAGTTATTAGACTTGGATATCCACTTGTGGATGACATAAGCAATCCCCACAAAATTATACAAATAATTTAACAAAACCAAAAAATACAAAAAATGTACTCCTAAATTCGAATAAGTTGAAGCTTATTCTATCTGTATGTGGGAATTTCTTGTAGTTGCGTAAATTTTTGTGTAAAAAGAAATATTTTTAACGTAACAAATAAATACTACTCCTAATATTTTAGGGAGTTGATTAACTACTTACTAGAGATGATTAGCCTGTGGCTGTGTTGCATGTGGAACTGAGATGGAGAGAGAGTGGTTGGCAACAGCGACAATTAATTTTTTTTTACAAGATAATTTTGAAAGATTCCAAATTTAGTAAAATACTACTATATGCCATTTTAATGATTTTGTTTGAGATCGTCATTTCAGAAAATATGACACGACATGTTCGTAACTAAATCACAAACTCGCATGTTTAACTTATATAGATCCAAAGAATATGAACTATGTCCTTTGAATGTTTTGTTTTACAACTTCAATTGACAAAATATTTTACCTTAAAAACTCAAATGTTCGTCAGAAACATATATTTTACTTTTTTGTTGTGGTTATATAATTAGAAGCTAAAAAGAAATGAAGACTATTCAAAGAGAAGAATGTCGTTGATTGAGAGTTAAGCGACACTTGCAAGTTGCAATAAAATCTCTCTTGAGTTTTGTAATATTCGTCCTGGTTACAAGCTATTCGACGAGGTTCGAAATCATTACCATCAGTTTTGTTTTTATCTATTCAATCAATTTTAAAGTTTTGGAATTGACCGTGTTGCACAAGATACAAAAAATGCAAAAAATCCCACCATATTCTACTTGATGGCCAAAAGAACGATGAGACAACAGATTAAGACAAGTTCTAAAAAGCCAAATTCAATAAGTAAAATGATGATAAATAATAACTATGTGAGTATTACTCGAGATGATTAGACTGTGGTTGTGTTGCATGCGGAACTGAGATAGGTAGAGAATGGTTGGCAACAGCGACAATTATTTATTTTTACAAGATAAATGAGTGTCAAAACAAAACAAAAAAAATTCCAAATTTAGTAAAATACTATATGCCATTTTAATGATTTTGTTTGAGATCTTGAATTCAGAACATATGTCATGACTCATGGACAAGCCTGCTCATGGACACGTTCGTAATTAAATCACAAAGTCGCATGTTTAACGTATATAGATCTAAAGACTTGTATAACTATCGAGTTGAATGTTTTGGTGACTTAAAATTTGATATTATATCACATCGGGTCATTTCGAAAGAGTTGAACGAATATCAACAACCGAAAAATTATTAAAAATATTTCTTTATTCATATTCTCTCAATTGTATAGGATTTTGAGACTTATATACGAATAGTTATTTTTTCATTATAATTCACACGGTTGATGAAAAAGCTACTAATATAAGCCTTTAGTGTTCATCGGCAAAATTCACAAAATCAACCTTCTAGATACCCAAAAAAAAAAACTTGTCAATGTCTCAATCGTTTAGCTGTCTAAATATTTATAGCCTCAATTGAAAAAAATATTTACCTAAAAATTCAAAATGTTCTTCAAAAATATAGTATATTGTACTTCTTTTCGTGGTTATAATTAGAAGCTAAAGAGAGATGAAGACTTATCACAAGGAAGAATGTCGTTGATTGAGAGAGTTAGTTAGTGACACTTGCAAGTTGCAATAAAATCTATCTCGAGTTTTGTAATTCTCGTCCTAGTTACAAGCTACTGGACGAGGTTCGAAATCATACCATCAATTTTGTTTTTATATATTCAAACAAAATTTAACGTTTTGGAATCGGCCGTGTGAGATTTTTAGGTAATATATATACACAAAATAACAAAAAAATCACAAATGGTTCCATATTCTACTTGATGGCCAAAAGAACGATTAGACAATAGATTAAGACAAGAGATTATAAAAAAAGCCAAATTCAAGGAGGACAATGATGATAACAAAAAAAATTAATTTTAAAACTCACACTAGTCAAAATGAGTCACTCAAAAACAACAAGAAACCCACTTAAGCATTTTTCATCTACTGCAATGTACCGAGGATGTCTTCGTCCCTGAACACAAATTTAATAAAACTCTTGGGGTTGTTTCTAGTAAAATCAAAAGCTTTGGGGCGAATGTTGAATATTAACGTAATCTAATTCTAGACAATGGGGGTGTTTTTTTATTAAATCAATAGTATTGGGGTAGTTAATGGAAATACTCTAAAAAGAAGAGGTTTCGGTGTACGTACTCTTTCTCGCCGAGTTTGACCTCTGTGCCTCCGTATTCAGGAAGAACTGTATCGCCTTCTTTAACCGTGACCGGTAATAATTTCCCATCTCTGTCTCGTGAACCGGGTCCGACCGCTATCACCTTACCGGAATTTAGCTGTAATCAAACCAGAAAATGATCAAACTCTCCTTCTTGGAATACTCGCTGAACAACCTCGTCGTCCATGGCTGCTTCGCGATGATCGGAGAAAGAGAGATTCAAATGAATCCAAAAGGAAGATCGAAAGAGAAGAACTGTGATCGTAATTTTTTTAGTTGAAATTTTTCTATTTTTGTAGTTGAAATTTTTCTACTTGGTGTTAGAAAAAATTAGAAGAATTGCCAAAGATTTTTTCTTTTGTAACCCCAAGGCTTTTCTCTCTTGATCCAAATTGGGTCTTAAACTTTGTAATAGTAATATAGTGAGAGATTAAAGTCTGAGTAATTTTAAGTTGCTGTTGTTGTTGAGCAAAAAAAAAATTAAAGAGATGGGATGCATTACTGAAGAAGCTTAGTAATTACAGATCAAATATTCTCTTCATCCTCAATATAACCAAAGAAGAAAATTACAGACTAAAAAAATCCAAAGTATCCCAAAAAAAGATCACTATGTATATGTATCTGTCAGTTGAGAAAAAGGATCAAAACTGATCAAGCAACAACAAGTGTTTCGAAAGCATCCCAAAAAAATCTCACTATGTATATGTATATGTCAGTTGAGAAAAAAGGATCAAAACTGATCAAGCAAAATCTTCATCTCCCTCCTCCTCTGTTTCTTCTTCTCCTTCTGATGGAAGTGTTTCGATACTCTCAAGAAACTGTATAAGGAAAAGAAAATCAGTCACAGAATACACAATAAACTAGTGGTTCATAGTTATGAAACTCACCTTTCGAGAAGGTGTTATCACACGGGGACCTTCAACAACGATAACATCATCTTCCTCACAACTGTCTTCTGCTTCTTCCTCAGAACTCTCTTCAGGCCCTCTCAAACTTTATAGAGGCTTTCAAATATAAAAATTAAGCCTAAATATTATTAGTTTTTAAATATTAATTATATAAAAAATTTACCTATAACTTATCGTAATGAATAGTTTATAATCATAATTTTTTTTTTTTTTTTTACAAAAAATAAAATTTTATTACTCAAAATTGTTTCATTCATACAATTAATTACAACTAAAAACAAAGTCATTCTTCTTATCGATCAAAGCAAAATCACGTCGAATCTTTTTTAGTTTGAGTTTGTAATTTGAAGAATAAATTTACTTAGATATATAATAAAAAGAATGTTTAGTATATTAGACATCATAAACAACATAATACTAAGTAAATAAATAAAAACATGAAAGTACTTTAGGATGTTGTCTTGAATAATTAAAGACGGCAGATTGTGAAACTCGAATCAATTTTATTTATAGCTTTGTTATGAAAGTGTTTGCAAAATCTTTTTTTAAAGAATTGGCGAAGAATTTGTTTGATTTTTTCAATATATATACCAAATCTAAATAATAAAAAATATATAAATGTAGTCAAGTAAATTTTTTTTACCTAATTAATATTCAAAAGCCCTTTTCCTTTAATATTAACAATTGATACTAATTCCTACATCATTTTCCTATGCTAATTATATATATCAAAGGTAAGTAATCATTAATTTAGTTTTTTTTATTTGGTTGTCTAAATAGAATTTTTTTTTAAAAAATATTTAATGGTTAACAAACTGCAAATCTTTTAATAACATATCCTTATATAAAAAAAACAAATATGGGCCATGTTCGACCGCACGATTTTCACACGTAAATAGACGCCCCTGCTCCTCTTGTTCTGATTCCCTAGCCGCCTCTTGTTCTGCTTCCCTAACCTCCTCTTCTTATGCTTCTTCCCGAGCTGGGTCAACCACGACCAATTCATCGACGTGAGGAGGGTGATGAGCAACGGCAGGAAGTATCATTTTACCCGGGTGGACAATGTCTTCCAGATTGACAAAGTCTGAGAAATGTTGTGGATCACTCAATAATCTTTGTTTCACATTCTTATCAGTAGCCTAGATTTTGTTAGAAGAGATAACAATGATCATGCCTTGCATGGTTTTAGAGACCATGTTAGTTGATATAATGCATTCAATATCATAGTATAATGGTATGTTTAGTACTGTTCATGTTAGGGTACTCTAGAGGCATCACACACCAATCCTTATGCAGCAGATGTGGAGAACCTGAAACAGCAACACACCTAACATAGTACGAATATCATCACACAACAAGAACATCGATTGAGTCATGTATAGGGAGAGCTCAACTCCTAGTTGCACAACCTCCTGTTTCAATTCCTGCATTGCAAAATTCTTCCTGCAAAATTAAGACTTTGTGAGTAAGCACAAGTCTCAAATGGGCTAAGTAATTATTTTATTACTGACCCTAGAATGTAAGGAGAAGGTACGGGCAGTGCCCATATCTTCTTGCTATCCAATGGTTCAGCCATAAACAGGTCAGTAAGAATCCCACTCCTTGTCTCATTGGATATTGCTTCTTCATCAAACGGAGGCCTCCACAAGTCAAAAATGGTAGTCTTTATAGTCTCTCTTGCAAACCCATTTGCCTTTGAAACATGGTTTGCGGGCCTCAGTTTATCCCCTAGCTTCTTCAGCACTTCTTGCTTATATTTTTGAATAGCCGAGGATACCAATCGATGTTCAAACGAGCTAACTTTCCTTCTGAGAACCATATCAAGGCGATGCAAAACTATGACTAGGTCGGCAAATTCCTCCCAAGTGGTTCTAATCAATTCCCACTGCACCGAACTGCCACCAGCCTGATAGACGCCATTCTTGGGTTTGATCTCTTTTGAGTAGACGTTATGAATAACAAGAAGCAGCCTTTCTAACACGGGATTACGGTAAGGTATTACACCTCTCCATAAGTTAAAGCAGAATGCTAACATAGTATGAATATCATCACACAACAAGAACATGGATTCAGCTACAGAGAGTGAGAGCTCAACTCCGAGTTGTACAACCTCTTTTTTCATGTCCTCCTGCCGAGAGACCGTTGTCCACTTGTCCTACAAAACAAACCAAAAGTCAGTCAATGTTTGTGTCTGTCAAATACTATAATGGGCCTGGCCCATTAAGACATCTCTCTCTCTCTCTCTCTCGCGTTGTATTCACGTGTCGTCAGAGAGGAACCTTCGCGAGCCAACGCCTCTTTTGTCCCTTTTTTTCCAAACAAAATCTCTTATATCCCTCACTAATCTTCATGTCCCTCTATTTGTTGAGAGAATGTGTAATTCTGTTTATACCCTTAATGAAACCAAAGAACGCTCTGCGGTTTTTGTGAGAAAAGAGTAACACCATGTAGTTTTTCTACACTAAAAACGTCACACACTCCACATGTATATTGCCCAATTTGAAAAAAAAATATAATCGACATCGGGAAAACTATTCCTCCGATTCCTCTTCAATCAAACCTCTCCACCCTCGTCATCGCCGCCGGACCGCCGCCGGACCTCCGCCGCCACCGATTCGTTGCTCTTAGGTTGGTCTCGGTTGGTATTGCTCAATGTAGATTAGGTTTTAGCAAATTAGGGATTGACTGGATTTAGGTCATTTTTGATGCACAACATTGGGTGTTTTAGTATGAATTATGGGTCGATTAGGGCTATTAAGAGGTAACAAATGTATTTTTAGTAGTTGAATCCTACTGAATTGGAAGTAGATTAGATCCCCATTTGTGTTCTTGCGATATGGTAAAACTAGGTAAAACAAGTAAAATTGTAAATATTGTAAAACTGGTAAAATTGAGAATTATGAGTGAATTTTTTGTATTGTTTTTGACAGGATACGATGAGCAATGAAGTGGGCATATTCTTTAAATACCAAGGTCGCATGTATAGTATAATGTTCAATACATCAGTGAGGGAGATAACTTTGTCGATGGTGGAAGCTAGGATATTGAAGAAGATTTCGTTAGATGAAAGAAGGGTTAAATTGGAATTGAGTTATTTTCCAGTGCTGATGGGAAGAGATGAGGAAAAATTAGTTATTGAGGATGAGGAGGATATGTCTGTTTACCTAAGGTGTGGTGGTAAAGAGAACCGAAGATGTCTTTTGTACGTGGAGGTCATCGCTTCATCGGAACAGCCCGAGCAACTGTCGAGAGTAGATAAAAGTTCTATTGGTATGAACTTTGATGTATTGGAATCAAATGATGAGGAAATCAGAGGTAATGCCATTGTTCCGTATGTAGGCAAAGAACAAGCAAACGAACAACATCATGCGATGGAGGATGATGATGATAGATCACGTGATGAATGTATGGACAACGGTATGGAGATATCGGATATGCGTGAGTCATATATTGAGCCTCAGCCTGTTGTAGAACGTTGTCAGTTTATAGAGGAATGGGAAGACGGTTTGGGTCTGAGTGTGGGTCAAGAATTTAAAAATAGGAAGGCAGTACAAGAGGTGGTGGATAGAGGTGCATTTGCCAACAGTTTCGGTTATAGGATAATAAAGTCGGATAATGTGCGATTAGTGCTAAAATGTCCAATAGAAAACTGTAAATGGGCTTTAAGAGCTGCAGTGGTTACAAACACAGAGATTTTCTCGATTAGAACGTACACGAAGATGCATACATGCTCTCGGGCTAGTCAGAGTACAAGCAACACGAAGAGGAAAGGGTCGGCCCAATTGGTTGCATCATATTTGAATGAAAAGTATCCAGGACAAATGGATACTCCGAAGCCGAAAATTATCATGGGTATGGTTCAGAGAGATTTAGGTGTGCAGATATCATACTCCACAGCTCTGAGAGGTAAAAGTCTAGCTGTTCGTGATTTACGTGGTAGTCCCGAAGACAACTACAAGATGTTGTATCGTTATTTGTACGTGTTAGAGCAGGTCAATCCCGGTACGAAAACAAAGTTGTTATTGGATGATGTGGGGAAATTCAAGTATCTATTCATAGCGTTGGGAGCTAGCATCGAAGGGTTCAAAGCGATGAGGAAAGTGATAATTGTGGATGCGACCTTTTTGAAGAACGGATTTGGTGGTGTGCTTGTTTTCGCCTCAGCCCAGGATCCTAATCGACACCATTATCCCATAGCGTTTGGTGTGCTCGATGGTGAGAAACTTCATAGTTGGACTTGGTTTTTTGAGATGCTGAAATCCGTTGTACCGGACTCTTCCGAATTGGTGTTTATTAGTGACAGAAATGCAAACCTCATCAGCGCCATAGAGAAACTGTATCCCCAGGCTCATCATGGGTATTGTGTATGGCATTTGTCCCAAAATGTGAAAAATCATACCTCGGGCGCTAACAAAGACGTAATCGCATGGAGATTCATGGAGTGCAGCAGGATATACACGGTGGGTGAGTTCGACCGTGCTTATGAGTCATTTAAGATGAGATATCCATCTGCGGCCAAGTATCTTGAGGAGAGTACCGTGAAAGAAAAATGGGCAAGGCCTTATTTTCCAGGTTGCAGATACAACCTAGACACAAGCAACGCCGTGGAATCTTTGAACAGCACGTTTGTGGACGCAAGGAAGTACCCCATAATACCCATGCTTGATACAATCATTAGAACATTTTCCCAGTGGCTTAATGAACACCGGAAGGAGGCCGCGGGTGGTACTTTAAATAATAAACTGGTGCCTTTAGTGGAGAACTGGGTGCACGATACATGGCATATTGCTGAGAAATTAATTGTTTCGGAGCTAAACAGTTTCACGCTTGAATACGACGTCACCGGTAGTGACGGGAAATCTTATTTGGTGAACTTGAGGTCGAGAAGTTGCAGTTGCAGGTTCTTCGATGTTCAGAAGTATCCTTGTGAGCACGGGATACGAGCGTTCATTGCGTTTAAAAATAATGCTCCTCAAAATCGTGAAATCGGAGGACATGATATCCAATTAGAATTACATGAACTATGCTCGAAGTATTATTGGACCGAGTTGTGGGCGTTGGCGTATTCTAGGACAATTTATTTAGTGCCGCATATGTCGGAATGGATTATCCCAGACCACATCAATGAGTTGCAGATCATACCTCCGGATCGCGTGAAGAAGAAGGGAAGAAGGAAAACAAAGAGGTTTCCATCGGTTGGGGAGAAGCGACCAAGGACGAAAAACAAAAGGCGGCAAAGGCAACGACTCCAATGGTTGCTATTTGGATTTGGTAGCCCTGTTTGATTGTATCTTAAACGCTTGTGATGTAAAATTATGTATGGGATCTGTATCTTCAGGTAAAACTAGGGAGAAATGGTTTTTTGTTATGTAAAACTATATATTTTTGATATGATCGATTTAGGGAAAAAAACAAGGATCGATTTGAAAAAAACAAACAACAAAACAAAATATAATTACATGATATAAACGTTATAAATAGTTATTTTTTCTTGTACTAACATGAAAACTATATATTTAGAATTTTTGGGTCCATATGAAACAATCACACCAACAAATGACTTATACTTTTAAGATCACTATAGGAACAATAGCCAAGTTAGTAGGGTGAAATTACAAAAATGTAAAACTGAAACATATTAATGCACAAAACAATTAGAATGATAGATTAACGGAGGAAACTCAACTGTAAAACTACAAATTTAAAGTTTAAGAGTGGGTACAACTGAATAAATTGAAAATAGCCAAAGTAAAACTATTTGGGACTTTCGTAAAACTAAAATATTTGGTAAAACCATGTGTAATATTTGGGCGGCAAAACGAAAATTTCACCAAAATTTTTTGGCGCCAATACGAATAGAGACAAAAACGAATAGAGACAAAATCTTTTTTCTCTGACCATTTCTCCTTTTTCTCTGACCATTTCTCCTTTTCCTTTATAGATAAAATCCGACCATTTCTCCTTTTTATCTTTTAGTTCTCTCTCTCTACTTCTCTCATTTTCCAGTTTCTCTCTCTCTCTAATCTCTCTCATTTTCTCTAGTTCTCACCTTTTCCTTTATTTGCTCATCTCATGGACAAGATTTGTGAAACTGATCCGTGGTACACTGACATGAAGAGGTTGAAGAAGGAAGAGCAGAGAAGGAGGTTCCTCGCCGATGGTTGTGATGGCATACCAACAAAGTGTCCATGCGGTGCTCCAATCGTTGTGGAGCCTTCACACCTCTCTGGATCTGATGTAGGAAGGAGGTACCTTATTTGCAGTGAATATGAGGTGAGTGATGTTGTTGATGTCAGTAGACATTTATTTTTTTCTGGGTTCGGTCGTAAAACTGGAAATCTTGGAAAAACTATAGTGTGGTAAAACTGGAAATCTTGGTTAAACTATAGTGTGGTAAAACTGGAAAACTTAGAAAAACTAGCGTGTGGTAAAACTGGAAAACTTGGTTAAACTATTATGTCTTCTTGTGTAGGAGGATAATGACCAACACCTTAAAAAACTTTGGGTTCATGGACTCGAAGAAGAAGTTACAAAGCTTGAAAATGAGAATGCAAAGCTCAAAGAGGAGCTGAAAGAGGTTGCAAAGCTT
The DNA here is from genome assembly GCA_963576765.1 of Draba incana. NCBI lineage: Eukaryota > Viridiplantae > Streptophyta > Magnoliopsida > Brassicales > Brassicaceae > Draba > Draba incana. The sequence continues at coordinate 195,940 of OY755217.1, read as the reverse complement.
AAGGCTCGCTTAGCTTAAGGCTCGCTTCGAAAAGACTTATCTCTTGGGTTTTAAGACTTATCTCTTGGGTTTTAAGACTTATCTCTTGTGTTTTAAGACTTATCTTTGTGTTTTATGACTTATCTATGTATTTTAAGACTTATCTTCTAATATCTTTTGTTTGTATTGTAAGACTTATATACTAATGTCGTGTGTTTGTAAGATTTATCTAAGCATGTTAGACTTTGAAAACAACATAGTTTTACATAGTTTTACAAAGTTTTACGAATTCAACACATCATAGTTTTAACATTGTTTAAGCTTGTTTATCAAACCGAAACTCATCTACTCTAAAATCATGCTCCTCCTTCAAGTCATATATAAAAACCCTAACGCTTCCACCTTCAAGCATTCCTCTCACCACTCCTTTCCTCCAATTGTTCTCATAAAAAACTTCAACCTTATCCAGCAACTGCACCTAATCATACCAGAACCAACCAATCAAAAAAAAAACCAACCAAATCCAAACAAAACAACCAACCAAATATAGTCTTCACACATCAAATGTTTGTGATGGCTTTACCAATGATTGTGATGGCTCCTCCAATGTTTTCCTTGACCTTGTCAATGGTCTACTCGGGTAATTGGCTACTTTGCCTCGGGGACGCTTACCACGCGTTATGCTGTCCCTATAATCATTGAGTGTCATTGTCTCCTCATTGGCTTCCTCATTGGCTTCCTCCGTCCTATGAGCAGCAGCTGTTGTTGGTGGTTGGGCTTCAGTAGCCATCTCTTGTGCTTCCTCCTGCCTATCACCTTGATCTTGAGGTCTTTGTTCATTTACCTGAAAAAAAAAAAAATTAAAGTATAGTTTTACCAATTTTCCCAGTTTTACCACAACATAGTTATTCCAAGTTTTACACTTTTACCTCATCTAAATTCTCAAACACATAACTTTCCACCTTCTTAATTCTCTCATCAAACCCATCCAACTTCTCATTAACTGACTTGAACCCTAATTCCATTTCTGCCTTCATCCCATCCACAAGCTGTGCCAAATCTTTTAAAGCATTCGCTTCTCCGGATGTTCCACCTTCTTCCTTCTCAACTTCTTCTTTGTCAGCTTCTTTTTCCTCTTCCACTCGGGCAGCCACGTCATCGGCGTACATTTCTGGAAAGAAGATTGTATTTCCTTTATTGTAATGGGTTATCCATTCGCGAACAACCGGATCGTCACAATCCTCGACATAGTCTTCTTGGAAGATTTGAGCAAGATCTACTTCTTCTTCACGATTCAAGAGGATGTTTTGAATGCCCTACGAATGTCAACAATTATGTTAAAAATTAAAACAAAAAACAACTCTAAATAATTTAAATGCGTAAAATAACTGACCTTAATTGTACCAAGTTTTTCGTTGATCATTGAAAGAGGAAACCCTCTCATCCCACTCTTCTTGAACTTAAACCTGCACATCCTTGGACAGCCACCATCTGCCTCTAGAATTGGCTCAAGGAAAGTACTCCCCAAATTTGGAATTGCTTCAAACGCTAGCAGCTGCACAACACACTTATAGTTGAAATAGTTTCAATTATTCAAATGTTGCAACAATTACTTCCTAATTGTACATACCTCCAGAGGGATACAGAAACCGGGAATCGGCCTTAAAATGTCTTCCTCAACGACTCCGTTAAATTTATCCAGGAAGTGATACATCTGTTTCAGCATGTACTCAAAAGACAACCTCCCAAACGGATAACTCTTGCACAATTCAAGATCGTCAACAACTTTCAGGAAGAAATCGGGGATCGGTGTTGCATGCTTTCCACATTTTTCCTGAGCTATGATGATGCTGCAAAGAAAATACAACACAAGCATCCTCAACCTATCTCTATTAGCTGGCATCCCATCTTCTAGCTTCTTCTTGACATCTTTATATCTGACTTTTTTTCTACCAAACTGCCTCCTCACATACTGCATGTCACCCAACTCATAATTCACCTCATAATTTCTACAGTTTAATCCGGATATCAAGGCGTGCTCTCTCAGACCGTACCGGATAGGAACGCCATTAACCACGAACCACGCCTCCTTTTTCTTCTCAATGCGTGCGGTTCGGAGTAAAAGCATCCACATGCCTTGGAGCTTGTGACTGTGGTCCAAACCTTGCTTTGGCAAGTGGAAGATGTGTTTGAACTGGGGATGGCTTGCAAACCAATTCTTCTCAGCACGCGTAAGTGGAGGCTCCAAATTCTCCAGAGTTTTAGCAAACTCTTTGACGTAGCATCTCGTCGAGATCCTTATCTTTTTCTTGTACTCTGTTGGTTGGAAGTACATACTCAAAGGTCTCATAACCTCTGCTTCATCACCAGATCCATGCATCAATCATTTTTACCAAGTTATTCAATTTATACATCTGTATATTTTTACAAAGTTATCCAGTTTTACAGCACTCTTGTTTTACCAAGTTTTCCAGTTTCTCTTCAAACCCAACCTCTAAATTGACATGCTTTATTGATTAAATGTGTCAATTTCCTTGCAATAAAGATCAAATTGCACAAAAACAAACAAATTCCCTTACTAAAACGAACTATTTTTCCCAAGTTTTCTCTTGTTTTACCTAACTAAATGGAGAGGAATTACTTACTAAATTCGCATCGGAGGTGTCATGTTCTTCCTCTTCTTCTTCAGTCTCCTCTTCTTCTTCAGTCTCTGTTCTCTCGTCTTCTTCACTTTCTTCTTGACTCGCTTCCGTTTGCGCCTCTTCCTCCGCTAACGGTTCCACTACTCTATCTGGCGACTTATGACTCTTCTTCCTCCCTTTAGGATTCACCCCCTTAGGAAAAATCATCTTCGGCGGCATCACAAACCTAAACCTTAGAAGCAAATCTGCAAGATAAAAGGAGAAATTGACTGTCGGAGGATAAGGGAGAGAGGGAGAGTTGTCGAGCACGAACAAGGAGAAGTGGATTTGAATTGAGAGAGTAAAAGAGGAGGAATCGTAAAAGAATCTGTGTAATTTTGAATCCTCAGAGTAAAAAGAAAGAATCTGTGTAAATTAGGTTTTTTTCTTTTTTACAATTTCGGGTTTGACCCGTTTTTTTGGGTGGGTGGGTTATACCCAGGTATAAGTTGTAATATCACAAATATGGATTGGTTTTAGAGTAATTTTGTTATTTTTCGTATTAAAAATAAACTTAAAAGAAAATGAGTTTTATAACAAGGATTTATAAGATTTGAGACGATTCCTCCATTGAGGGAGCTACACGAAGAATGGCGAATCAAAATCCACCGTTGAATGTGCAGACTTACGGTGTTCCGATTTACACCGCCGATTGGATCCCGGTGGAAACCGTTAGATCGAAGATCGATAAGGATCAGGAGAAGTCCGAAGATGGCGGCGAGTCCTCGTCGTCGTCTTCCTCCTCCCGGAGCTGCGTCGTTTTCTCCGGCGGTGGCGGAGAGGGAAATAGCGGAATCGCGAATGTTATCTTAATCTGTCGTGTTGATCTCGAGGCGAATTCTCTATCCGAAGAACCTGTAAGTGCGATCATAGCTTTGATCTACTGAATGTGTGTAGCAGATCTGTACATTTACATGAATTTGTATTTTGTACTTAGATCCGATACTTACTATCGTTTTTCAGCTGATTAGGTTGAATGTTGGCACTGATCTGCCTTACCGTATGGCTGTTCATCCTCGTGAAGGTGGTCTTATTAGCGGATTTTCAAACGATAGCAAGTGAGTAATAATCTCATTTCGATTTCAATACTCAGTAGCTTTAGTACAACTGGTTGGTTTTGCTTTTAAGTCGTAGTGCACTGGTATTTAAGGTTTGGAGTAGAGAGAAATTTTCAAGGGATGTGATTGTAGTTTCTGTTCTCTTGATACACAGACTTTTTGATTGGGAAAACATTATGAGGCCAAGAGAGGATAATCAGGCTGGTGAAGTTATTGAAGGGTTGAAGGATGTTGGACAACAATTAGCTCTAGCTTTTAATCAGGAAGGGTCTGTGCTTGCTGCTGGTGGAGAGGTAAGAGGGATCTTAGATTCAGTTTCTCTGAAAATAACAGAGAAAGAAACTTTTAGTGCTTCTTATGCATTTTGTTTTGATGCAGTACAGGATGGGACTTTGAGGGTATTTGAATGGCCTGGCATGAATACTTTACTTAATGAGTCTAAGGCACATGCATCAGTTAAGAGCTTAACTTTCAGGTGTGTTTTCTCCTTTCAAATAAGCAAAATCTTTGCTATCTCTGGAAAAAAAATGTCATTCTCTTGATGAGAGAGAGATCATCAGTGATTTGTAATGTAAACAGTTTCCCTGATAGTGATATTTTTGTGCTTGCAGTGAAAGTGGTAAGTTTCTTGTATCTCTCGGAGGTCCACTTTGTCGGGTTTGGGAAGTGAACGCTTCTGCTGCCGTTGCCAGTCTATCAAAAGAAAAGGTCGGTTGGTTTTGCTCTTCGTATCTTTTAACAGTATCTCTTCGTATTTACAAACTTGACCACTATCTTTACTGTATCTGATGAGTTTTAGTATGGAAATGTAGGACGAGATGTTTGCCTTCTGCAGATTCTCCGTAGACAGTGCAGGCATTGAAGTTCTTTACATTGCTGCAAACACGGGTAAGCTTATATTCTGACATAGCAAGAACATGTAATTTCAAATCCCTCTTTTTGTCACAGCTAACGACTGCGAATTTATTTGTTTTGGGTAGACCGTGGTGTGAGTATTATAACATGTGATACAACATTATGGAAAAGAAAACGGTCAAAGCTTATAAAAAACAACACTATGTCCGCCTTTAATGTCTCGGCTGATGGGAAGCTTCTTGCAATGTAAGTTTATTTTTCTTCACACTTTTAGGACCAGTCATATAAACGTAATACTAAATTTGGTTGTCATAATTTGTTTCTTAATGCAGAGGAGCAGTCGAAGGACATGTTTTGATAATTGATTCAACAAGCATGCAACCTTTCCAAGTCGTCAAGAAAGCTCATCTTGGTTTAGTCACCGCACTGACTTTCTCCCCCGATTCAAGGTTTTTCTCTACTCATTAGGGATCGATCCTTTACTGTCTAACTACGGATTCAGTGATAATGTCTAAACTGATTATAAGCAAGCAATGAAAAGTATTGATTTGGGTTTGGTTTTGCAGGGGCTTAGTGTCGGTATCTTTTGACTCGAGGGCAAGGCTAACCGTCATTGAAGCAAAGCGTGAAAAAAGTACGTATATTTACATAATTTCTCTTCTTGTCTTCTCCATCTTAACTCACACAAACTTAACCAAAACCATACCAAGAAAACGATCCATAGACTGAATTCTAAAAGGACTGTTGATTATGTCACCAATCCGAAATCTAAAAAGTGTGGTTTATGATAATGAAATTGCAGGTAGAATGAGGTCGTTGGTGTTTTTGCTGTTGTTTGTGTTGCTATACGTGGTTTCGTATTATTTCTTGGAGGCAAAGGGAATGCTACGTCCAAAAAGCCCCTAAGGGAGGGACCAAACATGACAATACAACGGAAATGGCTTGAAACCAATAATATCATACGCACTTTAAGTTTTAAGCCTTAGCTTTTTGGCGTTTGTGTTTAGTAAATTTGCAGGGATTTTTCACCAGAAACTTGAATGTCTTTATATTCTAAAATTGTAAACTAACACTTTAAGAGAAGCAGTAAATTACGATGTTTTAAGGATCAATAAAACAATGATACCTTCATTTGCATTTTTTACCGTAAAATGTTAAAACAATGATAGTTACAGTGCTTGGAGGCTAGGTAGGCAAAAACAAAACAAAAAAAGAAAGAAATTTTGTGTGAACTTAGAGTTCCCACAGGTTAGCATCTAACCTTTTTTTTCTGTGATTCATTAGATTATTTGGTAAAAAAGAGAAAGGATTGTTGTAACTAGTGGCGCTTCCTTTGGTAGAGTGAGTAACCAACGAGCGCAGACATCAAAAATGTCCATAGCACCTGTACCAACCCATCACTTTAGCACTTTTGATCATATACATAAACATACACTAAGATGTTTGATACGATACCGTATTGATGGTGTGCCAACGTTCGAGTCGTTTAATCCTTGACTGCATATCTTCCAAGACGTTGTCTATTGATGAACCCTCTCTTCTTGGTGATGCTTCCGACGCACTGTTGCTACTTCCCTTTTTTTTTATAGTAAAATTGTAAGGAGGCAATCCAAATCATTTTAGAGACAACGAAAGTAGAAAAGAGGAGGGAAGAGGCTTTTGATTGATTACCTGAGATTGTATGAATTCCACAAGTTCTTGCAACCGCGCTGCTTGTTGCGTATGGATTCCACTTGAACTTCTCTGGACTGGTGGTAATCTTTCCAACACTATTTGAAGGTAACTCTATATTCAAGGAAAAAAACAAAAAACGGAATAAAGATTTAACTTATGTAAAATATGTAAATGAAGATGACAAAAGAAACGCAGTGTTTTGAAAAGAAAGTGGAACCTTCGTTGTGTATGAACCATCCAGTTTAAGTGCTGAACCAGCAGCTGTCACAGCTTCTTTGTTTGCGCCTTTGATCTGTATGTAAGGACTTGGCACATCTTGGAGATGATCAACCTCAATCAGAATCTTCAAAAACCAAAAATTAAGAGGGAGACTTAGTTGGACCATATCCATCATAAGAAATGACCCGGAAAAAGATTACATGTCGAGATTTTGATCTCTAGAAGCTTATTTTGCATTTTCAAACAAGCTTCTTACCTTTCCGTCTTGGTATATAAAGGCAGAGGCTTCGATATACGCCACTGCTTGATACCTGAAACCAGAATACATAATACATATCATCTCAAGAAATGTGATAATTGTTTACTATCGAAAACTTAAAAGTTTTGGATATAGAGCCAGCAGAAAACTATTGAGGAAGACGAGTGAAAAACACTTATTTGATTTCTTGCTTACCCGAGATTAAGAAGACCAGCCACCGTACTTGCGCTAATGTCAAAATCTACTTTGGGCTGAATGATGAAGTTCCCTTCCCTAATTGGCTGTGACACAGTAAAAGAATTGATGAGACACTAGAAAGAGAACTGATAAAGAGTGTTATGCCCTTGCAGATTAAGATGAAAGGCATACCTCACGTATAAGCACTGCAAACCTGCCCTCACAGATTCTAACGCGTATGCAGTCACTATCTGACAACTGCCCATTAGCAGGAAGCCCAGATAGCCTGAAATATATATCGATAAAATTCTGAACGGAGCTGCAGAATTTTGTTGAATCAAGGATGTTGAGAATATCCTGATACGGAACCTTATCAACCACGTGATGAGTCGTTAGCGTTTCTGTAAACTGAAGAAGCTAAATCTATGGAAGCTCAGAATGCGTTCTATGTTATCCTTACCTGTTTATTGCTCTTCAAAACAAACAAAGAGCTCTCGGGAGAGAGAACTGGATCAAAATCATTTCGAATCTTGACCTGTATTATTGGGAAATGTAAGTACGGTGGCAGAGATCATACATACGCCAAAAATTATGTTAGTTGAGTGCACAAATAAGCTAGATGTGGTCAACAATATCATATTCAAGGAGTAAGCAACAAATCAGATTCAAGGAAAGATTGAGTGCACTAATAAGGTAGAGTCTCAAGTGTACTCACATGTGCATGCACTAGATGTGGCTCGATATGTTGCTGGAACATTGGAAATACAGTCATCATTATCTCATTCTGAGACATGAAACACCCGACTCGACTTTTATCCCTCTGCACTCTAGAGATAAGATGTGAATGGACACCTCCCACCTGGTTTGTGAAGAGAAAAAAAAATCAATCTATTCTTGATAAGGAAACAAGTATAGATGGAAGAAAAGAACTATCAAGCAGAAAGGTATCTTACAACAGCAACCCACAGGTCCAAAGATTGTCTGATTTCTGGATGCAATGCGTATACCCCCTCGAAGATGATCTAAACAACAATGGGATGTTGTACCAAAGTCAACAACTACACTGAAAAGGACAAAAAGACCATAATCATATATATATTATATGCGAAGACTATGAACACTGACCACTCCACACTCTTCAGGAACTTCTAGTTCCTTGAAGCCACATCTGGTTCCAGTCTCCAGGTCAAATACAGGCAGTTTTGTTCTTCGACTGTTCCGTATGTCCGAAATGTTCTGCAAATGAAGTAGGGAGAGATTCTAATTCCAGTTAAACTAATCCAAGAACTGACATATTACCTTATCCTTTTACATTTCCAAACCACAGCATTACCTTTGAGAGCAAAGGCAAATCAAGGGAACTAAAGTCATCATGCTTGAAATCTTTGGCTTGTTCAGACTTGAAGTAGCTTTCAAGGGAAACCACTTCACAGCCAACTATATTAGCCATTTTATGAGCCAAGCTAGTCTTACCAGACCCACTTGGACCACCTACAGTGAAATCAGTGTGACAATATAGTATGAGAAATAGTTTTAGGCTCAGTATCAAAAGCAAATTGACACAAACAGCAAACAACCATTATTACCTATTCCAACAATAACAGGAGGTCCCTTATTCTCCAACAACGCCTGAAACAACAAGTACAAAGCAAAAGAACCCTTAATAGAATGAAGAAAGTCTTCGTGGTGGAAGTAACATGTGCAAGAAGAAGCAAATGTTCTACTTAACAGAAGGAGATTCCTCCTATCTTCTTGAAACCCCATTTACCTGTATTGCTTGAACGGATAGAAGCAACCCTCTGTCCAAGTCGTATGAATCAGGCATAGGAACAAGCCGTATATTATCCCTGAAAGAGGAATCTGTGGCTGCTTGATGAGAAAGCCTAGGTATATATGCAAGGATAATACTGATAGACAATAACACTAAAAGAGGGAGCATATCAGGGAAAACCCATCAATCTTCAAGATGGACATACCTACAGCAGATCTTACTGAATGAGGAGTATCATAAGAGGCAAAATGCCAAGTTGCAACCATCGGGTCCATTTGGGATTTGGTAGGAGACCGAGTCCAAGGCTGGGATAAATCCTCAAAGCGGGTAGCAATGTTTGGGGTAATTCGGATAGGTTTTGGTGCAACAATTTGCTTCTCCTGGTTAGTAATTACAGGGGACTGTTGCAAAAGTGGAGGTGTATTCAAGCGTGGTACACCTGCAACAAATGTTATCTTGCGAAAATTAAAGTTCTGTTGCAGTGAAGAGCATAAAAAAGGTGGAACAAAATACTATATTTTATTTCTTGACCTTTACTCTCAAGGATCAGTTCCAGGTATGATTTGGTGATCCAGGGCCCAGTGATGCCCATTCTCAGAGCTTCAGCTCCCACACTCTATGCAAAAATATCTATTAAAACATGTAAAGCAAAAGGGAGACTGAAAAAGCTAAACTCCTCACTACTGACAGAAAGAAAACTAAAAAAATGTTTCTAGAGTCTTTCTGCATTGAAGATCATTGTGCTTGTTCTAAGAGAGAATTGTAAGTATTACCTTCCTATCTGTCCCTCTCAGTACCAGGAAAGTCTCTTCAAGAGTCTCGATAGTTTCACGAGACAGGGATAAATTTCCAAAACTGACAGCAGTTGAAGCTCGCTTATAACTCACTACAACATTGTAACCTAAAGCTAGCAACCCTCCAAGTGTCATTCGTCCAACCTGCTAGACATAAAAAATTAAGTCACATAGAGAAGGATTGTCGGAAGTATTCTTCAAAAGGATGTCTGCAAGCGGCACACAATCTTGAAATATTCCAGAAAATAGCCATGCCCTTCAATAGAGTATACCAGAAAATAGTAAAATGAGGGAATATACTGGACCAGAACCCTAAACAGCGTAGTTCTACATCACCCAATTCCTACTATAATCTTTTCCACTAACAGTAAAGAGCTAGAGATACCTCACATTCCATAAAGATTTACATAATTCAGTAGAGAATACCAGAAATTTAGCAAAAATAAAGGAACCAGAATCCAAAACAGTGTAGTTCTACATCACCCGATTCTTACGGTTATCTTTTCCCCCAACAATAAAGAGCTAGAGATACCTCACATTCCAAAAGAAGGAAACACCGTATGATTCTTGAAATATTGAAAATTCCATGTAACAACTCACCTCAAACTCAGCTTTCGGCCGGATAATGAAATGCTTGTCAACAATCCTTTGGTCTCCAAGCGACAGATAGTACCTTATACCAGCTTGACGAACTTTAATCCAGTCATTTATCCGTGCCTCTTCACTTGCAGAAGGAGGTCTGAGGTACATCTCAATAAAACTGAAAGCAGCACCAGGGGAACCAAGTCAGTATGCATATGAAGATCCAGTAAAACACTTATATACCATTCCCACATACTAGAAGAATCCTTCTTACTTGTCCTTCTGCACTTCACTTTCTTTACCAAAAGAGGTTACAATCTGTTACATGAATTTTAGTCAAGTGGTTAAAATACGAATCGAGATCACAATTGCAAATTTTAGCAGTCAGAAGAAACTACAGACCTCACTTTTGCATTTCAATTTGTAAATGGCTTCCCGAAATGATGAAACAAAACTGTTGTTGATTCTTATCTGCATACTCCCAACAAACGGAGAAATCAAAGTTCTGTATACTTAAAGGGGTGAAAAATAAGAAAAACCAACCTGTGCATGATGAAGATCTGGTTCAATATGCTTTCTAAACAACGGAAAAATGCTGTCGATAAGGTAATCCAGTGAACACGAATCTCCAATATCATAACGGACTTTAGAGAGAAGGCTAAAATGAACACCACCAACCTAATCAACAGCGAGAGTAGAGGCTAATCATATTCACAGTAAGTTACACAATTGCTAGGCCAGTAACTGCTGCGGAAGACAAAATCTTACCACTGCAACCCGAATATCCAGTAAGGAACGCAATCTTGCATGAAGAGCATACGTGCCATCAACAATCACCTACGAGATAAACCATAGAGAAAAAATCTATAACAACCATAGAAACCCCATAACCAAAATCACATTTCCAACTTACCACTCCAGATGATGTCTTCACCATCTTCGAATCCACACGCTTCTTTTGCTGGAAATCAAAAACCGGAACAAGAGTATCTTTTCCTTTTATCAAATCCTATTTACAGAAAATGTTGAGTTAGTCAACCTAAGTCATACTATAATCAAACTTACAAATCCTAAATCAAAGTATTTACCTCCAAATTCTGGACTAATGAATCAAAATCCAATGTTTCCAATTCATTTCCATCGTCAATACTCTCACGATAATCCTCCATGGCAATTACAGTACATCCAATTACAGAAGCCACTTTCTCTGCCAAGCTTCGTGTACCCAAAAACAACATGAAATCGAGCATCCCATCACCATTTCATCAGAAAAGCAGAAATTCGACCTAAACCCAAAGATCTAATACCTTGTTTTACCGGAGCCGCTAGGTCCACCTATACCAACCGTAACAATGCCGTCCTTCTTCTCTCTAAGCTCTTGAATGGACTTCACTAACAGGTAATAGCCATGATCGAAAGCCTAACAAAGCAAGTAATCAAACAAACCGATGATTTATGTTGCGATATTCACGAAATTTGCAGGAGAAACGGGAAAATCGAAGAAGCATACCACATGAAGAGGAAGAGATTGGAGAATCGAAGAAGACGAAGAGGAAGTAGAAGGTTGTTGCTGGAAGAAATCTCGTCCTCCTTCTTGGAAAACTCGCTGAACAACCTCGTCGTCCATGGCGATGATCGGAAGAGGAGATTCCGATGATGAATTCGAGGATCGGAAAAGGAAGATTGAGAGAGAAGTGAAGATCGAGAGAGAATCAATGAAACTTGGGGAGGATAAATTAATTAAAGAGAGATTAGGAACAAACTTTGCTTTTTGCTTTTTTTCTATTTTGTTGGTTTTATTTATCGTTTTTTGGTTTTTATAATTTGAGCAACACTTTGCTTGCAAGCATCAAGTCTCCCGCTTCTTCTTCTTCTCCGTCCGGCTCAACTCTCCGAGCACTCAAATGCCAAATTAAAAAAAATAATAACTGAAATTAACTCTAAAATTTATGGAATTAACATATTTTTTTAGAAATGATGAAATGAAACTCGGGGAGGATACATTAATTACAGATAATTAATCAAAGACATTCTGCTCCTGAGATTAACCTTCTATTTGGACAACTATGATTTATCATAACCTATGATTTAAAACTAACCAACTAAATGAATTTGAAAACTTTTGTCGATGAACTCTAGCTCTCACATGGCCACATGTTTAGGTTTCCTTAGTGACTATTATAGGTTAACGTTTTAAAAACATCTAACTAGAAAATCAATCAGAATATTGGCTTTTGGTCCAATGGTCGAATCGGACAATGAATCATTTGGTCGAATAAAAACTCAAGTAAAAGAATGGTTGAATCATTTATCATTCAATAGAAAACAGAAAGTTTTTTTTTTTTTTTGCACCAAAAGAAAATGACCAGAATCACCAAACAGAATGTTACCATCAAATTTCAATAAAAGAAAGAAAATGGGTCCTAGAGCCGCGTTTTGGTTTTCCTGTGTTGGTTTGCCTCAAGGTTTAGGTTATGTTCTTCTTATGGTTTTTGGCTCAGTTTTGGTTCCCGTTTGTTTTATGGTTTCGTTTGTGGGTGTGAATTTGGATCAGTGGTTTGAGCTTGGATCGTGAACTTTGAATTTCTTCAATTGATTCCCCTTTTCTTTTGTTGTAGTAGATAATGTTTGGGTTTGGCATCTTATGTTATATTCGTGAGCCTTGTGGCTCCGGCGTAGTTTCCGGTTTTCACCGGCCTTGGTTTCCGGTTTTGGGCCGGCTTTGTATCTGGTTTGGAACCAGCTTTGTAATCTGGTTTGGAACCAGCTTTGTAATCTTCTGTTTCAGTTTAATAAAATCTTTAGATGTAAAAAAAAAAAAAAGATCAGAATCAAACTTCAGACAAATTGAATTTGCCTTTTTTTTTGTTATTTGTGCTTCACAGACGAGAGCGATCTAATTGTTGTGTCGTTGGTGTTCTCGATTCTACCTTCTTCAGATCTATCGATGGTTTCATCGGGATGATGTTGATCGTCGCGACGTTGCTGGTTTGGCGATGCGTTGTTGTTCGGCGACGCGCTGCTAGTCTTCGCTTGCAGTCATCGTTAGATCGTTTGTTCGTGAGTTTTTTTCGAGTCAGAAAATCGTTGTCCCCTTAGTTGGCGCCAAATTGTTGGAGTCGAAACTCGAACAATTAGATTTGTCAAGGGTTATGAAAGGGAAAGAGATCTCTAGGTTAAACTACTAACGATGGTTGCGATTGCTGTAAAGAAAACCTTTATTGATGTCTTGTGTAATGGGTTGCAGATCCCCTTTCAAGAGTTATTGTACATGTATATATACTTTCTGCTAGGTCCGCTAGGTCGGCTATGTCTATTTCTAAAAAGTTAAGGAAAACTTCCTAAATCTATGGGATTTACCTATATCTTCTTGGCGGCTAGGTCAATATCACGTCGCGGGCCTCGCTGGCAAGCTTGATCTAGTATCTTGAAAGCTTTTGGATTTGGCCCACCTCGCCTTCACTTCTAGCCTTGACTTTGGTGGGCTTTTTGTAATCTTGAACTCACCGAGTACACCGCTTCGGTTAAGACTTTGTTTCATCGACCTTGTTGCCGCGCCAAAACTTAAGCTTTCTGACGTCGCTGTCATATTCCATTTTGACCTCGTTGTAGTTTTTATACTTAGCCATTTCTTGACATGGATCTTATTGGGTGAAACCTGACCCCATCATATGTTCGTAGGTTCGAATCCGTACCTATTACGTCTCTTAACCTCTCTTTCTTCTTCTCCTATAAGACACTAAAATCAGTAAACAAATACAAAACAAACGAATTCTTCGATGATTACGTAAAAAGCAAATTCGAATACCTTCACATAGAAGACGACGAGTGTTCTTTCGGTTATACATTGATTCGTCGTCGACGGCGGTTGTGATTGCTCCTTCGGCTCGAACGCCGCATTTGCAATAGTAATAGCCATCATCATCTTCTCCGAATTCTTCACCATCGCACAGATTGCAGATCATCGGATTCCGTTCCATTTCTGAGAAAAAGTACCACCTATTTAGTAGAATAGATCTAACAATTACAGAGAAATGTGAGAAAGTCGAGTCGTAGATAGTACCTCTCTTCGTGGAAGAAGAAAATCGCTTTTTTTTTTTACCAAACCCTAATAAAGAAGGAAAAAACCTATTTGGTCGATTAAATATGACAATTACAGAGAAAGTTAAGAGAAATTGAATCGTAGATAGTACCTCTTTTCGTGGAACAAGAAAATCGCCTCTTTATAACAAACCCTAATAAGAAACTTGCGCAGAAAGGTAAGTAGGAGAGAACAGAGTATATATATAGAGTGGTTATAGGAGAGCGGCATATGAAAACCTATCTAAAAAAACAAATAAATGTTAGTTTAGGATCTTTTGGTAATTTCCAATATGCATACATATTTGCAGGTTATTAATTTGTTTCCAAATCATATGCAAAATTTAAAAAATATATATCCAAAGCTTTTTGATTCCAAATCGTATGCAAATCGCAACAAGAAGACACATTGTCATGTAGAGTTTACGAGTATTACCTTTGTGGGTTTTGAATCCATTGTAACTTCATGACACCGAAACCTAAGTATCATAGAATTTGACAATTAGAGAGAAAATGTAAGAGTATTGACTATGATGAGTTGTACAGAATCGGCACTGAAACTGATTATGATGAGACATAGAAAGAAGAAAGTTATCATACTGAGATTGATGAAGAGATGGTTTTAGACAATGATGAGATGATTTTAGAAGATGTTCCTTGTCGTATAACTCTTACATTGAAAGTAAATTCAAGATTATAAGATACTTTGCCTTTCCGAACAATTGTACGATTTAATTTGTTTGATTTTCTATTCTTTTGGTAGTATTTTGAGAGCATTGAAACACAACAATCAGAAGAAGATGAAGATGAAGAAACATAGTCCACAAAGTCCAAGTCAAAGTCGTCATTGTGTAATAAATCATCATTAATGTTTATGTCATTAAGGCCGTTATTGTCATTTAGATCGATATTAAAGAAAAATGTGTAAAAATGAGTTATCTTATTGGTAATAAAACCCTAATAGAAAATGAAGAGAAAAAAAACCTATTTCATGGAATAGAATAGTAAGAGAAAGTCAAATAGGAAAAAGTACCTCTTTTTGTTGGTGACCTTTCTGCTACAGAAACAAGAAAATCGCTTCGGGAAAAACCCTAATAGAGAATGAAACAAAAAAACATATTTAATCGAATAGAATCTGATAATTAGAGAGAAAAGCTAAGAGAAAATCGAATAGTAAAAAGTATATCTCTTCATTTGTGATATTTTTGCTACAAGAACAAGAAAATCGATTTTCTAACAGAAAATGAAACAAAAAAAGAAACCTATTTAGTCGAACAGAAATTGACAACTATAGAGAAACGGTAAGAGAAAATCGAATAGAAAAAGTACCTCTCTTTGTTGATGACTTTACTACAAAATCTAGATATTTTCATAAATTTTCCTCTTTTTTTTATATGAAGGGTCTAGTAGATTAAGACCAAAGTTAAAATTAAGCCACGAATGACGATCATCAACTATAAATACACAATTCATTGACGAAGAAGAAAATGGTTAAGTCATTCTTCTGCCTCCACATCAATTTGTTTTTCCTCTTTGGACTTAGAGCCTAGTCATTTTCCTCACGCATCAATTAGTTAAGTAGTCTTCAAACATTGTTTTCTAAATCAAGCAAGTAGTCTTCAAACTCAATGCCATTAGGGTCATTGTTATTATCTGAATCCATTTGAAAATATGGAAAAGAGTAAACAAATCTTATGCAACCTTAAATTCTTCCATAATCTAGAAAAAAGGGAAATTGGCATGAATAATAGACATTTGATCAAAAATTAAGTCTATAGCATGCTCTAAAATGAAATTAGGTATCTAACATTTAGCTTATCTAAAATTCTAATTTTACCCTTGTGTAATTATACAACTTTTGTATTAAAAAAAATAATTGAGAAAATACTAAAATTGAATTAAAAACCCTACCTCTCTTTCTTTTTCCTTCCTCGCCGTATCCTTTTTTTTTATTATTATTTCTCCATCATTGCTAAATCTTTTTTTTCCATCATATTTTTTTCCTTTTTATTTTGTTTGAAACGAATATCGTAACCAATCTTATCTCTCTTTATGGTGATCTACAAAACGAATCCTTAAACATTTTTTCTCATCTTGTTGGTATGGATCAAAAATCTCGAATGGTGGATTAAGATGAAGATCGGTATAGTTAACTATGTTTAAAAATTAATATAATAGCCAAAATATTATGTATTTAATAATAGTTGACTATGTTTATGATAATAGTTAATTATAGTTGATTATGTTTGTCATAGTAGATAATAGTTGACTGTGTTTGTGATAATAGTTAATAATAGTTGACTATGTTTGTGATAATAGATAATAGTTAATAATAGTTACCAATAGTTCATTTATATATATGTAGTTAACTATATAGTTAATTTTTTACAAACAGTCAACTAGACTAGTTATATTCATGAATAGTTCACTATTTTATATATATATATATATAAATACCAAATATTTAAATATAGTTAACTATATATCCATGTGTACTTAGCTATATATAAACATATAGTTAACTATTTACTTTGAATTTAACAAGTATAATTGATATATATTCATTCTTATATATAGTTAACTATATGTGAGATAGTTCACTATTATAATAAACTATGTGTACATAATAGTTCACTATAAATACATACATGATCCTCTATATAGTTTACTATCACTATGTACAAATTAACTTATGTGAATAGTTGACTATACGCATTCAAATAGCTGATTATTACTATGTACAAAATCTTACATGAATAGTTGACTATACACATTCAAATAGCTTACTATATACGTTCTTATTTTGTTATAGGGTGTTTATTCGGATTTATGGAAGGTGGAGAAAAAATTATTCAGTACAAAAATTATCTTCCATGAGTGATTTTAGAGATTTGTTTTTTCTTAGATTTATTACTTTCCCTAATAAATATTTTTTGGGATTTCAATTGATTTTCATTTAATAGGTGAGTAAGAGTATTTTAGTCACAATTTATTTGATAGATGTTAGATACCTAAATTCAAATTAGGGCATGTCACACACCTAATTAAAGACCTCCAACCTATTATTCACCTAATTAACCCAAAAAAATAGTATATTTCTTCTCAACAAACAAATAACTTTTATAGAACAAAATTAATAAAAAATATCTTTCTCCTTTTTGCAAAAAGAGAAAATCGAATCTTTTTTCATAAAGACAAAATTGCCCCTGAGTATTGATTGTGATGAGTTGTACATAGTTAGCACTTAAATTGATTATGATGAGACAAAGAAATAAGAAAGTGATCATCATGAGATTTATAAGAAGATCGTTTTAGTAGATCCATATCGCGGTGTTACTTTTACATTGAAAGTAAATTCAAGACTATTAAGGTACTATATATTGACTTTTTGAACAATTGTACGATTTAATTTGTTCGATTTTTTGTTCTTGAAGAGGTTAAAGCACAACGATCAGAAGAAGATGAAGAGACATAGGAAAACGAAGACTAACCATATGATCAAATTTTGGAGAGTTCATTTTATTTAAACATACAAATCGACGAATCCACTCGGAATAAATTTCTCGCATTTAACATCAACTATATGTGGTTAGTCAGAAAGAACTCAAAATTAATGCAACTAAGGTAACAGTAATGCAATCGCACATAATGACTATCTCACGTCAACTTTCACCTACATGTTGTGTATTATTAGACTCATTAACGCTTTGCTATTTTGATTTGAGGGTTAATGTCTTACATTTCGGATATAAGTAACTCTTGATTGTTTGTTATTTTTAAATACATGAAAAGATATCCGCAAACTTGCCTCAACAGGTACACAAATGTCACACTTATTAGAAACAAAAAAGGAAAAATCTTTGAATGAAAATGGATTTATAGGATTTATGTCTTTATCATGTTCCGTACATTCTCTTCAACTTAGGAAGTTTTAAAGACAGCTTATTATTCTTCGTAATAAAGATCACTTTCACGTCAGGTCAACTAGATTATGTAACTTGATTCTGCATTTAGATTTTAGTATGACTTAACAAAGCTCAATTTGATAGCAAAACTATTGACACTTGACCTTCGCTACAAAATATATTAAATAATCTTCACATCCTGAATATTTAAGTGGTGATACATAAAACAACGTAATAATAAAATCAATCCGAACAGATTTTCAAACACTATCGACGGTTATAATATCAACGTAACAATAAATAATCTCCTAAGCCTAATGTCTACGCTTTTTAAAATAAATTCAGTTGCCGACGAAGAAAAAAAAAAACACCCTTGTCTATGCACTAGCGACGTGGCAGTTGACTAATACGGGCCGTTGTCTATGCACTAGCGACGTGGCAGTTGACTAATACGGGCCTAAACGGCCCATTAGAGTAATGAAGAGTCAAAAGCAACATAAAACGGCCTCGTTTTAATGCTATTATAAGCACCGTCACCAAAACGCCGCCGTTTACTAGGTTAGTCAACAATGGTGTGAAGAACCAAAAACACTGAACAAGGAAGAGACTTCCCTCAAAATTCGGTATAAACCGGTTTAGGTGAAATAGACATATCGGCAAATGAGCTCGTGTATTCCATAACTATTCTCAATATTATCTTATCTTTTTCTCTGTGTTGAATTATTCCGTGAAATTGGTATCCAAAGATAAGAGATAAGGTATGGCTCGCATTTTTAGGAATATATTATTGTGCGTTTCTCCTATTTTTATTCCATTTTTTTAACAGTGATTTCAGCTCATTTCTGAGTTTAAATTTTCTAAATCAGCAAATCTTTTTTTTTTCCTCTGTCAGCAAAAAGTCCTTTTTCAGGATCATTTTTTGGATTATTTAACCTTACTTTTTTTCCTTTCTGGGGATTTTTTTAGCAACTTGTCTCTTTCTTTTATTTAAAACGCGTTCAGACATAAAAAAATAACATTTTCAAGTTATTTAAAGGTATTTCTGGTTATTTTAAATGTGTTTAAAATTGAGTAATGAGCTGTTTGTCTTTATTTGATTCATGTAATATATATAACTGTGTGTGTTCATTCTTTCAATCGCAGACATATCCATCATCTTCGTTGCAACTTCGTGAAATCACTTTCTCTTTCTTCCAAGATAATTCAAAAGGTCCTTTTTTTTTTCCTTTCTCTCTCTGTTTTTTTTTTGTTGTTGCGAAATTTAGGGTTCTTCCTTATGGATAATAATTTTCCCTGAATTATAGCATTCGATCTAGATAGAAATTACTCATGATCTGATGTTTCTGGGTTTATCTTAAATTTTGTAAATTTAGATCTGACAAAATTAAAAATCATTTCTGGGTTTTTGTTTCTTTGTCCATATATGTAATTAGGACTTTTGTTGTTGTGAACAGTGAGAAGGAAGAATCATTAATAATGTTGGAGAAAGAGTTTTTCACGGAGTATGGTGAAGCAAGTCAATATCAGATCCAAGAAGTTGTTGGGAAAGGAAGCTATGGAGTTGTTGCATCTGCAGAATGTCCAATCACTGGAGGCAAAGTAGCAATAAAGAAGATGACAAATGTGTTTGAACATGTCTCAGATGCGATTAGGATCTTAAGAGAGATTAAGCTTCTTCGTCTTCTTCGACATCCAGATATCGTAGAGATTAAACACATAATGCTTCCTCCTTGTCGGAAAGAATTCAAAGATATATATGTTGTTTTTGAATTGATGGAGTCAGATCTTCACCATGTCTTAAAGGTAAATGATGACCTCACTCCTCAGCATCATCAATTCTTCTTGTACCAACTTCTTCGTGGCTTAAAATTCATGCACGCAGGTAAGGTTTCTTTGTTTCCCTTGTTTAGTTTAGCTCTTAAGATTATTATTTCCTCTTAATTTTTTGGTCTATGTGTGATTGTTATAATGTTTATTTATCAAATTTTGCTTTTGTGTTTTGTGTATAGCTCATGTTTTCCATCGAGATTTGAAACCGAAGAACATTCTCGCGAATGCTGATTGTAAAATCAAGATTTGCGATTTAGGACTTGCTCGTGTCTCCTTCACCGATGCACCTTCTGCCGTTTTCTGGACTGTATGTCTCTCTTTTACAGTTGTGAATTCATAAGTTCTTGAATTGTGAATGCATAATTAGTATGTCTTAATACATTTGCTAAGTAATCTTTCTTTTTGCAAGGACTACGTTGCTACAAGATGGTATCGTGCTCCAGAGCTATGTGGATCGTTCTATTCTAACGTAAAATTCTTGTTTCGGTTCCTTATTTGTATTGCATATAGATGATTTGATGTGGGAGGCGCTAATGGAATTTGGTATGTGTGTGCAGTACACGCCAGCGATTGACATGTGGAGCGTTGGATGCATATTTGCGGAGATGCTAACTGGAAAACCGTTGTTTCCTGGCAAAAACGTTGTGCATCAGCTAGAACTTGTGACGGATCTGCTTGGAACGCCATCGCCAGTAACTCTATCCAGGGTTTGTTTTGTTTTTATTTTTCTCCGGAAGCTAACTCGAAATTAAGAGCCTTCTCTCTCTCTCTCTCTCTCAGATACACTTGCTTTTGGATGCAAGTTGTTTTTTTAAAAAAGTTTTGTGTGTCATGAGATTGTTTATAATGGAACTGTAGATTCGGAATGAGAAGGCTAGAAAGTATTTGAGTAACATGAGGCGAAAGGAACCTGTTCCTTTCACTCATAAATTCCCCAATATCGATCCTACAGCGCTGAAGTTGCTTCAGCGTTTAATTGCTTTTGACCCAAAGGACCGTCCCTCTGCGGAAGAGGTAAGAGAAAAAACCGAAAGCTCTGGTTTTTTTCGTGTAAATTCATTTTCGCAATTCTTGATGTTTTTGTTTTCTTCTTTCTGCAGGCATTGGCTGATCCGTATTTTCAAGGATTGGCGAATGTGGACTATGAGCCTTCGAGGCAACCTATCTCGAAGCTCGAGTTTGAGTTCGAAAGGAGGAAACTGACTCGTGATGACGTTAGAGAACTCATGTACAGAGAGGTAAATAAAGACATTCAAGTAAACATATGAATAGAGATTAAAAATATGATTTGAATTAACTGTTTTTGTTCTATTTCTTTATATAAAACAGATTTTAGAGTATCATCCACATATGTTGCAAGAGTATCTACAAGGAGAAGAGAACCTCAACTCTCATTTTCTATACCCGAGGTTCGACTCAATTTTCCAATAAAAATTTGGTTCTTCGTGGGAAAAAGTATATTTTTCTGATATTTGTGAATTGACTTTGACATTCAGTGGAGTTGATCAGTTCAAACAAGAGTTTGCTAGGCTCGAAGAACACAACGATGACGATGAAGAGGAACGTAACTCCCCACCAATCCAGAGAAAGTACACTTCACTCCCTAGGTGAGTTACTTCTTGAAACCGAACCACAACACGAGTTTAAGCGAATCAGGCCATAATAATAATAATAACCCATTTGCGTATTCTTGAAATCCCTCGCGCAGAGAACGGGTCTGTTCATCAGAGGACGAGGGTTCTGATTCGGTTCATGCCCAATCGTCTTCGTCTTCAGTGGTGTTTACACCTCCACATACTCCAAAAACAGCGACTGGCTTATCGTCACAGAAGACGACACAGGTAGATAAAGCAGTAGGAACTCCGGTTAAACGGTCTGCTTGTCTAATGAGGAGTGATAGTATCTGTGCTTCAAGATGTGTCGGCGTCTCCTCTGCAGTTTCTTAGGTTTAAAACCTCTTGATTCTCAAGTTGTTTAGCAGCAAACCATTGATTGTTCTCCCCTATTGTATGATGTGTCTCTGAGTTTTCACTTAACTCTCTCCTCCTCCTCCTCCTCTGCTTTTACTCTGGTCATATTGTTGGAATCTGTGTGTAATGGTTTCTCTTGGAACTTGAATTCATCATATATATTTATTCTCTCCATGTCTAAAGCCTAAACATCTCAACAGACTGAAACAAAACCAAACATCATTATTATATTTAAATTAATTCCCTTATGGGTTTCTGCCTTATTTATTTATTTTTCGTACCAAAAAAAAAAGAGGATTCTTCAGAAATTTGCTGTCTAGATGATGAACAACGAATTGGTGAATGATTTCTTGCATGTTAAATACTTACATTATTAACCAATGAAATTAAACTATAAGACCAATAAATTTTTACCTATTTGGTTCAGACCATGAATATCAAATTTAATTTAGTCTTTTAAATTAAGTAAATGAATTGAGACTGAAGACAAATAAGAAGAACCCTCAAGAGTCTCGAAGCTCTCGAAGACGATTCGTGCGTGCTCAGGGTTCGAAATTTTCTTAAGAGACTTTCGAATTTCTTCGTCTGCAATTATCGCTCGATTCTGGTCGATCTGTTTCTGATTAGCCTTAGAAACGCTTTTCGCCATGTTGTGAGCTCTAATGGCATTATCCTTGGTGCAACCCTGTAGCATGGTACTTGCCTATTTTCATGATTTTGCTTGTTCAGGTATTCATTTGGCTATTCGGGTATTCCTTTGATGTGTGTTTTTGATTCTCAGTGTTTTGCTGGTAGACGATTGAGAAATGTGATTGTAATCGAATCTCGGAGAGGAAATTGGAGTAGAATGAGGTAATCTGTCTCTGATTTTTCTTGTTTGTGGAAATTAGGTTGCTTCTAATGAATCAAATTTGGTTTTTTTCTAGGTTAAGTAATTTCTTCTTATCGAAAGTGCGGAACATTTCTTATCGGTCTAAGCATAAATTTCCGGACAATCTTCTCGAACAAGTAGACAATTATGCGACTGCTAGGCTCGAAAATCAGTCAAAGTTGATAACTAAGGTAAATGCAATTTTGAAAATTTGGCATTTGAACTTTGTATTCATTTCATATAGTTGTGGTTCCTTTACACAGGTTGCAGCTTTGATGGAGTATGATAATGTTGATGATTTATTTGATAAGAAAGTTAAGGAAGATCTTGTATTAGCTTGTAAGAGATTCCCTTCAATCATTCTTGGTGACTCTCGTCCCGTGGAATTGTACAAATCTTCTGAGGAATCAAGGAGCGTTCTTAAAACGCAAACAGAAAACAGTTTCTTTCCCACTCCCTTACATGGAGGATGGCTTGATCCCGACAATCTTTCCGGAACATTATCTTCTTTCTGTCCGAATGTTGATCCTTCCAGTCTTTCAGAAGAAATTTCAGATGGTTCTTCTTTTACGACTACAACATCGGAAGTTGAGGCAATATCTGATGATTCTGCCCCTCAGTTTTTCCTTAGTTGTAGTATAGATTCTGTGCCTGGGTTAAGTAAGAGGCAGAGTAATCAGCTTGACAGTTGCGGCTTTCACACGGTAGGCATTTAAATACATGGAAACAAAAACTTCTTCTTGGTGGTTAGGCTTAAAGTTAAACCCTTTTTTCAAACTGTCTTTCAATGCAGATTAGGAAACTATTGCATCATTTTCCTCGAACCTATGTAGATTTGCAGAATGCACATGTCGATAGCGAGGATGGACAGTACTTGATCTTTGTTGGGAAAGTCGTGTCTTCCAGGTGAGTATTTTTGGTCCCAAATGTGTTAAGCCGCATCCACACGGTTTGGAATTCAAATTTGAACTCTGTGCAATTGAATGTGCAGGGGAATTAGAGCTAGCTCTTCATTTTCATTTCTTGAGGTTATTGTCAGCTGTGAAGTCTCAGGCACAGACACAACTTCAGAGAATCTGAGTGATAATGTTCATGCTATAGCAGGAAAAAGATTTTTTTTTCATCTGAAGAAATTTTTCCGTGGTGCTCGCTTTGCCTGGCAACCATTTCTTAATAAAATTCAAGAGAAACATAGACCCGGGGACCTTGTATGCGTTAGCGGGAAGGTTAGTCCTTTGGTTCCCCTAAACTTGTCTTTGCATGTATAAAAGGCCACTAAAGAATCAGATTTACGTGGATGGAACTTTTTGGCAAATGTGCTGATTCAATATATGTTGATAATATCTTCTAAATCTAGGTGAAGGCGTTGCATCCGGGAAATCATTTTGAAATGAGGGAATACAATATTGATGTACTCAAAGATGAAGATGAGTCGTCTCTTCAACTCCAGGGGAGACCATATCCTATTTACCCTTCAAAAGGAGAGTTGAAACCAAAGTTCCTCAGCGACGTCATCTCCAGGTTTTGTTTCTCTTCTCTATTTCATAGCAGGGAATCACTTAGATCTTGTGTAAAAGCCTCACCTTGAACATGATTGAGTTCATTTTCTGTTTCAAGACTAGCATGAGTGTAATTACTTCACATATTATAACAAACCTGAACTTCTCAGAACTAAGCGTTACATATTTCGATCTTGTTTATAACAACTCACCCACTTTTTGTCTCTTAGGGCTCTGCAGGTTCTCCCTGCCAATATGGATCCACTTCCTAAGGAAATCACTACTGTTTTTGGCCTACCATCTCTTCGTGATGTAAGTCTTGTTTCTCTCTTTGATTAATTTCTTCTCGAATCCACACAAAATTCTTACTTTTGTCCTCGCTGTAAATGTAGGCCTATGTTGGTATTCACGAGCCCAAGAATTTAGAGGAGGCTGATTTAGCTCGCAAAAGGCTTATATTTGACGAGTTCTTTTACCTACAGGTAGCTAGCATTTTTAAGAATAATTGTATTTTCAGAAGCAAGATTCTTAATCATACTTTGTGAGTAAAAACAAAAAGCAATTTGTCCGTTGAATTTTGTTTTCAAACAGTTGGCACGCTTGTACCAAATGCTTCAAGGTCTTGGAACAAAAATAGAGAAAGATGTATTACTGGAAAAGTTTAAAAAGCCGGTGCTCAATTCCATCTATATAGAAGAATGGTCCACTCTCACCAAGTGTTTTCTAAAGGCTCTACCATATTCCCTTACTCCAAGCCAGCTAAGTGCTGTCTCAGAAATAATATGGGATCTAAAGCGTCCGGTTCCAATGAATCGGCTTTTGCAGGTAGTTTGTCAGCTGAGCTGACTAGTATTCTTTTTTTTCTCGTGTAACGAATAATGTCTATTAATAGTTCGGTTTTCTTTTTAGGGTGATGTTGGATGTGGCAAAACAGTGGTCGCTTTCTTGGCGTGCATGGAGGTCGTAGGATCTGGTTACCAGGTTAGCCAATTTAATTTCTCAATCAGTTCTCTTATATACGTCATTGACTCGTTGTAGTCATTTAGTTGAATTTGCTTTTTGAGTTACTCTTTTCCCAAAATGTAGGCAGCTTTCATGGCTCCCACAGAATTACTTGCAATCCAGCACTACGAACAGTTGCGTGATCTGTTGGAGAAGATGGAGGGGGTACCATCCAAGCCAACGATTGGGTTGCTCACAGGTTCTACCCCGACAAAGCAGTCACGAATGATTCGCCAGGCAAGTCACGCAGCTAATATGATGTTTTGAATGACACAGTAAGCTTATTTTTCTTATAGCTGACAAATGATGACAGGATCTTCAAAGCGGAGCTATATCGATTATAATTGGAACTCACAGTCTGATAGCTGAAAAAATAGAATACTCTGCATTACGTATCGCTGTGGTTGACGAGCAGCAACGGTTTGGTGTAATCCAGAGAGGAAAGTTTAATAGCAAGGTCAGGCTTCTAAAATATTTTTATTCAAATTGCTTTAATGACTTATGTTGAAAGTTTATTGTTGTGTGACTGCTGCAGTTATATGGGACATCTTTGATATCGAAAACCGGCTCAACCGACTCTGATGATGCCTCCAAGGCTGATCTCAGTATGGCTCCTCATGTTCTTGCCATGTCAGCCACGCCTATACCGAGATCACTAGCCTTAGCTTTATATGGAGATATTTCTTTAACTCAAGTATGTATAAACTGTTTCCACTTCAATTCATCATATAGAAACTTGTTTCATCTGTTGAACGAACCATAAGAACCATATGACTACAACTCTTTGTTTCTTTAGATTATCGGTATGCCACTTGGAAGAATACCGGTTGAGACGCACATATTTGAAGGAAGTGAGACTGGCTTCAGAGAAGTCTACTCAGTAATGGCCCTACAATAATTACATATCTTTTTACTTTCGGTATTTTTCAAAGTCGGACAGTAGACAGAACAGTATTTAAACCTATCATCTTTTTATTGATAGATGATGCTGGAAGAACTGAAGTCTGGAGGGAGAGTATACCTTGTGTATCCTGTTATTGACCAATCAGAGCAACTGCCACAGCTCCGTGCTGCCTCTGCCGAGTTTGAAGTTATATCGGAAAAGTTTCCGAAGTACAGCTGCGGACTATTACACGGAAGGATGAAGAGTGACGACAAAGAAGAGGCTCTAAACAAATTCAGAAGTGGAGAGACGCAAATACTTCTCTCCACACAGGTGATAGAGATAGGTGTTGATGTTCCAGAAGCTTCAATGATGGTTGTCATGAATGCTGAAAGATTTGGTATAGCTCAGTTACACCAACTCCGAGGACGTGTTGGGCGTGGAACCAGAAAATCGAAATGCTTATTAGTTGGAACGACTACTAATAGCTTAAAACGGTTGAATATGTTGGGGAAATCATCAGATGGGTTTTACTTGGCAAACATAGACCTTCTTCTACGTGGACCTGGTGATTTGCTTGGCAAGAAACAGTCTGGACATTTACCAGAGTTCCCGGTAGCTAGGCTAGAAATTGATGGGAATATGTTGCAGGAAGCTCACATCGCGGCTTTGGTAAACCATTCATTCTCCTTGTTATTATAGTTAAAATAAAGAACATATATGGTCTCTGGATTCATCCTTTTGCCTTTGGATTCTATGTTTCCACAGAAAGTTCTCGGAGACTCTCACGACCTGGAGAAGTTTCCAGCTCTGAAAGCCGAGCTTAGCATGAGACAACCACTTTGTCTTCTAGGCGACTAGAAGGTTGCACTTGCACAGGCTAATTATGTACATAACTATTTTCCTAGTCCAATCATGGTATGTCGCATTTCCCTTTTGGCATGAAATGTAGTAGTAGTATAGTCTTTTGGGTGTCAAAATTGAGATTAAGCCTATCTGGTGATATCTAAAGCTTTCTGTTTTGCAAGTCCAACAAAGATCCATTCATGTGATTTTGAGCTGATGTGTTTGTAGAGTGTTGTCGTTCTCATTTGAATAGGACGTAAACTAAGAATATACCTAATGGGATCTTTAAAAGTGTAAAATTAGTGGTTGCTTTATACCAAAACAAGTTTATAGGAGAGTTTTGTGGTGTGTGTGAGAAAGTGGTAATAAGAGGGGACCCCACTGGAGTTTTTGGGTAGACTAAGCAACCAATGAAAGAGATTCACGGGGAAAGGGACAAAGAGACAAGTGGTGGCCCACGAAATGTTTCCTACCCAATCATCAAAGAGTGGGACCCACAAACCTCCTTGTCTCTTGTTTGTCTTTAAAATTTGCCCCCACCTAGAATTACAAAACCTTCTCTTCCATTATCGAAACTTGAAGTGTTGGTAACTTGTTTCACATCTCATGGACACTTCTTGTGCTCCAATAGGTGTGTTTCTTCATCATTCCTGGTCTTCTTGTCTGTGCGTCTTAACACTAGCCAAATCAGTCCATCCACTATAATCACTTACTAGCTTCTACTAAATCTAGATTGCATCAATCATTATTAATTAGAGAATAATACTATCATACATGTCTTTTTTTGTAAATGATGAGATCATCGTTTGAGATGGAACCATATTATATCTTATACTGTTAATTGCTATAAGTGGTGTTGGTCGGCAATATTTTTCATGATGGTTTTACATTGTTGATATGTAATTTAGCATGGGAGGTGGGGTTGATAAAGACAATCATGATATGACAATTCCCTTGTTTAATTTGAACACTACAAGACCAAAAAAGCTCTCACATATAACTATGCCGGCTTTTTAACCTTTTGTTGTATTAACAATAGTGAAAACATTCCCTTGCTTCTCATTGATGTATTTGTTTAAACCTTTTTTTTTTTTTTAAATTGAAACATTATGAGTAGCAAAAGTAACATGAAAAATGTAAGATAGAAGAAGTTTGGATGGATCGAAAGATCGACCGTAGAAGAAGATGATTAAGAGACAAGACAAACTTTTTTGACTTTAGAAGATAGTGATGTCGGAAGATAAATCTGTGTACGTCCCTAGACGAATGATTTGCTCATCGGAAGCTACAAAAGCTGTTTGTACAAATTGGGGATCCTCTTTTCATTTTTCTATAATATCTCTCTCCCATCCCTCAAATTGTATGTATTCTCCTCCCATGTCACTAATAATTGAAGCTTTTAAATCACTCAAATTATTACTTTCAGCGGTTCTCAGAGAGTGGTCACTATGCTACTGTTACAGTTGCTCGGATGTTTTAAAAAATGAATTAACATATTACCAATTTTTGTAACTATTGTTGTTATTTAAGGCCATTACTATTGAATTTTGGACATTTTTTTCTACAAGTATTAGGATGCATTTTAGGGAGAGAACTAGACAATGATTGTAGTTGTGTGGGATCGATCAACCGCACAAACACAAAGAATTGTTGCCAAAATTTTGAAACGTCAACAAACGCAAATCATCATGCACCACAAACAAGGTAACAAAGAAAATCAGTCGTAGGTTACCAAAAAAATATAAACTACAAAAACAAAAGATTAGACCACTTTAATTAATTTTGTGTTTCTAGTCACCGGTATCAAATGTATGAAAACATATACTATAATTCGCTGTATATTATTGGGTCTCATACACATTGTCTTTGATTAATAAATACGTATGATATAAGCCTTGTTTCTCTTCTATATGCGCATGACATGAGTTATTAGAACATAATGTCGGATTTGTGGTTTCTTCAAAAGAAAAATATTACTACTATTCAAGGTTTTCTTATCCGGACATTCTTCGAACCAATCCCAAAATCTTCCGAAATGTATTTTGTAATTTAAAACGTTTGTCCATATTAGATAATGGGAAGAAAAATAATGTAAAGATCGGAAACGGATAAATAATACGGATATTAACAAAATACAATTAGAGTTTCAGAAGTACTTTCAATAAATATATGGGATGGAAATTCGGGTAAAAGCATGAGTTTGAAAATTTTTGCTATAGAAAATTCATTTTCAAAACTCTCAGTAAGTTGGATGAGGACCAAATTTGGAACAAATGTTCAGCATAATCAGATAAATTTTTTGAAAAAATTGTTAATTTTTGTTAATTTGGATGAAAAACAAATCGTTAATAAAAATGAAAAATTCTGGAATGTATAGTCCGGATGTCCATTCCTAATCCGTTTCTATATCCATTAAGAGAAATTAATACTCATAAACACGTACTCTCTCCGTATCATATTATATGATCTTTTAGAAATAATTTTGTACCAAATTAGTTGATGTTTTCATTTTTCAATGTAAAAATTCAATACTTTTAGTCTTTTGTGACCATTTGAATTCTACAATATTTTTTGTGATTGGTTTAGTTAATAATTTAAAAATAATAAATAATTGGTTTATGTGAAACTTCACAAAAAAAATTAATATTAATAAAGTTTTTTAATTGTGTGTAACATCTTAAAACATCAAATAATAATATCATACGGGAGTATTAATTTGAACAAGACCATGTGTTAACTTAGGGATGAATACAAGTCAAGACGAATTTTCCGTCCCAACAATTATATCATGATGATATCCCGTTACCAATCATGATCACTATTTTGTTTTGTCTACTTTTACTAACTTATGTTTAATATATGAAATATGAAAAAGCAAATACCATATGATAGTCATAAATTTAGGGGTGGGCACGGAGCGGATATCCGGAATTTTGGTGGTATTCGTGATCCGCTCCGCTCCGTTCGGATCAACATTTATCCGATCCGTATCCGCTCCGCAATAATTCGTAACCGATCCGTATTCGCTCCGCTAAAATCCGGATATTTACCGGATATCCGATCCGCTCCGTAATAATTTTAAAATAAATATAAAAATTCAAAAAATAAATAAAATGTTCAAATTTAACCCAAAAATTGACAATTTTTCATTAAAAAATGATATTCTCTTATTAATTAGTTTGTCTTTAATACTTAAATAATTAATTTGATGAATATGAATTAATAAAATTTACATATAGATATAATCATTATACATTTAAGATATGTAATTATGTATACATACACACATACGGAGCGAAGCGAATATTTGTTTATAAAATTTTAGTATTTGTGATTTGCTTCGTTTTTAACGGATATTGATTTTATTATTTGCTTTGCTTTGTAAATTTACGGAAATCCGGATTTTTCGGATCGAATCGGAACGGATCACGGATCGAAGCAAATCTAACGGATATTTTGCCCAGCCCTAGTCATAATCACGAATTATGGATGTAAGTATGCAACACACCCAAAATAATTAACGAGTCAATAAAAGGAACGTGTGCGATGACCAAGAAATAAGTATATGACTCATGCAAATGACCAAGAATGCACCACAAAAAGTCTAGTCCGGTTTCAGTAAGTTTCATATTTCTTTAAATCATGTAACCAGTTTAGTCTAAAGGGTTAGTAGTAATAAGAGAAAATAATTGACTTTGAAAAGCTAAAGTAGTGAAACATTGGGTCTGATTGGTAATCTAGTTTTTTTAAAAGCTGGAACGGTAAGCTGGAGCGGTAAGCTTTATAGCATAGTGCAAAGCTGTATAGATAAAGATTTGAGATAAATCTTTATAAATATTAGTGTAATAGTGTTAGTAAAGCTTTTGATAAAGTTTTCGTGATTGGTATAATCTAAAGCGGTACAAATTAAAAGGTGGTTGTAAAGATTTAAAAGTTTCTACCAATCTAACCCATTACATGGTAAGCCAATGGACATTGACCCATAGTTATTATCGAATCTGAAAACATCTTACATTCTTGTGTCGTATTAAATGCCTCAGTCTGATCTAAACGGTACAAAAATTCATCAAACCCAAAATAATGTAGTAGTTATGATTATTGAATATATGCGTTTCTATCTTTATAATTTCCACCAGTTATATTTTTAAATCTCCCATTAAATATCATCATCTCAAAATATGCATAATAGTATATGTATAAAAATGAAACAAAGAAAGTTAAGTAAATTTCAAAAATAATAAAGTAATGGGAGATAATGGAATGTGGAGATGCGAATAGAGTAAGAAGAGTTCATGGTCTCAATCATTTTCACAAGCTCAATATTTGGACCAACTCAGGTTCCAAAGAAAATAAAAGAAGAATCGATCAAAAATATTGTGATTTAAAATACAAAATAAAATAAAAGCGAATTAATTAAATGCATAATCAAACAGAAAACCTGCTGGTTAGTCTCCCACACGGAGTCAGCATTTACTCGTCCATTGATTTACTGTTTGACACGTGTCACTTGACGACTCTTCTTTATATTCCTTTGACCAGCGGACTTCAGTCAAACCCCGGCTCTTGTATTTATTAATCAATGACTACAAATTTAGCTTTTAATTACAAACATTTGTTTGTTTTCAAAATTAAATTTCATAGGTTGATACGGAGTATAAATTTATTATAGATGGACCCTAGAAGTACATTAAGCATCTTAAATATTTTCTCCTTACATTACATTAGTGATGATGTTGTTAAGTCCTTTTATGATAAAACTACTATTTACGTACATATATATGACAATAATATACGTACGCATATTCACAATAGTACTATATATCATATGATTTACGCATGCGTGCGTGTATATACACATATATAATATGTATGTTTATGTATAAATATAAAGGCATCGTCACGCTTCAAGTTTGTCTCTTTATTATTTAGTCTTCCTCTCTAACTTTACCTTCTTCTTCTTATTCTTCCACAAGAACCCTATTATTATAATTAATGGCGATTTTACCAGAAAACTCTTCAAATTTGGATCTTACCATCTCCGTTCCAGGCTTCTCTTCCTCTCCTCCCTCCGGTAACCTACATACAAATCTATATATATGAATATATGATCATACGAAAATATTATCTATATAAGCTTATATACATAGGCTTGTGTTTATATTCTCTATGCTTTGTTTAATTTGGTTGATGATCTGATTATATTATATCATTTTACAAGGAAAAATCATGAGTACGTAATAATAACAAATTCTTAAACCTTGAATATATACATAATTAATTTCTCATCGTCCTATTTTCTAGAAACTGAAATTGATATAATATATATATATATATATATATACTTTTTCGTATGTTAGTATGAATATATATAATTATGTATTATATTTTTTATATAATATTATATGTTTTCAATAACGTCTTAGTTTGGTTGATCACGATTTTCGTATGTTAGTATGAATATAATTACACAAAAAATGATTCAGATGAAGGAAGTGGTGGAGGTAGAGATCAGCTAAAGCTAGACATGAATCGATTGCCTTCGTCTGAAGATGGTGCAGAAGTTGACGGAGAAGATGAAGAGTTCAGTCACGGCGCCTCTGCTCCGCCGCGAAAAAAACTCCGACTTACCAGAGAACAGTCTCGTCTTCTTGAAGATAGCTTCAGACAAAACCATACCCTTAATCCCGTAAATTACTATTTGATTATTCTAACAAAACTAGTTCTGTTATATTTTTGATTTTTCTTAGAACAATAATTGTATTTGATGTTTGTCGACTTTTTTTTTGGGTAAAATGTAGAAACAAAAGGAAGCACTTGCAAAGCATTTGATGCTACGGCCAAGACAAATTGAAGTTTGGTTTCAAAACCGTAGAGCAAGGTACGTTTTATTTTTATTACTAGTATTTTAACCATTCTTCTTTTCTTTTTACATTATTGGTGACTAAGAAATATCTCCCTATAAATAAGGTTAAATAGTAAGCGGGTGGTTAACGAAATAGTTCACTTAAGAGCATTAAACGTTGACAGAATATAATTAAAGCAAAAAAAAATGAAATCTGAATCAGATTCGACCCACCCGTTAACATATAAGTCGTACCCTTAAATAATATAAAGTGTGTGTTGTCCTTTTCACACATTATTTCTCATTCCTCCATCAAATATTTATTTTATATTGCTTTTCTTCTAGGTCCTTCTTAAATTCTCGAAGAGTTATATATATATATATATATATATATATATATATATGTGTGAATCACCACTTGCTCTAACCATACAAAAGGAAATAGTCAAATTGACCTAAATTTATCAAGTCAAACAAATTACCAAAGGAAAATAACAGCCACTCAATTAAACACATATTAATGTTGAGGTAGTTATATATATCACATCACGTATATGTGTTTGTTGCATTGTTATTTTCACAAGTGACAACGCATAATTTTGAGCCGCCAGTTGTGTTATTTATCCATTATCACGTTTTTTTAATGTGTGATGTAAATTTGGAGTAAGTTGTGTTTGAAAACACTTTGACTACGTCGATATATACGTGTGTATATTCACGTGTCAAGGTCTAAACGTTTTATTACATTATTTGTGGGTAACGTATAGTTCTATGATTGTTGATGAATCTAATTTATATATTAATCAATCTATTAAATGTTAGTCATTCTTGATATGGAAAACTTGTAACTCATTTTACAAATAAAATAAAAGTTAAACTGAGAGATCCCACAATTATATTGTGAACATATGTGAAAGGTATGGTGCAATAAATAAGAGTTTCAACATTGGTCGTATTACTATTGTGACGGTTTCCAAAATATAACTATAATCATGGCCACAAGCTTTTTTATAATAAGATTATAACCTTCTGTTTTCTTTCAAATATTGTAATTATATTATACAGTATTCATCATATAATTTCCATGTAAATCGATCATTGTGTTTTCTTCCTTCTGCCTCGTGTACTTACTTTCTCATGAATGCCCCTTGACTTATAAATCATAATTCATTGGGCCGTTCATGCGTTTTTATTATGCATGATTTATTTATATCTTTAAAAATTGATGCTTGCATCGTCGACAAGCATTTTACATCCTAGCTTGCATGTCATAAGCTAACAAACAACTTGTATGAGTTTAAGATGCTTAGTTACATCGCATAAGTATTGAATAATAACCGTACCTAACCGTTTTTGGATTTGTTTGGTTTAGGAGCAAACTGAAGCAAACTGAGATGGAATGCGAGTATCTTAAAAGGTGGTTTGGTTCATTAACCGAACAAAACCACAGGCTCCATAGAGAAGTAGAAGAGCTTAGAGCCATGAAAGTTGGCCCAACCACGGTGACCTCTGCCTCGAGCCTCACCATGTGTCCTCGTTGCGAGCGAGTCACCACTTCTGCAAGCCCTTCCAGGGTGGTTCCGGTCAAGAAAACGCTTCCGCTGCAAGATCGTGAGCATTGATTTATGTATTTTAATTGTTGGATATGGTTTAGACGTCAACTAAGCAAATCATGAGCCAAGACAAAAGTTTATGGTCAGATGATATATATTTCTTGTAAATAGTACTTTAGAAATTTTATGCGCGTGGCACAACAAGTCTTGGTAAATATTATTATTTCAATCAGAAATCCGTTCAACTTAATTTTGGTTGGAAATATAATTAAATAACATACGGCATGTTTTAAGAAAATAAACATTCTCAAGTCATTACTATAGGTTTTATCCAAAAAAAAAAAAATTCATTACTATAGGCTAACCATAATATCATGGGGATTTTACCAAAATTGCCATAACTCAAAACACCTTTTCAATTTCATACCACAACAAATAAAAAAGACAATTTTGCCCTTATTAATATTTGGTCCATCGTCGTTTTTGTCCATTATCCACCGTCACCATCACCGTCTCTGTCAGCAGATCCGTCGTTGTCTCTGTTTCGTCCACACTCTCTGTCGTCGACTCTGTTTTTTCCACCGCCACTGTCCCAGATTCTTCGTCGATGATGTTTTTGTCCACCGTCATTATCACCATTTTTGTCCACCGTCGCCTTGTCCATTGTCGCAGTATTCACTATTCAGATCTGTATTCCTCCACCGTCGACGGTTTTGTCATCGACTTTGTTTTCATCCACCGTTGCAAAGACCAAATCTGTTTTCGTTTACCGTCGACGTCTCCGTCATCGTCTCCTCATATCAGATCTTCTTTGAGTGAGAGAAAAAAGAGAGAAAGAGAAGAAAGAAAAGAGAAAGAGAGGAGGAGAGAGCACACCGAAGAGAACACCGGAGAAATCGTGCCGGAAAGAGAACGTGTCGAAGAATCGGAGGAAGAGTGTTTGTTGGAGAAAGCGGTGAAGAGAAAAAATGAATATGTGAAAAAATGAAAGGTGAAGAAGATAAGGGCAATTTGGTCTTTTAAATTTGTGTTGTGGTATAAAATTGAAAGAAATTGAGTATTATGGTAGATTTGAGAAAGATTTGAGAATATATGGCAATTTTGATAAAAATCCCTAATATCATCCAACTAGAAAACAATCATAAGTAAATCACGTTAAATTTTCGAATTTTTTATGTGGAAATGTAGGTTTTTTATGTTTGAATTTTAACTATCTAAATTTGGAAGCTTCAAATATGTAAATGGTGATTTCTC
The DNA here is from genome assembly GCA_963576765.1 of Draba incana. Taxonomy (NCBI): domain Eukaryota; kingdom Viridiplantae; phylum Streptophyta; class Magnoliopsida; order Brassicales; family Brassicaceae; genus Draba; species Draba incana. Next base: position 160,356 of record OY755217.1, on the reverse strand, counting down.
AAAAAAAATATATATATATGTAAATGGTGTTTAAAGGAGAAAAATGCTGCAATAAAAAACAAATATATAATATAGCTTCATCTGATTAATTAATAGATTTAATAAAAAAAAAACTAAAGAGGCTCATTTAGAATTTTATTGGGCCGTGATGAAACACCCCAATTGTATCCCTACACATTTGCATGCATTAATGGTCGGATTTAATTTAAATCACAAAACGCGTAGCATTATGGCCCATGATATTTTGGGTCCTCAATATTTGAAGGAAAATTAGCGGCCTCCTGATATTCGTATCATAAAACAATCAAATTGGTTGTCTGATGGTTGCGCAAAACAACAGGTAAAAGATCTGAAAGATAGACTGTGAAGGTTGCTTTTATACAGCCTTGGAAATGTTCTATGGAAGAAACAATCAAAACACTGAAATAGTAAAATCACCAAATTAAACATTACTTAACAATCAGAATAATTAAATAGTAAAATTTATTACGCCAAGAGATGAAAATATACCCACCGTTGCTCTTTCTAAAGTTTGATTTTGTTTTAGCTTTGGACAATTTTCTAACAAATACTCGTATCCGTCAGAAATTCATAGGAATATGTCAACTATATCATATAAATCCTATATCTATCAGAAATAACAGAATGTAAACTAATAGACTTAGATATTTAACAAATATTCTTATCCCTCGAACATTTATCTGAGATTCAAAAGCAAAACTACAAAATTCCCAATTTTCTAATTTTTGACATTTTTCCACGACCGATATCGGTATCTATCGAAAATTAATACTTCCACGCCAAAAGATTTACCAAATTGCACAGTTGGACAGTGCAACGCTAGGTTCCATGAAGTAGTATAGAGTTTACACGAAATATACAAATCATAAATATAAAAATTTGGGACCTTTTTGACCCCTTGGTCTGGTAGCGACGGGGACGACCCGGCGTAAGGTAGAGAAAGCCATGCATGGGAATGGACCATCTGCGTTTCACGTGACATTATCATGGTATCTTTATTTCGATCAAGACACGTGGACCCCTCTCATTGGTTTCATGAAACTCCATCAGCCTCTGCTTAAGGAATAAATAACGACGCATTAGCTTTTTTTCATGGGTCCAAAATCCAGATCATCTTGCTAGCTAATCATAATTATGGTTTGATCAATTTTTGTAAGATCTTCTTATTATATAACGAACATGTATATATTATTATAATAAAGCATATGAATCTCGTAAACGAAAACGGCATTGATCTTGTAGGTACGCCAAACTCGATACGTTTCTATATCCAACGCTTTAAAATCCATTTATAAAATAATATTCGTGATAATATGATTAGTAGTTAAGCGAAGAACAAAAATGATTGATTATGTTGATGTGATTCGTGCTCTCGTTCCTTCGGTTATCATGCATCGCCATGTGATTAGGTACGTGTGTTAGAAAATATGCATCTCTTAATAAAACAATTTGCAGCATCCCATGATTATTGATTGGGTCGTATCGAGTAGTATTAGGTCAAACTCTATTTGTCTAGAAAATATAACGATAAGATATTGGCACTAAATGGTGACATTAAACTTTCAGTTTAATCATTCAACTTACAGTTTAATTGTCAAATGTTACCATTCACATGTTTTTTTAACCCATAGTTTAATCCACCGACAGTTTTTTTTTAGGTTTTTTTTTTTCTTTCTTTTAGAGCATGATTATTGTAGACACCATGGGGTCTAAAGTGTATAAAATTATTAAAATGGTTGTAAAAGGAAGAAAAAGAGTGTTGTTATGGGGTATGTTGAAATATAAAATTAATAAAATTTGAGTAAAAGAAAGAGAGAGTGTTTAAAAAGGAAGAGAGTGTTTAAAAAGGAAAAGAGAGTGTCTAAAATTGGATCTTTTGGAGAGAGTGTTTAAAAGGAAGAGAGAGTGTTTAAATATAAAATTAATAAAAGTTGAGTAAAAGGATGAAAGAGAATGTATAAAGTTGAGTAAAAGGAAAAGAGAGTGTTTAAATATAAAATTAATAAAAGTTGAATAAAAGGATGAAAGAGAATGTATAAAGTTGAGTAAAAAGAAGAGAGAGTGTGTGTTTTAATAATTTTATATTACAATTAGATCCCTTGGAGTCTGCAATAATCATGCTCTTAGTCACGGTTTGGTTCTTTTTCTTTATAGTTAATTTTGATTTATCCATTATAGTTCTCATAATTAGTAATTTATGTATTAGATTTTTCATATTTATCTCAAAATACTTAATTTTCATAGTTTATGATTTACATGATAATTACATTTAATAAATTTAGTTTATTTAATTATTATTTTGACAAAAAAATTATAATCAACTATTTATAAATTAATTTTATTATTTTTATTTATTCTGTGAGATTATGCTATTGGTATAATGGTTCTACTGACAGCGTTTAACTTTCTTTTATTCTGCCAGATTCTGCTAGAAATTTAATCATTCTGCTAGAAATTTAATCATTTTGCTGTTACCATTCAGTTCTGCTAGATTCTGCTAAAAGTTTAATCATTCTGCCAGAAGTTTAATCATTCTGCTGTTACCATTTAGAGCCATTGTATCTATGTGATTGGGTTGGACATAATTGAGGTGTCTTATGTGGAATGAATAATAATACTTTGATCTTTGACGGAAAATGATACTATTATCAAGTAGTTAATAAATGCGATCCTTTGAATTTGAGCAAGATTATCTAGTTCACAGGTTCTGGTAGATAGCTAACTAAGACTGCTTCAATGTCATTATCATGAGTAGATTGTGATACAAGTAAGAATTATGAAAGATATTCATACGAAAATTTTTGTTACAAAGCAATAATCATTGTTACAATAACGCTAAACATATTTTAAGGAATATGATCATATGATTGAGGGAATAAAACGGACTACTAATAAATCTATTTGTTTTTTTTACTTGTGAGTTATTTGAAAACCGTTTAATTAACTCGGATTATATAATTTAAGTTTAATAATGTATCCATCCATAGTAGTCACTGCAAGTGATTGAAAAGACAATAAAGGTGAGTGTTGTTAATTCAACGTTTCACCAGTGCTTCGACCTAACCAATAATGACATTTGTTCTTGTAATTTTTCGTCGCTTCTCTCAGTACCACATCAACGAAGACACTATTTTATTCAAATGGAATCCAAGTTGAAAATTACAAGAAAAACAATTACAAATACAGTAACATGGTTATTCTTTTTTTTTTCCGCAACATATTCTTTCCATTTCTTACTTTTCCACAATACAACAATATGATTCGTAATAAATATATTGATTCGTTATAATCCAACACAAACGCGATGATAATATGGTAAGTGGTTATAAATAAAAAATAATGGCAGTTTTGTAAATTGTTTTGTTCGTATCAAGTGTTTAGGGATAGTTTTGATATGAAAAACTATTTAGTGGAGTAGTAATTTAAAAAAAATATATGCTATTTTAAGTAATAAATTTATAATTTTGGGTTATTATAGTTTTTCTCCCAAAAAAAATGGCTAAAATTTTCGCAACTTTTTAAAAAGCTTGACAACTTTTGTAATAATCTGTTTAAGCAAAAAGCAGTCACAGCACGACGACTATTCCCATAAAACTGTCCACGTCTCTCCAGAAAAACTCCTCCACATCCGTATTGCCACGTGTCCCCACTCAACAAAATACCATTTTAATCCTCACTTAATTAAATAATTAACGTAATCGTGTGCTGATGAGTGATGACACTGTCACTGTCCTAGACAAAAAATCCCCTCCCTATAAATCATCCTTTTCTTCTTCTACAAATTACTAGCACTGTACTATTTCTCTCTCTTAACGGTTTCTTTATTCTTCCCATTTTACCCTTCTTCTCCCTTCTAATTTCCCCTCAAATGCCACTGTCTTCTCCTCACTAAACCGGAAAAATGATTACGTGGCACGATTTGTACACCGTTCTCACCGCCGTGGTGCCGCTTTACGTGGCCATGATTCTCGCTTACGGATCCGTCCGTTGGTGGAAGATTTTCTCACCGGATCAATGTTCCGGCATAAACAGATTCGTCGCCATTTTCGCCGTCCCTCTCCTCTCCTTCCACTTCATCTCCACCAACGATCCATACGCCATGAATCTCCGGTTCATCGCCGCCGATACTCTCCAGAAAATCATCATGCTCGTTTTACTCGCTTTATGGTCAAATCTGACTAAATCCGGAAGTTTAGAGTGGATGATTACGATTTTCTCCCTAAGCACTCTTCCAAACACTCTCGTTATGGGAATCCCTTTGTTAATCGCTATGTACGGACCTTACGCTGGATCTCTAATGGTACAAGTCGTTGTTCTTCAGTGTATCATTTGGTATACTCTTCTTCTCTTCTTATTCGAGTATCGTGGTGCGAAGCTTTTAATTATGGAGCAATTCCCGGAGACTGGAGCTTCGATTGTTTCGTTTAAAGTCGATTCCGACGTCGTTTCGTTAGACGGTCATGATTTTTTAGAGACGGATGCTGAAATCGGAAACGACGGGAAGCTTCATGTGACGGTTAGGAAATCGAATGCTTCGAGAAGGTCGTTGATGATGACGACGCCTCGACCTTCGAATCTGACCGGAGCTGAGATCTATAGTTTGAATTCGACTCCGAGAGGTTCGAATTTCAATCATTCCGATTTTTATTCGGTTATGGGGTTTCCCGGTGGGAGATTGTCTAATTTTGGTCCGGCGGATCTGTATTCCGTTCAATCTTCGCGTGGTCCGACTCCACGGCCGTCGAATTTCGAAGAGAATCGGTACGGATTTTACCCGAATAGTACTGCTCCGGCGGCACCAGCCGGGTCGTACCCGGCTCCGAATCCGGAGTTTTCTTCCGGTACGGTTGCTAAACCGAATAAAATCGCTAAGGAAAACCAACAATTGGAGAATAAAGGAAGCCATGACTCTAAAGAGCTTCACATGTTTGTTTGGAGCTCCAGCAATTCGCCGGTTTCCGACGTGTTCGGCGGCGGTGGTGAACACGTGGCGACGGAGCAGTCTGAACAAGGCGCAAAGGAGATACGGATGGTTGTCCCTGATCAACCTCGAAAAAGTGATGCTAGAGGTTGAATTAATAATACTTTTGAATCAAATATTGGACTTAATCCAAAATTGGATTTAATAAAATAAATTATAATTTTGTGTGATTCTGATTGTGGTTTTTGTTAGGTGGTGATGGTGATGATATTGAAGATGGAGAAGGTGAAAGAGAGATTGAGAAAGCTACGGCTGGGCTGAACAAAGTAGAGACTAATTCCACGGCGGAGCCCGGTGGAGATTCCGGCGGAGGAACGGGAATTACGCATATGCCGCCGACAAGTGTGATGACTCGTCTGATACTGATAATGGTATGGAGAAAACTGATCAGAAACCCAAACACTTACTCAAGTCTCATCGGACTTATTTGGGCTCTTGTTGCGTACCGGTAAGTCAGTCAGTCACTCCAATCATTTATTTTTGTGGATAAAGGAAATATATTTATTAATTATAGTAATAGATTTTGTATGCATGGAATAATTGTAGTGGGAGTAATAATGTAATGTTGTATGGGTTATTTTTGGAAAGCAGGTGGCATGTGGCTATGCCTAAATTAATACAACAATCTATCTCCATACTCTCAGATGCTGGTCTTGGAATGGCTATGTTCAGCTTAGGTAATCCATTATTATTATTATTTTTTTCATAATCTTATAATCATGAATATTAAGATTAATGTTGTTGGGTCAAATGGTGGGTCTGGGGTTTTTAAGTTAGTCGTTATTGTATAGCTTTGTAATTAGTAAAAAGTCATATAAGGGACTGTACAAGGCACTTACCAAAGGAGAATTAATCCGGACCCAGACATGGTGGTGGGTCCTGTCCCTACGACGAGCCAGTGGCTGTGTGTACTTTATTTGGGTCTCACCTAAGTAGCTCACCTAACTTTTTTGCTGTCGATCTCCTTAATTAATTTTTTTTTTTTTTTTTTTGGGTATGATTTCAAGGTTTGTTCATGGCACTTCAACCAAAAATCATTGCTTGTGGGAATTCAGTCGCCACGTTCGCCATGGCCGTTAGATTTTTAACCGGTCCTGCCATCATGGCCGTTGCTTCCATCGCCATTGGTTTACACGGCGACCTACTTCGTATAGCCATCGTTCAGGTATGAAAATATCACTACTTATATGAATAAGGTCTCTATATATATTGCATGAATACATGGTGATGATTTTAATGAGTTTGTGTTATAATTATAGGCTGCTTTGCCCCAAGGAATAGTCCCATTTGTGTTTGCTAAAGAGTACAATGTGCATCCCACGATTCTCAGCACTGCGTAAGTTCCATTCATCCTTTTATGTAAGTAATTAATAACATTGTTATTGTTTGGATCAAATTAATAGCATTTGTTGTTATTGTTATTGTGATGGTGAAAATGGATGCAGGGTAATATTTGGAATGTTGATAGCCTTGCCAATAACACTGGTCTACTATATTCTTCTTGGCCTTTGAGTTGGTCTTTTCATCTTCAAAGTGGCTTTTGAGAAGGCCTTGGAGTTTGGGTTATCTGTTTCTCTTGGTAACCAGGAAAATGGAAACAAAGGCTTTAATTTCATTGGAAAGAGTGGAAGATGATGAAGAAGAAGATATGCCTTTTTTGGTTTTGGTTTTGGTTCCAATATTTGTGGAACACAACAAAGGTACTTAGGATTTAGTGAACAAGATTGCTGGGATTAAGGATCTTGTCTTCGTTAGACGCCAAAAAGAAAAACAAAGCTCTCTTCCATCGATGTTTATTATTTTTTGTATTCTGGTTTTGTTAATTTTATTTGTAGATTTTGGCTAAGCATAATACATTATGATACCCTTGTGTGTGTGTGTGTGGGTGTGCACCTTTTTCCTAACCAGAGTGTGTGCACCTTAAGAGTCCATAAATATATATTGCTCTCTTATAATAAGATCATTATGCGAGAAACTTGGAAAATAAAATAAATTCTTACACTGAAGTTATGTAGAGAAATTTTGTATATAAGCACGTCTTCTACTTCTTCTATATGCATAATTTACACTTTTTGATAGCACTTTTGGAAACAAAATTGCTGCTTTAACTTCTATGTGCTTGTGTATACATTATTGAAATTGGTAATATGTACAATGAGTACGATATGGTTTAGAGATTGTAAATTTGTACGTACATTCTAAAATTCAGGTGATATAGGTGTGTAAGTACATTGTGAAATTTAGTAAACAAATCATACTTGTTTTTAAATGCAAAAAAACCTCAAGAGCAATGTCTATAAAGATATCACTATACATTTTATAAAGAGTATATATACATGTAAAACCATTCTTTGTTAGAAGTAAAATGATCAGTATTCATGTCCGTTATAACCAAACCATCAAATTCAACTTGTTGCTTTTGTGGCAAATAATGTGAAAATATAAAGTACGTATAAAACCAAGTCACTTTAGAATTTTAGATACACATAAAGGGGAAGCTATCAAGAATTTGGCAAATTAGATGCATTATGGCAGAACTTATGTCCTCTTTACAATAACGTTGAAATTTCCGCGACCTAAAAATAAGGATTTCTTTCTTTCCATTTTATTTTATATATTCTCTCTATAAATGCTTTTGGATTTATAAAGCCAAATTTATAGAAATAAAGATTATCAAAAGCACCCTTAATATGTGGGCTTTTCATCTTTTAATAAACAACTACATAACAATAAATAATTACATAAATTATATTTCTACTGTTATTTATAGAGGGAAAAAGTGTTTGAATACTCAAACGTAGTCCTCACCAAGTCAAAGTATAGACTGTATAGTGTGGATCTCATCATCCAATATATAATTACAACTTAGATTACTAGGGCAACGCAAAAATTCCATTTTAATGCCATGGATTGGTCATTAATATCTGATTTTCGTATTAAAGCTGGTCATTCATGTAGAGTTCTTCCTTTTTTTTGCGAAATAATTCATGTAGAGTTTATATATTTATACAAGGCATCAAAATAATATGTGGGAAACAAAGCAAATATTCGGAAACGAACATGAAGAAAATTCAATGAATGTAAAATCTTAATGATCGACCAACATGCAGACTTCCTCCGAAAGCGACGAACCACTTCCCATAACGACAAAACTAGACCATTGATTTTGCAACTAAACCTTTTTTTATTTAATCGTTTACGTATACACTCCGATACTCTCATTATTTATCTATATGCGCCTATAAGTGATGAATTCTATTTTTTTCTTCTTGGAATTATAAATTCGTTTTGGCCCTGCACATGCATTTTTAAAACGTATATTCCAAAAGTTTATGAAGTAAATAAAATCTCTCACGTGTGTATTCGAACATCAAAATTCGAGCATCAAAATCTTAGAATAAAGTGGAGTGAGGAAAGTTTAAAAAAAAAAAAAAAAGTGGAGTGAGGACCACACTTTTACTCGCATTTCGATTTTATCACTTAACAAAGCTTATATATTTTCATGGAACTAATCAACAGTCAAAATGTTTAGTTGATCATATTCCCACATATTTATCGGTTAAATCACGAAATTGTTTCTTAATCCGTTCAAAACTAAAATAACCTAAACAACTTCGATATATAACGCATCCACTTTGAAACTACCACAATTTTTCTATCCTTTATCATTTTTTACTCATCTAGCTATAATACTTTATATGTATATATGAAGAACATGATCTTACCAATGGAAGTCCCACTCGATATTAGCTACTGGTTAGAGTCTCATCGACGAATCTAGGCATATTTAATTAATTTCTTATGAAAATTGTAACCAAGTGCGTTTGGTTGTGATAAAATGTACTTTTGTTTAGTTTGGCCTGACATTTTTGTTAGATGATATTTTCAAGTTTCTCTTCAATCTAATCGAGTATTTAAATTCATGTGAAATATGATTCTTGCCTTTTTTTCTCTCTCTTTTTTTAGTTACGGAATGAACTCTCAGTTATTTTATTATCTCTAATGTTATTATTTTGTCATACATAATGTTATTCTACTATAGATTCAGAATGCGAAATTGTGAAATTTGTTTTCATCGTGAAAATACAAAGACTAACAGCCATACATATCGGATTGGACGATTTTGCATCTCGATATGATATGATGTGAATATTTGAGTAATTTAAGAAAGTTCAAAAATCAATAGATAATAGAATTTATTAATATCTCAAAATATATTTTGGAAGTTAAGCCCTTTGTTTTCATAACAGAAAAAGGTAAGGGGCACTAGCTAATAATCGGTTCGATGAAACAAAAGGACACAAAAGTGGAGCATCAAAGGCACTTTTGCATGAGACAGCTTGGCCCTTTTGCTCTTAACGTTATTATAAGAGTCCAGTTTACACGTGTAGTAAGGTTCAAGCAATAAGATATGAATCATAAATACATTTCCTTACATTTATTCTTCTTAAGATGGTTTGTACTTTGTATATTTACATATTCTCATACTCTCTTGCATGTATCTAATTAGTAATTAATAATGACTTATTGTGAAACGATATGTTTGGATGCAAGAATGATGCGGTGGTGAAAAAATCATAAATGACTTAATGTATATTTTTCTCATACATTTTTTACTTAAATAACACGGTATCATATAAAATAACATGCTAGTTATTCTTGAAAATATGATATTTGCAAAAAAATGATGAAGAAATCAATTTTCCCTTACTTAGATTTTGCCATAATTTATTTGTAAATAGGTACCAAAATTAACTTATAATACGCTTGAATAGAATTTAAAGAAGATGAAAACATAATGTACAAAATACAAATTGAAGAAAAATATAGCAATTTAAGTAATGGGGGGTAGTGAGAGGGAAAGGTAATGGGCAATGTAGGAGGAACCACGAACAGTGGTCTAATCGTAGGGTCGTTCTCCTTCGCAATTAGATGCAACGGTCCAAATCACATAACATGCATAAGATTCATATCACACGTATCTATCATTTCCAATTTAATTTTTTATGGATAACAAATCCATGCGTGTGTTTACAAACTACAAAAAACCAAGTAGGAAAGCCTTATATATGTCTCGTGTGCTGGTGGCCGTACCTTATGCTATAAAGAAGTTTTGTTTGTTTATAATTTAGTAATGATTATATGAAATATTCAAATTCTACGTTTGTACTAATGAAATTTATGTCGATGAATATTTTATCAAACTACCATTCTAAAGGTCAAAACCCAAAAATATTTACAAAGTACCGATTGGATTTAGCTTCCATGTTTTTTTTTTCCTTTTTTTTTGGCATGAGCTAGGTACCACAGATTATTCAAAGTGTCAATACATTTGTAACACCTAATCCTTTTTTCATTTTTAATGAAATTTAGCACACAAAAAAAAAAACCCTCCAAGAATAACATTAATCTTGTTAAGTTATATGTTGTGTTAAATATTGCAATTCTTAATTAAATCTAAAATTTTGGTCTCATGGATCAACTCTACATGTATATGGATTTGAGTTGACGTACAAGACCACTTGCTGTCGAAACCAGTCGGTATAAGATGATCATTTGGAATAGTGGTCTAAATAAGCAAGTGGTTCCAACCACTTGTATGATCTTTGATCATGATCCCTGCAAGGTAAGCTGTTCCTACATGTAAGAAGAACTAATGTTTTAGGATACTCTGAAAAATATGGAATTCTCATACGTAAAGACATGTCAAAATTACTCAAGCTTGAGTTTTACTACAACCCTCTTCTTAGGCACCTCTATGGAGGATCTCTCACGACCTTAAAAGAAAACAAATCAAAACGGAGTTGTTGAATTTTGTGATTAAGAACAAGAAGATTGAAATCAAAGTCTGAAAAACTTGTTTATTGCTCTCTTCTAGGCATACATTTCATAATTTAAAGCTTAAAGACTCAACAATTTTGTACAAGGAAAATGCCTTATTCTAACAACAAAAGGAAAATCATAACACCTTACCCAAGGACCAAGGTAAACATCTTCCGTGCTATATACGAAATTAATGGGCTCAATGTTATATATGTCACGAAAATAGGCTTGGTCCTTTATGTTATATTAAAAATTTATTAAAGCACAATAATTAAATTTCACATGAAAGCGAACATGTCTTCCACTTTGATTCTCTCGATCCTTTTTCGTCGGACTTCCAATTACTTCCTGAGCTCAATCAAGCCTCCGTGAGGATCAGACGCGGAACAACATTCATGGAGTTCCTGTATTGCACAGAAACAAAGAGAAACTACATGAGTAGGAGTTTTAAGAGTCTCAACTAGACCCAGGGCCGGCCCGTGACAATTTGATGCCCAAAGCAAAAGAGAAACATAAAGTCCAATAACTAAATATTTAACAAAAAACAAATTTAGAATAGCAGGTTCACTGCGCTTGAACTCAGCACCTCAGAGCCAAACCCGCACTACTGAACCATTATGCCACACTCGATTTTCAAAATTTGATGCCCTAAACAAAAACATATTATGTTGATGCCTAAAACACAAGCTTTATTTGCTTTAGGTCAGGGACTAGACCTACCACATATCCCACAAACCATGTAAAACCGAAAACATCTTATTTCAACAAGAGAATTGTATAAAACATTTCAAAACTATTTTATCAATTCCAATGGAATGGTTTTTTTACCTGGAAGAGGAGCTTGCATGCGTATGGAAGATTCATCGTAGCAATGTTATCACCGTTCTTACATGTTGAACAAACTGCCTTTTGCAGCTTGTAATTGTAATATCCCAACAAACCACAAGCTCTGCAAACCTGCATTCAATATCACGTATCAAATTTAATTGGGCTTTTCTAATCGACATGGAGTTGCAAAACACTACACTATGATTATTACCTGAACTTCAAAAGGATCACTAGAAAGCATGAGTCGCTCATAAATCAACATACTGGCCCCATAAGCAATAAGACAATCTCGTTCCATCTCTCCCACTCGCAAACCTGCACAAAAATTTCGCTTTGTAGATCTGCTTTTTCTCCTTTATAGCTTTTTGTATGTAAAAGCAAGAGGTATCAAGATACATACCTCCATTTTTAGACTTTCCTTCGGTAGGCTGTCTAGTCATCATGACACGAGGTCCACTCCCTCGGGCATGCATTTTGTCCAGGACCTACTCAACACAAGTAACAAAAACAGAGATTACATGTTATTTAGAGAATTTATGTCATCACAAAGCAGAAAAGAAATGGTTTCAAATAGGTTGGTGGAACCTTACCATATGTTTCAGTTTCTGGTAATATATTGGCCCCATAAAGATGTACGATTGTAATGGCTCGCCACTGAGACCTGTGAGACTCTCAAGGTTAATGTCCAAACAAATGAATCACGAACCTAAGATAGCTTTCATTTGCATCAAACTTTGTAATAAGAACAAGTATGCCCCAGTTAACTTCAAACGATCGCGTCTTAGTTCATTTTAGTGAGATCCTAAAGGTCTTTGTATTCAAATAAATGTTTTGACATATAATTAGAAATTCTGAAATGTGTGAAGAGTCATGTACCTGAGTATAAGAAGTCCTTCCCACTGTAGGAAAATCCATGTTCCACGAGGGTCTTACTGAAATGATAGACGAACATATGAATACATTGAATGCTAAAGCAAAAGTTTAGACATGGAAGAAGAGAGTGAAAAAAAAAAGTACCTTATCGTCTCAACCTTGTCAGCATGACCACTTGCCTCTCCAAAAGCACTGCCATAATGAAATCTACCACAAGAAACCCCAGCCTTACTTCCAAGAAGTTCTATCATCTTTCCTACTGTCATACGACTGAAATGAAAAATGTTGATAATTCGTCAGTTATAATGCAAAAAGCTCAAGTAATCAGGAACTTGAAGCTTAGAAAGTTTTAGACCAAATAGAATGTATTTTTTTTGCCAGAGCCATCTATCTATTACTAGTTTGCCACCCCAAAAGTTCTTATAGTTAGGGCATAGAGAGGATAACAAACCAAGCAAAACCTCCACCAGAGGCCCCAAAATATAAAAAATGGCGACTACTTGCACATACATAAATAGTAATAGATCTTATGTAGAAAATTTGATGACCTTGGAAACCCATGGGGATTCATGATTAAATCAGGACAGATTCCACGCTCAGAAAATGGAAAATCTTCTTGCTGAACAATTGTACCACATACACCTTTTTGCCCATGCCTACTACTGAACTTATCACCAAGCTACAAAGTAAAACAGGCACGATTAACACTGTAGAACATGAGGCTTAGGGCTAGAAACATAACAGTACTGAAGATAAACTTTCTCACTTCTGGTCGACGAGTATGTCGGATAATATATTTGATGCATAAATGGCCATCCTTATCTGTACAGATAGCAACTCTATCTACCACTTGTGTCTCCCCTTCAGGACCTTTGAAATACTCTCTGGCCGAACGATAATCGCTGAAAATTGCACAACAAATTTTACACTTTGGTCACATTTTTAAGAAACGACACATGGGAAAAGTTTTGGGAGTTTACCTATCAGATAGTGGAGATTCAGGCAGCTCTCTTGTGTTCCTAGGGGTTTGTTTATTTATATAGATATCATCTGGTCTAATAATTTCACCTGGAGCAGCAATTCCATCTTCATCCAGTATCTTCCAGAGAAAGAAGATAGTCAACATGAAAACATATTCAACATGTTTCAGCAGAGGGAAAGGTCACAGTCAAGAAAACAAGGAAAAGGAATAATGAAAATGAAAATGCCTAAATTCGTACACTCTCACTAGTCGTTTAGATAAGCACAATAAGAATTCGCATGTGCAAGCACTAAATAGGAGAGAGAGTTTATGCCAGTAAAGTCATAATTTCTATGCAGAATCAAATTTTGTTAATGGAGTGTCTATTTGGAGAAGCAAACAATCATGGGAAAGTACAATTTCAAATAAGCAACAACCATGTTGTGTTTGCTCCCTCCAATAAGAAATAGAGAAGTCAACAAATGTATAATGTGCTCGATGCGTTATTTAGGGACTGATTCTACAGCATCTAATAGATCCGCAAAGAAATAGATCCGCAAAAGATAGCAAAGATGTTTAGAATGATTTCACAAGTGTGAGGATGTCTGCAAGAGAAGGAAAATTGAGGGCACATGCAGGCAAAATGTACTACCTGCATCTTTTCTGCGTTTGGTTCTGTTCTTTGTGGCTTGAGTATTCTGTCTGCTGTATGGTTTTTATACTTTTGGCTCGTAGCAACAAGTCTGTTTCATAAGACAACACAACACAAGAAGCAATAGTTAATAAGAGACGATTTCTCAAAGGAAATTAATTTTGCCTCAAAGTATACTTTTTCATAACAATGCACCGGCCAAACCCACGATCCAAGGAAGATTTGTTCATTACTATCGCATCCTCTATGTCGTATCCAGTATTACTCATCACAGCAACTGTTGCATTTTGACCTGCTCCAAGTTTATCGTATCCAACCTGTTAACAAGCATAATTTATTAGTACAATATTGTTAACACAATCCTATAAGAGGAAGGAAACTTACCAGTTCAATTGTCCTTGTTGTTAACAGAGGTCGCTGCGGATACACCAATAGGTAAAGCAATGTGTCCATCCGGTTTAACTAAATATAAGAAAAAACGTCAGTGCCTGAGAGAGCAAGATATACTAGAACACGATACATTGGAGAAGATTAAAGTTATTAGACTTCAAACAACCAACTTAATTAAGCAAAACTTGAGATGACACAATAGGCAAGTTTTGATCAAATCAAGTCACCAAAACCGGAAAGCATTAGTTTGTGCCTCACATAAATAATACAGATAGCATAAATGGACTTGCCTGCAATATTTCCCATAGCTTGTTTTCCCATAGCACACTGCACACAATGTAACAGGACTAATAAACAAACAGAAATTGCAGCTTCTTATGTCAGATTGTCAAGAAACACAAACCTGATAAGTATTTCTTGGGGACTGATTATGGTGAGGGTATGGGATAAGACCAGCAACAACACCTAAGATGGTGAAAGGTTCAATCTCAATGTGGGTTGTGTTTTCCCTAAAAATTTTAGCTTCTGCTGTTTCTGCCGCTTCTGCTATTTTCGTTGGAGCTTCACTTTCATATAAAGCAATCTTAAATCAAGAAAGAACATTTTATCATTTAGGCTGCCTGTGGTGCAACAAAATATATAATTCATCTCGAAAATATGGAGACTGGCACGAACCAGTGCATTATTTTCTTCATTGACATCAAGATACTCGATCAAACCGTCACGAATAAAGTCATCAAAAGTGCGAATCCCATCCTTAAAGAAACAAAAATCAGTCACCCATAACTTTACCTTCAAACCCACTAAGACAAGTATGTATAATCTGCAGCGTATAACACATGTACCTGTAATTCCTTCATGTGGTGTTGTTTAACTCTCGATACTCCTTTATCAGCAATAACAAGTGGCCGACACACCCGCCCACCATCAGAAGCAACGTAAACACAATGCTGAAAAATATTTTCTCTCTGGAGTCAGTTTCAGGTTATATTTGTGGAATTATCAAAAAAAAAAAAAAAAAAAAAAATTGCACGATTTTAGGAAGTAATTGCTTCCTTCAGCCTTCATTTAGCAACTATCTATGAAGTTGTAGTTTCATAAATGGCATTATCAGCTGTATTTCTACTTCAAAAATCACCCTACTGAACACATTTACAATAATTTTCTGTAGCTTTGTCAGTTTATTTTAAGTTCAAAAAACTCAAACTTCATTCCAAGCTATACCAATACATATTACCAAATATAAACCTTAAAGTACATACACAAGAACACAGCTAAATATATAAATTGGGTTTTGCTTGATGGACAAATGATCAAAAGCTATATGGTGAAGACTGAAAAACTTAGATTACCCAAAATACTGATTATGAAGCTATATGGTGCAGACGGAAATACCTGCTTTTCGTTTATGAACACACTGACGAACTCACCAACTTTCCCACCTCTACGCAGCCTTCTAAGTGAATTGGTGAAGTACTAAAACAATGGAAACTAGTCAAGAGGTATAAAGATGTGTATTGTGTTTGTTGCAGATATGTATCTATATAGAGTACCTGTGGCCTTCTATGTTTGCCAAGTATTAGCCCATTCAATATGACCAAAAACGAGTCTGGAGTATGAAGCTCCTCTGCTGATAATACTTCCAAATCTGTGACACCCAATTTGTAGCACTGTTTCCAGACAATAAATTCAAACACACAGATTCAGTACTTTATTGACAAAATTCATATAAAAACAAATGACTAGCAGAAAATAATGACAATGGTAGTGTGGTTTCGGCGCAATCCTTGTTAAAGTCATAGCAAAGAGGATTAAGGCAATTAGATTGACTGAACGTGGAAAAGCATATCAAATCCATACCAAAGCAATCAATGGGCCTTCCTCTTCATCCGTTGTGACATGAGTCATTAAAGCTAAGTTCTTGACAAGCCCACAAGATTCGCCTTCTGGGGTATCACATGGGCAGAGCATGCCCCACTTATAGAGCAAATCACAATGTTAAAATCAGATTGAAGGAACGAAAAGCAGTAATTTTGCTTTTAAACATTTCAGCAGGCTGATAAAGAGAGCATAATTACCTGGCTGGGTTGCAAAGATCTAGGCCCACTTACTTTTCTGGACTTTTCAAATTGTGGCGAAATTTTCGTAATGAACCCCAAGCTCCCGATATAAGATAACCTCGTTAAGACCTACATGAAATGATTCCTTGAGAGTAAGGTAGCATGAAAAAGGCTAGAGACATACAGAGAGAGAGAGATACTGGCCTGTGTCATTCCTTTCCTATGCATTCTAAACCTTTCAATATTAAAGTTTCCGGATGACAGGGCATATTGTAATCCAGAAGATATTCCATTAGCTCCTCCAGTAAGACACTATGAGCACATCACAAAAAATATGGAGTTGTATAATTGGTTCTTTGCACTAAAATAACTATTGCTGAAAATAAACTACATCCATGTTATTCCAAGGCCAAAAGCTACAGAGAGCAATAAAATAATGAATTGTAGGAACTAGCAGTTTAAGTTCATAAATCAAGTGCTATACGACATAACAACACCTAGCTAGATACTAGTAATGAGTTTATTGCAAACAGCACCACTTTATATAATATATAATGCATCCCTTATGCTACTTTAAATGAAGATCATTTACAAATCCAAATAAGACGTTTCTAAAGTTACATGTTTTTATAGTTTTAACAGAACTGAATGCAAGATCTGAACTAGTAGGACAGTATATTTCTACACTTACTAGTGAGAAATCAAACTTGCTTGCTCGTTTTTCTTTTTCTAATTTAAGATCTGCTCTTTTAATGGCATCACTGATCATTGTTTTGAACAAATCCTGTAGCAGAGAGAGGGAGAAAAATAATAGGTAAGAACTAGACTAAACTTTACAAGATAAATGAAGAGAAAGTACTGCATCTGGTGATAGGTTCTAGCGACACCTCAAAGAGAAGAGACATTAGTTGTCCAGATAATTCCAAACGCTTGTTACCAACATAATCCTACATGAAGACACAATTGAAAACAGACGTTACAACAATGAGACTTGTCTCCAGATCATCACTAGCAACCATTATGAGTTGGAAGTCTTAAAATCATAAAGGCTTTAAGGGTCAGCCATGACATTTTGTTAGGCATTTCAGCATGTCTCGCCCTGTTTTCAATTTGGCCATTTTGGGTAATCTAACATATCATACTGCAATAATCCTAAAAGAATAACCAAACTTCAAATATATAACACAGGTACAAAATATCTTTTCCAGATAGAGGTAATCGTATTAACCTTGTCATCCATCGCATCTTTGTTTTATTTAATACCTTCCAGATAGAAGGTATGTACAAAATATCTTTTCGGGATAAATGTGATGCTTCAAAGATCAAGACTCATCAGAACCCACAGTGTGAACAATGTTGAACAAAAAGACGAGGAAGAAAAAGAAATGCATAAGCTCTAGATTCCACGAAAGGGATTCTAACTGGGAAATTGGTTTCTCATAGCAGGTTTTATGTGAGCCACGGGGCGAGCTAGTAACGTAACACACTACCTATGACTTTCAATAGCTAGAGCAGAGATGTATTTTTCAAATGTCAAAGCAAAAATTTCCTTTCTTAGAGCCATAGCAGTGGCTTCTACATCATTATTAATGTATTATGACGTCTTTACTGATACTCTTTAATAGTATTGGGAATTGAACATTAAACTCAGGCATTTAACTTATGAAACATATTAAGAAATTCCTATAATGAACATTTGCATACAGAGAACTAATCATTACAAAAAGGTTATAAACTAGACACCAGGTGAAAAACAAGGGACTATAATACTTGCCTCAATTGAAGTCAAGAGTGATGCGCTAAAACGAGGATCCCTTCCAACCATTTGTACAATCTCTTGGTCGCTCTCCATTCCCATAGCTTTTAGGACAATTATAATTGGAATCTATAACAACATCACATGCTCCGCCAATAGAATCCAACGCTAAAAAGATTTACAACTGAAGAGAAGGACGTGATAATATCTAAACCTTGGTTACAAATTGATGAAGAAATAAATATATCTTCTCCTTCTCCATCTGAATAACTGTTTTACTTTTGGTCATTTCAGTGCTGCTTGTGACCGATGCATTTATGCTGCAAACAGAGAAATTGGTATATGGATAGTGGGTGAGTAAATAATGGGAAAACAACACTGATCTGGCTTGACAGTTAATAATGTTTATGGGATACTTGCCATCAATACTACTAGGACCAAAATCAGAATCAATAATAATTCTGTTCTTCGAAAGTTGTTCTTGTATCAAGAGCACCTGAAATGAAAAGCAAACATCAGCACAAGCAATAGCTTCAGGTCATGTAAAAAAGAAGAGATTCCATGAAAAATGGGACACCAATATTGACAGGAAAAAATAAGAAGAGAGACACGCCAGAGCAAGAATGGTGAATGGAGATGAACGGATAAATAAACACACAATTGAGTCTGAACAAAAGAGATGGAATATTACACAACATATATCCTCAAAGTTGAAGTGCAGACTACTAGACGATAAATATCAGAAGCATGAAGTATCACCTTTTCGGTTCCTTGGATAACAAAATATCCTCCAGGATCAAGAGGGCACTCACCTAAAATCCAAAATGAAATACGATTAATGTGATGAGCAGAAAGAAGCAATGCTTGAAATAAATACCAACCCAATCTTGCAAGTTCCTCTTCATCTTTTCCATGTAATACACAGCGGCAACTCCTCAACATAATAGGCATCCTTCCAATAATTACATTATCCTGAGATATTTAGTGTGAGTTTTATTAATATGCAGCATTATGTACAAATTCAATACATGTTTTTTTTCAATTACCTTGGCACTTACTGACTATGCTCCTTTATCCCTCCAATGAACATATTCTATATCGACATAGATTGGAGCAGCATACCTGGTATTTAGAAGCACAAGTTATAATGCATTTCAAACAGCCAAGGTGGAAAATGCAAATAATTACTGCTTCTTTTTAACTAGTACAACATGATTAATGTATAGAAGAAGTCTTTACGTCATGTCTGCTAATCGGCACATGTGCGGATTAATATTTTCGGCCATACTAAGGTTTATAATTGAAGGTTCACCAACTCGGACGTCCTTAAACCTGCATCAAAACTTAGCTGTTTCAGAAAAAGCAAAAATAAACAAATAAAAGAGCAGAAAAATCAATATTGATACTAAGAGAATGTAAATTTTGACCTTAGGTAAATTGATGGGTGGAGAGTGGATGTGATACGATTATTAGCACAAACAATCTTTTTAATCCCGACATTGATGAAGTAATTGAAAGAATCCAGGTGTTGCTTCACAAGTCCTCTCACCTACAACAAGTCAAGTATGAATACCACCAATACCATGGAAAAGTAACAAACCCAATTTGCATTCTTAACCTTCAAGAACTCGGGAACAAGCTCGAATTTATCTGCTGCAAGCTTGATAGGAGCTGTAAGCTTTGCCCTGTCCATCATCTCTTCCTCGTTGTTCATGCTGTTTCAAAACCAAGAGTAACATCAGCATAAACGAAGGAAGCACATTCATATCATACAAAGGAAAGAAAATATGAGATGGTCGGACTCGGAGGGTTGATTCAGGGTTTAGGTTCAAGGTTGAAGCGACGGCGAAGGATGATTTAAACGTGTAATAAATAAATAAACGAATGTACGATTTTAATAGTAATAGCGTTTGCGTTTGCGTACCGATTCGAAAGTATTAATTATTACTGATTAGTACCGGTCTTGTGACATAATTTCCTTATCCATTAATTCTAATGGGTTTGGTTGGAGATCTCTTATTATATAAAGAAGAGTTCACATAATTGTAAAACTCACGAGATCGCAATACGTATTAAGTAGTCGATTATATTTTAACACATATCAATTATTTAAATATGTTAGTTTTTAATATCAAAATTGTTAATTACCCAAAAAGAAAAAAAACTAAAATAGAAAAAGAAACAAGCATAAAGAAATTTTATAAATTGCACAAAACCTCTATACAAATAGTCATAATTAGTTGTAGACAATTTTTAACAAAAAGAAATTTAACATAAAACAAAACAATTAAGGAAAAAAATAGCAAACTGTGTAATTAAAAATAGAAACGATCATGTTTCTATTGTTATATATCGGAAAAGATAGAAAACACAAAATAATTGACCATGGATAAAAGGAGAACTAGATCAAAAAAAAAGTAAAGGTAAAGAAAAATTGGTTAGTTGTACGTTTTTAAATGTTTAAAGTTTGCGAAATAGCGTTAAAAAAGATTGTCAAAACATGTAAGAATAATTATGTTATTATATTAGCTTAATGATTGAAACTATATTTACATGTATCAAACATACATATATATTTTATTGATACATGTAAAATATCTTCTTACCCAAGGCAAACATCTTCCGTGTTATATACGAAAGTTATTGGGCTCAATGTTATACATGAGCCCATTTATCACGTAAATGGGCTTGGTCCCATATGTTATATTAAATTTTTATTAGAGCACAATAATATATTTCTGAAATCGAGATTCACATGAAAGCGAACATGTCTTCCACTTTGATTCTCTCGATCCTCTTCGCCGTCGTGTTCGTCGGACTTCCAAACACTTCCTCCGCCGATAATCGCCACGTCATCAACTTCCGATCGCCGGGTCTTTACCCGGAGGGACTAACCTGGGATCCATCGCAGCAGCACTTCATAGTCGGTTCTCTCCATAGCCGCACAATTCATTCAATCTCCGACGCCGGCGTCGTTGACTCTCTAATTTCCGATCCAGACCTACCGGAAAACTCCACCATCCTCGGACTCGCCGTTGACTCCACTAACCGCCGTCTCCTCGCCGCAATCCACTCCGCATCGCCACTCGTTCCTTTCAACGCCCTAGCCGCCTACGATCTTCGCACCGGCGGCCGTCGAATCTTCCTTTCTCCTCTCACGTCTCTTCCCGGAGACGACCAAGAGATTGCTCGCGATGTAGCCAATGACGTGGCGGTTGATTACAATGGCAACGCTTACGTCACCAACTCAGCCAAAAACTTCATTTGGAAAGTCGATCGCGAGGGAGTAGCTTCGATCTTCTCGAAATCGCCGTTGTTCAATTCGCAGCCAGTTGCGGCAGACGCAGACGAAACGTTTCGCGATTGCGGTTTGAACGGGATCGTGTACAACAGTAAAGGATATCTCCTGGTGGTGCAGAGCAATACAGGGAAGATGTTCAAAGTCGACGAGGAGAGCGGAACGGCGAGGCTGGTGCTGCTTAACGGTGATCTGGTTGCGGCGGATGGAATGGCGAGGAGGAGGAGAGACGGTACGGTTATGGTTGTGTCACAGAAGAAGCTTTGGTTACTTAAGAGCCAAGATAGTTGGAGCGAAGGAGTGATTTACGACGAAATTGAGCTCGATGTTGAAGGTTTCCCGACCTCGGTGACTGTGGCGGGTCAGGATAGGGTTTATGTGTTGTATGGGAGAGTGATGGAGGGGATAAAGAAGAGTTACAAAGACGGAGAAGTTAGGGAATGGTTTGGAATCGAAGAAATTTCGTCGGAGAAGGAGAATGGTGAAGATAAGATTTGGGTTTATATGTTGATTGGTCTTGGTTTTGCTTACTTTTGTTTCTGGAGGTTTCAGATGAAGAGGCTAATCACAAACATGGACAAAAAGACGACTTAGTTCAATTCTACTCTTTCGTTTACACGTTTTTCAATCATGTAGTGGTGTATCATTTGGTTTGGACTTTGGATGATAAAATGAAAGATCACATTGTATAGAAAAGGAAGCATACAAAGAGATAAGAGTTATGTCAGCAAGTTTGCTTCGACTAGAGGTCCAATGGCTTGTTGTTGGAGAGGTAGAGGAATAAGAGGAAATAGTGTAGTGTCTAACTCTTTCTCTTTCTTTTGGCTTCCTGACTTGGGCTCGGATTCTTTCGCTTTCCCTCTTAGCTTCTCCAAAGCCTTTCTTCTGTTCTCTTTTCTCCCTACCCGAGCTTCAGCGGCTTCACCGTGGAGAAGAAAGTTGATCCCTCCGAGAACTCCAGCCGTTAGAAACAGCATCGTGTTTCGTCTAGAGACATCTTTGGAGTCGAGGACTTGAAGCTTCTGAGGTTCCTTAATGTTTGCTTCGAGTAAAGGAGCCTGACAAAGAGAGAGGCAAAAAAAAGAGTCTTTTCAGAAACTCTGCACAAACTAAGAAAACTGATACACTCAATACCAATCTAAGAAGAGCTTAAGCAATAAACATACGAAAATATTATGGATTGACATTCCCTTTGTTACCCCCAAAATCATATGCACTATGTAGAGAAGACGATGAAAGTAGAGAAAGAAACTCAAATCTCAACAAATGTTTGATTTAGGGATTTAGTACACGAATTAGTAGTTGGACTGAAATTTCTCCTAATCAAACGATCCCTAATAGCTCGAACCTAAACTCAACGGCCTCGGATTGAGAGCTAATTTCATCTTTCTCCAGAAAAACAAAACTAATTCGATCAATTAGTACGAACCTGAGAAGAAGCTACTCCTGTGGCTAAAATCACTTGGCGTCGGGAAATTTTAGGTGATTCTCCGGTGATCGGAGAAACTGAAATCAACATCGGCGACCAGATAGAGCACGATCTCGCCATCTATCTTCTCCGGTAAATCAACAATAACTAATCGGAGAAAATGTTTTCGATTATATCAGAAATGAAATTAAAAAAACAAAATGAAGAGTGGTGTAAGTGGGTGGGCTAAAAACAATTTGGGCCTCATATTGTACATTATTGGGCTTCGTTTAAAACATTTACGTCTAATTACACATTTCTAGCAAACAGAAGATCACAGATTTTCTCATCAGCATTGACATTTTCCCGGAAACGTGAAGAAGCAACAAGACTCTTCTTCTCTTTCTTCAAAGACTCTGTTTCTTTCTGGAAACCACTTGTTTTCTCAAGACCAGACAATAGTACATTGTATGTTCCGAGCGAAGGCATCATCTTTCGGTCTCTCATCTCTTCCAATATCTTCATTGCTTTCTCTGGACTCCCTGCTGAGATATAAACATCCATCAGCGCCGTGTACGCGGCTACGCCCTTTTCATCATCCGCAAGCAAGTCGAAAACCTCTGCGGCTATGCGAGGTCTTTTGCCAAACCCGAGCCTGTGGATTAATGTTGCTCCTTGGTACACACCAAGCGAGTGTTGGGCTTTTACCATATCCTTGACCACTTCTATCACTTTAGGAAGCTCGTTTGTTCTTAGAAAGTTACCGATTAACGCAAGATAAGCTGTCTTCTCGAGATGAATTCCCATTTCCAAGCTGTACTCAAGGGCTAACGAAGCCCCCTCGGTTCTACAGCGGTCACAGTTTGTTTTTATGATTGTTGAAACAACCAAAGATTCCAACTTTACGTTTCTATCTTTCATCTGGTGAAGTAGATGATCTACCGCGATCAGATTCTGCTTCATCAAGAGAACCGAGCTGATAATTCTACTATCATCTGAAACTTTCATCTCATCAATGTCTTTGGAGCACAAAGATTGAGCAGAAATATGCGAATTCACTTCTCTTAACAGATCATCGCTTTCGCCTGCTGCTTTCAGAGTTTCCGAAGCCTCGAGAAAGACAGGGTAACGAAGGACAATCCCGCTTTCCTTCATGTACTGAAGGATTCGAACTATGAAAGATGTTTCATTGAATTTGCAGGCTTTCCCAATCAGAATATTGCAAGCTGCTTTATCTGGCTGCACACCAATCTCTTGCATTTTAAACAAAATGTCTAAGGCTTCCTCGCATTTTCCTGCAAATGAAATGAAGAATACTAAGACATCATCGTCACGGCTACAGAACATTCAAAAACCATAATCCAGAAAATAAATGCACATACTAACAACAGTTATTTTAAAATCACCTAGGCATTTTAACAAACAGTTGATGTACATTAGAGTAGCAAAAGTTGTCAACTTTCACCTAGGCATTTTAACAAACACTTGGTGTGCATCAGAGTGAAGCTCACCTGTTCCAACCAGATATTCCATCAACACCGTATAAGTGTGACAATTCGGAGAAACTCGCGCCCGTAACATCTCCTTATACACCTCCGTCGCTTCTTCCACTCTCTCATCGTCGAAAAGTATCTTCATATAAGCCGTGTAAGACACGACGGTAGGTTCGCACCCATTATCTCTCATCTCCTTCCAGAACCTCATCGCTCCCTCCACGTCGCCGGAACTCGAAACCCAGTGAATCAGCGACGTATACGTAACCGTATCGACCACCACACCTTTCTCCTTCATAAGCTGGAAAACAGAGTACATTGATTGGATCCGACCAGCTTCCCCGAAGATATCGAGCATGGTGGTGTAAGTGAAATGGTCGTGTTTGAATCCCTTGATTTGAGCAGCCCAATTGAAAAAGAGCCAAGCTTTTTGCATGGGAGGGTGAGATTTCAAGACGCGGTTGATAATGTGAGAATCCCATTTGATACGGAGATTTGGGAGTTGTTCTTGAGCAGATTCCCAAGTGGAGTACTTGAGGATGTTATAGATATTGGATACAATGTCTCTCGTGTAGATCGTTCGATCTGAGGTCTTTGCTTTCTGATTGGTGGGTCTTCTTGGTCGGGGAAGAGAGTGATGCCGAATTTGGATTGGGAGTGTGCGGAAGATAGTAGAGAAGCGCATGAATCTGCGGATTAAATCAGCCAAGTTCAATTTCATAAATTTGGCTATGCTCTACTATGGCTATCTATCTTATATATATTAATTGAGTAGACGTTAAAAATCATGTGTCATTCAAAGAGAGTCTTAAGTAACATTAATCATAGGTGTCATTCAAAGAAGAACTTAAGGAACGCATTAATTAAATCAATCAATCAAAACATTTCAATTTGTCACGTTAGAAATCTTTACATATTTTCAATATCTTTATTATATGCGGAGCATTGATAACAAAAATATATACTTACCAAATCCATTACCTATATTGAGAAACTCAAACTGATGTAACTCATTTATGTAGTAGTATTTTGATCAGTGATAAAGTTGGGTTTAAAACATTTTATAGAGTTATTAAAAACATTTGTTTTTGTAAATATAAAATATATATGACTCAATTACATTTTTTGTCATCAATTATAAGACAATGTTCGCTTTTTCGTTTTGTTATTGTAAATCAATTTCTTTTATTTTTATATTTTGTATACACTTAAAATGTAAGGCCTATCATATTAAGACATTCAAGATTCGAAAATCGACCGATTAATTTTTTTAGTGGACATAATTATTTATCTAATATCTTTTTGGTATGTATGATTCAAAACAATATATTTTTACAATATAATAAACTGAAATTTATATTCCCACGCTTGGCGTGGGTCAAAATCTAGTATCTATATAATATGTCAAAAACAAACTTAGGAGAGGATGACATATGTCATTCTTTTTATTTACAATCCTATATATTTTTTTTAGTTTTGATATTTGCCCCCTTATTTTTGTGATTTCTTAATTGATTCTTTAAAATAAAAGTGTGATGATACTACTAATTTAAAAGTAAACAATTAACATCAAATTATCTTCATTAGTAGAATCGATACATTCCAACATCTTTGTTGAGATTATTGTTTATGTTTAATGACTTATTACAAATGCTTAGTCTTCTAACCTATATAATTATTTATTATAAAATATCTTATTTTTTAAGGTAGAAATTATTACATATTTTATTATGTTGATTTTTAAAAAATCACTGCAAATTACGATTCAAAGTTTTAATACGAAAAAACATAAAGATATATCCAACATCTTTGTTGAGATGATGCAAGTTTCTTCGTAGAATCATTAATTTTTTTACAAATGTGTTTCATGCAAGAAAAAGGCGAACAAACATTATGTTAGAAATCGTAGTGAATATTAATATAAATACATATAAGTTAGGAATTTGTGCCTAAAGAGATGTCTTCTATATGCTGTAATTTTATGAACGCTCTACTTCTTTATTCATATAACATTGTATATGTCCAACAATTTGATACAAATGTTTAGTCCTCTAACCTTGATAATTATTTAATTTTACTAGAAACATCGAATTTATGTAATAATAAATCACAATTAGTCAATAAGCTAGAAATTATTAAAAATTGTATCATGTTAATTCTTAAACCCACGCAACGCATGGGCAAACCCTAGTTTAATAATATAGTTAACTATTTAATAACATAGTGTACCACATTATATTTGTAACTATCTATGAACATATTAAACTATTTTCATCGAATTATCTACTCAATTGATCTCAGAATTATATCACATTAACTATCTAAAAAATATATAGTTAACTATTTTCATAAATTACCATATTAGAACATAGTCAACTACATCATATTTGTAACCATCTTAAAACATAGTTAACTATTTTCATCGAACTACCAATTTAATTGATTTCATAAATAGTTAACTATTTTCAGAAAATAGTTATTAAAAAAACATCGTTAACTATTTTTGAAAAAATAGTTATCAATTTAAAAATATAGTTAACTATTTTTCAGAAACATACTTACCTATTATAATGAAAAAAATAACACATATAATAAAATATTATTGGAAACTTAGTTAACTATGTCGAAAGCAACCACTCAATTTGATCAAGAGATGGATGACAATGAAGAGTTTAATGGAATAGTAGAAACACCATCTTAGCCAATAATTGGAGATTTAGATCTATGACAATGAGTTAAAGTAACAAAATTAAATATAATAAAGAAAAAATAAGAGAAGGAGAGGAGAAAAAGGAGCTAAGAAAAAGAAAAAAAAAATGGAAGAATAAGAAGAAACGTAATCAGCAGAAAGGAAGAATTAATAACTAGGATTTTATTTTATTTATGTAAAAGTTGTATAACTAGAAAGGGTAAAAATAAAAATTTAGGTAGGCTAAATGTTAGTTATCTATATATAATTTATATAGTTCTAGATATTTAATTATATGGTCAAAAACTATTATACATGCTAATTACCCTTTAATAATCCACCACGTAGTCTTTTAAAACAAAATTTAATCTGCAAAAATCGTCAAATTTGCTGTAGCAAATCATCCTGCTATCTAAAACATTATCTTAGGGACTCCATGGATAAATTCTATCCGCTATGCCATCCACTTACCACCTCTGCCTCAAATTCCCCACCCCAAGTGGTGTAAAGACAATTCGGGGAGACCAGAAGGAATCCCGCACTTGCTTCTTGGCTGCGCACAAGCTTAGGAACCCTATTCCAGAACTTAACGGAAAGACGAACAAGAAGTCCAAGCTGAACCAGCAACACAAGGACGCATTATCTAACAATCACTAAGGTAGCTTCAATTGAACTACGAGGCGGCTTGATCCCTGCAAAGGGTACGTAGGCAGCTCATATTTGGATGGGTTCAGCTTCCCCCCTCCTTAAAAAAAAGGGGGGGGGGGGGGGGGGGGGGACTCGTATACTCCCACCTTTCTTACTTGACTTTCTCGCGAAAATAAAACCAAGCAAACTTCACTGAAACAGTTTCGCTTGTAAAATCTATGTCTTAACAAAAGCAGACTTCATTCAAAATAATTTGCATTTACATCCCCCGTGGATAACAAAAGTCTTACCAAAAACAGACATAACACCTCGCTGTTGGCCACAGTGACGGTCTACTTCGCAAGCTTCAGATCTGACTGTTACATCCTTAGCAGGATTAAACAGCGCACCATACATGCCAATTTTTGTTAATTTTTGAATTATAATTTTTTTCTTTGTTATTAAGCAAATTAACCCTTTCAAAAACAAACTTACAAAATATGACATGTGTCATTTTTTTATTTACAACCCTATAATTTTTTTTGTTTTGACATTTGCCTCCTTAGTTTTGTGATTTCTGAATTAATTCTTTAAAATAAAAGTGTGATGATGCTAATAATTTAAAAATAAACAATTAACATCAAATTATCTTTATTAATAGAATCGATACATTCCAACATCTTTGTTGAGATTATTGTTTATGTTTAATGATTTATTACAAATGCTTAGTCTTCTAACGTATATAATTATTTACTATAAGCACCAAATTTAGGTAATATCTTATTTTTTTAAGGTAGAAATTATTGTATATTTTATTATGTTGATTTTTAAAAAATCACTTCAAAATATGATTCGAAGTTCTAATACGAAAAAACATAAAGATACATCCAACATCTTTTTTGAGATGATGCAGATTTCTTCGTAGAATCATTAATTTTTTTACAAATGCGTTTCATGCAAAAAAAGGCGAACAAACATTATGTTAGAAAATCGTAGTGAATGTTGATATAAATACATATAAGTTAGGGATTTGTGCCTAAAGAGATGTCTTCTATATGCTGTAATTTTATGAACGGTTTATTTTTTTTTCATATAACATTGTATATGTCCAACAATTTGCTACAAATGTTTAGTCCTCTAACCTAGGTAATTATTTAGTTTTACTAAAAACATCAAATTTATGTAATAATAAATCACAATTAGTCAATAAGCTAGAAATTATTGCATATTATATCATGTTAATTCTTATCCCACGCAACGCATGGGCAAACCCTAGTTTAATAATATAGTTATCTATTTAATAACATAGTTAACCACATTATATTTGTAACTATCTATGAACATATTAAACTATTTTCATCGAATTATCTACTCAATTGATCTCAGAATTACATCATTAACTATCTAAAAACATATATAGTTAACTATTTTCATAAATTACCATCTTAGAACATAGTCAACTACATCATATTTGTAACTATCTTAAAACATAGTTAACTATTTTCAGAAAAATAGTTATTAAAAAAACATCGTTAATAGTTATCAATATAAAAACATAGTTAACTATTTTTCAGAAACATGCTTACCTATTGTAATGAAAAAAAAACACATATAATAAAATATTATTGGAAACATAGTTAACTATGTCGAAAGCGGCCACTCAATTTGATCAAGAGATGGATGACAATGAAGAGTTTAATGGAAGAGTAGAAACACCATCTTAGCCAATAATTGGAGATTTAGATCTATGAGGATGAGTTAAAGTAACAAAATTAAATATAAAGAAAAAATAAGAGATGGAGAGGAGAAGAAGGAGCTAAGAAAAGAAAAGAAAAGAAAAATGGAAGAATAAGAAGAAACGTAATCAGCAGAGATGAAGAATTAATAACTAGGATTTTCTTTTATTTATGTAAAAGTTGTATAACTGGAAAGGGTAAAATCAAAAATTTAGGTAGGCTAAATATTAGTTACCTACATATAATTTATATAGTTTTAGATATTTAATTACATGGTCAAAAACTATTATACATGCTAATTACCCCTTAATAATCCACCACGTAGTCTTTTAAAACAAAATTTAATTTGCAATCGATGAGAGTACAAAAATCTGTAATAGTTTTATTTCATAACAAAGCTACTCATCACTTATATAAACCATTCGTCCCAACAACTATCTTTGGTACAAGAAAAACATGGGGTCTAAAAACTCAATCCATAAGCAAAACAACGTCGTTATAAAACTAACGAAGCATGTCATCTCCTACGTCGCCAATGGCTCCAATCACGTCTTCTCACCAACGTCAATCAACGTTTTGCACAGCCTCATCGCGGCCGGTTCGAGTTCCACGAAGCAAGGTTTAGCACTTAATTAATGGAGCTATTATAGCACGTCAATCAAGGTTTACCAATAAATGCTATTATATAAATAGACTCGATGAAGCTATTATATAAATTTAGGAAGAAATTAGATAACTTTCTTTTTCTTTGAATATACTATACCACTAAATGTTATATTGAGAAAATAAAAACAAAAAACCATATGCGCCAAATGGCAAACAACTCTCATCTCATCCACGCGTCTTTCTGGTAGGACTCGAAATCGGATCCAGACCCAGACCCGGATTCGGAACCGAAACACCGAATCTGACGCTTTTGTATGTACAACTCTTTCGTCACCGTCACTTTCCCCAATGCGAAGAAGAAAGCCTCTTATGCGTGATTTCTGTTTCTTCTTCAATTCCAATATTCTCATATTGCTTCTTCTGTGACGCTTTCATGCTTTAATCGCGGCGCATATACATTTAACCCTAAATCTGCTTCTTTTTTCTTACCATGCTAATCCCATAATTTGGGTCAAGCAAGAAAAAAAATCTTCACTTTGTAAGGAATCCGATATGCATCTTTGTGTGTAGCTGAAATCCAGAAAGCAAAATTATGGAAACGAATAAAGGATCCATTTTTGTGAAATTCGAGATTGAATCATCATCATCATCATCATCACCACCATCACCCGACCACCAGTTTCATTCGATGAATGCTCTTGAGATCTTGAGAGAAACCGTTCGTATCCTCCGTTATAATCTGGGTGCTTTCATGTTCATCGCTGCTCTTTTGATCTGTCCTGTTTCCGCCATTCTCTTACCGAACCTCTTAGTTGATCAATCAGTGGTTAATTCACTCACTGTCAGGCTTCTCTTAGTTGCGAAATCGAGTGGTCTTCCATTATTGCCTTTTGTGAGAAACTCGTGTCAGAAATTCTCTGAAACAGCTGTTTCCTCTGCTATGTGTTTTCCTCTCTTCATCACCCTCTCGCTTTTGTCCAGAGCAGCTGTTGTTTACTCTGTGGATTGCACTTATTCCAGGAGAAAAGTTGTGATAAGCAAGTTCTTGCTGATTATGCAGAGACTGTGGAAACGTCTTGTGATCACTTACATTTGGATTTCTATGGTCATTGTTGTTTGTCTCACTAGCTTCTGCGTCTTCCTTGTCGCGGTTTGTAGCTCCTTCTTCGTTCTTGGATTCTCTCCTGATTTCAATGCCTATGGAGCCATCTTGGTTGGTTTGGTCTTCTCAGTAGTGTTTGCAAACGTTATTATAATCTGCAACACGACGATGGTGATCTCGATTCTTGAAGATGTTTCGGGGCCACTAGCATTGGTGCGAGCGGGTGATCTGATCAAAGGGCAGACACATGTTGGTCTGTTGATATTTCTAGGGTCAACAATAGGAATGACGTTTGTGGAAGGATTGTTTGAGCATAGAGTGAAGAGTTTGAGCTATGGAGATGGCTCTTCCAGGATTTGGGAAGGTCCACTTCTTCTTCTCATGTATTCCTTTGTCGTGCTTATCGATACAATGATGAGTGCAGTCTTCTATTTTAGTTGCCGCTCTTATAGTATGGAAGCTGTGGAAGCTTTGGAAGCTTCGGGAGGCGAAACTCGGCCCATTCTTGAACTTGTTGTGTCCCAAGATTTGTCTCTTCTCTGAGGATCAAAAGAGTTGGTTGCATTTTGTGAATCAGACGTACATTTGAGAGGCAATGTATATGAAAGTGAGATTTTTAGTTGAGCATTTTTTTTCTGGATTTTGTGATTCTTCTTTGTAGGTTTTCATTGCAATTTGCGATCGTGGAATATCAAGACGGCTCTTGTTTATTCGTATTTTGGTTCTATTTTTCAAAAATCAAAATAGAAAAGGTTTTTCGACCAAAAAAATAAAAATCAAAATATAAAAGGTTCATCTCTCTTTGTTTTTGTGCGCTTAGCCATGTTTGGAGAGGTGGAGTTTTGGCCTCTTCTCTGAGAATGTCCTTCTTACAGTGCCATGCTCAGCTTTATGGGTGTCCTAGGCAAAATAAAAAATAAAATCTTTTTAAAATTTATTTTTAAAACTAACAAAAATATTCAAAACAAAACCGTAAAAAATGTAATCTTTTTTCTTTTTTCAATAAAGTTTTTCACCATAAGTCCATATTTTAAGTTCTTGGCTAATTTTTTTTAGATATAATAACCAGACCATTTAGTCTAGACAGATACGATTTTGTTGACATATTTATAACTCCAAATAAATTAAAATAAAAAATGTATCAAATCATTATTAGTAAAACATTCATCCACATCTATTATGATATTATTGTTTATCCTTGTAGTTTAGTGTTCGCTAATGTTTAAAATAAAATAAAAAGTATTATGAAAATTAAATTTCAATTGAAGATAGAGATAATATATGGAGAAAGAAGGAATGGTGCCGGTAAAAAAGAAGAATAAGTTTTTAACTAATTGAATCTTTAATTTGATCTTTGTAAATTGTTTGATTTGCTTATGATTGATTTTTTTAGGTTTAGTATCTACTATCTAGATTTCCTTTTTTTTAATTGAAATTTTGATTAAGTGTAAAGTTTTTAAAAAAGTTAAAAAAGAAAAAGACACATTCCCACTAAATGGGCTTGAACCTTGGTTAATACAAGGAACCAACTCACATTTCACCACTAGACTACAACATATATTATGTAAATAGGGGCCCCTAAATATTTATATAATTCGGGGGCCTTAGGCAAAAACCTAATTAAATATGTATATAGCACGGCTCTGCCTTCTTAGAGCATGCACACCAGTGAGCCCATATAGGTCTCACAAAATATAAAATTATTAAAACACACACTCTCTCTTCCTTTTACTCAACTTTATACCTTCTCTTTCATCATTTTACTCAACTTTTATTAATTTTATACTCTCTTTAAATATAAAATTATTAAAAACACACTCATACTCTCTTCAAAAGTTTCATACTCTCTTCAAAAGTCTCAACCCATAGAGACTCTCTCTCCAAAGTCTCACCACTATCTCCTCTTTTTACTCAAATTTTATTAATTTTATACACTCTCTTTCTTTTTTTTACTCAAATTTTACACTCTCTTTCTTCCTATTCCTCAAATTTTAATAATTTTATATTTTATGATACCCTTTCTTAGTCACTTTTTTTTGTTTCTCTTGTTTATCGTACAGTTTAGGCGTTGTTTAGGTGTCATTTTGTCGTTAATCGAGTCTTTGTTTTATTTCAGGTCATTTTCACGACACACGAGCTTCAGATCGTATTTGGAGTAAAAATATAACAAAATGGTAGGGAATAGGGGGTTTGGACCTAGTGTTAGGCGTATCATTTGAATTTTGGTAGGGAGATTAGAGATGGGATTTCAAAAGGATAAAAAAAGACTGAGAAATAGGAAATGGAATGGTCATAGAAAGATTGGTTGGGGTCCGGAAAAATTAGCCTTGTTAAGTGAGATATAGTTTTTAGGCCCATCGGACTAATACTCTTGACCACTTGGAACCTAATGGATTAATTTTTCACACATAAACCGAATCAGTTGAGGACCAGGTTAAGAGCTCAAGATGATGATGATTTTTATCTTAAGGTGTTGGAAATTTTCATAAAGTCCCGAACCTGAAGCTTTGTGTTTCGTTTACATCACACCTATTAGTGTCTTATTTGAATCTTTGTAATCTCTCCATACCGATTTTCAGTTTAACAAAATTGTTATCCGGCTTTAAAAAAAAAACCAAATCAGTTGGGGACACCAATCCGGTGGTGGTGGACTAATATGCGGCGAACATTACCTAGCTACATAAAATCTAGTTACCAGAGTTTGGGAACACAGTAATATTAAATGTGAACTATTGGACCATAGATGGTATGATCGCACCCATGTTTTTAAAATTGTTGTGATAAATGTAGAATTGTTGTGATAAATTATTAGAGTTAAAACGAGACAACGCTGCCACAGTTTATCTTATTGACGGTACTTGGATGCGTAAAATGAAAGAGCAAAAAAAAAAAAAAACATTTTAGTACTTCCGGTTGGCAATGAAATTAGTGAGAGCTATCAAAGGTGCAACCTGGTCGGAATCAAAGCCTTTAAGATGTTGGTGAGCATTTCTCCTCAATCCTTTGGCAAACTCTCTTGATTTCTCAACTCCCATCAGCTTCAGATACGTCAGCTTTCCGGCCATCTGATCTTTCCCCGCGGTCTTACCTAGCTCATCCGACGATACTGTCTCGTCCAAGATATCGTCCACCACCTGAAACAAGAGTCCAACGCACCACCCGAATTTTCTTACTCGATCTATTTCTTGGCTTGATCCGCCGCCGATGATTGCTCCAAGCACAACCGATGCCTCCAACAAAACCGCCGTTTTAAGGACGTGGATAAACTCAAGATGCTCTAACCCGACCTCACTTAGGTCCAGCCCTTCGCAGCTTAGATCAATCGCTTGTCCCGCCACTAGTCCTTTCGTTCCGGTTCACTTGGCCAACTCTCTCAAAGCTTGAACTATCCTATTAATGAACCAACGTATATATTATAATAGCTCATAGTCATATTAGTTTAAATAAGAAAATCAGGGTTTCTAAATTTTTCCTATAAACTACGTTTTGAGGTAATAAATTGATGGTTTTACTGAATAACAGGACTAGAAACTTGTTTTCTAATTATTACCTGTCCGGTGAGCCGAGGGCAGAGTTGGCGATTTGTTCAAAAGCGAGGGAGAAGAGAGCCCCCCCCCCCCCGGAGAGAATAGCGACCGCTTCTCCGAAGGCATTGTGTGTGGTGGGATTTCCGCGGCGGAGGTCATCGTTGTCCATGCATGGTAAGTCGTCTATGATGAGAGACAATGTGTGGATCATTTCCATTGCGCAAGCCGGGGGCAACCAATTCAGAGGAGCCCTAGTCGTGGCCATGGCTAATTGATTTCTATGCATAGGATTAGGAGGCGTCACTTATTTATATAGACACAACTACTTAGGTTTTGTTAGCATATGCGACTTCTTGTAGGAGAAGGAAGTTTTATATTATATAAAAAAAAGAAAAGAGAGTATATAAATATCGATTAAACAAATTTGAGTATGAAAAGGTAAGTAATATTAGGCGCAATAATATATCATTGAGTTATAATAAGTAATTCTACAACAACGAAAAATGTATATTTTATGTCCAAAATATATGATATATCCATCCGACTCATTCAAATTTTGATGAATCGGATTAAATAGCTATGGATACAATTATGTATGAGAAGGTAAAGAGAATACATGAATAAATAAACAAATGTGGTTGATATGGATCATGGTCAACGATGATCAAGGGCAAGGAACATAGCTTTGGGAAGAATAAACCTCTGAATGAGAAATAGGGCTTAGTCTATGGTGACATGGAGATGGTTCTGAAGGAGGAACTGGCCCTCGTTGAAGCTTGTTCTGCAAACCAAACCTACTTATTATAATTATGTCTTCTTTATTCGTCCTCATCAGCCTCGCCGTTACCGAGGTTCCTCTTGAACCAATTCCGATCAAAGCTATCAAATACATCACCATAATGAATTTCCACATCATGATCCTCATCATCATGGTCTTGTGGGTCGATCAGATATATGTTAACGTCGAGATTATAAATAAATTGAATGAACATGGGTTAGTGATTGATGATTGTAAGGAAAAGTTGAATCAGCTAATAGATATTTTGAGTTAGATGATGAAAAAGAAATATATAGATGGATGGAGAGGGAGAGAGACAACGGTTTAATTTGAAGGCTGTTTAATATTATTGTGAAGATTGTGAAGAATTCAAATAAAACGAAACTGAGAGGGTGCTTCTTCTTAATGTAATCTTTGACTTATTCCTTACATGTTGTTACATGCATGCTTGAGTGTTATGTTTTATGTTGAACTTTGTTGTGTGTGTCAATTCACTTTAGCAGCCTATTTAGAAATTATTTAATTTATCAGAATTTCGTACACAGAGATTGATAGACTAGTAGTATATTTTTGCCAGAAATTCTTCTTCTCGTTTTCAAAAATTATTGGGACATGTTTTTATATTGTAGACGATTCTTTGATAAAATAAACAAAGTTGAATTGTCCGGTAAGCTCTGCCGTTTTGAGGCCACGTTTTAGTGGAAGGAGGTGAGAGTTGGTGAGATACTCATAGTTTTTGCTCACATTTATCTCGAGGTAAGTCACAAATATGTCAAGCAAAAAGAAAAAAAAACTACAAATATATGTTTGACATGTCTGGCCGATTAAATTTTATATGAACATATATATATAGTTATTTATTTATTTGGTAGATAATCAAATGTATAGCTAAAATTGGCGGAAAAAACTAAAGTTCGCCCTAGCCGCAAGTCCTCTCTGACCCGAGAATCGAGGAAGCCGTATTGAACCAGTTTTCCGGCGCCGGTGAGGCCGTTAATCACCGGCGTCGGACCGCCTCTCTTGTTCCATGCTATTTATGCTCCTTCTCATCTTTAATGGAGACCTCTAGCATGACTGTTGGTCTCGTACTCCTCTCCGACCACCGTAAGAGGATGGAATCCTCGACGATGATGAACATAACCGCTTCTCCACATATCCGGCATCTTAGGCTTGAAAAGTCTTCCATCGTTTGTCCTCTCTTATGTGTGGTGGATCCCCTCTCGTTGATAAATCGAGGTCTCTCTTACCTTTGCTCTGCCGTTTATTGTCCACTAATCGCAACCACTCTTGTCCGAGAACGGCAGCTCAACCTTCCTAGATCCACCGGATCTAGAACCCTTACCGGATTTTTCCGAGGATCCATCACGAAAGCAACAATTCCTCAAGCCCTTGAAGCCAATAGATCCTCCGACTTCCAACCGGAGCTCCTACAATCATCGAAGAGATTGTCACGCACTCCACAAGGTTTTCATCCTCCGACTTCAACTTCCATCAAGCCGGTAACTTTGTTCTTGAGCTCGTTAAAATCACCGTCCTCCAAATCGAGAGACACATCATCTGTCAACTCGCTGTTGCTATAACTTTTCCGGTAGCTATGACTCCGATGAAAAATCCGAAGATAAAGGTTCACCAACGGCCGTCGATCTCGAGCTTCACTGTCCGAATTAGTATCAATCTTTGGTGTGGAAGTTGGTCTATTTGGCCACCAAGATCGACCACACTATTTGCTCCTGAACTTTTACTATCAGCTCCAGAGAGCAGTATAGTCTCCAGGGCGAGACACATCAAGTTTTCTGGGTTCTTAAAAAACCTTGCAACCTTTCCTATATGTCACAGGTCAGATGCTTTTATCCGTTATGCCATCTCCATATCCATCGTTACAGGATGTTTAGCTCTTAGGAATGTTTTAGGACGCATGCCTAGAGTTAGTCTATCTTGGTTAGTATGGTCTGGGGACAAGCGATTGCTTTCCTGTTTGATGAAATCGTCGTGTGTTCTTTCTTTCTCTTTTGAGGCAAGAACTATAAGGCCTAGTAGTCTCTCTAGTAGAGGTGATTGGCTTCCGGTTTTGGGTCCAAAATCACCTTCCTACTTCCATTGGCTTTGGTCATCTCAGGAACAGGAAGAACCTGATACAGATGATTTATTCTCTGTGTTATTGAAAGGCTTAACACTCTTTAGTGCAGCCGAACTTGAGATTGTGAAATCCGCACTTGATGCGGTAACAATCAAGGATGGGAGTTCACTTGTTGTGTTCATCGCCTCCACCGGAATCATTCCAATACTTAGGCTCAACGTTATCGAGATTCGAGGACTTCTCTACGACGATGTTTGCTTATGTATTATGAATCCGTCTATCTTATGCTTTTGTGCTTTCCGTTGGCTTCTTGTAGCAACGATGGTAGTAGCTTTAAGTGTTTTAAAACTCTTAGTTTTCGTTGTAATCCGGTTTACCAGTTGAATGAAAAACAAGTTGTGGACAAAAAAAAAAAAAAAAAAAAAAAAAACTAAAATTGGCGGAAAAAAATGGTAACTATTATCAGCTAAACTGCTAAATTAATAGTAAAATCTACGGCTAAGGGAAACTCTGGACAGGGACAGGGGTGCAAGGATTATTGCTAAAAGTGCAACAAGGGAGGATCGAGGACAATCATACATTGAAGCTGGATTTCCTTCTTGGCTAAGGGAAACTCTGGACAGGGACAGGGGTGTGACACACTCTAATCTTTGGTCTTAAGCTTACCGTTTCTTTTTGTATGTGTATGATTGTCTTTGCGATCCATTTTTGTAACCCTCTTTGTTTCCATAGAATTACATTTGGCTTAGGCTTTATTTTGTTTGGAAAGGATTGTAAGTATGGTAAATGATATATGAAGTTACTCAGGGAAAAAAAAAAAGAAGTA
Source organism: Draba incana (assembly GCA_963576765.1). NCBI lineage: Eukaryota > Viridiplantae > Streptophyta > Magnoliopsida > Brassicales > Brassicaceae > Draba > Draba incana. The sequence continues at coordinate 121,844 of OY755217.1, read as the reverse complement.
AAATCTACGGTGATGGGAATGTCGACATTTTTCATTACTTTAGCAATTTTCCCTAGTAGTATCATCATATTTTTTTTGTTTTCGCCAAATTTAGCTATAATAGACCAAGGTTCGAAATCTCGCTAGGCGTGAGTCAGGCGCTCGGTCCGGGCCTAGCGATTTTTCCATAACTCGGATATAAAGCGGGGATTACTCGGGGCCTAGTTTTTGATAATTTAAAATTTATATTTAAAATTTATATATTGTAGTAGTTAAAATAATATTTTTGCGGATTGTTGATAACTATATCTATAGCCTAGTTGGTTAATATCTTTGTTCAACAACATTCTGGTGCCAGGTTCGACTCTTCCTAACCAATATTTTGCCTTTTATCTTCATTAATTTTAGTAAGGGTAAAATCGTAATTTTCTCAGTCGTCTTCATCCTACGAAATCTGGTCTTCTGCAACCCTAGCCATGGCCGCCGTTTCTCTTTTTGCTCGATTCTCACTGATTTTAACTCGTTTTTTCTAAGTTTTATCATTAAGATAGCAGATCTAACATCAAATACCTTATTTCGTGACAAAAATCAAAAGATTTCGAAGGTTTTTTTGGGCTTCCGCGTTTTTGTCCGATTAGGATGTATTCGCGACGGTGGAGCTCTGCCGAGCGTTTAACCGGTGCTGCAGCGGCCTCCGCGGCCGCGTTTTCGAACATGGTAATAGACAAATGTAAAAACAAATGTAAAGTCAGTGTCATTATTAAAATAAACATGTACAAAAATGAACCACCGTATTCACGAAAATGTCGTGTCAAATTTGTAAATAATATAGGTACATATGATAATTAGTTTATTACTGTAAGCATAGTTTAATGATCAAAATACGAATGATTATTGGCCCAGTACCAAATATTCTTTTTTTTTTCTAATTGTCACTCGAGTCATATATATTCACAAAATTGCCATCAGGACCAAGAAACTGACTTTGAGTCCAGTCTACAATGATCTCTGTCTCTCGATTCCTGTCGCCTCAATTCTACGCAATTCCAAGGTTTATCCCACAAATACCCCAATTTCTTTCTCTCTTTCTGGGTCTCTGATTCGGATCTCAATTTTCAGGAGCTTCGTGAAAATGTCTGCTTCTTCTGCGACTCAAACTTCGGGAGGAGCTTCACAGGTGTCTTCCATGGCGATAAAGCCTCCTTCGCATCCTACTTACGATTTGAAAGCTGTTATCAAACTAGCCCTAGCTGAAGATGCTGGTGATACAGGTTCCTTCTTTCGACTTTTTGATTAAGTATCTAAAAGTTTCGATTTTTATTTGTGTTTTTGTGAAATTGAGTAAGTGAATTTTGGTTTTGAGACTAGGAGATGTAACGTGTATGGCTACGATACCGTTTGATATGGAAGTGGAAGCTTATTTCTTGGCTAAGGAAGATGGTATTGTTGCTGGAATTGCTCTTGCTGAAATGATTTTTCAACAAGTTGATCCCTCTTTAAAGGTTTGGCTTTTTTGTAAGTGTGTATCCTTTGATTTTTTGGTGAAAAGATTGATTTTTTGAAGTGAAATGTTGAATCTTTAGGTTGAATGGATGCGAAAAGACGGAGATTATGTTCATAAAGGACTAAAGTTTGGAAAAGTATCAGGGAATGCACATAAGATTGTTGTTGCTGAAAGAGTTGTGCTCAATTTTATGCAAAGGATGAGCGGAATTGCCACTCTTACCAAGGTTTGGTTGGTCTAGTTACATTCATATTAACATAGTGAAGAGAGTTTAAGCTGAACGAGTTTAGTTTTGTGCAGTTGATGGCAGATGCTGCATACCCTGCATGTATACTGGAGACAAGGAAAACTGCTCCTGGTTTGCGGTTAGTAGACAAATGGGCGGTACGTTCCATTTGTCTGTTATTTCAGTCTCTTCTTCTTTGGAACATGTGGATTGTTAGATTATTAATTACCTCTTCTTGCTTAGCTTAGGTGGTGATTGGTGGAGGAAAGAATCATAGGATGGGATTGTTTGATATGGTGATGATAAAAGATAACCATATCTCTGCGGCAGGAGGTATAGTTAACGCCATCAAATCCGTAGACGAATATCTCAACCAAAAGAATCTCGAAATGGATGTCGAGGTAAATCTAAAGCTTTCACAAACCCTTTTTTTGAAGAGTAAGTAACTATGCATCGATCGTTTCTTGAAGGTGGAGACGCGGACGCTTGAGGAAGTGAGGGAAGTGTTAGAGTATGTTAGCGGGTCTGTGACTCGGTTGACGAGGATAATGCTGGATAATATGGTTGTACCGTTAGAGAATGGAGATGTTGATGTCACGATGCTTAAAGATGCGGTTGAGCTTATCAACGGTAGATTTGAAACAGAGGTGTGTGTTTCTTTGTGATAGATAGAAAGAAAGAAAGAAAGATGAAGTTTTCTTTCTCTAACTCTAATGGTGCAGGCTTCGGGGAATGTAACGATTGAGACTGTACACAAGATCGGACAGAGTGGGGTTACATTCATTAGCAGGTTATAGATAGAGCTCAAGAATTCTATTCAAATCTGTTTTGTGAGATGAAAACTGACAAATTACTAATAATGCAGTGGAGCTCTTACACATTCGGTGAAAGCATTGGATATATCTCTGAAGATCGATACAGAGTTAGCTCTTGAGGTCGGAAGAAGGACTAAACGAGCCTAGAAGAGTGTAGAGAAGCAGAGCATCATCATCTTCCTCGTATAATTTTACTTTCTTCGTTTCCGAGAAAATGATAATCAATAAGGTCAGAGATAAATAAGAAGAAAGACATTGATCAATCTGACTACAAATTACTCTTTTCTAGGAGATATAGAAATGTACTAAGTATACAAAATACTCATAGATTCTTCTTGTTTTTCACCTTTGGTGATGATAATGATTTACCATTATTCACTACATGTTTCAATGATCATTACAATCTCTGTTAATTATGACCATTTTCTTATTTGTCTAGAAAACAAAATACTAATAAACTCTGGCTAAAGAGTACAAAAACATGGATTAATATTGAATAGGTTTCTCTCAAACATTATGCTTTCTTATGTACATAGAAAATGCAAAAACGTTGGGAAGCAGTCTATACATATATAAATCTAAATTTGGTTCAAGCCACTGTGATCTCGCTCCCTCCTTCTCTTTCCGGCATGAAACTCACTCGTCTCTGCAAATCAAATATATGAACATCAATGTTAGCTCATGAATCAAGTAATGTTTTTGTTTACAAAAGAACAAGTATAAATTTGTGTTAATTCAGTACTTATCCCCCAAAAAATAATAATCATTTTTTAACCATCAAAGTGTGTAAAAGTGTAAAAAGCAGCATGCAAAATTTGACCACACCAAATATTATCTCAATCTGCTCAGGTCTGTCCGATAAAAATAGTGGAAATGTTTTTAAACACAAAAAAAAAAACTATTATAATATTCATAACCATAAGTTGGAATTTTAATTATAATATCTACTTTGACTCACCAGACGGGATTTGACTCCTCTCGTGGCGGCGGCTGTGGCGGTGGTAGTGGTGGTGGCGGTAGGCTGATCTCCTCCGTCACTAAGTCGGAGCGTGTTCACACGCGCTTCTTCCTCTTGCCTCTGTTTGGTCATATATAGAGCGGCGATCTTTTGGGTGGCTTCGGCTTCGGTGGCTCCTTCTTTAATGAGTTTTTCTAGCTCCGCCTTGGGAATTCTCAGCTTCACTCTCACCGCTCCTTCTTCCTCCGCCGTCCATCCTCCGGCGGGTTTGAGTATGGAGAGATCGGAGGATGATCTCCGGGCAAGCATGAGGTTCTCTAGCCTCTCCTTTGCACTCATTTGAATTCCCGATCTTACCCTTCTCGGTGGACACTCTTTCACCGGTTCCACCACGAAATATAGCCGTTTTGCCTCCAACCTCTGCTTCGCCTAGACCAACACACATCAAATCGTTCAATTATTCCGACAAAAGTCGATTTATAAATATACTAATAGGAAAAGCCTACAAGTCACAAGATCAAATGACGTTTGGGACAAGACTAATATTACATGGCCGAGGGAATTACGGGTTTTTAGTCCAAAACTTCATTGAAAAAAAGAAAAAGTATAAAAAAGTTTACCTCAAGTGGTTTGGCTCGAGCACCGTAGTGCTTGACGGATTCGGAGTCTAACAAAACGTGGCCGGGAAAGTCTTTGAGGACTTCCTCCGCCGTTACCGGAGTTTTAAGTTTAAAAGACTCGCCGTCTATTTTCATGATTTTGGTCGTTTTCTTGCCGCCTAAACTGTTGCCCATCTTTAATGATTTTTGCTCTGACAGTAATTAAGAAAAAAAGAGAGAAGAAGATAGAAGATTGGATGTTTGAGAGGTTTTTAATGTTTCAGTTGAAGGCGGTGAGAGGATGCTGGTTGGGGTTTTAAATGATGGGCTTTGCAGACATGTGCTCATAGCTTTTTAAAGATTAGATACGTGGAAAAGTAAGTCCTTATTTTTATGTCAAAATAATTACACAAACATTTGACTACCATGAAATTTGATTTTCTTGCAAGACCACGTACTACTCATTTAAATAATTGTTTCTGTCATCTGAACTTTATATTAACAAACCACCATACTTACAACATCCATTACTTATTACATACCAAAAACACATGAACCTTAACATATGAGCTTGCTATGGGTGTATACCACCTTTGAGCACATTAATGCATGGCACCTAAAACAAAAGCCACCAGAATTGCAAAAGAATAAAAAAATTGGAGGCTTACAAACCAATAGTGGAAGGGCCTTTCTCATTGTCAAAGATCAGTTTTAACCAGGAAAGATAGCCTGAAGCTACATAAAACTGAGTCCGATGTTCCCTAGTAACACTTTACGCAATGAGAAAAGCTCTTCTATTTGTAGCCCTCGCTTCATTCACCAATTCCCAGTTTGAGAATGCTTCAAGTTTATAGCAAATCTCTCCGGCCTGAAAGTGCAAAGCAGGCCAACTACGAGGGGAATTAACAGCATCTACCAAATGCTTATCCTCAATCCCAAAAATGATCTTGTAATCTAATAAAATACAATCTGTGATTCTTGAATAGTACAATTTAACAGAATTTGAATTTTTTCAGTAAAATAAGCCATCATAATTTAAATGAGTAGTCAATGGATTATGAAAGCTCATAGACTACTCATTTAAATTATGATGGCTTATTTTACTGAAAAAATTCAAATGCTGATAAATTGTACTATTCAAGAATCACAAATTATATTTTATTAGATTACATAAAAATATAATTAAAGAAAGAAACAAAGAAAGTCTATATAGAAATTTCTCCTTGTTTGTTTTTTTCTATGTATATGCCGTTTTTTGGTGTCAATTTGTATAATTATGATTTTAATATTTACGATATTTATAACATGTTGATACAAATCAATATAAATTAGTACTAAAGAAAGAAACAAAGAAAGTCTATATAGAAATTTCTCCTTGTTTGTTTTTTTCTATGTATATGCCGTTTTTTGGTGTCAATTTGAATAATTATTACTCCCTCCATTCCAAAATATAAGTTGTTTTACCTAAAGCACAAAAATTAAGAAACTACTTTTTCTTAATAAAAATATCATTTAATATACATAATAAATATAATTTAATCAAACCTAAAAAAGACTACATAATTTTATTAGTCACACAATATTCAATAAAGATAAAAAGTACTTAGGATTCTCAAAACAACTTATATTTTGAAACAAAAAAACACCCAAAACAACTTATATTTTGGAACGGAGGGAGTATTTTAATATTTACGATATTTATAACATGTTGATACAAATCAATATAAATTAGTACTAAATTAATTGAAATTGTATTTCTAATTATTTCGAAAATGAAGTCCTTTTTATTATCAAAATTATTATACAAACATTTTACGAAGAGGAGATTTGATTTTTGTAAGAATACTCGTTTTAAGCATGATGGCTTATTTTATTTGAAATGTTCAAATTCTGTTAAGTTGTGATCCCTCTGTTTTAAAAAGATTGATATTTTGAGTTTTTCACACATATTAAGATACAATAAAAAATTTGTGTCAACTAATTATTTATTTTTACTTTTAATTTACTTTTTTGTACTTTTTTCTTTCTAGTTGATTAAAAAACTATTTAATCACTTGGTAAAACGTAAAAACATAAAGCAAAATGTAGAAAATCAATTTTTAAAAAACAAGAAAAAAATCTAAAACATGAATCTTTAAAATAATGGGAGTACTATTTAAGAATACCACGATATATATATTATTATTAGATTGTATTTGTGTATAAACTATAAACTAGTAATATACAAAGTATAGGCTGTTAATGTTTATTCAAGAGAAGAAAACAAGATTTATAAAACTATTTGCTTGTTTGAGTATGTTATGCCTAATAAGTTGAAGTTGTAGGATTTCTAACCGTTTCTGTAAATTTTGAATTAGATTTTTTTTTTTGACGTGAATTAAGTTTTTGTAAATGTTCGGTCGGTGGAATTTTCCAAATATTTCTTTTAAATTCGGAGTAGTTTAATGAAAGAAAGAAAAAAAGCAAGAAAAGTGCTAAGCAACTTTTAGGGAAATGGATTCTAGGTTGAAAAAAACAAGACTTTCTAAGCAATTTGGAGCTTGACAACATTATGCGGTCCAACTCTTCAACTCTTGTGGACCATGTCGAGGCTTTGATTTGATTGACATACGCATGCCTATAGGTCCTAATTCAGGTTAATGGGTTGGTAATTAGCAATAATCATTGTCTTTTGCTTTTAATTATTTACTCATGCATACTTTACGTTAATCACGGAAATTAAAAGGTGTACGATTTAGGAAATGACTTATTTCTCCCCTTTATCATCCACAATTTATCTTGTTTAGTGATATATCATGGTTTTTACCCTGTTTAAGCCATGATATAAGTCCATGTTTTAGAGTCTTTTGGTGTTTTCTATGTGTTTTTAGAGTCTTTACAGGAACTAGACCGATTGGAGCAGAAAAGATGTTTACTGGAAGTTTTGGAGCATTGCGGAATGGAGCGTCAAAAAGTCAAAATCTGCCAGCAGAGCCAGCGTCGATCGACAGAGATTTGCGTCGATCGACAGGAGGTCTGACGAGACAAGAAGATTTTCCAGAGAGTGTCGTGTCGATCGACAGAAATTCTGTGTCGATCGACAGACATGCAAGACGAGCCAAAAAGCCCAAATCTTAATCAGAAGAAGTCCGTTCAAAGCCCGAAGACTCCAGAGGTTTACTTTTATGTTCTAGTCGGTTCGGGACCTTATAAATACGTTTTCCAAGCCATTGTTTAGGCTTATGCTTTATTTTATCAATTACTTGGAGATTTTCATTAATAAAAAGATGTTTTCTTCTATGATCATGTCTGAGTAGTTTCCTTGTTAGGTTTAGGGATTTTCAAGGGTTGTTGATGATTTGCTAGATCTGATCATAATTGCTTAGGATTAATATCATTAGAAGTTCTTCATCTTAACTTGTTCTTATTGCTGATTCTTGATTAGCTACCTTGAATCTGATCTTAGGGTAATTAATAGAAACGACAGTTTTATTGATTCCTTGAACTAGTTTTTGATGAGCAAAATTCCTATTCGCAAAGGAATTTGGCTTAGGGTTTTGTGAACAATTGAGTCTGAGATTAATGCTTGTTTAGATTCATAGGATTCGCAAAGGAATTTGGTTTTCTTGAATTTACTCATAGATAATATTCGCAGCGACAGCTGGTTTGTTTTATTTACGTGTTCATGTTTAGGAACTGAGCTTCATAAATCCTATTGCTAATTGATCATCTGCATATCTGATTCACCTGAGATTTCCCTGTGCCTAGCGCTTTTCTCTATTGATTCTCACAACCGTTTTAATTGCTTTGTTTACTTGCATTATCTTTATTCTGCTTAGCTTAATCTGAACTTATATAATCTATTGTGTTTCATTGATTCCCTGTGAATTTCGACCCTAAAGTACTACATTGATCTCTTAATTTGAGAGAGTAGCTCTAGGTCTAATTTGAGCATATCATTTAGTCTAGATCTACCTTCTTGTTGATGAAATCTGAAATTGTACTTGTCAGGTACATCTACACTTTGGTCACTCCTGTCTAATTACTTAATTATGGTCTTTTAATTAACGAAATAATTAAAGACGAATGCCTATGATTTGGTTTTGAACCTAATCCAATTATGTCCACTAATAGTTACATAGGTGATTAAAAAAGTCCAAAATGATGGTCTGCTTTGCAACTTGAAAAGCTCAGTAGTGACATAATAGCTGACACAATATTTCAACATATAATCCACATAATACACCCATCAAATCATGAATCTCATTAATCACGATTAAACGAATAAGCTGTGTTTTTTTTCTTTCTATTACATCAAGTTGCCAACCCCAAGTCCCTACATCTATTAAATGAAAAAACAGTCGGCAACATGGAGCTGTCACAGCTGTGAATCTCTAAATTCTTTACTTTTAAATTTAGCTTCCATTTTGGCAAAATAAAAGAAGATTACACGAACTTGAGATTACATAGAATAATGCGTGTTCGTAAATGTTGATAATATATAGAAGTCAAGAGTAAAGAAATGTTCAAAGAGCGTGATGAGACTGAGACCATGCAGGTAAGTTAACAAGTACGTAACGTAATTAATCACGTTTAAGTGAGATAGCTGCGTGCGTGTAAAGCATGGGCCTTTTATATTTGTAACTTGGTAAGCTCACAACATCATTTTCCTGCGAAGTTGCCTACCTCGTCCACTAATCATGAATATTTACCATTTATTTGAATGTTGCTGGTCAAGAACTCCGTCATCAATATATATATATATATATATATATATATATATTTATTTATTTAGAATGTGAATAATTGAAATGCAACAGATTACACATTTTATTTAGTATAGTAGAAGAAAGATTCTTTATTGGCTGATGGATCATACATATATACCCCGTGCTTCAAAATAAACTGTTTGAAGAACATGTGCTTTATCAATATTATTATTCAAATCATATTTGTTTATGTACCTCTGGCCCATTCGCAAAGTTGTCGATCGATGCTTCCAAAAAAACCTTTTTTGCACACATTCATTAGCCTTTAAATCCAACAAGACAAAACTAGATAAAGTAATAGAACCAAAAACACACATCTACGGCTTTACAAGTTGAATATGATCGATTTCAGTCCCCATCTGTAGGATTGCAACTTGGGAGCTGATGCATCTGATACGAGCTTGTTCCTTAGAGCGGGCCCGTGTCGTTGGACCTTGGTAAGCTATGATGAATACAAGAGAATAAAGAGTAAAAGCTTCCTTTAACCCTAAGCTCTTTTCGAGATTAAGGTTAATGTTTGGAAGATGATTTATTCATAAACATAAGAGGTTCTTATATAGGCATAAGTACAATTGATCTTATGCCTAAACTAAAAAAGGAAAAGCCATAGAAAGGAAAAACACCAAAACTCAATTCTAATGATAAAAGGAAAACTTCTAACTTAATTCTCTGCCTTTGATACGTGATACCAAAGCGTGTATCAGCATCATATGGAATTTGCATGGTCTAACAAAGAAAATCGACTTTTATCAATTTGTGAGTCTTTTACACACGTGACTGCTCAAACTTTCCACCTCTCAAATTAACTTGTCTCCAAAATATAAATGAGACCGTTCAAAGGTTAAGACTTAAAGAGTGATTATGACTTTTGTGGAAAGTGTAAAATGGTTTAATTTTCAAATGTTGGTCCAAGTTTCACAAACATCCAAGATTGTGAACAAATGGGGAGTGCTGGTAATTAAGTCTTAAGAAAATGAGGCATTTACTTTCTAGAGTTTGAAATTCTTGGACATTTAAAGCCAATTTTGCCGTTAATCACACAACAATTCTGATATTGAATAACCGGCAAAATTTCAAACCGGATCCTAAAAAAACGGGACCGATATTTCGAGAAGAGTTAAAATTAGCAAATGTTCGTTCACAAGACTCGTTCAAAATCCATAACCATGAAATCCATTTTTGTGTTCATAAGAAGAAGAAATGACACACTTCTTCTCGATCTCACTCTTCGATTTTGTACAGAAATGACACATGGCCGTGAGTTAGAGCTGGAGATCGTCACCAAGTCTCTCAACCGATCTAATTTTGTGGTCGGTGCTTACACATGTCTTCTAACATTCTTGGAAGACCAAATAAGAAAACAACACATACCAGGTTAGTTATTTCATTTACTGATGTTGTTTTTGTTTATGTTATTTCATATACTGATGTTTCTATTTTTGTTTATTTCATTTACAAATGAACTAGATGAAGTTCCACAAGTCTTAAGTCGCTTAAAAGCCGAGCTACAAGATTTTTTTGAAGAGAAAGCACCACTTCTTGCCAAAGCCGAGCTACAAGACCATGTGGTTCTTAACGAGAATGAGGAGCAAAATCCTGTTCCACAAGAACAACAAGAATCAGGTAAATTCCTAATGATATTTGTGTTGACTTACTAAGTGCCTTTGTGTTAATGTGAATAAGTCATTGATTCCTAATGATAAAAACATGCTACAGTTCCTCTCTCAAGGAGTCAAAAAAAGAGGCTGAGGAAGAAAGAAAAGGAGGCTTTGGGAAGGAGAGTAGAAGATCATGTGGTTCTTAACGAGAATGAGGAGCAACAAGAATCAGGTAAGTCATTGATTCATGTGTTCATTTTGGACTAACTAAGTGCCTTTGTGTTGGATATTTGCAAACAAGAGTTGGAAGAAAGCAAAGCAGAATCGGCGAGATTACAAGCTGAACAGGAGAGATTAGAAGCTCAGTTGCTTTCAACTGAGGAAAGATTAAGTGAAAGTGAAAAGAGCCGGAAAGCTTTGTTAAATTCTTTCGTGGAACTTCAAGGTGAAAATTTTCGCTTACTCAAATCTCAAATTGAGGGGGAGGGAAGAAGAGATAATGTATATTCTCTTGGTGCCACGATCAACAAATTCACTTTTGGGTCGTGTGGATACTTCTCTAGTTTAGAAGAATTTTGTACAGAAATGACACATGTCATAACCATGTGAGCACTCACCGTATCCATTGCGTCAAGTACTAGTAAGCAATTAGATTATGAGCTTATTTAGATTTTTGTTAATTTTGTTAATGTCATATTACAATCATATTAATCATATCACATGATAATATTGGAGCAACATTTACAAAAACTGAGAAAGACCAGGTTCTTGATGCCTTAAAACGGAAGGTGGATTCGTTTGCCGGTCATGCCATTCTGGAACTCCACGACATACAAAAACAACAGCAGTTGAGAGAAAAGTGTTCTATAAGCTCGGTTAAGATGTAAGACAATATCGACCAAACTATATCAACCTTGTGGAAGTGGTTTCACACTTTAGGGACAAGACTGATTTTGACTGCTACAAGTATTACTTAAGAGTTCTACAAGAAGAACAAAAACTATTACTATTATTAGTTATATGTACTTTTACATTTTAATGTAATGTTTATCATTTCATTTTATTTGTATTATTTGTAATGTATGACTTATAGCTATTTATAAAAAAATAACTTTATTTATGGTCTAAAATAATTTCGATAAATAACAAAAACTAGAATACAAAATATATTTTTTAAGGTTAATTTCGAGGGTTTATCATTGGAAGACGACACCCCCAAATTTCAAATTCGAAGTTCTTGTTAAAGATATTTTATAAAAGAGACTCAATGCTATGGACTCCTATAAATATATTTGAAAATTTCGGATGATCCGAAAGAGATAACGAATTATCAATGGTTGCCCACCGAATATTAGTCATAAGAAATCAAATTGCTGTTCTTTTACACACAAAAAATGTTAGTAATCTAAGAAAAGATTGAAACCAAAGATAAAAAAATATTGTTTTCTCACATAGAGAACAATAATGTTGGTCCAAGTTTGGCAAACATCCAAGATTGAAGATTGTGAACAAATGGTGAATGCTGGTAATTAAAGTCTTCACAAATGTCGCATTTACTTTTCTGAATCAAGAATTTCTTCAACATTTAAACCCAATGTTGCCGTTAATCACACAACCAAGTAAGAACCGGTAAAATGCCAAACCGGACCTCAAATACCGGTATTTCGGAAGAGTTAAAATTAGCAAATGTGTTGGTTCACAATACTCGTTCAAAATTCAGAACCCCTGAAATTTCTGCCATTTTTGTGTTCCTAAGAAGAAGAAATGACGCAATTCTTCTCGATCTCACTCTCCGATTCTGTACAGAAATGGCGAAACTCGTTGAGACTTTTCCTTGCGTTCCTTCCACTGAACGAGGTCGGGGCATTTTGATCGCCGGCGACCCTAAATCCGATTCCGTTCTCTACTGCAATGGCCGATCCGTCTTGATTCGGAATCTCCAGCGACCTCAAGACGTCGAGGTGTACGGCGAGCATGGGTATGCTGTTACCGTCGCGCGATACTCTCCTAACGGCGAGTGGATCGCTTCCGCTGATGTCTCTGGTACGGTTCGAGTTTGGGGAACGCATAATGGATTCGTGCTTAAGAACGAGTTTAGGGTCCTTGCTGGTCGGATCGATGATCTCCAATGGTCCTCCGATTGCCTTCGGATAGTTGCTTCCGGAGATGGAAAGGGCAAATCGCTTGTTCGAGCCTTCGCGTGAGTTCTCCTCCTTCACTTCTTCTTCTTCTTCATTATTGGCTACTCGATTTCGTCATGATTTGCTGATTTCGAGATTAAATTTTGGTTGCTTTTGTATGTGATTTTGTGTTTCATTGACTGTTTTGCGAAGAAAGGTTAGTCTTAGCTTTGATTTTGTGTGTGTGTTCTGAGATTATATTACCTGCTGGAATAATCTCTTGAATTCCGCATTTCCTTCCACAATCTAATCCTGATTGTGATTTTGGCGAAGAAAGGGTAGTCTTACCTTTGATTTTGTTTTTGTTTTTGTGTGTGTTTATAAGATTATTTTACCTGGAATGATCTGTTGAATTCCACATTACCGGTTTCACAATCTAGGCTTGAGCAACTTGTGTTATGATCTCATGTATGTAGATGGGACTCTGGCAATACAATGGGAGATTTTGATGGCCATTCTCGTAGGGTTCTTAGTTGTGCCTTCAAACCAACTAGACCATTTCGAATCGCTACTTGCGGTGAAGATTTCCTGGTCAACTTTTACTGCGGTCCACCTTTTAAGTTTCATTCTTCTCACAGGCAAGTTGCTACTTCTGGCTCAATCTTGACTAATAGCATCTGTCTCTGAGATTTATTATTTGCAGGGAGCATTCCAACTTTGTCAACTGCATCAGATATTCACCTGATGGTACTAAATTCATCACCGTAAGCTCGGATAAGAAGGGGATAATTTACAATGGCAAAACCGGAGATAAAATTGGAGAATTGGCTGCAGAAGATGGTCACAAAGGCAGTATCTACGCTTTTAGCTGGAGCCCTGACAGCAAACGGGTAATGTTCAGAAATTAATGTGTGTCAAACGCAGCGCATTCTTGCAATGTTACTGACATTGATGAGTTTTTGTAGGTGCTCACTGTCTCTGCTGATAAGTCTGCCAAGGTATGGGAGGTATGTGAAGATGGAACTGTTGGATCTGTAATAAAGACATTTATGTTCACGGAATCTGGTGGAGCAGAAGACATGCTTGTGGGATGTCTTTGGCAAAACGATCATCTTATTATAGTGTCTCTTGGCGGTACCATGTCTTTGTACTCTGCAGATGATATGGATAAACCTCCGTTGCTGTTATCTGGACATATTAAGAACGTCACTTCTTTGGATGTAATTGGCACAAACCAGAAGACAATCTTTTCTTGTAGCTACGACGGTCTCATTGTCAAATGGATACAAGGGGTTGGGTACAATTGCAAGTTACAAATGAAAGATAACACCAAGATCAAGCGATTAGCGGCTTCTGAATCTAGCATTCTCTTATCTGGGTTTGATAACAAGGTATGAAAACACTTTTCATTTGGATTTGGATTGTGTGTAGAAAATCACATATGACTTGTTCAAATACTGACAGGTCTGGAGAATTCCTATAACCGACAATGAATTCGGAGCTGCACATCATATTGATATCGGCCATCAACCTCTGGACATAAGCATAGCCGCTGAGTCGCCAGAAAACACAACACTAGTTGCCTTTGATTCTGGAGTTGTATTGCTCAATGGTCTAAACATTTTGAACAAGATTGATCTGGGTTTTGCGGTGGCAGCCTCTGTGATCTCACCTGACGGGAAAGAAGCGATAGTAGGAGGACAAGACGGGAAGTTACACATATACTTAGTCTCAAGGGACTATAGCCTCAAAGAAGAAGCTGTCTTGGAAAAACACAGAGGTGCTGTGACAGTGATACGTTACTCTCCTGATTCAACAATGTTTGCTTCTGGTGACGCAAATCGCGAAGCTGTTGTCTGGGATCGCGAGACCAAACAGGTGACACCAATTAGAAGCATTTGCTTGTGTGTATTCTGTTCAATCATGGTAAAACTAAAATCTGAAGAAAAAAACGGTTTTACGTTTTGCAGGTGAAGCTAAACAACATGTTGTTCCACACAGCTCGTATAAATAGCTTGGCATGGTCACCAAACAACACAATGGTAGCCACTGGGTCCATAGACACTTGCGTGATTGTATATGAAGTGGACAAGCCAGCTTCGAGTCGTATAACGGTTAGAAACGCTCATCTGGGCGGAGTTAACGCAGTCGCATTCGTCGATGAATGCACCGTAGCTAGCTCCGGGGAAGATGCTTCCGTTCGTTTGTGGCATATCGAACCTCAATGAGCCAAACCATGCTTTCTTTTAGTAGCATCATTTGAAAGTTTTTATCTCTGAATTTAACAGTGGCTTGTTTGTATGTATTGAACTAAGTGTCATAAATCTAATAAAGTAAAAATGCACACGTGTTAGCGAATTTTAATGGTCTAACTCTACTCAGTCGTGCCGAATAGTGACTTAAACGGCGAGTTTAAACTAATAAAGTAATGAAGAGAGATTTTAAACTCTGATTAATAATTACGGGAAGGGATAATGTTTGATTGGGTGGTTCTTACTTGTTAGCTGTGTACGGATTTGAAGCTATTTTACCATCACCGGAGCTTCCAAGGAGAAGACGACACAGGCACAGGGAGGGATACAAGTTATGGCGCCTTTTGGCGGGAAAGCTTTAGTCGAAGCTGTTTCTGGCATCGGAGGGAATGGAGTTGGCCGGCTTTTGGCTGCGGTGGCCGCCGCTATGTTGGTCCGCCTCTTCTCAGGACCCGGAATCGCCCTCTTGCCTGAGAACGACATTGACGATGATTTCTCAGAGACGGAAGGAGCTGGAGAGGACGACGGAGATTCGTCAGTTCGACCCGTGACGATCCGATGGAGGAACATCACCTGCTCGCTCTCCGATAAATCTTCTAAATCGGTGAGGATTTTTTCTTTTCCCTTGCATGTTTCGATTGCGAACAGAAGAATCAACCATGATTATCCATTTCGAACTTGTTTGCCTTTTAGCTGAATCTGAAATGCGACTCTTAGGTGCGATTTTTGTTGAAAAATGTATGTGGAGAAGCAAAACCTGGGAGGTTGGTGGCGATCATGGGTCCTTCTGGATCTGGGAAAACAACATTGCTCAATGTTTTAGCTGGACAGCTAAGTTCATCACCACGTTTGCATTTATCAGGTCTCTTGGAGGTCAATGGGAAACCAAGCTCAAGCAAAGCTTATAAGTATGTCCTTTGACTGATTATACTTTGAGTGTCTATATATTGAGTGAAATCTGATGATCACGGAGTGGCAGGCTTGCGTTTGTGAGACAGGAGGATCTCTTCTTCTCGCAGTTGACTGTGAGGGAAACACTTTCTTTCGCAGCCGAGCTTCAGCTTCCGGAGATCTCTTCTCCTGAGGAGAGGGATGAGTATGTGAACAATCTCCTGTTGAAACTTGGTCTGGTGAGGTTTCACTCATCTCACTCAGCATTTTACATTGAAATGCTGGAGTCTAAATGCTCGTTTCTGTTTTGTGGCTCTACAAAAGGTCAGCTGTGCAGATTCACGTGTTGGTGATGCAAAAGTTCGTGGGATCAGCGGTGGAGAAAAGAAGAGGTTGTCACTTGCTTGTGATTGATCGCTAGTCCGTCTGTCATATTTGCTGATGAACCCACAACCGGTATAATCCCTGCTCTGTCTGATTCTAAACATTGATGGATTAGTTTTATCGCTGATGAAATATTCATGTGGTCTTCAGGGCTTGACGCGTTCCAGGCTGAGAAAGTGATGGAGACATTGCAAAAGCTTGCTCAGGATGGACACACTGTGATCTGCTCCATACACCAGCCTAGAGGCTCAGTGTATTCTAAATTTGACGACATTGTGTTGCTTACGGAAGGAGTTTTAGTCTATGCCGGCCCTGCAGGGAAAGAACCTCTGACATATTTCGGGAACTTTGGGTTGTTTTTCTAAACATTTCCCCTTTATATATTACATGTCTTCATTATGTATGTGCTTCCTTAGAATTTACCACTGACAATTGTTCTTCTGATCCTTGAACAGGTTTCTTTTCCCAGAGCATGTAAATCCTGCTGAGTTTCTTGCTGATCTTATATCAGTTGATTATAGCTCTTCGGATAGTGTCTACTCTTCGCAGAAGAGAGTACATGCTCTTGTTGATGCGTTCTCCCAGCGTTCATCATCGGTTATTTATGCCACTCCCCTTGGCGTAAAAGAGGAAACAAAGGACAGCACGAGACCTCGCAGAAAAGCCATTGTTGGGAGAAAAGGTGCTTGGGGGAGGCAGTTTTTCTTGCTTCTTAAGCGTGCATGGATGCAGGTATCCTTCTATTTACGCATGATCTAAATAAAGCATTCTTTCTATAACATGCTGGGCTTGAACGCCTTCTTCGACTTCCTGAAATTTCTACCAACCGTTTTAAGAAGTAGCATAAGTTAGTTTACGAATGAAAGAAAGACTCTTAAGAAAGTGACATATGGGAGAATCATTGAATTGTCTCCTTCTGTCAAGTCACATTTTGTGTTTCTGAAAATTTCACCCAACTTCATAGGCATCGTAGAAGGGTCCTTGAAATGTACATAGAAGGTTACCTTGAGCAGTTTGTCTGATTGATTTGTTCACTTGATATTATAGGCTTCTCGAGACGGGCCAACAAACAAAGTCCGTGCAAGAATGTCTGTTGCATCTGCTCTGATATTTGGATCCGTTTTCTGGAGAATGGGGAAGTCTCAGACGTCAATTCAGGACAGAATGGGTTTGCTTCAGGTCTAACACATTTTTGATTTTGCTACATGCATCTCTTTTTTTTTGTGTTATTTAAAGTAATACTTAGTATGAGTAGCGTTTATATATACTAAGCAATGATGTCTTTATGCTTCAGGTTGCTGCAATAAACACGGCTATGGCAGCTCTCACAAAGACAGTTGGTGTCTTCCCTAAAGAGCGTGCCATTGTGGATAGAGAACGGTCCAAAGGGTCTTATTCGTTAGGCCCTTACCTACTCTCCAAAACAATAGCTGAAATTCCCATTGGCGCAGCATTCCCTTTGATGTTTGGTGCTGTATTATACCCCATGGCTCGCCTAAATCCCACTTTGTCAAGGTAATTCCTAAGCTTCCTATTTTTTCATCTTTTATGCATAAGCATTAACCTGCATCCTCACTGAAAAGCCATTCTTGAGCTTTCTCTGTCTATTTGACCAACCAATGAACTTTAGTGAGACGTGCATGTGATAGTAATGTCCCTGACAAAGAGATATCTTGCCAGATTTGGAAAATTTTGTGGGATAGTGACTGTAGAGTCTTTTGCTGCTTCTGCGATGGGTCTAACTGTTGGGGTAATGGTCCCAAGCACAGAAGCTGCAATGGCAGTGGGACCGTCTCTCATGACAGTTTTTATCGTGTTTGGAGGTTACTATGTTAATGCAGTCAACACCCCAATCATCTTCCGTTGGATTCCTCGTGCTTCATTGATCAGATGGTGAATTATCTCTCCCCAATTTACTATACATCAATGATGATCTCGTCTATATATATATATCTTATTCTCTCAATATCCACTCGTCTTTGTACAGGGCCTTCCAGGGACTCTGCATCAACGAATTCAGCGGCCTCGAGTTTGATCATCAGAACTCATTTGACATCCAAACAGGAGAACAGGTAACAGCTAGTTTATTATATCAAACCACATCATTGTCCATGCCTTTGAGGTCATCGGAGGTTAAAATGTTATGGGCATTATTTTGCAGGCGCTAGAACGACTGTCGTTTAAAGGAAGCAGCATAAGGGAGACGATAGCAGCTCAAAGCCGGATCCTGATGTTCTGGTATTGCAGCACGTATCTTCTCCTGGAGAAAAACAAGCCAAAGTATCAAAAGCTCGAGCTTCTTGATGACAATGGAGGAGATACCGAGAATCCAGTAGTGCTGCTGGAGTATGAAGCAGAGGTTGTTGATCAAACGGAGGAGGCTGAAGATGATGATCTGAAGCAGCCACTTGAGGAACAAAGCGAAACATCATCATCGGATGAGTTTGACGAAATCCGGCCCTTTGTACTCGAAGGTTTGTAGTCAAATTGTAATTACTATACTAAAGAACAACATATACTTAACTAAAGGTGAAAAAAAATACATACATATTTGTTGGTAGATGGTAACTTTGTATAGTGAATAATAATGAATTGAACAATTATGGTGATTATGGATTTGATCTCCATCCTCCAGCAGGTAGCAAGTGAGATTAGAGGGAGTTTGAGTTGCTCCTCTTAAAGGCTTTGAATAAAAAAAAAGAGTGTTTCAACCTCTTCTTCTTACCTCTCTGCCTTAAACCCAATGTAAGAAGACTCATCTTAATACTCTTGTTAGGTTTCTTTAACTCTTGACGTAACGACTTGTGTCATCTCTTGTTTTATCCATAAGCAAGATAATAATTAAAAAGAAACAAGTTTTGACACTTTTTTTTTTGGTCACAAATTTCATATATTAGCTCATTCTCCATAAATGGAGATAAAGTTTACAGTACATGAAAATAAGGCCAACATGGCCAAAAGATTAACTAAACTCTTCGCTAAGCAAAGGAACAACAAAGGATAGATGGAGCCTAATGCATCACTCAAGCAACTAAAGTTGTCGAATCTTCTGAATACGACGTCGGAAGCGCTAGAGAGAGATACAAAGCCCTGGAATTTAGAGAGCACATGAAGTGATCTAAAGTCCACAATTGAAACAGCAGCAAGTGCACAATTAACAATTGTAAAAACGACCCAAACATCAAAGGCGAAAAGATACCAAGATGCTGAGTCTCTGATTTGAGCAGAGCACGAGGACTCTGAACTCGTTAACACATTACTCCCTACATCAAATCCACACAAACCAGGTGGAATCAGGAGACACGCAATCTCCTTGGAGGAGAAAGGAGTGGAGGAGAAAGGTGGTGGTAGAGAAGCATGGATGCCCGGATCTGGAGGCTCTGGCGACGGGACCAGCTCTTCCATCGGCGTTTCCATGACTCGAGGGGAGTCGGAGGGGGAGAGCAGCATAGATGAGGTTCCGATCTGGTGAGAAAACGTCGTCGACGGCTGCCTCGGTCGGCGTGCCTGGGAGCGTCTCCTAGGGTGAACTACCTTTTTACAGATGTCGTTTTCAAGTTTTGACACTATTTTTCATAATTTGTTAAAGCTTAGAGGCTAAGAAAAAGTCTATAGCGGTGACTTTCAAATGAATTGTGAAGGAGGGAGGAAAGGACATTAAACATTACCTGAAAACTGCAAAACTCAACAGTGTCAACGTCTGAAGATTCTGATCCAACAAAATCCAAAATCAAATTAGATTATTGTGATTATACTAATAACAAAATTAGTTTTGTGGCCATTACCAAATAAATAAGATAATAATTTAACAGAGCCGCCCATTGGGAGAAAAGTAAAAATACCAATAAGAGAGGGTACGTGGCGTCCGGTCTAAACATCAAAGTATCTTGCTTTTTCTGTCTGTTTACCAAAAATATTATGAACTTGGTTTTTAATCAAGGCTTACCGAAAATAAACGCGTTTGTTAACAAACACAATAATCAAGCTAATGAAAGTGCTTTAGACGTTATGAAAAACAAGAAAGTTTGTATTTGTTGGATAATTCTGTTTACCTACGGGATTTCATAAAATAGTGATATATAGTTTTGTGATCTGCGAATACATCATGAGATGGTAAGTTTTGGAAAATGTAAGACAAACAGAAGCATCGAAATGTACTATTTAATCCTCCCATTAAATAATTTTGTTTGGACATTGATTTGTATTAAAATAGAATGAAATAAGCGCATAATTGAAAAGATCACCGACTTGTACGCTTTTTCAGGTGAAATTACATAAACAAATGGGAGGTCAAGTTTGTTATAAAGAATGGAAGTAAAAATATATAGAAAAAGAGCCACTAATATATCACCAATTTAATGTCATGTGCGTTATCAATTAATGGATGTTTCTCTTAATTTCACTTCACTTTCCGATTGCCGTGTTTCCCAATCCAACAAGGCAGCCAAGTTAACGTACATTAGGAGTTTTCACAATGCATCCATTGTACACCTTCTCAATCCATCTCTATCACCTTCATTTTTTAGCCATTAACATATCTTAATTAATCAAACATATTAATTCACACGATTAAGTTACCATCGATAGAATCAAAAAAATTAAGTGTGTATTAATTTCGGTAGCCAAATCTCACAAACAAACTCATAGGTTATAATATAATATTGTGAATATAACAATTGTAAAACGACTTTTTCCAACCTCAATACAAGAGGGTTGCAACTTGTAACGAATTTCAGACAAAGGCAACATATGTCTAGTTTCCATAGACGTTAATTACATACAAGTGGACGATTTGTTTGATGGTGATTGGTGAACACTGAATACTAAAAGACGTGTAAGACGATTTTAAACAGAATCTTGCTTGAGAAACAAAAGTTGGAAATGAAAATGACGTGGATGAGAAGACAAAGTAGGTCCAATTAATCAGATTCGTGAATGGCAATAACGCGCTTATCAATCAATAATCATACATCCCCACACTTCTTTATTTGTTTAATCCAAAACAATTCGGTTATAAATACATATGCACTTGTCCATCATCTTCACCATTCCAACCAACAACAACAACATTCCAATTTCATAAAAACAAATACAAATCTCCACAAAACAAAACAATGGAAGCTACACTCATTTCTTCGAAGTATTCACCACTTCTTCGATTCAATCCAGTCTCCACAAGAACTCACAAGAAGAAGACGAGCGTGGTGTGTGGTGCAGGGAATAAAGACCAATACTACTACGGAGGAGGGAGATTGGTGGATGAGAACATGATCGTTCTAAGGAAACGCATACACGAAATGAAAATGGTAGAGCGTAACTACGAGCCTCCTTCTCATTGGATGGATTGGGAGAAACGTTTCTACAACTCGTACGACTCTATGATATGCGATTCCGTTGGTCTTCTCCAGAGTTTCCTCATGAACTCTCGTCCTACCGTCGCAATCGCAACGCTGCTTCTTCTTCTCGTTAGCGTTCCAGTTTCCTCCACCGCGATTGCGTTTCGGCTTCTTGACCTTCTTCATTGGATTCTTGCCGCCGCCGCAACATCAGCCCACTTATTAGGCTGATCTGATCTAATCTCATTTTCTTCTTTTGACTTTTTTGTCCACAAATTCTTTTATATATTGCTTTATTATTATATCGTGTATATACATAGATATGTTGTCTTATGTATACCATATTCTTTTATTATTTATCTAGTTTTTTAAAACTTTGCCTTAATATATGTGTATATATAAAGTCTTCATGAGATTGTAATTTTTTTCTTTTTAGTACACGAAATAATTTGTAATTGATTAGTGGAACAAATATTACTACATTCGTAACAAACCAATACGGTCCATTATTCATTATAAATGAACTCAATATTTTCAGAGAATAGATCTTTTAAAAACTTATTAAACTCGAGTAAATTTAACGGAAATTGAGATCACTTGTCTTGTCTCGTGAAGCATTGTAGCGGCCATATGTCACTGCGATGAGTAGTAGCAACAAAATGGTACAAAAACACTTGTTGATTTGTGAAATTGAGTTTTAGTACTTCTTGTTTGTGTTGGGGTCAGTGTAATCATTTTGTTGGAAATCAGTTTTATTTTGTCTTATAAGAAGTGAGTGGACAATGGAGCGGCTTCTTTTGGTTGCTCCTTCTTGGGGCCAACAATTCTTTGCCTCACCATATTTTAGAAAGAAAAAAACTAGTATAATCTTATGATTGTTTTTCTTTTACCCCAAAAATATAAAATGCTATGGATCAAACCCATGCCACTATTTCGAATTTGTATTGATTGAGAACGTTGTGCCTTGTCACAAACACAAAACATATAGTGTTGCCTCATTAATCCGCTAATCTCTGCCGTCACTCTTTCTATTTGTGTTGTGTAACGTCACTATTTAAATGTGTTAAAATCAGAAACCAAAATGTAGGGAAAATGAGGAGAAATTTCGGGTGAATCAAAAAGAGTAAGGAAATATTTCTAGAATTACGGAGAGAAAAGTGCCAATTTTAGAATTGTGAATAAAATTTGGGTCAGTTTATGCAAATAGAGACAATTAAATGGGAGAGAAATATAAACACGGAAAAGAATCTGATGTCGTCTTTATTCGTTTGAAAACCCTATCTTCAGTCATCACTTTCTCTTCTCTTCTCTTCTCCGCCACCACACAAAACACATTCTCCTCTTCTTCTTCTCTCTTTTTCTTCGTAATTGCATAATTTTCACGCCATTCTATATTATACATTTCATTCGACCTTCTCTATTCATTACCCACACAATTTCTCTAAAAATCGTCCCAATTCTGTCTCTGTGTTTTTCGCCATTTTCCCCTGCTCTGGATTTGATTGATTAATTATCTCTTCAAGGAGGAATTTGGGGTTTCGTTTCAATGGCGCTTGCGTATGATCCTCTCTTCATCACATCAGACAAATCCGCCATGGAAATAGCTTCACCACCAACACCGATGAATTTAACCCAAGACGAGCTCAAACGAATCGCCGCTTACAAAGCCGTGGAATTCGTCGAATCCGGCATGGTCCTCGGTCTCGGCACCGGCTCCACCGCCAAACACGCCGTCGACCGCATCGGCGAGCTTCTCCGTCAAGGAAAACTCGAAAACATCATCGGAATCCCAACCTCGAAGAAAACTGAAGAACAAGCTCTGTCTCTCGGAATCCCTCTCTCCGATCTCGACGCGCATCCAATCATCGATCTCTCAATCGACGGCGCAGACGAAGTCGACCCAGATCTCAACCTCGTGAAAGGACGAGGAGGATCTCTGTTACGAGAGAAGATGATCGAGGGAGCTTCGAAGAAGTTTGTGGTGATTGTTGACGAATCGAAGATGGTGAAATACATCGGAGGAAGTAAGCTGGCTCTTCCGGTGGAGATTGTTCCGTTTTGCTGGAGATTCACGGCGGAGAAGCTGAGGGGACTGCTTCAAGGGTACGGTTGCGAAGCGAATCTGAGATTGGGAGAGAAAGGGAAGCCGTTTGTGACGGATAATGGGAATTATGTAGTGCATTTGATTGTGGAGAGAGATATGGGTGATTTGGGATTGGTCAGTGATGCCATTTTGAGGTTACCTGGAGTAGTGGAGCATGGCATGTTTCTTGCTATGGCTTCTACTGTTATCATTGCAGGTGAGCTTGGTGTTAAGATCAAGAACAAACATACTATTTAGCACTTTCTTGATACCATGGTTTGTGTTGTATGGATGATCTAGAGACATAGATAGGTTTGGATGATGTCACTGTGCAGAGGATATTTGACCTTTTCTCACAGAGTTTTGGATTCAGAATTATCAATCAAACATGATTAGTATCATCTTAATCCTATATAATCACAGCATTTTGCTTCATTGCCTTTGAAAGCTTTCTCTTTCTAAATTTGTTGGTTCTTATTAGTATTGGTTTGGGGCTTTGGGCCTATGCATTCTGTTGTTTTGTTGGGCTTTGCTCCGTACGATAAAGCTACAATGAAACCAATTTTTAGGTGATTTTGTTGTTGATGACTGTGAAATGTGAGAAATCAAGAATAAGATAATCGTTAATGCATGAGATTTTAATTGGTTTTGGTAGGATGGTTGGCCTAAAAAAACCCAATGAAACGCATTATATACCAAAATCAAGATAAACTAATGACTAATACGTGGTTAGTTATTTGTATGACCCTGTCAAATGAGATGACATGCACACACCCCGTGCACTGACACGCGTTCTATACTCACACGCTCCATGTACAACGTAACACGTGTATGCAACTCAATTCAATACAAGGACAAAAGAGAAATATTATCACGTTTTTTTCTATTGGGGTCAAAGAGAAACAATATCCAAATTTTCTTATCTTTGTAACATGAAAATACCATCTTGTCAATTTCATTTGAGAGGCATGCTTAACCATTTTTGTTATCTTTGACCATGTATTGTTACAATTATTTAAAAGGCCACGAGTATGTATAACTACATGTACTATATATTCTATATACGGATATTTGATATTTTGATGAAAATAAAGTAAACTTATAATCATAAGATTCGGGAATCTGTACTCTATCGCTTTGCTTCATCTGCAAACACACATAACTTTTTGGATTGAATTCAGAGAGAAAGAAAGGAAGCTTTTTATTATCAAAGGCTTTAGTTTGAGGAAAAGACGATCCTCTTCTTTCAAGTCTCCTTTTTCTTCGCTTTTCCTCTTTCTTCTTCTTCTTTTGACAATTAATAGAGAAGAAAACGGTACAAACTCCTTCCTCTCTTCTCCTTTGCTTCTTGTCCTAAATTTTTGGTCTCTCTCTTATTTCTTCCTGTCTTTTTGGGTTTTTTCCCCAAATGTTTTGGGCTTTTATTATTATTTGTTTCGTTTGTATGTGTGACTATTGTCTCTATGATTTCTTCTTGATTCGTTCAAAAGTTGTTATGTTTTTTCCTCATCTCATCATCTAGGTAAATTCAGATAGATATACATACCTACTGAATTTCTTTATCATAATTTGGATATAGTTTGAGACCATTTAGCTTTTGAATTTCCTTTTATCTATAGCTATTTCTGTTAACCGTTTCGATAAAGTTTGGCAGTTTATTCAACAAGAAAAAAAAAAAAAAAATTCAATTTATGAAACGTTTTACAGCTTTTGTGTTCTGGTAACCAACCAACCAGCTTTGGTTCATATTCACCTAAACCACCATGTCTCTCTCTCTCTCTCAAATCCAGAGAATCTGTTTGCTTTTGTTTTTAAAAAAATTCTGTTTGATTAATGAGCTTCTTCTAGTTCACATGTTCATATTGCGTATTCCGTCTCCTTAGCATTGAATGCAAACACTCTTTTGATTCTTACTCAACCCATTTTAATTCTCTCTCAGCCAAACAAAAGGGGAGAAGAATATAAAAAAACAAAAGGGGATTTCTTCAGCTGCAAGTTTCTATTTGTATTTAAGACATGGGAGAACATTTCGTGCTTCTTGTGGATCGGTTGATTACAGAATCAACGATCGAGGCTGCGATTCAGAGCAGGAACCGGATGTTGCAAGCCAATAATACACCTGTGGAGGAATGTAGAGTCCTCCTGGATGAGAAAACACTTGAGAAGCTGCGTAACGGAGATTTGTCAATGGTGGATTGTAGGATTTGTCAAGACGAAGACTTGGATTCAAACATGGAGACTCCTTGTTCTTGCAGCGGCAGCGTCAAGGTAAACACACAGTCATTGGTTTTTGATTAGATGATCAATGATCAATGATGTTGTTGTTATTGGGCAGTATGCGCATAGGAAGTGTGTACAGAGATGGTGTAACGAGAAAGGCGATACAACCTGCGAGATTTGCCATCAGGTAGATTCTTCTCCTTTTCTTTGTGGTTCTTGGTGAAGTATAATCGAATATTTCTGATTAGATGTTTTTGTTCAGGAATTTAAGCCGGATTATACAGCACCAACTCCATTGTTGGAGTTGGGTCATGTTCCTCTTCATTTCAGGGGAAACTGGGGGACCTCTCAACGCGAGCATCGTTTCATCACCGTTGTTCCTGCTGATTCCGCGTTACTCCAAGACCAATATGCTCTTTCTTCCACCACTAGCTTCATCTGTTGCCGTTCCCTTGTCCTCATCGTACGCACTCAGACTCATTTTACCAACATCTTTTTAAGCTTCATGTTTCTCTTGTTGTTTGCAGTTCATGGCTCTTCTGATTCTTCGACACACTCTTCCCTTAGTTCTCAATGGATCAAACCTCCATGTCTTCCCTTTGTTCACGGTGAGATCATCTCTCACAACACCATATATCATGGGAATATTCAGTTTTGTTGATTGGCATTTTTTGGGTGTTTCGTTTCAGTTGTTGTTTCTGAGAGTACTCGGAATCATGCTACCTATCTATGTTGTCACCAAAGCAGTCGCCGCCTGCCGCCGTCACTCTCAGAGATTAGAGACCTCTGACTCTGAAGAAGATTCATCTGAAGAAGAAACACATTCATGGCATTTACCTCAAACGCAATCTTACATTATTGGAGTGCCATGAACATTGTTTCTTCCTTTCACACACACACAGAAAAAAAGAGTCAATGACACTGTAAATATATATAAATCTCTCTCACTTATACATGTAAAATGTTGGATTGGGTTAACTGATTGAAAACAAAAAATATTCTCATTGGCAAAAAGCTCTCTTCTTATCGAACCACCAAGTTTTTTCCAAAATCTGCATTGCAGAGAGACAAAGATACATCTTGAATTCTTCCACGACAACTCTAACCATGTCTGTGTGTGTTTTCAAGACCGATGACAAGAATCTGTACAAACTTTTCAAACCAGAGACAAAAATTTAAGAAGAAAAGACCTGAAGCAGGCAACCTTGGGGTCTCGACTTCAAACATGAGGAGCTTCTAGTTGTTCAATTCCAGCTTCTCCTTGGCCTGAAAAGAAAAGGAGATGGACAGAGAATGAGTAAGAAAACATGTGGAAGAGAGTTGGTAGGTGTCATTGGATCTAAACAGATAGATAAAAGAGTCATACTTTCGGTTCTTCTGCTGCGTCCTCCAGTAACAAGCAAGCGCCCCAAATGCACAGCTGGCGACGGCTATTGCCAATGCTGCTCCAATCGGCACAACCAGAGCGTTGGTTGCTACCGTCATCTCTTCAGTTGCTGAGATTGTCTCTTTCTTGCTCCCCATGACATTCTTTTCCTTGTAAAGGGAGACGAGCTTGGGCCCATAGTAGTTCTTCAAGAACTTGTAGACATTGTCCTCGTCCCACTCTATGTTCTTCTGGCTACTCGAGAGATAGCACGATGAGCAAAGCTCCTTTGGTGGCCATATCATCTTTGGGAACTTGGGGTCACCTGTACCGAGAGATGCTTCGTCTTTCATGAGTCTCTCGTTTACCTTGTTGTGCGTGCTCCACACCCACAAAACAAAATCACGTGCCTTTTTGAAAGGAGTTTTTACACTGTCCAAGAAACGCATTGTTTAGATGAGCAAAGATCGTGACTAATTGATTAGTTGCCAAGATCAGAACTAGTGTTACCTCAAACACATGTCGTTGAAATGCAGGCGGCATTCATCACACGTGAAGAAGTTGTTAACGAAATCACATATTGCCGTGAATGCAAAATGACTTTCTCCATCTTCAATCCTCACGGAAAGTGAATGCATCAGAACCCATAATCCGCAGCTACAGTCAATAGTTCAAGGAAGAGTTCAGAATACTAATAGGCCAAACTGAATTGAAGGATCACAGCATGAAATTAGATACAGTACCTGAATCCGCGAGTATCGTTTTTGCTGCCACGGCAAAACATCTGCCAAATAAGAGATTAGGATAATCAAGAGGAAAAACAGTAAGAGAGTTGGTAGTAAGCACTTACGTAATATCCACGAGGAACATCCTTTCCACAAATAGGGAAATTTCCCAAGGTATCTTTCCCTCCCGAGACTTCTTCGTAAGGGCATTTTCCAGAAGGGCATAAATCATCATAGTTCACTAGAATTTCTGCAACTCCTTTCCGACACCTATGAAATATATACTCTACAGTTAGTTTGGAAAAAGCGTGACCATTAAAACGCAAATGAAGACACTAATGATGATAAGACTTTAATATACCTCCTGGAAGGATGATGTGCTGCTAGAAGCTGGATAAATCTAATAAATGAAGCACTTGTTTCAGGTGATTTAATGGCCTGTGGGAAATACTTGTTGATTACCGTAAAACTGAGCGATGAAAAGAAGCTAATAAAAAATTCAATACGGATTTTCCTACCTTTTGTGCTATAATTATATCAAAAGCTTCTGCAGTTGCTTCTTCGATGTCATACGCAGCCTGAGAAATCTGTGGCAAATCAACACCCGGTTATCTTTGAGCTGTTTGATCTTTAAAACAACTTAACAATTATCAGCAAAATTAGGCAGAGAACAGTCTTGAAACCTGTTTGAAGTCGGTTATATTTGACCTGACATGTTCGTTTTCGAATTTCTGATCATCCAAGCCATAAGAACTAGAAAATATTGAGAAAGAAAACAGAGGTAAGTAGGATGGATTTGAAATTAGCAAAGTAGCTCAAGGAAGATTTCAAAATTAATAAAATGTTGGTGAAGCTAAAAGTCAGACGGCACAAACCTGCCTAACTGCTTGTTAATCCAATTGAGCAAACGGTCAGCTGATCGGCCGTCGTCAATAACAAGTATCTCGCTTTTTGCTTTTTTAGGTTCCCCACTGGCAGAGACAAACTTTGTAGGAGGACCCCAAAAGAGCATTGGATAATGAGAAATATCAAACTTGTCACAGAGCTTGGAATTCGTCTGCGCTGCCACAGAAGTCATCATCAGAAAACTAAACCAACATTATTCAATAGATAAACTAGGAAGATGAAGTAAGTACCTTCATTGCACAATCAACTCTGGTCATCAAAATGGTTCCGGGATGTATTGCGTCTGGTCCATTGAAGAGCCTTGCCACCTTCTCGTAATGAGGCTGTACAGTAACAGTTTAGGCAATGAGAATTTCCCGAGAACCAAAAATCAGGCAGTGAATAGTGAGTTTACCTTGTAGTTTCTACAGGCAGGACACCTATAAGAAAGGGAAACAAATACACGTTGAAACCTTAGCACTTATCTATTAGCAATGACTAGAAACATAGGAACAATTCTTAAGAGAATTCGACGCTAGATCCGGTACCAAACTTTAGGTATAAAAAAGTGCCAACCGAAACTGGAAATTGAATGCTTTGGGGTTTGGGGAAATGAGAGAACTGACCAGTGAGCGAAGAACTCGACGACGGCATACTTGGCGGGTGTGTCGTGAAGAACTGAATCGAAGTTGGAAGAGTTTAATTCCACAGCTCTATCTTTCTCATCGGATTTACCACCGCCGATATCCCGGAGAATCGAGCGCGACCCCGGAGAAGAAGACGCCGCAGTTACAACTAGGCTCACTAAAACCAGATGTACCAGAGACATCGAAACGGAAAACAATTCGCCCAACACGAATGTTCTCTAGGATTCAGACAAGAGAGAGGATGCAAAGAAGACCACCGAAGATCTAGAGAAAGCTTCCCTCCTCTTCCATGGAGAAATTAAGCTTTGCATCGTGTGATATTGAAGCTCTGCAAAACGGCGTCGTATAATCATTGAACGGCCACGTAGTTCCGTTACTGGGCTTTTTATTCCGTCTTGGGCCCATCTATCACAAAATACATTTTTCTTTCTCTAATTTATGAAATACTATTAATTAGTCTGTTAAATAATTCCCCCTCCCACTCCAATCTGTTCTAGTCCAAATTGTATATATTTTCATAATGCAGCAATTGTTTTTATTTTGTTTAATCCATCCATTATTTGTAGACCTTTGAAGCCATTATGGTACGGTCAAGAGAACACTATAGTGTGTCGGTCATGCGCACATGACATCCCCTAGCAATAAAATACAAATAACTCATAAATTAGTACGCAGATTCACGTGTGCTGCTGCTAAATTTGAAATTGATTCACTTTCACTTTCTCTAAACCTTATTAATTCCCAATTCATGAATAAGAATGATGGTATGTGTGCGAACTGGAATAATCACACAATAGAATTTGTGAAGATTCGTTGAAATAGAACTTCTTTAGGGTTTTCAAACACTTAGAGAAAGATAGAATTATGGTTTTATTTTTC
This sequence comes from Draba incana, assembly GCA_963576765.1. Taxonomy (NCBI): domain Eukaryota; kingdom Viridiplantae; phylum Streptophyta; class Magnoliopsida; order Brassicales; family Brassicaceae; genus Draba; species Draba incana. The sequence continues at coordinate 91,629 of OY755217.1, read as the reverse complement.
TGTTAAGATCAGAGCTGTAAACAGTGTTTCTATATGAAATTTCGGATCCCTCACATGTGAGGGGGTACATGCTTATTTATAGACAAAATAGGGCGGTTCGGATGAACAGTGTTGGGCTTTTGACGGGCTTCCGTCTTCTGGGCTTGACCGATGAACTGATTTGATGAAAACGACGTCGTTTAGGTTTATCGACTTTTCTAGGGGGGATCCGACCCCTACAGTTAGCCCCCTAGTTCAACAGTTTTATAAGTAAAAAAGTTGAAGTAAGGGTGTCCAAGTGAAGAGTCGATTTTCGCTTAGACGGTTTACGTGTTGATGATGATGTCTAGCCCAAATGACGGCGAGCTGGCCGAGTGTGAAAATTGACGAGCGAGTCGACATCGATCCTTCAAAGCCGCGAGCTGGTCGATATCGTAATATGTGAGTTATCTTTGAGGATGCTAGTCGATGAGATGATCTGGGGATGAAGCTGCGAGTCGATCGTGCCCGTAGTTCGTGAGCAACTGAAGGCGCGAGGTGACGAGACGTAGATGCATATGTGTCTCGACGAGCCTCGGTAAAAACCTTGTCTAGAAAAACCCAGTGGGAAAAAGCAAGATCAAGGAAAAAGAGCACAAGTCACACACTCATTCTAGTCGCGAGTTGATTTTCATGGAGAGAAAGTCGCGAGCTGATCCATTGAAACGGACTCGCGAGTTGATTTCTATGGAGAGAAAGTCGCGAGCTGATCCATTGAAATGGACTCGCGAGTTGATTTCTATGGAGAGAGTCGCGAGCTGATCCATTGAAACGGACTCGCGAGTTGATTTCTATGGAGAGAAAGTCGCGAGCTGATCCATTGAGATGAAGTCGCGAGTTGATTTCTATGGAGAGAAAGTCGCGAGCTGCGAGTTGCTGAAGTCGCAGATTTATTCGTAAGTGAAGTCGCGAGGTCGCGCCATTCTTTGAAGATCAGAATTCTGAGAATATCGAAACTATGAAGTCGCGAAACAAATCAAGGAGGAGCTCGCGGAGTCGCATTTCGAGTCAGATAAAAATTGTGGAACCATAGATTTGGATCAATCTCGCGAAACTGATCTTTTGAGCCCAGAATCTTTGGGCCCATTAAGAAATGAGGCCCACCTCGAAAGTCAAACCGCCAAAAATATCTTTATAAGAGGCAACGCTCCCTTGATACTTCTCATTATTCTCATTCCTCCAAAAAAACAGGTTCGCTCTCTCTCCCTTTTCTATCGTTTTTCTTTCGAGTAATAGATAGGAATTTTGCCGTCCCATCACTTTGCCGCCGCCGTGTTCATCATTGCCGCCGCAGTGTTCTTCAGAGAATCTGAAAAACTTCTAAGTTTTGATCCGAACATACGATGTCTTCAACGAGCTCTTTCGTATCCGCGAAATCTGCCGAGCTCCCTGAGAAGGGAAAGCCAATCTGGGAGTACTCTCCCGATAGCGAGTCGATTGTAGACGCGAGCTGGAGCTGTGGTCGACTCCGTGGACAAGAGGAAGCGAGTCCCTCGGGCCGCGAGGAGGCGAGCCCTATTAGTCGAGAAGATCGAGCTGGAGGCCATTCCCCTCTTGCCAAGCTGTTTTCTTATCCCACTCCCGTCTTAAGACAAAGTCGCGAGACGGGGGAGTCTGCTTTGTTTATGCGAGCCGAACGGACTGGCTTTGAAGAGGGAGTTGGGACTTCGCAACCATCGCAAATTTGCGAGGCCTCCACTACTGACGAGCAAAGACTAGTTGTGGAAATCCCACAACTCCGCGACGAGTCCCTTAGTCCTGCCGAGCTGCCTCTCCAAGTGAAGATTGAAGAAGGTAACTGGTCATATAACTCTCTCGCAGAAAAAGAGAGACTGGAAGCCTGGGTTGGATGCGGATTCGCCGAAGTGGTCCAGAAGAAAAAGAAATCGAGGCGAAAGCAATGCCCGCCTCTAGGTTCCTCATGGTGCGATGAGGAATTTCTGGAAGACTATCGCTCAGAGTGCCGAATTCCCGACTCGGTCGAAATGATCGCGCCTTCTATCGAGCAGCGAGAAGATGATCCCCCTGCCGGCACGTTTACCGCCTATGCGTGTTGGTTTAAGGATTGTTACCTCACGTTCCCCATCCCTGCGCTAATTCTACGGTTCGCCCGGGTTCACAAAATCGCGCTCGCGCAGATCAACTCGATAGGAATTCGCCAATTGGTGGGAATTACGACGCGAGCAGCCGAATGTCGCGAGCCCATCGGAGTTCGCCATCTACACAACCTTCTTGAATGGCGCAAGCAATCCAACCCGGGTGGCATGAAGTACTACAATCTAGCGAGTCGTTCTCTTTATAAAATACAGGACGACTTCCCGAACAAAGATCATAACTGGAGAAAATATTTTTTCTTCGTGCCGATATCGGTCGCGTCGGCCGAGGATGAACACTTAGTGGTGGCGAAGTGGGGGACACTTGGTAGATTTTCTCGAATGTTTATCGCGCGAACTGTCCCCTTATGTTTTATACTAACTTTTCTGCCAATTTGTTTATACAGCTAGCAGACTGCTATTCACTCCTGTTGCCAACATCGACGATTTGGTCAATCAATTAAAGGCTCGGAAGTGCCTTTGGAATCGTCACTTCAATCTTCGATGGGTTATTCTAGCTCGCGAGTTCATTTCATACGACGAAGAAGAAGAGATCAAAGAGAGCGAGTCCGACGATCAAGAAATAATGCCTCCCAAGCTCACTTTCCGCGATCTCGCCAAGAAAAAAGCCGAGAAGGCTAAGAGAAAGGCCGACCCGAAGGCCACTGCTTCCATTGTCGAGACGTCCGAGCGGAGCGTCGACAAAGAGAATACTCCTGTTGCTGAGGGCGACGAAGCGGCTGCTGTAGCCACGAGTGGTGTTACTTCACAGCCAACTACCATTTCTGACGAGCCCGTCGAGCCTGAGGATCAATTGCACCGGAAAAGAAAACGCTCTGCCTCTGAGAAAGGCAAAGGCAAAGTTGGCGAGAAGAAGAAATCTCGTCGTGAGTTGCCGACTCTGTCCCCAGGACAGTCTATTCCTGGAAGTTCCGATGGGCTCTACACTTATCCCTTAGCCGCAGCTGCCATGATGGCTAAGGTTACATATTCGGGTGATCGTATGCCGATCCCGGAAAGGCTGGTAAAGAGCGAGCTCTATAAGGAGTTCGCGTCTCGTCAGGCTAAGGTAATTTCACACTTTATTCTTTCTTTTTCATTCTGCTTTATTTCTCATACTGTCAACTCCTTCGCAGGCCATCGCCCATTTCAACATGCTGATCATGTCGTATGATCAAGACTCGAGGTCTAAGGAGCTCTTCATAGGCGAGGCCAGGCAGAGAGAAGAGGTCGAGAAGGAACAAGTCGCAGCCCAAATGAGAAATCTCGCTGCTGAGCGAGATATGTATAAGAAGAGTTCTGACGACCTGGGCGTGCATCTTCAAAGAGTCGGTAAGGAGAAGGAGAAGGTCGAGGAGAAAAACGCCGAGCTGGTGAAAGACCTATATGTTCAGAAGGCGAGTCGCGAGCAGGATCTTGAAGAGGCTGTCTCTTCTGCGAGGCGATCTGCGGCCGCCGAAGTGCAAGGCCAGCTTAACCGGGCTTACGAGCTGTTTCACCAGATGATGAAGAAGCCGATTAAGAAAATGGTCTATCTTGCACAAGCGGAGGCTAATCTCCAGCTCCTTGACGACATGGAGAATACTGAAGCAGAGGAGGCCTTCGATCCCAAGGCCGAGCGTGCTCTTTTAGCTGAAAACAAGGCGTCGCTCGGAAAAGCCGACGAGATCTTCGACGCGATAGCACTCGAATTGAGGAAGACCTTAGGTAAGAACTATGTTGTCCCCATTACCGTAGCGGATATAGTTGCGTCTCCGCGAGTCGAGGTTGTTGCTAAGTCTGTTGGTATCAATGCAGCTTCTGGGTCGAACGATGGCTCTCTTGGTATGCGCATGCAAAGCGCGAGTGAGGAGTTAAACGAGAGCGAGTCGGACGAAGCCAATGAGACCGTTGATCCAATCCCAGTTGCACCAACTGAACCTCTTCGCGAACAGGCTCCTTTGGAACAGGAACCCAAGGACTGTGAGGCTGCGAGTTCGGCTGCTATCGTTACTCAAGCCGAAGAACAAGTGGTCGAAGAGGGCGAGCTGGCTGCTGAGGATAAAGAGGCCGAAGATGGCGAGACTGTCGCCTAATCCGAACTTTGTAATAGTTTAGGATTTGTTTTTTTTTTGTTTTTGCTTAAGGTTTTTAAGACTCGATTTTTGTTTTTGTGCCTGGATGGCTTTATCCAACTTGTAACAATACTTTTATGCCGAGTTGGTCGAGCAGATTTATATGAATGCCCTTAAGCAATTTCTTAACTGTTTTTTCGATTAGTAGTTTGTCGACGAGGCCTGTTAGAGCTTGTCTAAGGCGCATAGAAATGATGCGGTTTTAAGACGCTTAGGTTTGATGCGGTTTTAAGACGCTTAATGGCGATGCGGTTTTAAGACGCTTAATGGCGAGGCGATTGATATCGTTGCCGTATGTTTTGCCATTTTAGACCAGTGTTGAGTGTAACTGGGTTTTGCGAGACGAACATCCTGGTTACATTCTACTGAATATATCTTATCCAGGCAAATATATATTTGCTAAGTTCGACCAGTTTGTTAAGGTTAAAACTGGGTTTGCGAGTCAAACATCCTGGCTAACGGACACATTCTACTGAATGTGTCTATCCCGAGATGGACTCGCGAGATGGACATCCCGGTTAACGGACAATACTCGCGCAGAATACGTCTATCCCAGTAATGAACTCTAAACTTATATAGCGCGCTTTATCCGTTGAGGATGTATAAGTATACTTCATAATGATGATGAACTTTTAATCAGGTCGCCATTATGGCCATAATGATGCCCAATTTTTATTGATCTCGCGTTTAGACAGTTAAGTTGTTTAGCGAGTTGCCGCGTTTAGACATCTAAGTCGTTTAGCGGGCTGAGCGAGTCGTAATAAGACTTGGTTAAAACCTTAGCTTATTGCGAATCGATTATCGCGTTTAGACCGAAGTCGTTTGTGAGTCGACTTATCGCGTTTAGACCGAAGTCGTTTGCGAGTCGACTGAATCGTAACAAGACTTGGTTAAAACCTTAAGTCGTTATCGATTGTCGCGTTTAGACCGGAGTCGTTTGCGAGTCGATTTATCGCGTTTAGACCGAAGTCATTTGCGAGTCGAACGAATCGTAACAAGACTTGGTTGAAACCTTAAATCGTAAAAGCTGTGTTATTCGGGTCGAGCTCGTTATCTGTTGCCATCACATCCGTCGTTTCGTCTGTGCCGACTGTGTTGGACTGATTGGGATCCATCGGACCCGGTTCGACGCTATCTTTGGTTTGGTCGAGGTCCATCGGGTCTGCTGTGGTGCGAGCGTTGCTTAGACCTGCTTTTCGTTTCGCTGCCTTAGATCTCGTTAGTACGTTGAGTGCTTTTGCGATTGCGATACTCGGTTCTTCAATGAATTCGACCTTGACAATTCTTTGAAGATCTTTATCTGGCTTTGCGGTCGAGCCGAGTGATGCGAGGGCATCCGCTTGGGAGTTTTCCGACCTTGGAATTCTTGTCAAGGTGAACAGATCGAATTCAGCTGTTAAAGTTTTGACAAGAGCGAGGTATGCTTCCATGCACTCGTCCTTTGTCGCGTATTCGCCGTTGAACTGATTCACGACAAACTGAGAGTCGCAAAAAGCTTCTATCCTTGTTATTTTCAACGCTTTAGCCAATCGAAGACCTGCGAGTAGGGCCTCGTATTTTGCCTCATTGTTTAATGCTTTGAAGCCAAGGCGGAACGATTGCTCTAGAGATTTTCCGTCTGACGATAGTCGAATGCCTACTCCCGATCTGTGTTTAGATGACGAGCCGTCGACGTGCAGCTGCCAGATTTGGGATGAAGAACTGTCCGCGAGTGTGTCTTCGATTTCGGACAAGGCTGCCGACTCCGGTAGTTCGATTAAAAAGTCGGCCAATACTTGTGCCTTGATCGTTGTCCTACTGCGATACTCGATATCAAACTCGCTTAGTTCAATCGCCCATTTGGCGAGTCGCCCGGACTGAGTCGGACTGTGGAGAACAGCTCGCAGTGGAAAAGTACTTAGAACCACGATCGAATGGGATTGAAAATACGGTCAAAGCTTTCGAGCCGACGTAATAACTGCGAGTGCAAGTCTTTGTTTCTACATCGTTTAGCGACTTACTAATATAGAAAACAGGCTTTTGCTCGGTGCCGTCTTCATGAATCAGAACCCCACTAACTGCCGAGGTCGAGAACACGATGTAAAGATAGAGCGGTTCGCCAGCTATCGGCTTTGTCAGAACAGGTGGAGTCGCGAGATACTGCTTCAACTTCTGGAAGGCTTTTTCACATTTTTCAGTCCACTCGAAAGCTTGTCGAGCTGCCCCCTTCTTATCCTTGAGCGTTTCATAAAAAGGTAAGCACTTATCAGTAGAGCGCGAGATGAATCGGTTCAAGGCCGCGACTCTGCCGTTTAGTCGCTGGACTTCTCTTTTTGTTTTAGGCAAAGGCATCTGGACGAGTGCGTCGATTTGCTTTGGATTTGCCTCGATCCCGCGATGAGTAACCATGTAGCCGAGGAACTCGCCGGACGTTACACCGAAGCGACACTTAGCCGGATTTAGCTTCATGTTATACTTGTTTAATAACGCAAAGCACTCTGCGAGGTGGCCGATGTGGTCCTTTTCCTCGAGTGATTTGACGAGCATGTCGTCAATGTAAACCTCCATAGTTTTGCCGAGTAAGCCCGCAAACATTTTATTTACCAATCGTTGATAAGTAGCCCCAGCATTCTTAAGTCCAAAGGGCATGACTTTGTAGCAATAGATTCCGCGGTCTGTGATGAAAGATGTTTTGTCGCGATCGCCGGGGTGCATGAAGATCTGATTATAGCCAGAGAAGGCGTCCATAAATGATAACAACTTGTTTCCAGATGTCGCCTCGACGAGGCGGTCGATGTGAGGAAGAGGGAAACTGTCTTTTGGGCATGCCTTATTCAAATCTGTAAAGTCTACACAGACTCGCCACTTGCCACTTTTCTTCTTCACGACGACTGGGTTCGCAAGCCACTCCGGATATCTGACCTTAGAGATCGAGCCGGCCTGCAAGAGTTTGTCTACTTCGTCATTTACCACTTGAGCCCTATCAGGACCTAGTCGCCTTCGCTTTTGCTTTATAGGTTTGTAGGTCGAGTCCACGTTTAACTCGTGACTGATGATGCCGATATCGATCCCGGGCATATCTTCTGCGGACCATGCGAATGTACCAACGTTTTTCTTGAGGAATTCGATGAGGTCGAGTCTGACGGCTTCGTCAAGTGTCGCGCCTATCTCTACGCATTTCTCTGGGAACTCGTCGTTTATACAAACCGATATGACAGGCTCGCAGGTCGAACCCGCTCCTCTATCTTCAGCGGATTCCGCGATCTGTAGCTGTTATAAGAGGTCTGAGATTTCCTTGACGGGCTCCCTGTCTGTCTTAATCTTTTTCCGCGGCTCGCTTGGGATCGGCACTGTCGCCTGACTTCTTAGTTTGTGCGCGGTCATGAAACAAGATCTTGACGCCGACTGTTTCTTCCTCTGATTGTTTTGACTCCGCCCTTTGTTGGAAACTTAAGACAGAGATGATATGTTGAGGCGACGGCGCGCATTGAGTTAAGCCAAGGAGTTCCCATTATCACATTGTAAATTGCCGGGTTGTCCGAGACTGCGAACTCAACTATTTTAGTCACACCTTCCGCACTTACAGGAAGCTTGACCGTGCCGAGTGTCATCGTCGTCTCACCATTGAATCCGGTCAACGGCTTATGATAGGATTCGACTTGTGCGAGGTCAATTTCCATACGCTTCAGAGCGTCTATGAAAATGATGTCAACTGTGTTCCTAGTGTCGATTAAAACGCGACCCGTGTCCCATCCTGCGACGGAGAGTCGGATGACAAGCGGGTCGTCATGAGGTTTGTCAATGTCATCGACCTCATTCTCTTCAAACTGGATGACATCGTTCGGGAACTTTGAAGGTACGGGTTTGTTCGCCCCTACCTCCGCTCTTCTCTGATAGGCTTTGATCGACGAGACGGTGTTAGAGCAGTAGCGCGAGCCGCCCATGATCATGTTGCATATTTTCTGTTTCGAGGCGCTCCGGCCATCATTACCGTTTCGTCGGTCGAGGTGGGCCTCGTCGTTTCGTCGGTCTCGCTTATTATTCCTGTTGTCTCCCGACGGGCCGTCCCCTTCTCTTGCATCGTCGAACTGCTCGAGCTGAAAATCGTTAACATTGATGTTTCCTCTTAGCTCGCCGGCGGCCAACTTTGCTTCGAGTCGCATGCCGAGGACTCTATAATTAGCCGTCGAATGTCCCTCCATCTTATGCAAGTCGCAATAAGCCGACTCGTCATACTGCGATATTCTCGACCAAGTGTTGCCGCTAGCGCGACCAGGGGCGCCTCTTCCGCGTCCTCGCCCTCTTCCTCGACCGTAGCCGGGCGAGTCCACCTGGTAGTTATGGGCCCCCTTGAAACCTCCTTCATGTTGTACGAAATTGCCCGGCTTCTTCTTTGTCGCGACTGGGACTTCTTGCGGACTAGGATTCCTGGCCTTTCCATGCTTCTGGCTCAGGACTTTGGTTTCATCTTCGCTTCTTGCGAAGCCGTTAGCGCGATGAAGCGCATCTTGAATTGACGAGGGCTCGTTAATTGTCATCTCCTTTCGGAAATCCGAGCTGTACCACAGAGCTTTTCGCAGGGCACTTAGGGCGGATTGGTCGTCGATCCCTTTTACTTGAATAAGCATCGCTTTGAAGCGTTCAATGAAAACTCCCAAGGGCTCGCCGGCCGCTTGTGTTATAGTATAAAGGTCCACCTCCGATGACCTGCATTTGATTAGGACGGAATACTGCTTTAGGAAGGCCTCGGAGAGTTGGGCGAAGCTGTCGATAGAGTTCCTTTTCATTCCCGTGAACCAATAGAGGGCCGCCCCTTGGAGATGCTCCACGAAGAGGAGGCAGCAACCAACATCGATTTCGTCGAGCCTGAAATTAGCTCGCCCCATTGCGATTGAGAATGCTCTGATATGCTCCGTGGGGTCGCCCTTTCCCTCGTAGATAGGAATCTTGAGCTTCCCTGGGTCAGATAAACGCGCCTTTGTTATTCGCTCGGTAAAAGGAGTAGTGCGAGCTTCTTCAAGAACGCGGTCGAGTTCCGGCGCCTTGCTGGTTGCGCGATGGACCTGTGACCTCATATCCTTGAGATCGCGAGTGTTCTGCTGCAAGACGGCTCTGAGCTCATCCATTTCCGTTCTCTGCGAGGTTACAGCTCTGCGAGTGGCCGGGGCTTCGGCTTGCTCCATCCATCGCATATTTTCGGCGACTTCGTCCTCATCCCGACTTTGGATTCGACTGGTTGGTCGAGTGGCTCGGAATTCACGCCCTTCCGAATCGTTTGCGACTGCAATTATACCGCCAGGTGCACCTGTGACGAGGACCGTCCCGTCTCTGAGTGGTGTTGGCGTTTGATCTTCGCGAGCCCTGCGAGCTGAAGGCGAGGTCGCCGGGGAGAAGTTAAGAGCGACGGGTGCGACGCGAAGCGCGACACCTTGGGGAAGTCCTAGAGATTGACGGACTATCGACAAGGCCTTGATTTCAGCGGTCAGGTTACTGTTGATAGTTTCTTGGTTTTGCGACTGCTGGAACAACTGCGCAAGCATTGCTTTGAGCTGATCAAAAGCTGCTGGCGTGGCAGGGTCGGCCGAATTGGTATTGGCGGTTGCCAGGCTTCCCATTGGGGCAGGTATGCCTGCTACTGCTTCCAGTGCGGACTGGTCGATTACGCTGGTTTGACCGTCCACAATGGGGTTGCTCGGACCCGAAATACCGTTGGCTCCAGGAGATTGCGGGTTTGTTATCGACATCTTAGCGAGTTTGCATAAGTGTTTGTTTCGTGTAGGAAGCTAGTTGCGAGTAGCCACCCTCCTTCTAGCGCCAAATTGTGCGAACTGGAATAATCACACAATAGAATTTGTGAAGATTCGTTGAAATAGAGCTTCTTTAGGGTTTTCAAACACTTAGAGAAAGATAGAATTAGGGTTTTATTTTTCTGTTAAGATCAGAGCTATAAACAGTGTTTCTTTATGAAATTTCGGATCCCTCACATGTGAGGGGGTACATGCTTATTTATAGACAAAATAGGGCGGTTCGGATGAACAGTATTGGGCTTTTGACGGGCTTCCGTCTTCTGGGCTTGACCGATGAACTGATTTGATGAAAACGACGTCGTTTAGGTTTATCGACTTTTCTAGGAGGGATCCGACCCCTACAGTATGTTAACTGTTTTTTTGGTGTCAAAGTCATGAAATGATAAATGTAGTAGATGCATACAGCATTGAATGGTATAGTTTTACAGGTTGACTTATATAAAACAACAAAACTCTATATTAACCGATAGATAAATAAATATATACATCAACAATTTCAAGCTTATCTATGAAAAAGAAAGGACAAAAACTTACAGCCTTTCTTTTTAATTTTGTTGATTTTGCTTTAAACAATAAAAAAATATATATATATATATAAATGCCAATTTGCCATTTTTGTATCTTGTCAGCGTTTCGCTAGCACACAGAGACAGTATCCACCATTAATTAAACAGCCTCCTAATATGGGCCTTTTCCCTTTCGGTTAACCCCTTATCTTTTTACATATTCCACATTTCTCCTCAAATTTTATAAAATTACACTCATAACCACAGATCATTCCACCGTGCAATTATCATGGCAACATCGTCTATGATGTGTCCTCAAATAAAATCAGATGTATATTTGAATATGACCTTATTCTGATCAGAAACGAGAGTTTTAGCTAACTTGTGAGTAATCACCAAATGTAAGGATGAAATGTAAAAATCCAAAATTATCAGGGGCTTATGTGTTTATTCACTCTCGTCTCTCTCTCTCTTCCAAATATGAACCAATCTTCTGTCTCCTCATTTTTGCTTCATTGACTCCATTTTTGAAAATTGCCAATCTTCCTTTCTCTCGACTCTATCTTCGTCTCTTGATTTTGGATTCTCTCTTCCCTCCACTAATCTTTGCCTGTTTAATCGGAGCTTAGAAATCGTTCTAGGGTTTTGTTCAATCGATTTCCCCCTTCTTGGAATCTCCAATTCGACCCTTTCTTCCAAGCTTTTTCGTCGTCTCATCGGAGACACCCTTTCGTCTGCATATTCAGCTCATTAGACCTATAGAGATGGGTCAATAATCTACGAGTACTGGGAGGAGTGTTGCTGTTTAATCGGAGGCTTTTGTTGATCGGGAGATGTTAGGGGCTGGATTTCAGTTGACGAGAGGACGACACGGGGAGGACCCATTTTACAGTTGTGCCAAAGCTCGTAGGGCCAATCAGCGCATCGATCAGCTACGGAGAGCTCAGAGCGACGTCTCTAATGGCCGATCACCTAATTCCAAGGATAACGAGTCTCCTGAGCCGTCCGCTTCGTCGTCGAGTAATCTGGAACGCTTCTTAGAGTCGGTCACACCATCCGTGCCGGCCCAGCATTTATCTAAGGTTTGTTTGAACATGTCAAATGTATTTCTTTTAAAGCTTTCATTGTCTTTGCGATGGATAAAAAGTCTGTAGCTTTCGTTTTCTTTAGATTTGGGTAGCTCTAATGGTGATGAAATTCTGTGCAGACGTCGCTACGGGGGCGAAGAGCGGATGATGATGATGATAAACTTGTGCCTTACTTTGTGCTTGGAGATATTTGGGAGTCTTTTGCAGAATGGAGCGCCTATGGCACAGGAGTGCCTCTAGTTTTGAATAACAAGGATCGTGTTATCCAATACTATGTGCCTTCCTTGTCAGGCATTCAGATATATGCTGATACTCTTGCGTTAAATTCATCTCTTAAAGCAAGGTATGGTGTATGTTCTATGCATCTGTGGCCTCACACAACACAACTTGAACAGGTTTTCCATTATGTTGGCTCTTATATCACTTTCCTATGGCAGGCGGCCAGGTGATGGTAGCGACAGCGATTTCCGGGATTCAAGTAGCGATGTTAGCACTGATAGTGAATCCGAACGGGTATCTGCTAGATTGGACCATATCTCATTGAGAGATCAACATCAGGAAGATTCATCGAGTGATGACGGTGAACCCTTAAGCTCTCAAGGTCGTTTGATATTTGAGTATCTTGAAAGAGACCTTCCGTACACCCGCGAACCTTTGGCTGATAAGGTTTGTGTGTAAAGTTTCTCTACTAGAACCTCACATATTAGATTATGAAAGCATGCAGAAGATACTCTCTAATGAAATCTGAAAAAATAAGAAATTCATAGATGCTATTGATCATAGCTACTCTTTTATGCCATTTTTCGTAGCAGGTATTATGTATTTCATTAGCATATATTGCAAGTAACTTCAAATATATAGCCAGTGCTCTGAATATTTTTCTCCAACCATCATTTTTTTGTTTGTTAAAGAAATGACGGTTAGTTGCTTTCAAATCTTTAATGTGGGTCAACTGTTAGCTATCATCCATAAGAAATGTTCAATCCGGTCAGTAACTGGTCATCAATTTAAACTAGACCACATTCTAAGCACACAAGAAATGGGAACTTGTGTGAGTCTGTTGTTATTATCCAACATCTCATGATTAATGCCTATGTTGAATTACAGGTCTCTGACCTCGCTGCTCGGTTTCCCGAGCTGAAGACGCTGAGAAGCTGTGACTTACTTCCTTCAAGCTGGTTTTCTGTGGCATGGTATTGCTGTTGTACTTTGTGTGCAGCTTCTTGCTGTCTGTATATGCCCTTCATGTCTTTGAAAATCCATTATATACTTTTCAGGTACCCAATTTACAGGATACCCACAGGACCTACGCTTAAGGACCTGGATGCTTGTTTCTTGACATATCATTCGCTTCACACACCGTTTGGAGGTAAACAAAACTGTTTTATTCTATTCAAACAAGCAAGCCTTAGATTTACACTGTTGCAATGATGAAGAGAAAAGTTGCTTAGGATTTTATCTAATCAGCCAGGGTGAAACCTTATGAATCTGAACAAAACTACTTGACTTAATCCAAAATGTTCCATTCTTTTAGTGAGATGTGTCTAGAGTAGGATCATTTTACCATTGATCATCTTGATAGAAATTTGTTTGAAGGATACTTGTTTGGTAGATAGATCTATCTATTCACAACATTGGTGGTGTTGTAGGCCCAGGCAGTGCACAACTAATGAGCCTTGTGCAGCCAAAGGAGCATGAGAAGATGTCATTACCTGTATTTGGGCTTGCTTCATACAAGTTCAGAGGTTCTGTATGGACACCCATTGGAGGCTCTGAGCACATGCTAGTGAACTCTCTCTTCCAAGCCGCAGACAAGTGGCTGCGTTCATGTCACGTCAGCCACCCTGATTTCCTCTTCTTCTGCCGCCGCTGATTTGACTTAAGTAGTCGATTTTAGAAGCAATGAAATTGTGAAGCACTTTGAGTAGTACACAAGAGTTTTAAAGTAAAAGTAAAAAAAAAAAAAAACTGTTGATGGTTGGTTTGAAAGGAGTTGGTTTTATCTGTAAGTTTATAGATGAATGAGTTTTTGTGTTTGTCAGGTTATGTATGTGAAACCCCTTTTGTTGTATACCAAAACCATCTTGTCTTCAATAGAAAACAAACAGCTTACAAACTTAGCATGTGGCATTAACCAAACCAATCTATTTGGAGCGATCCAAGACCAAAGAAAAAATGGCTCCACCATTCCAACTTGCAAGAAATGAAAATCAAATTTGGTATGTTGAAAACGAAACAGGCATAAAGATTATGGAGCCTTGATGGGCTTTTAACGAAATGATGAAGAATGGGCTTGTGAGGCCCATTGATTTCTTTGATTAACCCTAATTTGGAGTGGCATATATATAGTCTCTCTTGGCCGCTTCGTTAGCTCGTCTCTTTTGGAAATTCGTTTGATTCGAGCTCCCCTCACAGGTTAGTTAGTGTGTTGATTGCTTCTTCACTCATGCTCGAGTCCTGTAAATATCATCGTTTATCGTGTTCGGAATGTAATCGATTTGAATTTTCATTTGGTTTAGGAATCGAAAATGGTAGAGTCGAAGGTTGTGGTTCCGGAGTCGGTGCTGAAGAAGAGGAAGAGAGAGGAGGAATGGGCTTTGGAGAAGAAGCAGAACGCCGAAGCAGCCAAGAAGAAGAACTCGGAGAACAGGAAGCTCATCTTCAAAAGAGCCGAGCAGTACTCTAAGGAGTACGCAGACAAGGTAAACGAGATCCAAATCGGAATGAGAATGTTTACATGTTTCTGGGTAATTATGGATTATTATTATGCATAGGAGAGTGAGTTGATCTCGTTGAAACGTGAAGCCAAGCTGAAAGGTGGTTTCTACGTCGATCCTGAAGCTAAACTCTTGTTCATCATCCGTATTCGTGGGTATGTTATGCTCCTTTTTGTGTGTGGTTTACCATTTCCAATAGTTGTATATGTTGGTTTCTTATCCTCTTTTTTGTTTTGTTTTGCTTTTGAATTTGCAGTATTAATGCCATTGACCCAAAGACCAAGAAGATTCTCCAGCTCTTGCGTTTGAGACAGGTTTGTTTCCTCAGTCTCACACTATTTCAATACCATGTTATTAGTTTTAGGTTTGGACCCAAGAGTTGGATATCATTTTCCACTATATTCACTGATTATGTTTGGTATTTTGACAATTACATTCTTCTGTACTAGTTTTTTTGCACTACAGAACACTATAGCTATGTAGATTCTTCTATGTAAATGGCATGAGCATTGTATGATTTGTGTTGCCTTCAGATTCTTATAGTGCTTTAATTTTGGATGTCTAATGCAGATCTTCAATGGTGTTTTCCTCAAAGTCAACAAGGCTACAATGAACATGCTTCGCCGAGTTGAGCCCTATGTCACTTACGGGTATAAATCTCATACATCTTAGTCCATGCTTAACAACCCTTATTCACAGACTGACCTCTCTCCTTATTCAGATTCCCTAACTTGAAGAGTGTTAAGGAATTGATCTACAAGAGAGGTTTTGGAAAGCTAAACCACCACAGGATTGCACTCACTGACAACTCTATTATTGAGCAGGTTTGAATCCCATCTCTTTGTGGCATCCCCTAGCTTTATTGTCCTGAATATCAAGTGGTGTTGATGATTTCTTCTTGAACACAAAACAACAATAGGGTCTGGGGAAACATGGAATCATCTGCATTGAGGATTTGATCCACGAGATTCTAACAGTCGGACCTCATTTCAAGGAAGCCAACAACTTCCTTTGGCCATTCCAGCTCAAGGCACCACTCGGTGGCCTGAAGAAGAAGAGAAACCACTACGTGGAAGGTGGTGATGCCGGAAACCGTGAGAACTTCATTAACGAGCTTATCAGGAGGATGAATTAGATACCATGTCCTGTTTTGCAGCAATACCAGACTTCTCTCTGTCTTCATTATATGCTTCTTCCTCCAGGATTTTGATCTTGTTATTTCTTAAGTTAAAAAGACATTTTGAGCCTTTTCTTTTATTGTCTTTGGATCTTATTACTAGTTCGGTCTATGAACGCTGCAAGTAATTCTACAAATGACAGTCTAGTTATTACTAAAACCAAATTCAGTTACCAATTTCTCTATAAAGAGATGAAGAATTTGAATATGAATTATGCAAAACAAAAACCAGTCTCTTAACCTCAAATCTACTGAACTCGAGTAGATGAAGATGTAGCATTGTTCCCACGAACAAATGCTTGTAACTTGACAATTCGTAGGCTTAACTAACGCCTTTGAATAGATTCATTTATCATGGTTAATAGCCTCACAAGTTTAGTTTCTATTTAAAATATATTTCATTCAACTTTTAGGTTTTAACGTATAAACACACAAATTGATCAAAATTCGTAGGCTAACCTTTTGAGTTTTAAGAACGTTTGGAAAAAAAATATTATTTGGGTTTTATGCTTCATGATAGATTCATTTATCATGGTTAATAGTCTCGCAAGTTTATTTTTCTATTTAAAACACATTACATTCACCTATGAGTTTCGGGAATTTTTGGAAAAAATAATTATTTTGGTTTTATGCTTCATGAGAGATCACTTTATCATGGTTAATAGCCTTTCAAATTTATTTTCTATTTAAATCATACTTCATGCAACTTTTAGGTCTTAACGTATAAACACACAAATTGATCGAAATTCGTAGGCCAACCCCTTTGGTTTCCAGAATTTTTGGAAAAAATATGATTTAGTTATTATGTTTCATGAGAGATCCATTTATCATGGTTAATAACTTCACAAGTTTATTTTCTATTTAAAACACAATTCATTCGACTTTTTGTTTAGTTACTAACCTGACAAATTTCACTTGTTTACAGATTTCAAGTGTTGAAGTCTTGAAGATATTTTGTTCAAATATTTATGGACGGAATAAGTTGTAATCTAAATTCAGTCAATCTAAATTTCTATGAACATGTTTTACTAAGGTGTTGTTCGTTTGGGTGTCTGGATATAATATCTAGACGCAGCAGTTGGACGCAGTATCTAGACGCAACATCTCGCTGTTATTCGTTTGTGTTTTTGGTTCATGCGTCCAGAAATCGTATCTGGATGCACCTATGTTCGTTTGGTATTTTGGTATCTGCGTCTGGACGCGTTTAATGTAAAATGACCAAAATGCCCTATGTTTGTGATTATGCTATTATTTATGATTTAAATTTACTTTTATAGCTAAATAATGACCAAATAATTTTTTTAAAATACTTCTAGTAAAAAATATATGATTTTACGGTTTTGGCGGGAAAATAATTTACGATTGTCTTTTAAATACTTCTAGTAAAAAATATATGCTTTTACGGTTTTGGCATAAAACACAATTTTTCGGGTTTGGCGAAAATATATGATTTTACGGTTTTGGCGGAAAAATAATTTTTGCGGTTTTGGCGGGAAAATATTTTTTTGCGGTTTTGGCGGGAACATTTTTTTTGCAGTTTTGGCGGGAAAACGTGATTTTGCGGTTTTGGCGAGAAAACGTGATTTTGCGGTATTGACGGGGAAACGTGATTTTGCGGTATTGACGGGGAAACGTGATTTTGCGGTTTTGGAGGGAAAATATAATTTTGCGATTTTAACGGGAAAACGTGATTTTGCGGTTTTGGCAGGAAAATAATTTTCGCAGTTTTGGCGAGAAAACGTGATTTTGCGGTTTTGGCATAAAGTGTGATTTTGCGATTTTGGCGAAAATATAATTGATTTAATAAGGGTATTTTTGACTTTTGTAATTTGAGACGCACTTAAGTGCATCCAAACTCTACTTTCAAACTCATCCAAAATTTATGGATATTTTGGATGAGTTTCATTTTGCATCCAGTTTCCACATCTAGACGCACTTCATAATTTGACAAAAATGAACAGCGTCTGATATCTGTCCAGACGCTGCGAACAACCCCTAATAGGAGGAAACTAGCCCCATGCATGGCGTTTGGAATGTTAAAAGCAATTATGATTATAGTTCAATTAAGACTAAAAAAGTATGCCAAAGAAAAGAAAGCTGACATTAGAGATTAAATGGTCGTTTTCTCTTATATAATCCTTATTAACTCTGTTTTATGGAGATTTCATTCCAGCTTATCTCCTTAAGATTAATCACAACAACAACAAAAATCAAAGCTATGTCTCTTGTGGATCAAATACTTGGCCAAGGAGCAGGTGACATCATAATAATCTACTTAGTTATTTATTTATTTTTCTTCTCTACTTCCTATAAGACTTTGAATATTGATCAACCGATTCAATTTCACAATATTCAAATATGATGAAGACCTTAACATTTTATGGGAGTGTTGACTAGTTGCAGTGGCGGATTTATGTCTATGGAAAGACAAGAAAACATCAGGGATAACATTTGTAATGGCCACACTTTTTTGGTTCTTGTTGGAGATCATGGAGACTCAACTTGTCCCGCTTCTCTGTTCAATCTTGTTGCTTCTCATGCTCATCCTCTTCCTCTGGGCCAAGTATGGACAACTCCTTTTCTCTCGGTACATACCCAATACATATTCTTTATACCATTTAGTACCAAACACTCAAAAGGAAAAAAAAAAAAAAAAAAACTAGAAGCTTATATTTACATGTTGTGATCTTAAACAGAGAACCTCCCACTCCTGAAGAGATCAAACTACCAGATTCACCACTTAGAGCCTTCTTTGCAAAGATTGAGGGACTTCTCTTGATGCTATATGAGATTGCATATGGGAAAGACATCAAAACCTTTCTATGGGTGAATCTTCGCTACCCGCGTAACATTGTTTTCTAGTTTCCATATAATTTTCAAAAAACCTTGTTCATTTGATAGACTTCATGTGGCAGACCATCCTTTATGTTGCCATCTTTGACACCATTGGGAGTTTCATCAACCTCCTCACAATTTTGTATATTTGTGAGACCAAAATTAAACTGACTTTGTCATTTCCTTCTCTTTTTGAATTGTTTCTAATCACATGCTTCCTACCAGGCCTAGTCTGCTCGATGACAATTCCGGTTTTGTACACGCAATTTGAAGAGGTCGCTGACGGTTTCATCGGGGAGGTATCAGAAGAGAAGAACAAGTTACTTGAAGTGTTCAAATCCAAGGTTCTCAATAAAATTCCTAGGGCCATCAAGGTGGAGTAGTTCATGCTGAGTTTACCAGAATATAAGCCAACCATTACTATGTTTCATTATAGTTAAATTTATATGAATTTGAAGGGATACTTGGTACTTGGATATAGTAAATACTGGAATACAACTCTAAAGTTCAAGTTTGTCAGATGCAGAATAATAAGACTTTTACATGAGAATTTATTTTTTGATATAATGATCTATTCATAGTGCAAAAAAGTGTCAAAACGCAACAATTCTAACGTCTTGAAAACTTGTTCTATTCAATTTCATTTAGCTCTTTTGCTCCATCTCTTCTCCACGTTTCCTCTCATCAACGCTCCCTTGCTTCTTTCGTATCTCTGAAGAGGATATATCCATCCGGAATTTTTCTGCTGGAATTGAGATAAACATGTCGCTTATTTCCTCTGGAATATCAAGATCTTCAAGAACCTGCAGTGAAGCAAGGACATCTACTTAGACAACGCTCAAGAGTGTTCTGAGATTGTAGTGCTTAGGTCAAACCTTAAATACACCATCGATATCGCGGCCACCAACAAGGAAACTGCAACCTGTTCGCTTACAATCACCGAGTATCTCCAACATCCTTTTCTGGCTTCCTTCATAGTACTTTGGCTGCAACAAGTTAACATCTTTATTATTCTTTGAAGAAGATAATTCCAATGTCTGTCTTATTGAGTATTTGCTACATTTTAGCATACAAATCTAATTGTAGAGTTAAGGAAAGAAACAAAATGATCAGGAAAAGGTTTAGTATTTTACATACATTAACAAGTCTTGCTGCAGTGTCAGCTCCAATTACAAAACTGCTTCCTGGAAAGAGCTCAGCTTTCTTGTAGAAGTATGGCTGATTTGAAACTATTACCGTCTTTCCTGCCAAACAGATACTAAACCAACATCAAAAGATCACAAATAACAGACGTAAACTTGCACTGGAAAAACAATTATAGCTCTAATCTGGATCATACATACGATTGTTGTAACTCAGAGATGCCAAAAAAGTGAAAACATGAATAAATAGCGAGCAAGTAAGATAGAAAGATTCTGCCTACCAACTGCTTCAAATTGCTTGACGCGATCTTTGATCTGTGCAACTGAAAGTGGTGGTTTGTCAGCATTTATTGCGGATATTTCAAAACATGGATACCCGCCCCCAGAAACACTGCATCAACAACAAATATGCTTGATGATTAGCATGAACCACGGTTTTTCTTTGAAATAGGTTCACCTGCAGGTACTCTTATGGAAACAAATAATAGCATACCTCATAGCAACTTCCAACAGCTTGAGATGACCATCATGTAATGGATTAAAAGAACCAGGCAATATAATCTTTCTGTCTTCATCTGACCCGTGCGCTTCTGCCATAAAGGTAGAAGTACAAGCATCATTAACGGCAACGAATGCAAGTTTTATAGGGGGAAATGACCAAAATCTTACCAGCCCCAGAAAATGGATAAATCTTAAAGCACAAATCCCCATTTATAAGCTGCTCTAGTTCTTGTTCTTCACTAAACTGAGTTTCAGACTCATCAGACACCTCAGACTCGGTCAAGCCAGGGTCAAGTGTCCCAGAAACTTGGCATGCCTTGGCCATAGCCTAAGAAAATGGCCAGAAGAAGTCAGTCTGTGAGGAGTAGCTCAAAATAGAAGTCAGTGCGTAACTAGCTGTATAAGTAACACACCTGGATCAATACACGGCTAGCGACATTATCTTCTTCCTCTCGGGTTCGTAGGTTCTAAAATATTCCACAAATAAAATAGATATACAGATGAGTAACTGATAGTAAAGAGTAAAGCAAGACGGGAGAAAGAAAGTTGCAAAGACCTTGGTTAGAATGACTGAAGTTTCCCATATTCGGTCGGATGCTCTCAAAGACAGAAAAAACCTAAGAGTAGATAAGTAGGCATGGTAGAAAATCAAAATCCACAAATATGAACAGACTAGAAGGTAGTGAATTGATAGGTGAGATATGAATGAAGCAAACAATAGTAATTGAGAAGAGCATAATAATAAACCTACCTGTGATCCCCACGCTTAGGACGAGAAGTTGCCAATGTTCCCGTATAGCCCACACCAAGAACCGGACGTCCTATATAAATTCAGAACAACCCTATATCCTATGTATTGTTTTCAAGATTTCTATCAAATTCCATCTACCTCCTAACAACACTGACCTGGTTTAGAGAGCTTGAGCGCCCGATTATAGGCAAGCAAGGCCATCTCCTTCGCCATTGCTTGGCTACAGTATTGGCTCGGAACCTGAGAGAGAGAGAGAGATCAAATCAAATCTCGATTCAATTTGATTGGCATCATCAATCATATCGAACGAACCCTGCCGAGCAATTGGACCATAGACATCCTGGAATACGGAACCACGGCTTCCAGAAGAGTGTTGGAAGCTCCTGGAACCGACGTCAACCACCCTAGAGCCTGCAATTAGTTGAGACTCACTTTTTCACTCAAAACACGCTTAGATCAAATACAAATCGTATACCATGGAGGCGCCGCCGTATACGACGGCCTGAGTCGGAGACGAGTGAATCGCTTCCACGATGATACGAATCGCAGCCTCTCCCATTTTTATCATTTGTGCCCCCAAGTTACTTCTTTATGACGGTAAAACCCCAAATGTTTCATCTACTACAAGTTGGAACTCGTCGTCGCCCGTGATGAACAGGGAGAAATTGGGCCCAATTTCTGCCACTCTGCGTTTAGCTCCTATACTTATCGACAATTAACCATTCAATGCTTGTCCAAAAGTAGTACTACTATAACAACACTTGGTATTTTGTGGGGTTTCCAGCTTAATGCAACATCTATGAATTACATACATACAAAATGGGAATACTATTAGTATAAAATTGATGAATTGGTCCATAATTATAATGTTTTCGAAAGTCGAGAAGAGAGATGAATAGAAAAGGACAAACACTGTAATTGACACTTGACAGATCAATCAAACACAATAAATTACTTTTCAGAATAAAACAACATTTTTCCTGACAAAAGGTATTTATAAGGACGTAACTATTCTATTTCACAAAAGGTTTTTAAATCACATTTTTACATATTGTAAGAGATTTTGGTCAAAAAAGCTTAGGAATTATAGTATTTAGTTAGTTTTAAAATTAATGGATTAGTAAAAACTTAGCGACAAATTAGTGTATGGATTAAATCGCCAATGCTTCTCTTTTCTCTCAATTTATTTCTTTAGTTGATTATTCTCTTGTCCCAATGCTTTTCTTTTCTTATTTAAAGGGGTCCAAAAAACAGAGCTCTCTCTGACCTTTTTTGTATTCTTTCTTCTCTCCTTTTTCCTCAACGAGAGTATCTTTTCTTCTTTTTAACACAACTTTACTCTTTACTTCTTCCTCTCTTTGTACAAAGTCATTTTTTGCTCTTAGTAATTTTCATCTGAAATATGTTGGCTTCCCTGATCATCTTCTTTGCTCTTCTCTCTTCTGTGAGTGGCTTAAACGACGAGGGCTTCGCGCTCTTGACCTTCAAGCAGAGCGTTCACGATGATCCTACCGGTTCCCTGAGCAATTGGAACTCATCTGACCAAGACCCTTGTTCGTGGAACGGTGTTACTTGCAAAGAACTCAGGGTGGTCTCTCTAAGTATCCCAAGGAAGAGTCTTTATGCTTCTCTCTCTTCCTCTCTAGGGTTTCTCTCCAGTCTCCGTCATTTGAATCTCCGTAGCAATAGGTTTTACGGGTCTTTGCCTATTCAGCTTTTCGACCTTCAAGGACTTCAAAGTTTAGTGCTTTACGGCAATTCCTTTGATGGTTCTGTTTCAGACGAGATCGGTAAGCTTAGGCTCCTTCAGACCTTGGATTTGTCGCAAAATCTCTTCAATGGTTCGTTACCTCCTTCGATTCTACAATGCAACAGGCTTAGAACGCTCGATGTAAGCCGAAACAACTTCTCTGGTCCTTTGCCTAATGGTTTTGGCTCAGCTTTTGCTTCTCTTGAGAGACTTGACCTCGCTTTCAACCAATTCAACGGTTCGATCCCTAATGACATCGGAAATCTCTCTAATCTCCAAGGAACTGCTGATTTCTCTCATAATCATTTCGCCGGCTTAATCCCACCTGCTTTAGGAGATCTCCCTGAGAAGGTTTACATTGACCTCACTTTCAATAATCTCTCCGGTCCGATTCCTCAAACAGGTGCTCTGATGAACAGAGGACCAACGGCGTTTATAGGCAACACAGGGCTATGTGGACCGCCATTGAAGGATCTTTGTCCTGGAAATGAACTCGGTCTTAATGCTTCTTACCCTTTCATTCCAAGCAACAATCCAACTAATGATTCTGATAGTAACTATGATGAAACCAAACAGAAATCAAGTGGTTTGAGCAAAACTGCAGTCATTGCCATTGTTCTCTGTGATGTATTCGGTATCTGCTTTGTGGGTTTGCTTTTCACTTACTGTTACTCAAAGTTCTGCGCTTGTAACAGTTTGAACCGGTTCGGATTCAAGAAAGACTCCAAGAAAAGAGCTGCGGATTGTCTGTGTTTTCGGAAAGACGAGTCGGAAACTCAATCTGAGAACGTGGAGCCTTGTGATATTGTGGCACTTGACGCTCAGGTAGCGTTTAACCTTGAGGAGCTGCTAAAGGCGTCGGCTTTTGTTCTCGGGAAGAGCGGAATCGGCATTGTGTACAAAGTGGTTTTAGAGAATGGACTCACACTAGCTGTTCGGAGATTAGGGGAAGGAGGGTCTCAGAGATTCAAGGAGTTTCAGACTGAAGTTGAAGCCATAGGGAAACTTAGACATCCTAACATTGCTAATCTTCGAGCTTATTATTGGTCTGTCGATGAGAAGCTTCTAATCTACGACTATGTATCCAACGGTAACCTCGCAACTGCCCTCCACGGTGAGTCACTCTCTTCTCATTTTGACTTGTAGGATTTCAATTACCATTTCATGTAAAGTCATTAAGTAAATGTGTGTGTGTGTGCAGGGAAGCCTGGGATGGTGACTGTTGCTCCGTTGACATGGTCTGAACGGCTGAGGATAGCGAAAGGGATTGCGACAGGGCTTGTTTATCTGCACGAGTTTAGTCCCAAGAAATACGTCCATGGAGATCTTAAGCCAAGCAACATTCTCATCGGACAGGACATGGAACCTAAAATCGCTGATTTCGGACTAGCACGATTGGCTAACATTGCTGGAGGTTCTTCCCCAACATTACAGTCTAACAGAATCATCCAAACGGAAGAGAAGCAGCAACACCATCATAAGAGCGTATCTTCGGAGTTCACTGCTCACTCTTCGTCTGGCTCCTACTATCAGGCACCTGAGACTCTTAAGATGGTAAAACCGTCTCAAAAGTGGGATGTATACTCTTATGGGGTTATTTTACTGGAATTGATAGCGGGTAGGTCTCCGGTATTGGAGGTGGGGACATCGGAAATTGATCTAGTTCGGTGGATACAAGTATGCATTGAAGAGAAGAAACCAATGTGTGATGTTCTTGATCCTTGTTTGGTTCCTGAAGCAGATAAGGAAGACGAGATTGTCGCTGTTCTTAAGATTGCCATCAGTTGTGTGAATAGCAATCCAGAGAAAAGGCCTACTATGAGGCATGTTTCCGATAATCTCGACAGATTACCCGTAGCCAGCGATTGAGAGAGATGTAGAGATTTGCACATAAAGCTTTTTTTGAAAGATGAAGCTGCAAGCACTTGGAGCATAAGCCTGATGAGACTGATGTGGTTACCTTTGTTTTGTTTTGTTTCTTTAATTTGTCATGTTTTTGTTAGTGGTTATTAAGATGTCCCCTCCCATAATCGTATTTAAAGCTTAAACCTTCCCTTACATCAGATGTTGAATATTAGATCACAAGTGAGCTAATTCGGATATTAGAATAGGATAACACCCCAGGAGAGGGGAGACTTCACACTTCAAAACTTAAAAGGGAAGAAGAGCTTCATTTCTTCTTGCGATTCTCATCCGGTTCACGATTACGACAAACTCCCTAATAAGTATCAGGCGAATTGCATTAGTGGGTTAGTAATATAGGTAAGTTTTGTATATATAGAGAATGTAAAACTTCTGCTAAGAGCTTACCTCCATGGAACATCTCCAACATTCCTCCAGAGACCATCTCTGTCTCTGTAGACCAAAGAGAACTCAGACTCAGCCTGGAACAACCTTAATCCCGACACGGTCTGCATCCCTGCAAATGCAAATTGATGTGGCAAAACCGTCTGAAACATATTTTTGGCTCTAAGCTTAGGGCCAAGAACTGAGCTTACCAAACATATTGTCGAGCTGAAGAGCAAGATTTGAGTAGGCTCCTTGATCAAGAAGGCAAACCTTGCGGCCTACCACTAGGCCGTCCATATTTTCCTTTACATAAGCCAATTTTCCTATGCTCTCTTCTTCATCGTCGTAATATCCTCGAGCAAGTTTTTGGTTTCCGGTTTCCTCATTCTTCGGCTGTTTATTGCTGCTGTAGCTGGACCGTGACCAGTCGATGAGCTCTCCATACCCGTCCAGACCTATCACTTTGATTCACATATAGATATTGAACATAGCGAGTCAGGATTTTTTTTAAAAAAAATGGTGTTGAGGTGAAAGCATGTTGAAAGCAGCAAGGAATCTCACTTCGGCCCGATGGGAGGTAAGTGTCATGTTGTATGGTCCTTAGGCTGAGGCCTACATCGATTACGCCCCCGCCCTTCTTGGTCTGCGAGTAATATGTATGAAATTTGAAGAACCTTGGAAGAACTCTGCAGGTGTGTTTGGTTCCATTGATGCTCTTTAATGTCTACAAAAGCTGAGAAGTGGGAGTGGGATGAGAAAGGGAGCTCATTGATAAGGATTTATAGCATGAAGCTGAGGCTGAAAGAATGTCAGAAGATTTTTTCTATACAAAACGACATAATTGGAGACAGGAAAGAGACAGAAGACAAGAAGAACCCATTAAGATCCAGTTTTGTGGTCTCTTGGTTTGGTGCAAAGGGATGGGGAGCTGACCACAGAGAGATTTAGTTCAGAATTTGTAGCCTAACCAGGGCAGTCAGTGCTTCAATGCTTCTGGTGCACAAAATCACAGTCAGGATCTGAACTACTAATCAGAAAAGACACATCTCTGTCATAACAGCAACTGATGATAGTATCTAGAACTCAATTCAAGGAGAGGCTCTCTCTCTTTCAAAAGAGAAAGTTATGTTGCTACATTGCAAGACAGGTCGATTTTGTCACTACATTTTCACCCACACCTTGTATGAGAAGATGTAGGGTAGTGTGAATGGCAAATCCAAGACACATAGCATACACATGGATCCCGCTATCTGTACTTATGCTCCCAAAGATAACAAGACACATTGATGAGGACGAAAAAGACATTCTTCCACATTTTATGTTTTATAAAACATTCAAGAACTTCTTCATCTCATATCTAAACAAGGTTAGGAGAAGGAGAAAAGAGAGAGAAATGAATGATTAAGGAGTGAAACAAGAACCACTGGGAATCATTTACAATATAAATGAATGATAATAATATGACAAAACAAAATGGTAAAGCACCAGTATCCATTGCAACTATAATGTAAAATCCAACGAAGCAGCACTACTTCCTTATTATCTAATTACTCACACAACACTTTTCTTAACATAATCCATAATACCAAACCAACATGAAGCCAGACTCTTTCTTGATGATGCACCAACTTATAAAGAAAAAAGTAAATATATATATATATATATATATATATATATATATATATATTTATATGTTTAAAAACCAACCAGGGGTTTTCTTCCTCCAAAATTGTATTTTGTCTCATTTTCTTCCTTGTGCCTTGCGTGTCACAACGGCTGTGAACTCCGGATCTGTTGAGTCATGTTCTCGGCAGGAAGCTTAGAAGTAGCAGAACCATCAGGCATCACCATGACAGGTGGAGGCCCGGTCATTGTTTGGTACCCCATAGGTTGGGTGTAGTATATCTGTTTATGAGCATTGTCGGCGTATTCATACCCATAGTTGGGATTCCCGGCTGAACCAGACGGAGGTGGGTGATGGATCTGCGAATACGCCATGAACTGTTGCTGGCTTGCAGGGTTCTGGTGAACCATCTGAGCACCAGTGGCAGTTGTGTAAACCCCAGCTTGTCCCATCTCAGGTTGGCCACTTCTCATGTGGCTGGAAGGAGGTGGAGGCATCATGGTGGAGTTGGGAGGATGGTTAGACACTGGAGCCTCACTCACGCTTGCAGATTGTGGGACAGGCATAGTGTAGGGCCTAGGTGGAACCGGAGAAGTGACATAATAGACAGGATAAGGCTGCTGATCGAGTTGGCCTGGGTGGCGGTGGAAGGACTGTTGGTGCTGCTGCGGCTGCGAAGGGTAAACCTGGATGTAAGTCTGGACAGGAAGGCCGCTAGACGGATGATGATGAATGTATTGAGGTGTAGCAGTGTGGATGAACTGTTGTTGTGGCTGAGATTGTTGCTCGAATTGAGGATGAAGAGTGTAGCCTTGGTCCTGATTCTGATTCTGATTCTGATTTTGGGATAAGAGTGTGTTTGGATCCGAGGGATTGATCAAACCAGTAAGTAGAGTGGAAGCACAAGGCATCTGAGCAATTGGCTCTTGATAGACGGAAGGTTTTTGGTGAAAGATAGGAGGATTGTTCAGGCTGCTATCACTGAGCCATTATAAACAAACACACATCACAATCTGACCAATTCTAGCTTAGCACTAAGGAGAATAGCATCAAAACCACTAAGGAAAATGCATTTGTGAAAAAGGAGAGTACCTGGAAACGGAATTGGGTGACGGCAGCTCGTGTCCACTGTTATTTGATTTCAGCTGATGAGCTTGTTGAGGCTGCGAACGTGGAGTCGGAGGTTTTCTGTATCCAGCAGGCACGCCGTGATCGGATCTCTCGTCGTCAGAGAAAACCCTCGTTTGGAACTCGTTCGAGACGGTCGCCGCACTCACTGGCGCAGCAGGAAGGGCAATTGTGACTGGCATAGGCGGTGGTGACGAGATCGCTGCAAATCCATCCTCCTGCTGCTGATGCTGGAGCTGTTTATTACCGACATTGATTCGTGCGAACTGTTCTTCGATTCCCAGCCTCTGATCCTGTGTAGCCCTAACCCCACCGGATTCCTCTACATGGACACGAATCGGCGGCAGATTCGCAAGCGAAGGAGAAGAAGAAGTTGACTCAAATGACGAAGATGTATCCAACATCGGAGAGTCCGGTAAGCAGTGCACATCTTGGCCTCCTTGCTGCGACGACGGAGGCTGCTGGATTTGTTGTTGCTGCTTGGCGCTTTTGACGGAGCCATCGCCATCTCTACCACTAGATTCGAGATTGTTTCCGTTGTCTCCGGAATTAGAGCAGTGAGCAAGAGCATCGTCCAAGCCAAGTAAACGATTGACGTTGGTATCGGAATCTGAGAATCCTCGATTGAGAAGACCAGCGCTATTGAGAGCGTTGAGGAACCAATCGTCGCTCTTAGCCGAGTTCTCGAGGATCTGACCCATAGACTGAGTCGCCTCGGGCTTGGGGGTGAAGAGAAACAACCGAAGACGCGAGGGTTTGGCGGAATTGGGGGCGGAAACCGTACGGTCGTACTCCTCGATCATGTTGTCGAGATCCTCGTCGGTGGTGACGGAGATGAGGGAATCTAGGTCTTCGCTGGGTAACTGGTACTTTAGGGTGAAGGAGCGGCCGTTGAGAAGCGTGTTGGAGAGACGAGCGACGATAGAACAGAGAGAGGTGTTCCGATCGACGACGACGATGCGAGTGTCGCCGCCCATGTAACAGAGAGACTTATCGTGAGGCCGAGGAAGGATATGACCGCCGTAACTGCACATCAGCCGGAGTTTCGAAGAGACGCCGCCGGAGAGAGCAGGGAGATCGTCCCAGCCGTCGGTGGTGCGAGACCGAGGGGAGGAGTCGATAGACTCGGGGAAAGACGGTGGTGGAACGGAGGTGGTGGCTGAAGGGACGGCGGCGGTGGAGGAGAGAGAAGGAGGCGGTGGTTCCATGAGGGGAGAGAGAGAGAGAAGAAAGGCTAAATTCAATTTCAGTGGGCTATTATTAGTTTACTTGATTTTCTATTAGAATGAGAGTCCACGTCTTGTATTTTGTACTATATCACAGCTGTTTTCTTTCCTTTTTCTTTTTTTTTTAATTTTATGGTGTCTTCTTTACTATAGTAGATTTAACCTTTAATTTGTCAAATTCCTTTCTCTTTCTCAACAGTTTCTTTCAACTCCTTTTTCAATTTCCATAATTTATGGTTTTACCATAAGTGTAGAAAATTAGAATCGTCAAAAATATGTTATTACCATAATCTCTCGAGTCAAATGCATGTGACCATTTTGACTAATTATGTTGGTAGTTAATTACTCAATGTTAGAGAATTTTTTCAATGAATTCTTCGATCGCCAGCCGATTACAATATATTTATTTATTTCTCAAAATTAAATTCAAATCATCGACAAATCAAAATTCAAAAAATATTTTTTTATTATCAATTAGCCATGATATTAGCTTCTCGCGGTACAAATAAAAAGGAATTTCAGACGATTAAAAAAAAAAATACAAAGTTAGCATTCTAATATCAAATAAAACGTTATGAATTTTCGTATGTGGTTTTCTTTGCTAGTAGATTTATCGGATCACACCATTTAAGTAATATATTATCAACAATCGGTTTTTCATAAATAGTTTCATTTCTCATGGACTAATACATGATGGATTCTACTTCCTATCTCGTGATCCTAATAGAAAATTTTGAGATTGCAATAGTGATCCGTTCCATCGTATAGTCACAACAAACAAATAACACACTCTTACTTGATATTACAAATTATGAGAATTATTTTTTACAGGTTGTCTGGTGTTCCATGTAGAAACAAGCAATCATACTCTCTTAACATATGAAAGACATATGGATTATTTAGTCACGCCAAAACATATTTTACTATAGTATCGTAAAGATAAATAATGTAAATGATTGTGTGTGTGTGTGTGTGTGTT
Organism: Draba incana; assembly: GCA_963576765.1. Classification (NCBI taxonomy): domain Eukaryota; kingdom Viridiplantae; phylum Streptophyta; class Magnoliopsida; order Brassicales; family Brassicaceae; genus Draba; species Draba incana. Next base: position 61,905 of record OY755217.1, on the reverse strand, counting down.
TTCCTAACGATTTGTTTTTTATTTAACTAATTGATGATATTGATAACTAAGGTTTACTAGCCGGCTAATACAAAACGTATATTACCAAAAGAGAGTTGTAAACACATTTGTAGGTCACATGAAAAATACGAATAACCCCGAAACAGAAATATATTGGCACATAGCATATACACGGGATTTCAACATTTTCTAATCACTTTATTTAACCAAGTGGGAATAAACGTATGAGATGAAACGTGTTACGTAATACGCATAAAATGTATGAAAATTGTGACGATTTGAAAAGCTGATTCGATAATTTTGAGACTAATTTATTTGGTTAATAAAAGGTTAGAAAAGAGAGTTGGTACTAATTAGTAGTAATAAAAAAGAAAATGTGAAAGTGTCACATTATTTGACAGCAGGCCTACTCGATTGGGTCCATGCTGGACCTGCAGGCGAAACAGGTGGCCAAATCCTCTGTGTCATCCTCCACTTGCACCCTCTATCATCTTCTCCGTTACATTCTTTCAGATTACATCTAACGGCCCTAAAACGGATGCACCGCAGTAATAACCATAGTATTTACAAAAGGAATATACCTTTCACGACTTTTAAATTAAGCCCTAGACTTTGACGTTTTCTTTAATACCCACTTGGGTGGGCGAACAGGAATATGAGACAGGATCTAACAGGAACGGAACGGGAACGGGACTTATGGGACTAGAAAAATACGTCCCATTTATGTCCCATTTCAAATTTGGGACGGGAACGTGATAAAACGAGATTGGACGGAAACGGTACAGAAAATCCCATAAAATAACCGGATTCAAAAATTAGATTAAACAATATTTCAAATTGTAAATATGTATACAACAAACTTTTCAATTTATTAAAAACATGTTTAAATTAAAGAAAATTCAATTGTATTTCATAAAAGTTAAAAATTTAAAATAAAATAAAAACCATAATCTTCAAATTGAATCAAACTTAAACCACATTAAACCATATTTCATATTATCTCATTAAAAATAGATATATGTATATATCTCATATTAAACCATATTTCATATTATCCTTATAATTTCATATATCTCATATCCCATATTAAACCATATAAAAACCATAATCTTCAAATTGAATCATATATCCCATATCCCATATTTAATCACATTAAACCATATTTCATATTATCCTTACAATTTTATATTATCCTATTAAAAAATATATATATATATATAAATTAATATTTATAGTTGTATCAAACAGGACTTTGGGATATCCCGTTCCCGTCCCGTCCCGTCCTTGTTCCAATTGGGAATTGAAAACTTGTCCCATATAGGAATATGGGAAATATATGGGACGGAAATTCGGGAACGGGTACGGGACGGGACGGAACGGGAAGAGAATTATGCCCACCCCTATTACCCACCCTCTGTCTGTACAGCTACAATATTATTAACGTTGCTCTTTTTCCTCCTCAATTAAAGGATTTGTATAGCCCCTAAACGAAATTGCAATTGAATTAATCATTTAAACTTCAAATATACTCTGTTTTTTTCCAATTTTATCTTCACCCTCTGTACAGCTATAATATTATTATTTTTTGGGTAGGAACTGTACAGCTATAATATTATTAATGCGCTCTTTTTCCTCCTCAATTAAAAGTTTTTTAAAGACCTTAAACGAAATTGCAATTGTTGGGTCCGATTGGTAACCGAACTTTTAAAAATCTGGAGCGGTAAGCTTTATAGCATAGTGCAAAGTTATATAGATAAAAATTTGAGATAAAGCTGTATAAATAAAGATTAATATAATAGTGTTGGTAAAGCATAAAGTGTGATTGGTACAATATAAAGCAGTATAAATTAAAAAGTAGAATAAAAATTATAAAGATTTCAACCAATCTAACCCGTTACCCGTTATCTATGTAAAATTTTGAAGACCCGTCCCAAACATAATTTTTTTTATTTTGGTATTATACGCCAATTTAGCTTAATCAATTTATGGTTGAACAAAGAACAGAAAAAAAGGAAAGCGTATGAATGTGAGTTGCGTCAAAGCTCCAGGCGGCGCTCATGCAAACGACCGTTTGTTACAGTTTGTAAAGTGCGTAACGCTTAATCGTTTGCACTTTACTCCCCACCATTTAATCATTTATACTTTCATCCTTCTTCTTTTTTATGCACTATTAACTAATTCGCGAGAGTTCTTGTTCTTATAGACTGACCTTATTAACTTTAATCCAGATCACTTCCGCAATAAAGGATGAATGATTATATCACATTTCTTAGACATTAAAATTATACGAGAATATGATCAAATATAGCTTGTTGATTTAGTTTTTCGATATATAAAATTAGAAGAAGCCCTATCAAACACATCCTATAGATTATACTTGAAATTTTATTATAATAAAACGAAGGTGGATGGGTGTTGTTCGTTGATTACTTTAATGTTAACTCAGATTGAGATTGACACTAAATTTGTAATAGGTTCGGGAATTCTTTGATAAATGGAAAGAGGAAAGCTTTTGATGAGAATGTAAGAGCCCGCTCGGATGAACAGTAACCGAGAGGGAAGTTTGGATTCTTGGGAAATTGAACGTGCTCGGCGAAGAATAATATGTTTTTGCCAAAAAGTGTAGTGTATTTCACCTTAGTTGTACACAAATGATGGTACAACTATATATAGTACATTGGGATTAGGGCTTTTGATACATATGGTTACACCCTTAATGAGCATAAAGTAACTATATTAGGATTTAAAGTAACAAAGCTTAGTTAACAAAATAATGAGTCGGATCTTCCTGCTTGATGGGTTGGGAGTAGGATTTTGCCTTAGGCCAAATCCATGATGCAACAGTAGCCCCTCCCCCCCGAGTCGGCGAGCTTGCTGAGTTTGTCGGGAATAGGCGAGCAGGCAAGAAAGCAAGAAGATCAGGCTCGTCCTTCCTCCTAGGGGTTTCGGCATACTCGGCCAAGTAATCTAGATACGTGGGCTTATTCCGGCGCATGGGAGCGACTGGTCTTGCGTACTTAAGCGATCCTTGGTTGATGATCCTTACGCACTCATCTTGCTCAATACTCCCCCTCAAGTTCATACACAATAAAGTGAATCGTGAACTTGGAGAATCAAGATGATGGTCTCATTAAAACCTTAGTAGGGAAAACCCTTTGGGACAAAACCACTACTAACGGAAAAGAGTGCCAGACATAATGATGAGGGGACTAGAACAAGGGACTTGATTCATCTTTGTGGATCCAAGCCATTGTTCGGCTTTGGTCGTCGGGAATAAGTGAGCAGGCAGGAGAGCAAGAAGGTCAGGCTCGTCCTTTCTCCCGAGGGTTTTTTCGCTCGTTCAGACGACATGGGTACGTCGGCTTGCGTCAGCGCGTGGATGCTACTGATCATGGTGCTAGCACGTGCTTCCTCAATTCTCGCCCTAGTGATGATTACATTTCTTGCGGTTATCGAGATGAGTTAGGGTTTCAATGTTGATATGACGCTTTGGCGTGTCGCCCCTTTAGCTTCTGCCCCATTTCTGACCACGTCTTTTTCGTGGTTCCATATATATAACGCTATTCCTTTCCTCTCTTTTATCATTTACTTCGTATTCTGAAGATCCCGATTAGGTAATTTTCTCTTTCTAACCCGATTTCCTTTCTTGTCTGCCTTTCTCTGTACCCTTTTGTATCCGAGTGTGAAATCGATCTGAAGAGTTCTCCGAAAAGCATGACGTCGGAAGAATCTTCTTCTAGTTCCGATAGTGGGGCGCTGATTCGCAAAAGCAAGAAAAACGTGGACCAGCTCATCATTTCGGTTTCCCCTTCTGTCAATCCTGAACCCCCGTTTGGTGTAAGTGACTCGGAGAACGGTGGTATGGCAGCTTCGTCGTCCCTTCATCGCCCCGGGCAGATAACCAACAACGGTGACGATTCTTCCGAGGAAGAACACACGCCACTTGCTACTATGAAGAAGAGGAAGGTCGAGACGCAGAGCGATCTCAAAACTGCCAGGACGAGAAAAGAATCGACCGATCAAGCGCAGAAGAAAGAGGCCGACCGTAAAAAGAAGGCGAAGCAGAGGGAACAGTTGGAAGCCTTGAAAGCGGTTCCTGTTTTCGGCTTGGATCCTGGTCGCTGCCCCTTCATTACGTTGGAGCGTCATGATGACAAACCGTCGTCTTCCATGCTAGAGAGTGTTCTCGGATGCGGTAGTGGGAAGAACTGGCCCAGGATAAAATTCGTCATCCCCGGGTCGGACTGCAGACCGTGGGCTCCCCCCGAAGGCCACTTATGCATTTATGAGTGCTTTTTTGATCACGGTGGGCTTAGTTTCCCGATTCCCCCGGTAATTATAGAGTATTGCGCTCGCCGCAGGGTTTCCATATCTCAGCTGACCCATGCGAGTTTTCGGAACTTGATGTCGATCCTGACGCTAAGTTACGAGGCTCGCCGGGTGGTCACATGCGATCACTTCGAGGAGGCATGCGAGATTGCCCGCGGGAACACTTTCGATTTCGGTCAGTTTCAGGTCAAGATGAAGAGCGGGCTTGTTTTAATGAATAACTTCAAAAACAGGCTCGAGGGCAACTTAAAATTCTTACACGTTCTTGGGAACTCGTGCGGAAAGTTGTGGTGGACTTTCCGAGTTCAGATTGTAGATTATTTCGCTACTGCATCTATGGGAGACGAGTGTTGTGATCCCGCTCGGATTTTGCTATGGTGGGCCACCCAAGGGTGATCTATTGACTGAGTACTTTATCAGAGTATTGGTGTAAGTGAGCTCGGAGCTAATAAATTTTTATTGATTATAGCTGGACTTTCGAGGAAGCTCCCTACGTACCCATTAAATAGGGATCAAGCCAGACGTAGTTCATATTACAAAGTAAAAGCTAGATAAATCATCCGGAGATAAGCGAGTCGTTCAGAAACGAGTAGAAGCATACGATGCTTAGTTTTTTTTTTTTGGCGGAACTCAAGCGATGTATTGAGTGAGCTCGAGGCTTACCGAGTCAGGCCGGTTATGCGCTGCGAGCATCATTTCCCCCTAGGGGCTGACGCAGAGATTTGCCGAACGGAGCTGTTTTCCCGCGATGAAGCATGTCCAGGCCATCTTTTGGCTTCCGCAGATTATGGAGACTCCGAGCGGGGTTGAGAATTTGAGGCATTGATGGTACGTTGATGAGACGACTCGGATAGAGAATAGCCATGGGGTTCCCATGATTACGTTGTATACGGCCGGTTTATCCACTACCATGAATTTGATGTTTCGGGAGATTCCCCTGACTTGTACCATCAGCTTGATCGACCCCACTGTCATTGTTGTGACGCCGTCGAAACCGGTGAGGGACATGACACCCGGCTTGATATGATTGTCGGGTATCACTATTTTCTGCAAGGTTTCCTTAAAAGCTAGATCGACCGAGCTCCCGGTATCGACTAGAACCATAGTCACTTTGCAATCTTTGATTTTCAGCTCGACCACGAGCGGATCGTTATGGGGCATAGCTAAATTCTTTGTGTCAGCCTCCGTGAAGATGATGGGCATGTTGACCTTACTCCGATCGGGACAACTCATGTCGGTGGTTGCTTCCTTTTTGTACTGCTTGAGGGACCGGACCGAATCGTGGGTTAGGCTGAGCCCCCCTATGATCATCAGAACTCTCCTAGTTGGGTTCTGCTTTCCAGCCTGTCCCTTGTCGGATTGAACACGCTTGGGGGGAAGGGGTGAATCGGCATTTTCGTTCGGCTTCTGCTTGTTCCCATTTGGTTCCTCCTCGGGTTTTTGCTTCTCGCCTCGGTCGGCTGGAAGCGCGACTTTGACTGCTCCCTTATGGTATTGTGCGAGTAGTTATTCCTTTAGTTGTCAATACTGCGAGGTCAAATGCCCTTGCGTTTGATGGTAGTCGCAATAAGATTGTCCACTCGTAGGTTCATGGACCTCTTGTGGTTGCTGGTATTTGTTCCATTGCTTCGGGGGAGGGGTTGATGAGCTATTGACGACGTTGGTCGCCAACTTTTTCCTATATTCATAGTCGAAGTGCTGTCGGGGTTCTTGGTAAGGCTCTTCGACTACTTCCTTTGCCTTTGCCTTTGCTGCTGGGGGCTTGACTGGCGAGTTCTTTTGGGCCTGCCCGGCTTGGTCTTTCTCGAGCCTAATGAAGGCGATCGAGCGGTTCATGACTTCCTCGATTGTCTTAAGCGGGTGTAGGATTAGTTCTTTTCATAATTTGGATGATCGGAGCCCTTGCTTGAGAGCAGCTACAGCGGTGGTGTCGCTTGCCGTGACTCGCTAGATGACAGCTTTGAAGCGGTCTATGAACTTCTCGAGCGTCTCCTTCTCGCCTTGGACCAACCCTCATAAATCAGCATCCGAGACGCCGTCCTCAATATAGATGGCATAGTGCTTGAGGAACGCCATCGATAGCTGTTGAAACGAGTCGATCGAGCGGGACTTTAGCCTTGAGAACCAGTCTAGAGCAGCGCCTGATAAATATTCGATGAAATACTGGCAATGACCTGAGTCGTACTCCTCGGGAGAGAAGTGTACCCGTCCCATCGCGATGGAGAAGGCGATGAGATGCTGCTTCGGATCGGAGTCTCCGAAATACGGTTGAAGTCGCAGTTTGGCGGTATGCTTGATCGGAACGGATTTTATTCTGGCAAAAAAGGGGGTCCGCTGAGTCCCGGCTAAAACCCGGTCGATCTCCAGAGCCGAGCTGAGGGCTTGATGCATCCGTGAACTCATTTTCCAAAGCTGGTTCCTCATGTCCTCAAGCTCGGAGTACTGAGTATGAGTCATTCCGCGGTCAGGGACAGCTCCCTGTCGGGTGGCGAGGGTTTGCCGTAAGTCCGCAGTTTGGCCGAGCCTCCCGAAGATGCGAAGAGCTCGCTCGGACTGTTGGTGACTCGAAGGTGGTTCGTCGCGGGGCCGCCTCGGTCCGCTTTGGGAGTGGCCCCCGTGATGCGAACAAGCTTTCAAGTCTGATGTTTGTTAATCGTGCTCGTTCTTCCTGCTCGTCAAAGCGATGCATGAGTGCTTCGAGGAGACGAGCTGGATCCAACTGAGGTTCCGGCTTATTTTGATTACCTGTTTGAGCTTGGTTATCCCGGGTAGCGTCGGGTCGGGCGGCTAGTGTTTGCCTCAGGTCGACTGTACTTCCGAGCATGTGTCGGAGGTCTGTTGGCTCCTGTATCCTCTGGAAGACGGATACGGGACTGGTCGGATGCTCGATCCTCTCGAAGACCGAGGAGTCGGCGGTTGGCCGCTCGACTCTGTCGGGGCATGTGGTCGGATCAGCGGGCAGGTCGTGCTCGTTGGGGACGAGAGCGGGATTATCCGTGTTCACGGGGTTAGGGTTATCCTGCTCGGGAAAAAGGGTCGCTCGTTGGGCCACCGGAATGTTAGTACCCTGAGCGCTTGTTCCCGACGAGTGCGTTCTCATGCTTGCTTCCTTGTTTAGATCCATGGTCGCGTGAAAAGATATCCTCTTGTAGATGCGAGAAATTTCCTCTACCTGGCGCGCCAAATGTTGAACTCCGATTGAGATCGACACTAAATTTGTAATAGGTTAGGGGATTCTTTGATAAATGGAAGAGGAAAGCTTTTGATGAGAATGTAAGAGCTCGCTCGGATGAACAGTAACCGAGAGGGAAGTTTGGATTCTTGGGAGATTGAACGTGTTCGGCGAAGAATAATATGTTTTTGCCAAAAAGTGTAGTGTATTTCACCTTAGTTGTACACAAATGATGGTACAACTATATATAGTACATTGGGATTAAGGCTTTTGATACATATAGTTACATTTTAACCATATGCTCATAAAGTAACCTTAATGAGCATAAAGTAACTATATTAGGATTTAAAGTAACCAAGCTTAGTTAACAAAATAATAAGTCGGGTCTTCCTGCTTGATGGGTTGGGAGTAGGATTTTGCCTTGGACCAAATCCATGGTGCAACATTTAAGAAACATAAGATACACCTAACAACGCAAACAAAGCTCGCAAGTTATATACTACCAAAACTTAATAACCAACTTCCTTACATTCCATTGGTGTCATTACATTACCCAAATATGTATATTTATTTTTCTTATAAACGTTCTCTCCGTATATTCTGCCTTCTCGTTTGTTTGTTAATGTTTTGTTTTTTTCCTAGCTTGAGTCAAACGTCCATTAATTAATTGACATTTTCTATATTTTCCTTCGGGTCAACTCTCTTGCTAAGACAATAATACATTTGTTGGTCATATAAATCGCAATGTGGAGATTACGACATTTTTCAATACAAATAAGAAAAGTAAGTAACGTCCTCTTCAAAACTAACATTCCATTAATTTCATTCATCATACATATATATGCATCCAAAAGAGGTTGCTTTTGACAAAGATAGGAGCTCAGAAATTCCAAAAATGGTTGGAATCGTTGGATACATTTTTTTCTCAAGGAAAATGATCATCAGATATTATTATTGCACATACATACACAACTAGTTCGTGGAGGGTCCACCGCGTTTTCACATCAATTAAATTGAGATTAAAATGGACTTATCCATTTCATATATGAGTGAAACATGTCTGGAAATGAAAAATGGAAGAAAGCTTCTAGTGTCTACAAAAAAATAAAAAAGAGTAAAACGAGAGCCATTAGATTAGAGTCGATCGTAATAATACGATTGCTAAAAAGCAAAGTTGCATAATGTAAGATGCCACACTCTCTTTTACTCTCGATGCTAGTATGCACGTATGGAATGAAATTGAATATATACACATGGGGACAACCTTTACATATATATATATATCTCTACTAATTAACGGATAGTTACTGTACATAAATGACAACCTTTTATTTAGTGTAAGTAAAATTACATTTTAGCGAATTATTCGATGTAATTAAAGTTGGAGCATATACAATTGGTGAAGAGAATGGCATGAAGCTGTGTATTCTATAAATGGACTCAACTAGCTGATAGTAGAATAGACGTGTTTATGTGTATATCTTCAGTCGTCATGTATATTAAACTTTGGGTTTGTTATTTATTTTGTATAATAATATGCGTAACTAAATTAAATGCGTGTCCGTTACGGAGAGAAATGATCAAACGATATGTTTTAAGAAATGAGAGGCAAAAGTGAAGGAAACTAAAAGTAAGAGGGAGGAAATTAAAAAAGAAGAAGGAAATGTGGGACCCAATGAAGAAATAACAGCTCAGGAAAGCTGCCTCAATTCTTCTCTGGTTTGGTAACTTTGTTGGATTGTCTTGGAGGCCGAGATGTCGTCAAAACCTTCCGATTGACCTCCCTCTTGTTTCCTTCTTTCTTCTTTTAACTATTTTAACCTTAAATTATACTACTATTATATATTCATCCCCAAAACAAAAACCTTAAAACCATCCTCTCACTATTAAGAAAAGACGGGATTCATTATAATTAATTTGCAAGCTATCTTCTTTCTTTTGTATATGCTGAATGAACGAGTACAAATGGCAATGGCAGTGGCAATAATGAGGTAAATCTGTAAAGTAAAAAGGAGAGAGAGAGATGAGAGTGGGCCATGAAGAAGCCCACTTACTGGACCCACGAACCCCACTCACTAAACGTATATCTCCACCCCACCCCACCTTGCTTTTGGTTTTGTATATTTTTATTTCTATCAAGTATTAATCCAGCTATTTGATCATTTATCCATAGAATCTAATCATCATATAATTACATTTACTGTATGGAAAAGCTAAACTTTATCAACATGTATGAAAAGCTCAATCAAGAGTTTAGTTTTGAATACTTTTTACATACTCGTATTTTTTATGTGCTATTATAAAACCCGTGTTCTTTAGACAGTAGTCCTTAGTCCACTATGCAAACCAAAATACTTAAGAGTAAGATCATTGGTTGGTAAAGATGCAAAGAATATGAAAAAGGTTGTTGTTCTTCTTCTAATTGCGTGCTCCACAAACTCTTGTGCTAGTTCAGCCATACTTGTCAATTCTGTACATCTTTTGTTAAAAAAAAATATATATATAATATCCGTTAATAGGAGCATAATGATTTGAAAGTCCATGTGATAATCTTTTAAAATTTCGTTCCTTTTTAGAAATTAGCTAAAAAGATAAACACAAACAGGGAGCGATCATACCAGCACTAATGCACCGAATCCCATCAGAACTCCGCAGTTAAACACAAACAAAAGTTCCTACAAGTTGTTTTGAAAAGGCAAGATAGATAATTGGATTCATGCGTTGACGAGTTCCTACTTGCTTTGCATGCATCATCTATAATAGTAACATTCATATTACAAAAGTGGAAAACACAAATTAAAAAGCCGAAGAGGAATGAAGCGAAGAAATGACAAAATGACAAGGAAAAGGGAGTGAAGCAAAGGCCCATGTGAAGGCCTGGCCCATGTAGAATTAGGTTACGCATAGGCCTTGATTATCCGAACCTTCCTTACAAAGGAGGGACCTACGCGGTGGGGGAAGGCCAAACTAGACCGGTGACAAGTCAAAAAGTCAATGTGAATAAAGTCTTTGACCGCTTGTCGATGTGGCGCTCAATCAAACCAATGAGAAGTGCCGTTTATAATCATCTCTCTCTCGCTTTCTTTAAAGCGTCCTGTGTTGAAAGTCCTCTTTCCAAGTTTCCGACAACAAGTTGGGAAGTTTAACAACACCTACACCACGCGTCTTCTTCTTCCTTCTCCTTTCTCTGGTGGTTTATAATTACCGACAACACCAACATTTGGTTTATCAAAACATCGCTTAATTCTTCGCTAAGTTTGGATCCACACTGCTTGTAACCCTCCATCTATCTTTCTATTGAGAAGCTTAATCGTGGTCCAATGGTGTTTGGATCGTTTTTCTCATCTCTCAAATTCTGGGGCAATTCTCAGGTAACCTAATCGACTCTTCTCTCTCTGTTCCACTTGTTTCTAATTATCTTTGTATTTTCCTCTTTTCATTAAATTGAAAAAAGAAATAGAAAAACCAACTTGTTTTGTTAGTTTAATAGTCAACGAAAACATTTTTAACGAAACAAGTGGTGCTTTGCACAACGAATAGGACAGACAGACACACACACACACAAAAGGGTGGATCTGTAGAGCAAGAGTAAAAAAAGTGTTTGTGGTTGAGATAAGAAACTAAAGAACAATTGATGTGTGTGTTAAAGGTTATCTGTATTGAAAAAAGGGTGGATCTGTATTGCCTGACTTTGCTCTCTGATTTTTCACGATTGATTGATGAGAATGAATTGCATTCCTTTATTATGGTCATCCAATAATCCCCAAGTATTTTAATATCCACAAACCAATCACTTTGTTTTTTCGATCCAATTAGATTACATGGTTGACTTGATTGATGTGTGTGTGTTTTGGCAGGGGCAAGAGGTGCAGAGAGGGAGGATACAGGAGATTGATCTTGGTGTTCACACCATAAGGAGCCATGGGGGCAGAGTGGCCTCTAAACACAAACACGACTGGATCATTCTTGTCATCTTGGGTGCCATCGTCATCGCCTTGAACCTCATCTCTCCTTTCTACCGATACGTTGGCAAAGACATGATGACTGATCTCAAGTACCCTTTCAAGGACAACACCATCCCTGTCTGGTCCGTCCCCTTGTACGCCGTTCTTCTTCCCATCATCGTCTTCGTCGGCTTCTACCTCAAGAGGAAATGCGTCTACGATCTCCACCACAGCATTCTCGGCCTGGCCTTTGCTGTCTTGATCACTGCTGTCATCACTGACTCCATCAAGGTCGCCACGGGACGTCCTCGTCCCAACTTCTACTGGCGTTGCTTCCCCGACGGCAAAGAGGTCTACGATGCCTTGGGAGGAGTGATATGCCACGGGAATGCAGCGGAGATCAAGGAAGGACACAAGAGCTTCCCTAGCGGACACACGTCCTGGTCCTTTGCGGGGCTTGGCTTCCTCTCCCTCTACTTGTCTGGCAAAATCAAGGCTTTCAACAACGAAGGACACGTCGCTAAGCTCTGCCTCGTCATCCTCCCTCTGCTTGCGGCTTGCCTTGTGGGGATATCGCGAGTGGACGACTACTGGCACCACTGGCAAGACGTCTTTGCAGGAGCTCTCATAGGCCTCTTTGTCGCCGCCTTTTGCTACAGGCAGTTCTACCCCAACCCTTACCACCATGAGGGATGGGGTCCCTATGCGTACTTCACGGCAGCGCTAGAACGAGGACAACCTCAAAACGGAGATGCGTTGAGGACAATGTCTCTGCAGGTCGAACCAACTTCTCTGGAAAACATGGAATCTGGCACTGCCACGAGATGATCCTTTTCTTTCATCATTTCATTTATTATTTTCGTCTTCATTCATTCATTCTGGTCGTTGCGAGAGTGTGCCTAGATGCTATTAGTTACGTATGCGTCTTTTTTTTGGTCACAGTTACGTATGTATGTCTACTTAAAACTCTACTTGTTTGTGACCTTACATTTGAAAATCCACTCTTCCTAAATTACCTTGAAAACTTTAGACATAGATCTGAGGTTGTCTCATTTATAAAGTCAAAACGCCTTTGGATATGGTAGACACCTGGAGAACCCCTGCTAGATGCAGTGAAATGATATATATCGACAAGAGTATTTGACTCAGATTAGTAGATCGAAATGTGGAGTTAGTTGGTCCTAATTAACCATATAATCTTGAGCGACCAAATGCCATGTGCATGGAACTTGATCATTCATCGAATCAGTCTTTAATCTTAATACCCTTAAACTAATAATCCTAACTAATAAGAAGAAAGAAAGAAAACAAAAGTGAAAATGAAAAGGTTGGACTTTTGGAGTAACAGAAATCCAAAAAAATATCTCATTCCATTCCTACACTCCAACAACCACCCATCGGAGCCGGAGAGAGCTGCTATGGGTGGGGATGAAGCTTCAGTTCCCTCCATTGATTCCGGCCAAGCCCGCCTCAAGGAGCTCGGCTACAAGCAAGAGCTCAAGCGTGATCTCTCGTCTGTCTCTCTGCTCTTTCCTTTGATTTCTTTCCATTTCAGGGTCTGAGCTTAACAAACATTTGATTTCAGGGTCTTCTCCAATTTCGCCATCTCCTTCTCCATCATCTCCGTGCTCACCGGGATTACCACCACCTACAACACCGGCTTGAGATTCGGCGGCACCGTCACTCTGGTCTACGGATGGTTCGTGGCCGGCGCGTTCACAATGTGTGTGGGATTATCGATGGCTGAGATCTGCTCCTCTTACCCAACCTCCGGCGGTCTCTACTACTGGAGTGCTATGCTCGCCGGCCCACGGTGGGCTCCACTCGCCTCTTGGATGACCGGATGGTACTCTTCCTTCTCTTCTCTTCTCTTTTAATCAATCTATCAATCAATCGGATTGGTCTCTCTGATTCTTGCTTGTTCACAAATGTTGCAGGTTCAACATCGTTGGTCAGGTATGTTCACTTATACATCATCATCAACATTAAACATTTTGGCTGTTTCTTAAGTATAAAGGTTGTGTCTTGCAGTGGGCAGTGACGGCGAGCGTTGACTTTTCACTAGCACAGCTGATTCAGGTGATCGTGCTTCTCTCCACCGGCGGTAAAAACGGCGGAGGATATGCTGGATCAGACTATGTAGTGATTGGGCTCCATGGTGGAATCCTCTTCATCCACGCTCTTCTCAACAGCCTCCCCATCTCCGTCTTGTCTTTCATCGGACAGCTTGCTGCTCTCTGGAATCTACTTGGTTAGTCTTCTTCTTCTTTCCTTGTGTCAACACAGCTAGGTTAAGTAAGTATCTGAATTTGTTTCCTTATTCAGGTGTTGTGGTTCTCATGATTCTCATTCCTTTGGTTTCCACTGAAAGAGCCACCACCAAGTTTGTCTTCACGAATTTCAATACTGACAATGGCCTTGGCATTACCAGCTACGCTTACATATTTGTCCTGGGGCTTCTCATGAGCCAGTACACCATCACAGGGTATGATGCATCTGCCCATATGGTGAGTATTGGATTCTCTTTTTAATGATTGATTAGCTTTTCTTTATCTTGATGATGGAACAACAACAAGTAAAATTGCAGACAGAGGAGACTGTTGATGCAGACAAGAACGGGCCAAGAGGAATTATCAGTGCAATTGGGATCTCAATTCTGTTTGGATGGGGTTATATAGTGGGCATTAGCTATGCTGTCACAGACATACCCTACCTTCTCAGTGAGAACAACGACTCTGCTGGATACGCCATTGCTGAGATCTTCTACTTAGCTTTCAAGAACAGGTTTGGGAGTGGCACTGGTGGAATCGTGTGCTTGGGTATTGTTGCCGTTGCTGTGTTTTTCTGCGGCATGAGCTCTGTCACCAGCAATTCCAGGTATGTTTCCGCATTGATCATTCCTCTGCATTTAGGAGTGTGATTGTATGCACCTGATCATGTATTTGGGTTAACCAGGATGGCGTATGCGTTTTCGAGAGATGGAGCGATGCCATTGTCGCCGTTATGGCACAAAGTGAACAGCAGAGAGGTCCCCATCAATGCCGTTTGGCTCTCTGTTTCCATTTCCTTCTGTATGGCCCTCACCGTAAGCCCTTCTCTCTCTCTCAATATATATCTTTCTTTATGTTTGTTGGGATTGCTGTTTGATTGATGAGATGAAATGGCAGTCACTGGGGAGCATTGTAGCGTTCCAAGCAATGGTGTCGATTGCAACGATTGGACTGTACATAGCATACGCAATCCCAATCCTTCTTAGAGTGACGCTGGCACGTAACACCTTTGTGGCTGGACCATTCCGCCTGGGGAAGTACGGAATGGTGGTCGGGTGGGTGGCGGTCTTGTGGGTTGTAACCATCTCGGTCCTCTTCTCACTTCCTGTAGCGTATCCCATAACCGCAGAGACACTCAACTACACTCCAGTGGCAGTAGCGGGTGTGTTGGCCATAATCCTCTTGTACTGGCTTCTAAGCGCCCGCCGTTGGTTCACAGGTCCAGTCTCCAACATTCTTTAGCTGAAACAACCTGCTTCTTTCAGTCTTTATAGTCAAGGCATTTAAGCTGTTATTTAAACGGTTAATCAGATGTATACAATGACAAGCAACACCATCTCACATTCATCTTTTATCAGTACTGCTTTACATTTTAAAACAAAAATTGAATGCAAAATTTGCCCTACTAATTATATATCAAAAGACATTTAAAACTGTTGGCATGGGTCTTGGAGACCATATAAAAGGAAAGAAAAACGCTAGAAGGAGGGGTCGAACCTCCGACCTTGTGGTTAACAGCCACACGCTCTAACCAACTGAGCTATTCCAGCTTTTTGATCATTTGGACAATTTGAAAGTTTAGAAAACGCCAATAGATAATGACACTGAGTGATAGCTTAGAACAAAAAAGTACTCTCTATATGCATACAAAGGTCTACTGGGTTTTCCTTGTTTCTTTTCAAAATCCCATCCAACAATAAGACAGTTAGAGCCTCCTCACATAAGTCTACCTACAAATTATATAGAGGATGAGTTTTTGTGTGTCGGATAGTATTGTTTTGGATTCAACTTGCGCACTACAGTACTATACACTAGGCCAAAGTCCACCACTCGAAGATCAAAGTTTTGTTAGTAGAATGATTCAGTAATTGAGTGCTTGACTGCTTGCAGAGTCTGAATTCAAGAAATGACATATATAACATTAACTAGTTGAGTCTTCCGTCTTCTTTACTTTGATCAATTAGGATTTTTTGGGCTCAACTGGCCCAGTGGCATCTGTTGTCGGAGGTTGTTTCTTCGGTTAAAATCTGAGCCTTTTTTTTTTTTAGTACTTGGCAGGGAGCTTGCCAGTTTATGTGCCGAATGAGCTTGCCATTTCAATTGGCAGGGAGTTGAAAACACAAGTATATAACTCAAAGAGTGTTTTACTGATCCTTGGACGGTAAGAACTAAGAATAATTACTTTTACTGATCATCCTTGACGATAAGAGTAACGACAATTGGAGTAAAACCTAGTTTATTTGTAGAGTAAAAAATAGACGAAACCATTGGAGATGGTCTAAGAAACATGACGATCTTTGCTTGGATAAATTTGAGACTATAGACATGGGTAATTGTTAATGTTGGTGTGCTTACTCTGAAGATTGATGAGGTCTTATCGAAATTCAACCACAAAGTAAAAGCAGAGAGCAAAAAGAATGCAAATCAAATAGTACTTGTTCTTCTGATTTGTACATAAATAAATATTGCAAGCTCCGATTTCGTAAATCTGAACAAGAGAGTGGTAAACAAGACTATTATGTAGTTTCTGTATCATACTACAAAGGAACTCTGAATCTGAGTGAGAGATTCCTCAAAAAAAAAAAGGGAAATCTGAAGAAGAAAAGAATCCTGTCGAAAAAAGAAGGAAGAAAGAGGAGAAGGCCACGAGATCAAAAACACCCAAACTCTTCTTCTCTCTTTCTGCATCTAGTTGTGTACTGTTGAGAAACAGAGATCAATGAGATACGGTGGTGGCTGTTGAGTGAAGCGGGGAAGAAGAAGAGCACAAGGGAGATCTACAGAGAGGGCAATTGAAGTTGAGATGTTGGATCCATCCTTCCAAGCACTGCTTGTGGAACACGTGTCTGCAATCCAGCTTCCTGACCTCTTCTCCGGCCTTGAGCGTTGACAAGCAGACGATGCAATCAGAGGCGGCGTTGTCGGCGTATTTGAAGGAGAAAAGGCGATTCAGTTTAAGCTGGTCGGCGAGTACGACGAGGCTAGCGAGTCCAGAGGAGACGGAGGCGGAAGCGTCTTCTAGATGAGGACCGGAGGAGGAGAGGCGGAGGAAGAAGGAGCGGACGTGTTTGAAGAGAGTGGCGAGGAGAGCCACCAGCATCAGAGGGATTGAATCGGAGGACACGTCGGAGAGCTGACCTTGTAAACCCATCTTAGATGTATAGTCGAGATGCTGCTAGAGAATCCGATTCCGATTGGATTTTGCTGATTTCAGAGCTCTTCTCTTCTCTTCTCTTTATATTATTACTCGTAGAAGACGAAGAAGAAGACGAAGAAGAAGAGAAGAGAGAGAAATGAATAATAATGACACAGGCCACGTGTTGTGGGTCCCTTCTCCTCTTAAGCCTATCACCTTCACTCCTTTTCGTTTTTTCCATCTTCACTCTTTCCTCCCCACTTTTTTCATTTTATTTCAAATTGTTCCCAACACTATTTCCATTTCTGCCTAATCACGAGATTTCCTGGAAATAAGTGAGATTAAGGAAAGTCAAAAGCGGTTCCTGGTTGAATTCACACGCAATATGAGCAAGGTGACTCCGTATCCCCAAAGACCAAATTAAAAGGCACTTCAATCATGAGTTTTTGAACCACAAAAACCGATCAAATGATGACATCTCTAATCGCTCTCACACGCTTTCTTCTTGTGGTACGTACGTGGAATTTATTTCCTGCTAACAATACCACCCACTTATTACTGGCTCTAAATAGTAACAGCATAATGATTAAATTCTGGTAGAATAATTAAATTTCTAGCAGAATAAAAGAAAGTTAAATAGTGTCAGTAGAACCATTATACCAATAGCAGAATCATTCTAGAGACAAAAACTGACAGTATAACCATTAAACTGATAGTAGAACCATTAAACTGACAGTAGAACCATTAAAAGAATGGTGTCAGTAGAACCATTAAGCCAATGGTAGAACCATTAAACTGATACTCCCTCCGTATAACTTTAAGTGTCGTTTTGAGAAATATATCTGGTTAATATTTGGATGTATTTAACTCAAACACACATTCAGATACATTCAGATACATTTTATCAAAACGACACTTAAAGTCATACGGAGGGAGTACCATTTAGAGCCAATGTTTCTTTCGTATAATACTATTGTATGTCTCACATCAACTCCAAAAACCCAATCAACTCCAAAAACCCAATCCCAGGGAAGCAACAACAACCATCACTACTTTCTCAATCTCCCGAAACCAACCATTTCATTTTAAAAGTTTTGGTTAACTACACTTTCAAACCAGCATGATTTATACAATAATAAAAATATTAATTATATAGATCAAATATGTTTAACTTTGATCAAGATGTTTGATTGCATCAAATATCTCTACTGTCGATCCATTTTCAGACTTCTCCAACATGAAAAAGTGTAAGTTGTGTCAGCCTTCGTTATATTATACACGTTCTTACTACAAGCTAATAGTGCATCCTAGTTTCAATCCAATTAGTGTGTGTTTCATTTAATTATTACTCCATCTATCTACGAGTTATATATTAATCATTTACTTATATATTAATCATTTACTTAAGTGTAGAACATTGGAGAAGCATTTTACAGAATATAAAAAGGAAATGGGCGGTTTGGGATTAATTCTTAATTAACAACTGACAGGGAACCAACTACTTAATTAATCTTCCCTATAGTTAGTGTTTATTGTTTATTTAAAGTTGATAGCTATCATCATTTGATTTAGCGCGATCCTCGCCTAGCTTCTTGTCTCCCCCGTGACGCATATATTCTTCTAAATACTCCTAATACTATCTATGCAATAAAAAACGAGTATTAAATTAGTGCTACCTACGAATATGATCATTTTTTTTTTTTGAATTATACACAGTTTCTCCAAAGGCTTTCTAGGCCCAAAAGACTAATCTGTGTCGCCGGCGATGCCCAAATTTTTAATCCCCCGGTGGCCAAGAATCGAACCTGGGACCTTGTTGGGAATTACCTCCCTCAAGTACCACTGGGATACGACCACTTGGTTTACGAATATGATCATTATTATTAAGTTTTTCATTTTTCTTTTGAGATGGTTATTAGATGAAATAACGATGATCGTAAAAAAAGGGAAATAACCAATTAAGGTGTGGAGGAATGAAACATATAATAATGCTAATAGAAAATGGAATAGAAAATGAAGGGAGAGGTGTAGGTGTCGCGCCGTCCAAAAAGATATGGAAATCCAGGGGACTCTTAAAATAGACACAAGTTGGGATTAAGATAATAAAATACTACGATTAAGTAAGTCATCGCATTAGCCAACCAGCAACAACCACCTCGACTCCATTGACCTAATTATTTGACCATCTCTCCACTTATCACCCTAATTAGCAACTAAACCACTCATCATCGTCGCCTAGCCTTTTATGTGGTCGTGATTCCAATGCAATCTTCGTATGAATAACGTGTGTCCGTGTCTACTCAATCCTTCTTGTTTGTACGACTAGAATCATCTTAATTCTATGTTGAATTAATGGGAAAATATATAACTTGGTCTGTTTTAAAGAAGTTTGAACTTAGTAAGTAGTCTATATTTTATTAAAAGTTTGACATCAAATTTGTTTTGTTATGTTAACGAATGTTTTACAATCTCAGTTAAATTTCATCTCAAAATTAAGCTGAAACTAAAATACTGCTTCAACACCTAGAAAAGAGAAACTAGTTTCATTCACATCTAAATAGAGGCAACACAAAGTTATAGAAGCTTACAAGTTAGAAAAAAATGAATTGTTTACCATGATTCATTTCTTTAGTAATTTTATTTTTTGTCTTACAATTTTTCGTAATTATATTTCTCCATAGTGGTACCACTATACAACTTTAACTTCTACTAAACGGAAATCAAACATTAATGATAACATTATCGGCCGCAAATCCATACTTGACCAAACTTGTACAAGGGGTAGGTAGGATTTGCCACAAGGGCTAGGTAGGATTTGTGGAATTCTTTTCGCATGATATTACTTCGTTATTGTTTGTCGATGAACCGATTATCAGTCCATCGATAGGTCGACGTAGTTATTTGATTAAAATAGGTAACATCGGTCGATGTAAGTTTAATTGTAAAGAATGAAAAAGACTAACAGTAAAGAGAAGATGAAGAAAGGACGACAGTTGTATGTACAAGAGAACAAGCAACAACGTGGTCCTATCACCTATGCTCTCCCCACGCACCAACCAGTCAATACTCGATTCAATAGCTTTCCCTTACACGACAAATTCTATCAATAAGTTTCTCTTTTGTTTGGACTTGTAAACACTTGCTAAATTATACTACTACTACTAAAGAAAAAAATATATCATTCAAAGTAATATAGAGCGTGGGGAAGTGTGAACACAAACACGGGGAAAGATCTGAGAGTCAATTCTTCTGGGTGACATGTGCATGTGAACTGTATCAAGACGCGTTTGGGGTTTTTATCGTTTAATATTCTTTTAGCTTTCATGACCAAAGTGTTACCCAAACATCTGCAACACACACATTATTATTTATTCTATAAGACCTTGAGTGGGTGTATGGAAGAGTCTAGAAGAAGTGGGTCAAATTGGTTTGTAAATTATGATGACTAATGACTAATGACTGATGACTAATGACATGAGTCTCTGATTTATTCGTTTGAAAGAAGAGATGGGAACTTTACGCGTGTTTTAATTAAGAAATTTCATTTGTCTTTATTATATGAGAAAGAAATCTAAGTTCCTACTCCGATTAAGATTGGCAATATATTTTTTCCATCAAGCCCTTAACAAAAAAAAAAAAAAAAATTGTGTTAAAACTAATACTAGGTATATATTGCGATTAAGAGAGGGAGAGATAGAGACGTACACACAATGATGATGTTTGTTTAGGGATGAAAATGAAGGAATGAAAAATGGAGAAGCGAGAGAGAAAAACGGCATTTAAAGGTAGAAGGTAGAAGGAGATCTGTTCCAGCTCTTGACTCCTTATACCGATTATAAGCTTGCTTGTTCAACTTAATCGGCCCAGCTATTAATAGACGGAGATCTATCGCATCCGGTGAGAATTTTTCCGTTTAGCCATTAAAAAGGTGTTCAAGTTTTTAATTTTTGAAGTCCACCTATTACCAAGTGAGGACTAAGATTTAGAGGTTTGTATTCGTTTGATCGTGGATGTGCTTCTGTATTTCCAAGCTTCTAGTCTTCAGAAATTTCGGTATTGGAGAGGGTGGTGGTAGTTTTAGCTTTTTCCAAATCTTTGTTTTTAAGTTTAATGTTGTTGTGTTGGTTTGTATCTTCCGGGGACTATTTCCATTTGTTCGCCCGGCTCCCTTCCGAGGACTATTTCCATCTGTTCGCCCGGCTCCCTTCCGGGGACTATTCTCATTTGTTCGCCTGGCTTTATGTATCATAAAAATGTAATGTTTGTTCAATAAATAAAACCTTTAGATGGCAAAAAAAAAAAAAAAAAAGGTAGAAGGTTGTTTGGTTGTTTTCTTTGAATGTTATGTGAACGTACACAACAAAAACTGTGTCCTGAAAAAGAGATAGTGAGAGAGCTGGCCACTTTTTCCCCTTGAACAACCGAAGCATTTGATATATAGTTCCGATTAAAAATAACACCTATCTTTCTCCTTCATGTCTATAAATTTTCAACACAAAATATGTTTACATTCAAATGTAAAAATGGGAAGTGATATGTAAGATGAAAAAGAACATGCTAAGAATTATACATGAAACAATTCATTGCCAATTTGAAACCCATAAAAGAAACATATAAGACCATCTCCAATGGGTTACTCTATTTTTTACTCTAAAAATAGAGGAGGGATTCACTTCAATCGTTGCCTCTATTTTTTTCTTTAAAAATAAAATATTTCATATATATTCTACTTTTAATTTATTACTAATTTCTCTTAAAATCCTTTATTTTCCAAATTTACAAATTTTACCTATATATTTTATTTGTAATAATAGTGCAACAATAAATAACAATATCATTCAAATTAATAATGTTTATTATGGAAATAATAATTTAAAGATCATAACGGGGCCGGAAGCGATCTACCAAATTATTAAACCGCTAATTTATGTTGCGTTAATATTTTTTGTAATGGTGTTTTTATCTTTAATTTCAAGGTACTAATTATGTATTTGTAATTTAGAGTTTATTATGTTCTTGTATGTTTAATTTAAATATGTAATTTTTGCATTTTGGTGGATGTTATATGTATAATTAATTTTATTTAGGTATGAAATAAAAATTTGTTAAATTAGAGGACTATTTTATCAAAATATAGAGAATTACTATTTATTTCTCTATTTTTAGAGCAAGATATAAAGTACCATTGGAGATGGTTTTACTCTAAATATAGAATTAAAAGACAAAAATTGAGAACCATTAGAGATGCCACTTTCTCCATCTCTCATAACGTTCTTCTTGGGACTTGCGCTTTCTTAGGCCTTTTGTCTTCTTTTACATGTTCATTGCTTGTTACGGTTTAACACCAATGTTTGGATGTATATATATGCTTTGTCAATCATCGATCGCCCTGTGATTAAAAATAAAAACAAATAAAGCAGAGAATATACAGTACAATAACAGTAATTAGTAGGAGACATGTGACAGACAAAGCCCGGACTCATTTTGTTGGCAAGTAGCTCGAGCTGCTACTGAGCCTATTATCATTAGACCCAACAACCAATTACGTGATCTGGTTGTTTTGTAATCTGGGCTATTTTGGCCCAATAAGGCAGTATCCAGCCCTCTTTCACACACTTTAGGTTGAAAATCATTTTCTTGTTAGAAAGAAGAGTTGTGTAATTAGTATAGTGAAATGGCTTTTAAGAAGAGGCAATGGGTAGGGGGAGGGCACTTTTGGTAGAGAGATTAGTCCTTATATCTTCTTCTGCTTTCGATTAATCACCATGGATCATGCATCATTTGCAAATTACTTGTAGGCAATTACCATCATCTCCTTCCTTGAAGGATAAAAGCGTCAATTACGTAAAGGGTAATATGGTAAACAAAAGAGGCGATTAGTGAGAGAGAGTAGTAGTAGTAGTAGGTGATGCGCATAATTAAGAAAGAAAGAGAATCAAAAGTCGCAGACAGATCTCTCTCTCTCTCGCGGAGTCCCCGAGATCCTTCATTCACCCCTTCTCTCACTGCTATGGCGTCTGCTAGCTTCGTCGTTAAGCCTAAGGTCCTCTCTTCTTCTCCATGGATCGGCCACCGCTCCTTCCCCTCCGCCTCTTCTCCTATTCGTCGAGTCTCCTTTGCGATCCGCGCCGGCTCTTACTCCGACGAGCTTGTTAAAACCGCCGTGAGTACCCTTTCCTCTCTCTCTCTCTTTTTGGGAAATTATGGTTTAGTGTTACACTCGAACTCAAAGTCAAACCTGATATAGATTCTGATTCGCTTAAGTCTGCTCTTGATAATAGAAAACCATAGCATCCCCTGGTAGAGGTATCCTTGCGATCGATGAGTCGAATGCAACTTGTGGGAAGAGGCTTGCCTCTATTGGTTTGGATAACACTGAGGAGAATCGCCAGGCTTACAGGCAGCTTCTGCTAACCACCCCTGGCCTCGGCGATTACATCTCTGGTTCCATTCTCTTCGAGGAGACGCTTTACCAGTCCACTAAGGACGGCAAGACCTTTGTCGATTGCTTGCGCGACGCCAACATCGTCCCTGGCATCAAAGTTGACAAGGTTCGCTTTCATCATCGCACTCCCATCTATTGTCTCTCAAACTAATCATTCTTCCTACAGGGTTTGGTTCCTCTGCCCGGCTCCAATGAAGAGTCTTGGTGCCAAGGTTTGGATGGATTGGCTTCTCGCTCTGCTGAGTACTACAAGCAAGGCGCCCGTTTCGCCAAGTGGTATGTCCCACTCTTTTTTTGGCTGGTGGCTTTGATTTGAGCTTGTATTTATGTATGTGTTTTTTTTTTCAGGAGGACAGTCGTGAGTGTTCCTTGCGGTCCTTCAGCACTAGCTGTCAAGGAAGCTGCGTGGGGGCTCGCCCGCTATGCAGCCATCTCTCAGGACAACGGCCTTGTGCCCATAGTGGAGCCAGAGATCCTTCTGGACGGGGACCATCCGATTGAGAGGACTCTGGAGGTGGCAGAGAAGGTGTGGTCAGAGGTGTTCTACTACCTGGCGCAGAACAACGTAATGTTTGAAGGCATACTGTTGAAGCCAAGCATGGTGACACCAGGTGCTGAGCACAAGAACAAGGCCTCTCCCGAGACGGTTGCAGAGTTTACCCTAACCATGCTCAAGAGGAGAGTTCCTCCAGCTGTCCCAGGGATCATGTTTTTATCTGGAGGACAGTCTGAGGCAGAGGCCACGCTGAACCTGAACGCCATGAACCAGAGCCCAAACCCGTGGCATGTGTCCTTCTCCTACGCACGTGCCCTGCAGAACTCTGTGCTCAGGACGTGGCAAGGGAAGCCGGACAAGATCGAGGCCTCGCAGAAGGCCCTCTTGGTCAGGGCAAAGGCAAACTCTTTGGCTCAGCTTGGCAAGTACACAGCAGAGGGAGAGAACGAGGATGCCAAGAGAGGAATGTTTGTCAAGGGTTACACCTACTGATTCTTGTTGATTTTGATTTTGGTCCCAGAGAGAGATGTTACTTAATAAGGACCCCTACTTGTTGTCTCTTTCTGAAGTTTTTCCCCCTTTTTTTGACTTGTTTTTACGTCTCTGTTTCACTTGCATCAAATGACTAAGAGACGATTGATTTGATGGTATGTAGTATGTGAAAAATTTGAAAACATCTTTTACATATATATATATATATATATATCTTTCGTTACTCTTTAAGATTTTATCAAAAAAAAAAAAATCCCCAATTAGGGAGGGTAATAGGGTCAAATTGGGGAGTCGCCAAGTCCAGACCGTAAGCAAAGTCCCCAATTAGTTTACCGGAGAAGGACCGGAGATCTCGCTCGTTAGGAAGAAGAAGAAGCAGTTGAGTTTCCGATGAAGGATCGTCTTCCTCCTTCTATCCAGCGGCTTCCTCTTCCTCTCTCCGACGAACCGGTAATCTCTTTTTCCTTGTCCTCTTGATTTGCATTTCAGTTATCTTCCCGTTCTACCGGAACCATTTCCACACTCCAAATGTCCCTTGTAGTCTTCTTTGCAGGTTGCATTCCATTCTGCGAAATTGGATGAGTGGACAAGAACCTTTTCTATGCTTTTGCGTGATTCTGTCAAGCAAGAAGTTATTTCCAGGGACAAAAAAGATCGAAGGGATTTTCATCAACTTGCCGCACTTGCTTCAACCCTCGGATTGTATAGGTACCCTCAAGTCCTTTTTTTCTTTCTCACAAGAAAACTTGTTTATAGAAATCTCTTTTTGCAGTCATGCCTATGCCAAGGTTGTTGTGTTCAGTAAGATCCCACTACCAAACTATAGGTTTGATCTAGATGACAAGAGGCCACTCAGGGAGGTAATTTCTTGGAATTATACATGAGCCTTATCTTTCTTGCCTTTTCTTAATTATCGGACTAAGTATTACATATTTGACAGTTGAATTTCCACCCTGACCTTCTTAAAAGAGTTGAAGCTTACCTCCGAGAGTACCTCGATA
Organism: Draba incana; assembly: GCA_963576765.1. Taxonomy (NCBI): domain Eukaryota; kingdom Viridiplantae; phylum Streptophyta; class Magnoliopsida; order Brassicales; family Brassicaceae; genus Draba; species Draba incana. The sequence continues at coordinate 36,620 of OY755217.1, read as the reverse complement.
AAAACTCTAAGAGGATGGATACCTTCCCTGCCAAAACCTTCTCAACCACTAGCAGTATCGCTACCCATGAAGGGCTTCTTGACCAACCAGAGCCCATGCCTGTCACCAACACAACCATGGACAAGATTCTTTGCCAAAGGAGTTTACAGCTGCGTGATAGACAAGAATATTGGGAGGTTCGGTATAGTCTTTGAATTAGCTTCTGAAAGTATTTTACTTACTGTTCACTCCCTATGCCTTTTCATTAACCTCTTAATTTTTATGTGTTTCTTTGATTAGGAATCCGTAGAAGGTCGAAGAATGCTGGATTCTCGCACAAGTCTCCCTGCTTTCAAGCAGAGAGATTCGGTATTGTCAGCAATTTTACAAAACCAGGTCTGCAAACACAACAGTTGTGTCAAGTAGAGAATTGAATATCAGTTTGACAGTCTTCTTGTTTTTGTATTAGTTCCAGTAACCCACATAATTTTCGAATTACAGGTTATTGTTATCTCTGGAGAAACAGGTTGTGGGAAGACCACACAAATTCCACAGTTTATTTTAGAATCCGAGATTGAAGCAAACCGCGGAGCTTTATGCAGTATCATGTGCACTCAGCCAAGGAGAATATCTGCTATGTCTGTATCGGAGAGGGTTGCTTACGAGAGAGGAGAACAGTTGGGTGAATCTGTGAGTTTCACCGTACTTGCGCCTATATCAAGTTGGTTTGGAGCTTTTTACTTGGAATTCCTCACTCTTTTTACTGAATAAGATCTCTTGCTCTTTTATTCCCTTAATTTTCGTGAAGGTTGGATATAAAGTTCGATTGGAAGGTGTTAGAGGAAGAGATACTCGCCTACTCTTTTGCACCACAGGCATTTTGCTGAGAAGGCTGTTGGTAGATAGAAATTAAGAGGAGTTACTCATGTTATTGTGGATGAAATTCATGAGCGTGGCATGAATGAAGGTATACTTGTGTTAACATGCAGCTCCTCATTTTGAGCTTAACTGGAATGCAGTTTCTTACTATATTAATTTCGTGTTCTAGATTTCTTGCTTATCATTCTTAAAGATCTCCTATCTCGTCGCCCAGAGCTTAAGCTGATTCTGATGAGTGCAACTTTAGATGCTGAGCTTTTCTCATCGTACTTTGGTGGGGCAGGTGTAATTCACATTCCGGTAAGTAGGAAATATAATATACTAGTGAGGAGGTTGTTTGAAGGAAATGATTATTTGACCTTTATGGATGAATATCTGTTGTCTCTCGTTAGAATATTTTAAAATACTGTTATTTTTTTTGCTGATTAGGCATTGATTGGTCTATCTGCTCTGACTAACTTCACTGATTCTACTGATATGTTTAACTTCTAGTTTTTTGCTCACTATTGGGGTTTACATATCCGGTTCGTAGTCATTTCCTAGAGGATGTTCTGGAGATGACCAGGTACAGATTGACTCCTTTCAATCAAACTGATGATTATGGTCAAGAAAGAACGTGGAAGATGAACAAACATATCCCAAGAAAACGGAAGAGCCAAATTGCCTCTGTTGTTGAGGTATTAGGAAAAGATTATGAGTCTACTCTATTTAGTTGTGCGTTTTAGGTCGTCATTTTTTGTTTCCTTATGTAAGTAGGATGCACTGAGAGCAGCTGACTTCAGGGGGTTTAGCCTTGAGACTCAAGAATCTTTATCTTGTTGGAATCCTGATTGCATCGGTTTTAATCTCATAGAATTTCTCCTTTGCTATATATGTGAGAATGAGAGTCCTGGTGGTATTTTAGTTTTTATGACTGGATGGGATGATATCAGCGCTCTGAAAGAAAAACTCCAGATTCATCCAATCTTTGGCAATCCAGACCGAGTTATGCTGCTTACCTGCCATGGTTCTATGGCAAGTTTTGAGCAGGTGATTTATAATGTCTTCACCTTATTACAACCTGCGTCATGTGCTAATGTATTGTTAGAATATCAATATTCTAGTTGATCGATGTGGATTGTAGTATGCATTGTAAAACCGTACTCTTCTCTTTTTTACTCCTCCGTTTTTTTTTGCATCCGGAACATGTGTGCATGAAAGCGTATTTATCATTTACTGTATACTTTATTTTGAGTAACTGCAGAGGCTAATATTTGAAGAACCTGCAAGTGGAGTAAGAAAGATAGTTCTAGCCACTAATATCGCAGAAACGAGCATCACAATCAATGATGTTACTTTTGTCATTGACTGTGGAAAGGCAAAAGAGACCTCATATGATGCATTAAACAACAGGTATTGCTAGTTTGTTCAGAGTTGATTGAGAATCAAACTAGTAATGCATGCTATTGATAAAATTATGTAGCCAATTCCTCATAGATTCATAATAGTAGAGACCACTAGTCAAGTCAATCTTATCGAGAAAATAAATGCAGGAACAAGGACAGGGATTAGGGGACAGGGATTAGGGGATTAGGGGACGCCAATCTAATAGCTATTAGATGTTCTTTGTGTATTATGCGTAGTTGCATTTCAAATACATTGGAGTACTAGACTTGAGCATAAGTATCCATTGCCAACAATCTTAAATTTCTGCCTGATCAGCGGGATTACTTTTGGTGATCTTTATTGTTGATTCTCATGCTCTGTTTGTGTTTGCAGAGGAGAGGAAGAACAGGTCGTGTTCAACCTGGACAGTGTTATCATCTGTACCCAAAGTGTGTATATGATGCTTTTTCAGAATATCAGTTGCCTGAAATTTTGAGGACGCCTTTGCAGTCATTGTGTCTGCAAATCAAAATTTTAAATCTGGGAAGTATATCTGAGTTCTTATCAAGGGCGCTGGAATCTCCTGAAATACTAGCGGTATGACTTATTTGTTTAATTCATTGGCTATATTTACTGATTTAGAACTTTACTCAAGTGAAGGTGTTAGATTTCTCGTATTCAATGAAACAGTAATATTAGCAGTCTCTTTTCTTTTGCTTCATGTTTGGTTTCTACAACTTTGCCTGTAGGTTCAAAAGGCCATTGAATATCTGAAGATAATAGGGGCATTGGATGAGAATGAATACCTCACAACACTAGGTAAGAGATGCTATCTTTCATCTGGATCATGACAGTTTTGAGTAGGAGGATCAAAATTTATCTCATGTGGCTGAAATTCTTTGTAGGTCGTTATTTGTCCAAGCTTCCCATGGAGCCAAAGCTTGGAAAAATGCTCATACTAGGAGCTATTCTTGGTTGCCTTGATCCCATATTGACTGTTGCGGCTGGCCTGAGTGTGAGAGATCCTTTCTTGACACCTCTGGACAAGAAAGACGCATGTCCTTCTCCCACCATGTATAAAACTAAATTCAGTTCAATTACTTATCTAGCTCTTTATACCACTTATGGTCTCTTGGTATGGCCGTGCAATCCCCTTCATCCACGGTTCATAACACAGCATACATCTGGCTGGAAAAGATGAAACTTAACCATATGTAGTTATTACCTTGAGTTAATTACAGTATTACTCTTCATTAGCATTTATGTTTCACTGTTAGTCAAGGTGACTTGACCAACCAATCTTCTGGTTGAATATAAAATACTTCTGTTATAAGACGTAGATTTACCCAGAGACATGTTGTCTTGAAATCAAATGGTATGAGAAATCTCTTGTCCTCTGAAAGACGTAAGATATGATGTATTTTTTTATTAATCTTTTGCAGCTTGCAGAAGCCGCAAAGTCCCAGTTTTCACATGATCACAGTGATCATCTTGCACTTGTTCGGGCATATAAGGGATGGAAGAAAGCTGAGGAAGAGTCTGCTGAATATGATTACTGCTGGAAAAACTTTATCTCAGTACAGTCGATGAGAGCTATTGACTCTCTCCGAAAAGAATTCTTCTCATTACTCAAGGATACCGGACTAATAGATGGAAACCCAGCAACCTGCAATTCAGCGGGGAATGATGTGAATCTTACCCGAGCAGTTATTTGCTATGGATTGTATCCAGGAACCTGTTCGGTTGTGGTGAGTACATCTCCTAAATTTCTCTGTCCTGTAGTGGCCTCTCCCTATTCAGCAGTTTGCTTTATTGAGCATTTTTATGACACATGCAGCATAATGAGAGATCATTTTCCCTCAAGACTATGGAGGATGGCCAAGTTCTTCTTTCTTCAGTATGTGTCGGTCCAGTCAAATTTTATGATAGTAACATTACTGCTTGGTTGGAAAATTTTTACATTCAATTTTATTCCACAGAATTCTGTAAATGCACGGGAGACAAAAATACCATATCCGTGGTTGGTTTTCAACGAGAAGATAAAAGTGAACTCTGTTTTCTTGAGGGATTCAACAGCTGTCTCTGACTCTGCGCTTATCCTCTTTGGCGGTAGCATTTCCAAAGGAGACACTGTGAGCTTCTCTCTCTCTCTATCGTTCTTGTGGTAGTGTTTCTTTGTTGAGTCAGGATTGACAGCAATTTCATTGCCAACCTCTTGCTTTTGGCAGGATGGCCACCTGAAAATGTTGGGAGGATACTTGGAGTTTTTCATGAAACCTGCTGTTGCAGAGATGTACCAAACCTTGAAGAAAGAGCTTGACGAGCTGATACAGAGCAAAGTGAGTTTCATAAAATCTAAAAACTACCCAGCTCTATTTTTGTGTTATTCTGTTAGGTCTATCAATTGTATTAAGTATTAACAGATTTAGTTACGGGATAGACATTTGAGTAATGAATACTTTTTGAAAACATTCCAGCTACTTAATCCTAAAATGGACATGCAAGCATACTGTGATCTCTTATCGGCTATTCGCTCATTGCTCTCTGAGGATGGATGTGATGGAAGATTTGTTTTTGGTCGCCAAGTACTTCGGCGGCCTATAGAAACGTCGGCGGTGTCAACACAATCAACATTGGTTTCAAGGACGGAAAGTGGGCCAGGGGGTGACAATTCCAAGAGCCAGCTTCAAACAATACTCACTAGGGCTGGTAATGCAGCACCAATGTATAAGACAAAGCAATTGAAGAACAGTAAGTTTCAAACAACAGTAGAGTTTAACGAGACCCAGATCATGGGGCAGCCTTGCAGCAACAAGAAGAGTGCTGAGAAGGACGCTGCAGCTGAAGCTATACAATGGCTGATGGGTGGGGCTAAGGAAAGCCATGATCACGTGAATCATATGTCAAAGTTGCCGAAGAAAAGCAAGAAGGATCACCTCTGATTACTTTGCTGAGACCAGTGCCTTGTGAAAGACAAAGAAAAAAAGCATTTTTTATGGAGTCTATATTTTCCCTGGGCGAGCTGGAAAGCAAAAGTGGGAAAAGGATCGACTCGGAGCATCTCTTTGTGGCATGCGACCGGATGGGGTTGAAGGGAGAGAAATACTCATAATATGGCACATAAAGGGTGGAGCTGGAGAGTAAGCAAGTTCACAGAGAGAGAGTTGATGTGGATATGGTGGAGTAAGTGTTCAATCTGTGTGGGTTAAATTTTTGTCTAAGGTGTAAATGTATAATTGTATGAATTAAACCTTAGCATAAGGTGTAAATGTGTAATCTTAGTAGAGAAAGTTGCCTACTTGAATTGTTGTTTGTGTAAAGGAAGACTGGTAATTAGGAATTGAGTTGCTTATAGTATACAAGTATCATGTCGACATTCGCTCTCCCTCTATATAGTATACAAATTGCAGACTGAGCAAACGCAAAGCGAAGGCAACACTGAAGAGACTGGTTCTAGACAATGTAGCGTCACCATGGCATAAAATATAGCGTCAACTAAGCGACCAAAACATATAGTACAAAATGTAAAAAATATCTAAAAGTGTACACAACATTGACTTAGAGTTAAAATTTTATTCATTTGTTTCTTTAATTACCTCAAATAATTGTTTTGTTCAGCGATTTAAAAAAAAAAAATTTGCAAACAAGAATTTTTTTGTGTACACCTACGAAAATTATGGAGAGTTACACTAAATTTAGGTTTCAAATTTTTAACATGACTTTAACTTTTAGTAAATTGGGCTATATTTAACTTTTAGTCTGTATTGGGCTAATTAACCTTTGAGTTTGAATCAATTTGATCAATAGCAATTTCATTGGGATAACATCCATTTTCGACCATTCGATCAATCAAATGCATTGCTTCATACACTTTACCTTTGAGACCTTCTTCTTCTTCTTCAAGTGCGCCTCCGCCGCTGCGTCTACATATATGCATTATGCCAAATATTAAAATAGCACCACCGAACATAAAAATGTTTGAGGAGTCACTCTCCAATAAAACTAAAATTTGATGTTAGAATTGAGTTTTTTTCTGCTTTAATTTGATATCAGAGCTTCATGGGTTTTATTTTGACGAGGAGAAGAACATATATTTCCCTAATAAAGGGCCTATCCATGGTTCAAAATCTTTTTGTTTGTCACAAAACGAAAAATCCGAACGAGAACCAGGTCAGTTACTTCAAATCTTGCAAAATCAATGAGAGTTTTCCAACTTCTTTTAAATATTTTGGCTTTTCTATGTAACTAAGCTAGTAATTTCATCAGGAACCTACTTATCAAAAGATAACGAAACTTATCTAATTTATGTTTTAGGTCGAGTACGTTGAGAAGTGTTTGAGTAAATCTGAAGATGAAGAAGATAAGAAATTTGTGTCAGACTGGGAGAAGAAGCGTGGTGAACACATCCATCGGTTACTAAAGCCTCTCTTTGGTGAAAAAGTTAGCAAAATTGTTCAGGTAACACCTCTTAGATATTTATAAAACTTTTTAAATTTAAAGTTTAAATTACCTTAATTATGTCATGTGCAGATTTGGACAACGGTTCTGAGTGTCCCGGATGACAACACTAGAATAAATGTCGACGCCGTAAATGTAAGCTCGGCGGCAGTTATGTTATCCGGCATTTCATGGCAAGGACCGTTAGCCGTAGTGCGTATTGGAAAATTTTCAGAAGGATGGTTTGTCAATCCAGATATCAATAAGAAGAAGTACAATTTATATAATATTGTGATATTCTTAAAAATACAAAGTCATATTTAATTTCTAATGAAGGAAACTTATGCAGCGATGCAAATTTGAGTTGGTTTATGCATGCACCTTGGAAATAATCATTTATGTTAACTATAGAAGATTGGGTTATCAAATCTCTGACCAAGACAAAAGGGATGCAGTCGAACGAGCTCAAACAGAGATGAGCGAGCTTCTAAAAATTGAGTCTAATTTAATTTATATTTGAAGTATTATTGAATTGTTTTTGTTTTGTGTTTGTAGACTTCGAAATTGCTCGACGCCCAAAAACGATTGGCTGAAGAAAAATATAGACGCTAGAGATTTATGGTTTAAAAGTTCAAGCAACTTAGGATTCATGGATCAAATTATAGCAGCTTGGGAACAACATTTTCATTGATGTAATTTGCATTCCATATTGTAATCAAAAGTGAGAATTTAAAATCCAATGCATAACACAGTACTCGAGAGCATGATTTACATGGAAAGAGAGAAGGGGACTATTATTATCGCATGGTTTTAAAGTTGTTTGTTGAGTTCTTTATTTTTGCTTTATGATTTTCTGATATCGTGAAAAAAACATAGATTTGATGTTCTATCAAAACTTGCAAAATGGGTTTAGAATTGATCAATATCTTATAGTCTTTTTACCGATCCTAATTTTGCAAAAGTTGTATCCATCCTAATACAAGTATCACAACAAACATCACCAATAATAAGGAACTCTAGTTTTTCTCCCTCCTTTCATATTGTTCTTTTCATAAATCTAGCATATAGTATTATATATATTTAGATATTCGTCCAACGTGTGATTGGAATCAGAAATATTTCACAACCTTTGTAAGATATTGATCAATTCTAAACCCATCTTTATAGTATCAGCCACATAAAACCAGACCAAATACTGATTACCACATCAAGCTTGATTAATCAAGAGTCTCAACAACTATGTAAGAAAACAGCAAATAAACTTCTCACACGTCTCTATATTTTCTCTGCTTCAAAGTAACAACTTGAAAGTGACAAAACAAACACAAGACAGAGATAATGTTTTCTTTATTCGGCAGCAGGTACGTGGAGAGGAGAGCATTGCTGGAAACAGATCAACACGGATTACATACTAGATTGAGAATTTGAAGAAGATTCAGATTTGGGATCTCGTACCTCTACCAAAGGTCAAGAAAGGAATTGGTTCTAAGTGGGTTTTCAAGGTAAAACTAGGAGGGTCTGAGAAAGAAGCAATGAAGTACAAGGCAAGGTTGGTAGTAGAAGATTACTCACAAAGACTCGGAGCATCTCTTTGTAGCATGCGACCAGATGGGGTTTAAGGGAGAGAATTACTCATAATATGGCACATAAAGGGTGGAACTGGAGAGTAATCAGAGAGAGTTGATTTGGATATGGTGAAGTAAGTGTCCAATCTGTGTGGGTTAGATCTTTGTATAAGGTGTAAGTAAATATAGAATTGTACGAATTAAATTTTAGCATGAGGTGTAAACGTGTAATTGTATGAACTGAAGGGTTTGAGATTGAGACTCGGAGTGGTTGGGAGTAGTAGAAAAAAATTGCCTGATTGAAGTGTTGTTTGTGTAAAGAAAGAATCTGGTAATTAGGAATTGAATTGCTTACAAGTATCATGTTTGGTATGCGCTCTCCCTCTATATAGTATACAAATTGCAGGTTGAGAAAACGCAAAGCAAAGGCAACACTAAAGAGACTGGTTCTAAACAATGTAGCGTCACCATGATCTAAAAAACAGGTCACATGGGCCGTTAGAGACAGCACTGTCTTGTTCCCAAGTGACGCTAAGTACAGAGATCAGTGGTCCAATAACTTGACAAGAATGGCCTGTTCCAGCAGAAAAAATATATCACCAAGCTGAAACTACTTAAGATAACTCGAAGATTAAAGGGAAGAAAAAGAGAGCATAAATGGAAAAGAAGACTTACAGGGCAACACGCATGAGATGTCATTCCCTGATGAAGCTCAGAGGCTGATATCAAAAGCTTCATGGGACGGTACTCACCTGTCTGAGACTGTCCTCTATTCTCTGCATAGCATATAACTTCTCGCTCTCTCAGGTGCTCAAATGCCTGTCATGCCAACCATTTAGACCACCACATTCAAACCATGGCATCTCATTAGAGTTATACACATACCCGTAGGCACACATTTTGCGCATAGTAGTCTGACGTTTGGAAAGAATCGTGTATCGTCTTATACTCTGGACCACACATAATATCCCAAGTCAGTTTCATCATGACGACGCAACCCACATTTTTTATTATGCCAAATTTACAGATTACCTTTCATCACACTGATGAAGTTGTATGAGCTTTGCTCCTTCACCTCTAACCTCCTCATGCATACCAGAAGATAAAGCTCCAGTATGGAACAATCTGCTCAACAATGTCAATGCCAATTGATTTAACTATATTGCCAAGGAAAATTTATAAGCAACAACACAGCTTAGCAAAACATATTCCTCAGAAGTGGCGTGAATCTAACTTCTTCTCTAGTTGGCTTATTATACCTCTAATCGCTTCCAACTTTGGTTGCCTTTGCATACTTGTAAGTGCTGCTTTGAAGTTCTCCAGAGAGAGGAGAGCAGATTCCATATTCATTAAAGAAACAGCGCGGAATCTAACATCAAGAGACATCCTCAACACACAGAACATGACATCTTTAACAAGAAACAGCTCACCCTTGTAAAAGAAGAACTTACATAAACTTTACCAAACTGTTGACAGTATAATTCGCACTGAAAAATGTCCTCAGTATGTCTTTAAATCTCGTGTCTGATGTTATACTCTGCACATCAAATATGTGTTTTTTAAGTATCAATTCTACAGAACAAGGATTGGCATCATATAAAAGCTAAACCCGGCATCATACTGACTGGGAGTCGAAATTGGAACCTTAATCTTTTCATTGAACTGAGAAACATATCCACTGGGGAAGCTTGAGTCTGCTGGTAGAGACAGCAGGTGTTCCAACAAACTGGAAAGATAGTTTCTATTAATATTACGATTTCATCGCAAAAAAAAAAAAGTTTTCTGCTCTCATTACAGAAAAGAAGCTGCTCATTACCTATCAAGTTCTTCCCTTGATGGAGGAAGAAACAATATTTTCCTGTGTGAAAAGCGAGATCTCACTCTTTTCTCTAGAAGTTGGTCAGCGTCCTGTGGTGAGAGATTACATATAATAAGACTCTAAACTAGAGTAGTATTAACAATTACCGAAGTCAGGTGTTATCAAAGAGAAAAATCATACAGTGTTATATATAATGTACAAGTATGCTCATACCAGGCGAGAACTAATACCGACCACAATAGCTTGTGATGTTACAGATTGCATAGCATCCAGCAAAGTGTACAGCAACCGTTGCTTTCCCTATATATAACCAAATAATAGAGTGAGTGGAGAGAAAGTACCAATGTCCGATTCCTTAGCTCATCAAAGGTTCTGCTCTAACTCGCAACCTTAATTTGATCATATGGAAAACTAAGTAAAAGACAAAAAGCAAATTGTAGGAATTCAGAAGTCTTACCTGTGCAAACATGTCAAATTCATCAAGCACAAAGATGATTGTCTTATGTGCTAGTCCACATTCCCTGAAAAATCTCTTATGTGAGTTTGTGAGAGCGGAATATGAACACAGGAAAAAAAGGGTGTGTATGTCAAAGTATACTGACCGCAGCATGGCAATAATGAAGTGCGAATTCTCATCGAATGATGCCTAGAAGTGCAACAGAAAATCAAGGCAAACCAATAAATAAGGGCATTTGGAAAGAAGAAGGGCATTATACCATTTTGGAGTATAGCAGGTGGTGTTCCATGCACAACTGCCTGGCAATTTCCTAAAAAAATCAACCCATTTATTACTAACTGAGAACAAAACCCATTGGAAGTGATACATAAATCAAGGAAAAGTCAATTTGATCAAGTCCAGACCTTAACAGCACAATTATCATCACTATGCAAGAGTCCATTCAATCGGATCTGCATCGGTGATAGATAGTAAGATAAGATGGAGATGGATAAGAAGGTGATAGATACAAAAACACACATACTAGTGATAGTGAGTCGGGATAGTCCTCCAATAAATCACCAACAACGAGATCCAATACAGCAGATTTTCCAGAGCCGCGGGGACCCAGAAGCAAGATTGAATTGTTGCAGCCCTCCGTGATAGAGCTCGATACTATCAACTTCAATTTGCTAAGCACACACCACTTTTTTTTATTAGGGTAAGAGCGAGCAAAATGATGATTGATTCCTGATCATAAGAGGACAAAACCAAATACCTGTAGTTGCTGTCCGACGAAGCGGAAAGAGGTCTGAAGACGAAAGAAGGATCGCAGAGCCTCCGGCGAATCAGGTTTAGGGTTTTCTCCGCCGCCGGATTCGCTTTGCCCATCGGAACAAATCTGGCGGGGAAATGCTGCCGCTCTGTGACCGACCACTAGAGATGAAGTTTTTATGGGCCTTAATAAGTAGGCCTTTTCAAATTTACACTAGAAATGAGCCTTAATGGGCCTCCAAACGATGCCGTTTTTTCTATGTGCTAAGTTTGTGACGGTAAGGTAAGAAATTTGGATTGGGTTTTGTGACCGGAACCAATCCTTCTCTGAAGCAAGCCATGAGCAGCACAAGCACGAGTTCTGCTCTAATCCACCATTTCCGCCTCACCACTCGCAGCACTGGTTCGCCTAGAAACCGTCCCTATGCTGTCAATTTCTGCAATTCGTGGAAGGACCCTGGACTCCGATACGGTGTGAGTCGGAAAGGCTTAGGCCGGGTGGTTCGCTTGGCAGCTCTTGATGACGATTCACCAGTTGGCTCTGCTGTGGAAGACAGACCAGGTATTAATCCTCTTGTTTGTGTGTTGGTGCACGAGTAATAAATAGGATCTTGATTGATTTATAAATTCTTAAGCTTCCCGGATTGGCAGATATAGTTAGTGATGAAGATAAAACAACTTCAGTCTATGAGTTTCTCTATCCCCGTAAAGAGGAGCTCCCTGATGACAAAGAGATGACTATATTTGATCATCTCGAGGAGCTCCGCCAGAGAATCTTCATCTCGGTTTTGGCTGTCGGAGCTGCAATCTTGGGATGCTTCGCCTTCTCCAAAGATCTTATCGTCTTTCTTGAAGCTCCTGTCAAAACTCAGGGTGTGCGCTTTCTGCAGCTTGCTCCTGGCGAATTTTTCTTCACAACACTAAAGGTCGGAGCCCCTTGGACTAGCTATATGATCAGACTGACACATCTCATATGTACAAGAAAGATGATGATTTCTTGTTTCGTTTTGCTCATGTGCAGGTCTCTGGTTATTGTGGCCTTTTACTAGGGAGCCCTGTGATCTTGTATGAGATTATAGCTTTTGTCCTTCCTGGTCTTACACGAGCTGAGAGAAGGTTTCTGGGGCCAATTGTGTTTGGTTCCTCCTTGCTCTTCTATGCTGGACTTGCCTTCTCCTACTGGGTTCTAACCCCTGCAGCCTTGAATTTCTTTGTGAATTACGCTGAAGGGGTCGTAGAATCCCTGTGGTCTATCGACCAGTACTTTGAGTTTGTGCTCGTTCTCATGTTCAGCACGGGCCTGTCTTTCCAGGTATGTGGCCGTGATTATATACATGTTCTAACACATTGATTTAGCCATCTTCACCTACAATTTGGCTGCTTCTTCTTGGTTCCCAGGTTCCAGTCATTCAGTTACTCCTGGGACAAGTAGGAGTGGTGTCGGGAGATCAAATGCTGTCAATTTGGAGATATGTGGTGGTGGGTGCGGTGGTTGCAGCAGCTGTTGTCACTCCCTCGACAGACCCTGTCACTCAAATGCTCCTAGCAACGCCGCTTCTGGGGCTTTACTTGGGTGGCGCATGGATGGTCAAGCTCACAGGTCGGTGAGGAACCTGGTTATTCAAAGGCATTTAAATCATGTATCTTGTAGAGTAATATCAATCTCTATGCAAGAGACCACAGTCTGGTACCCAAAGTGTGTATCTGAATCTTCATCCTCTTCGGATGTACAAATTTAGTAACCAAAATGAGCACAAATGCTTAAACGTAATTGCTTTAGCAACTATATATACACTATCATAATCATTCCAGAGTTCTTACTTATGATTACTTTTCTCAAGACCCTGCCTAGACTGATGAATATATAATGAACCGAAATGCTACAATTGTAATTCAACACAAAAACATTCTCTGTCTTTTGGTTCCAATATCTTGATAGGAGTTAACACAATGAGAATTAAACAAATGCAATTGCTAAAGCCCGTTTCAGTTTTCACTTGTCTATGTTGTGCTCTCTTTTCTCATCTGATAACCATCTTCCATCAGGTTCGGATCCTGACTCTCTATGATGACTTCTTCTCATTGCTCCATCGTCCTTGCTTGTAGACTCTGCCCGACGATGCCTTTTATGTTGCCTCTCTTTCTACTTTTCCCGCTATCCTCCATGTCACTGGAGGAGGCTGAACCACTGTTGTCCCTGTGGTATTTCCCACTTCTTCTTCTTCCACCACCCTCTTCACTATCACTCGAAGTGACCACTTCGCTGCGCCTGTGATGCTTCAAATGTCTTCTTCTCACATATTCAGTATCGTCATCATCGCAGTTCTGTCTTGAGCCATACCACGTGTGCCTCCGGTGGTGCCTTATCTCCCTCCTGAGCTCATCCTCTGACCCGCTTTCATACTCAGCAACGTTATCACCGCTTGGACTTGAGGAGGACTTTCTCTTCTGCCTCCTCGATTTTTTGTCTTTCTTCCTATCACTGTCATCTGAATCAGAGTGTCCATGTCTTCGGTGGTGCTTACTGTGGGATCTTCTTGACTTTCTTCTCACCTCAGAGCTAATATCACTTTCAAAGCTAGATTCAGACGCACCCTTTTGTTTTCGCTTAGCTACCTTTGACTTCTTTTCTTTGGTTTCTGTATCAACTTTAGCATTGGCAGCCGCCTCAAGCTTTTGCTCCCATTTCAAAGGAGCGTCTCTCTTCTCCAGGACTCTTCTCTTCCTCTCCTCCACCATCTGGATGAACTTCTTGCAGTCCATTTGGTTTGAAAAAACAGCTGAAAATCTGCATTTTGGTATGAAAATAACCAAAAGTGCATCTCACAAAGGAGAAGAAAAAACAATGTTAACTTTTACATCAACAGTTAATGAGGCTAAGAATCAATCAAGCAACACAAAATATTGAGGGCTTAAAGCTCAATCCAGCCAAAGCACAGAGACTAGAGGACTAAGATGTTTGTCAAACAACTACTACAGAAAGGGATCAAAACAACACATTCAGTTCAGCCAAATTCCAATAGTTGCTATCAGGGTTTAGTTCAGCCAAATCTTACACACTAAAGGTTTCCATGTTACCCAAGAGTACAGGAATTCTGATACTTTACCAACATATGAACATGTCTTTTTCCATCAGGCATTACATTGTATTACCTTATAGAAAAGGAAATAAACAATTTAGCAAAAATGAAAGCATTTTTATCAGTTGATCTTGTATCTCCATATAATTTAGTAGGGTCAAGTGGGTTTTACAAAACAAACCAAAAACAATAATGTTCTAATAGTACCTAATTAACAGCGTCACCTCAATCTTCATCAGCGTTCATCCTCAGCGACACTTCTCCTCTCATCGCCGTGTTTTCTTCTCTCCGTCCAAACTGTTTTCCTTCTTTACTGTCGCTGACACAGCGTTTAATAAAAGAACAGGGCCTTTCTAATTGTTCACCGTTCTCTGCTTCCTCTTCATCGTTTTCTTTATGAATTTCGGCTGTAGGAAGAGGTGGTAACAACTCCTGAACAAGCTTGAGTATCTTATCTCCATCTGAGTCGATTACCCGATCATCTGGCTTCTCTATCATCTACAAGAGAGTACCAACTCACCAAGGTTATACAGTATGAATTAAAACCAATGATAGATATGTTCATGAGATTTGGTATAACCACAAACCGGTATCAATTCGACAACAGAAGATGGCCGAAGATTAATAATATTAAGAATCTCAGCTTTCGCGACTTTGAAATCTTTACACTTGTCGGTGAATTTGGTAACGTTCTCTCGTGTTTGAGTGAAAGCAGCAGTCTCCACCAAATAATCATAAACCTGAAAAGATGATTCAAATTAGCAAAAAAAACATTGAAACGTTCACTAAAACCTCACAACAAGAGAGAAAAAAGCAAAGACCTTGTATTCTGATCTAGCAATTCGAGCTATGACTCTTGTAGTATCCTTTGATGCACCTCTTGAGTTTAAGAAGTCGAGAACTTGGAAATTCGTAAGAGCACCTGCATTAGCCTTTACACTACAATACACATGTGGGATTTCGATTACATAACAGAGAAAGGATCAAGCAAAAACAGATGATGAGATATATAAAAAAGGACATACATTTTCATTGATGTTGATGCAGAGGATTCGAATTCCAAAAACAAGAAGCTCCTGCAAATTCAATGGGAACATCAATAATCAAACACTTAGAGGATTGTTGTTCCCATTATCTCACTTCTTATCCAAGACACGTTTTACAAATCAAGATAATGGTGTAAATCGAAATCATATAGTCACTGTTAATCAGATTGAAAGCTAAGGGGGGCGAAGATAAACACAAACGAAAAACGAATCTGCAAAAGAGGAGACAAGTCAGATTTACGAGCGTATTACTGCAAAGATCGAAGAAACAGAAAATCTACGATAGCCTGAGGCACTAAGACAAAGAGAAAAGAGGAGAATTCGAAATCCCAGCATTAGTCAAAAAAATAAAAGGCGTAAGGGAGAAATCGGAACGCAGATCTAGAAGATCGATGAACCCTATGGTTAGATCTATTGAATAAACAAGGAGAACTGGAATCTAAGAGAGCTTACCAGAAGGAGAAGAGGCTACTAGGGCTTCGCTTTTCGAATTAATTACTACATATACCCGAGTATTAATTACCAAACTACATAATCTGTTTTGCCTGCCGTTTATGTACAAAACAGAAGCACATCGTGCCATTTATGTATAAAACCCAAGCACAACGTGCCGCTCTTCTTTACATCTGAATCTTCGGATGTACAAATTTAGCAACCAAAATGAGCACAAATGCTTAAACGTAATTGCTTTAGCAGCTATAGATATACAATCATAACCATTCCAGTGTAAGAACTTTAATTTACTTTTCTCAAGACCCTGCATAGACTGATGAATAAATAATGAACAGAATTGTAATTCAACACAATATGCTTTGTATTTTGGTTCCAATATCTTGATAGGAATCGTGATAATGATTTAGTTAACACAACATTCAGTTCTGATGAATATGAGAATTAACCAAATGCAATTGCTAAAGCCCATTTCAGTTTTCACTTGTCTATGTTGTGCTCTCTTTTCTCATCTGATAACCACCTTCCATCAAGCTCGGATGCTGGCTCTCTGTCATTTTTATGTTGGCTTCTTTTCCTTGCTCCATCGTCCTCACTTGTAGACTCTGCCCGACGATGCCTTTTATGCTGCCTTCTCTTTCTACTTTTCCGGCTATCCTCCAAGTCACTGGAGGAGGCTGAACATCTGTTCTCCCTGTAGTATTTCCCACTTCTTCTTCTTCCACCCTCTTCTTCACTATCACTCCAAGTGACCACTTCGCTGCGCCTGTGATGCTTCAAATGTCTTCTTCTCACATGTTCAGTATCGTCATCATCGCAGTTCTGTCTTGAGCCATGCCACTTGTGCCTCCGGTGGTGCCTTACCTTCCTCCTGCGCTCATCCTCTGACCCGCTTTCATACTCAGCACCGCTATCACCGCTAGGACTTGAGGAGGACTTTCTCTTATGCCTCCTTGATTTTTTGTCTTTCCTCCTCTCACTGTCATCTGAATCAGTGTGTCCATGTCTTCGGTGGTGCTTACTGTGGGATCTTCGTGACTTTCTTCTCCCCTCAGAGCTAATATCACTTTCAGAGCTAGATTCAGACGCATCCTTTAGTTTTCGCTTAGCACCCTTTGACTTCTTTTCTTTGGTTTCTGTATCAACTTTAGCATTGGCAGCCGCCTCAAGCTTCTGCTCCCATTTCAAAGGAGCGTCTCTCTTCTCTAGGACGCTTCTCGTCTTCTCCTCCACCAGCTGGATGAACTTCTTGCAGTCCATTTGGATTGAAAAAACAGCTGAAAATCTGCATTTTGGTATGAAAATAACCAAAAGTGCATCTCACAAAAGAGAAGAAAAAACAATGTTAGCTTTTCCATCAACTGTTCAATCAAGCAACACAAAATCCCGAGGGCTTAAAGCTCAATCCAGCCAAAGCACAGAGACTAGAGGACTATGATGTTTGTCAAAC
This sequence comes from Draba incana, assembly GCA_963576765.1. Classification (NCBI taxonomy): domain Eukaryota; kingdom Viridiplantae; phylum Streptophyta; class Magnoliopsida; order Brassicales; family Brassicaceae; genus Draba; species Draba incana. The sequence goes on along the minus strand of OY755217.1, from coordinate 19,340 downwards.
AACTTGTACAGAAAGGGATCAAAACAACACATTCAGTTCAGCCAGTTGCTATCAGGGTTTGGTATTCCAACTTAATCAATGCAAAGACCAAGGGAGCTAAGCTTTGAAACTAAAATACTATTGAGAGTCACTAAATCTGAACCAAACTTCTTACCTGATGCGAGTGACAAGTAAGGTCAGCCCAAGAGAAGAAGCTAAGGGGGCGAAGATAAACACAAACGATAACGAATCTGCAAAAGAGGAGACAAGTCAGATTTACTGCAAACATCGAAGAAACAGAAAATCTACGATAGCCTGAGGCAGTAAGACAAAGAGAGGCGACCTATTGAGAAAAGAGGAGAGCCGAAACAATTGGATCAGAAAAACCCAGCACAAGTCAAAACAAAAGGCTTCAGGGAGAAATCGGAACGCAGATCTAGAAGATCGATGATCCCTAAGGTTAGATCTATTGAATAAACATGGAGATCTGAGAGAGCTTACCAGGAGCAGAGAAGGAGAAGACAGAGGCTCCTAGGGCTTCGCTTTTTCGTCTCTCTCTGACTTTCAACGGAGTTTCGCAAATTGATGAATATCCTGTACTCTATATATTAATTTCCAACTACATACTCTGTTTTGCGTGCCGTTTATGTACAAAACACAAGCACATTGTGCCGTTTACATATAAAACCCGCACAGCAGGCCGTTCTTGTTTACGGCTGTTTCTGTTTCTAGATTTAATCATTTACTATAAAATGTTGATACATACTCCCTAAACACCAGGGGTGCTTTCAATGCTTCCATTCCAACAATTGAAGGAAAAAGACCTACAGAAGATCAATAGCATCGGATTTGTTTCCTTTATTAGGCATTCATGAAGCATCACAAACAAAGGATTCGCAACATGCAGCGAAACAAAACCGAGAATGAAATAGTGTTTGCAGTAATGTCTAGCATACACTGCTCTTTATATAGCTTTTGGGAGAAAGAAAAAAACATACAAGACACAGAATCATCGGACGAAAAACTCCCAATCTTGTCATTTTAGTTTTGCAAACAGCTTAGGACCAACCTGCAGATGAAGAATATAAATTTGAAACTTTAGGTGTGTGTAGAAGAAAACACCACTCAAAAGACTTACACATTTGTCAACACAATGCCAGTAATCAAAATATTGGCCAGTGCAATGTTTGTGGCCAGACTCATCATCATCTTGGATCCTCTTGACACAGGCCTGAATCACATTGAAAAGGATGTTATGTGATGTCAAACATTCACATTGAAAGCTCAAATTGTATGGCTAATGACCTGATAATCAAGTAGTGGCTTCACACAATTTGGCTTGCAAGATTCCTCAAGGCACTTTTTCTGATCAACAGCTTCCTCATCTGCCCTGTAAGTAATTATCCCAAGTACAACATCAAAGGTTAGGTAGAGATAAGTAATGGGATGAAGCTCGAGTTCTCAATTGACTGTACACCTCTTATGCACATATACACAGCTTTTACTATAATATAAGCAAACGGAGAGAGATAGATAGTGGTTACATTTCGAACTTGCCCATATGAAATAGATACAGCTTACTATGACAAATAATTCCTGGACCTATCAGGACGGAGTATAAATAACCTTTAACTGCAAGGGTAATCTATTGCAGAAGAAGGAAATTGGAAAGAAAGGATTGCAAGGAAATCTGGGAGAAAAATGATCAGCATACCAAATTGAAAAGGTCGATCTAAACACGAGATGAAGAAAAGGAAATACCTGATGGATAGACGAGCGATGAACCCTCAATGTTTCGATTCGATTTTCTTCTTCTTCATCCAGGAACGGACTCCAAACGATATGGGCCGAGCCCATTATCCTCAAGCCCAAACATTTCGGTTATATAACAACACTCTCATAACAGATGATTCCGTTACTAAATCATAACTGCTTGCTTCTTTCTTTCCTTCTTTCTTTGAGCTTCATAACAATGGCGATCGTTTCTTCAATTCTCTTCGCTCTCTTGCTCCCTGTCTTCGTTCTCTTCGCTCTCTTGCTCCCTTTTCATTCCGGCGCCGTCCCATCGGAAGAGCTGGAAAGTGCCATCTCAGTCCTCCGTGTGAGAGGCCGCGCTCTCTTCGCCAACGCCATCACCACCTCCGACATGCTCTTCGATCTCCTCTCCGCCGAGTATCTTACCCTTCTCAGCCCCACCGACGCCATGCTTTTCAACCTCGACATGACCATTTCTCTTCCCTCCTACATCTCCACCCTCCGCCTCCACGCCTTACCCATCCGCCTCCCTCTCACCGAGCTCCGTTCTCTTCCCAACGCCTCCTCTATCCCTACCTTCCTCCCCTCTCAAACCCTCCTTCTCACTAAGCCTTCTTCCTCCGTTTTTCTCGACGGCGTCCAACTTCTCCTCCCTGGTCTTTTCTATGCCCAACATATCGCCGTTCACGGTCTCGCTAATATTCTCCCACTCACTTCTTCTGCTTCTGAGTCTGAACTCACCGTCGCTGTGCCTCCTATGCTTGATTCGCCCTCGCCAGCACCATGGAGCACCTGTTTGTCACCTTCGCCAGATGATTACATCACCTTTCTTGACCGTACTACACCGACAGAGCCGCCGATGATTGGGGATGTTTCAGTTTCACCATCGCTGATGGAAGATCTGATTGTAGGTGACGGAGATTACATGCCTACCGAATTCTAATCGACCGTTTCTTATTTTCTTTGTCAGTATGCGAAATGAGTTCTTGATTTCCTTTTATTTTGTAAAAAAAACCTTGGAAATGTCACTAGTAATTTCGTTTTGGGTTCAACTTACTTGATGCAAAGTTTGCTACATATTTCTGATAATAATACCATCGATTATACAAATTCGGATCACTTTGTTGACGATTCCACTCCTTGGAAGAGATGCGATCGTTGGTTTTAGGTGACTTTAGAGGCTAAACTGGGAGGCACCAACCAAAGTACCTACCAAGAAGGGGGCTCTGGACTCTGGAGAAAGCTAAGACGAGAGCTAAAATGGAGGTGGAACCTCAGAGTTTCAATGCAATGGACGCATAGAGTATGAAAGGGGACTTGATTGAGATTGCTACGAATGCTTGGGAGCATAAAGATTGGGAATACAACACCCTTACAAGGAATCACTCTCACAAGGTTGCCATGGATTCTCTAAAAAAAGAATAGTCTGAGGCCAATGATATCCAGAGTGAGTAACTACTGACTAGTATCTTTGGTAAACAACAGTGTTGCTCTATTATATCTTTGCTTGTACAAAGGAACAACATAACACAAAAAATAAAAAAAATCCCCAAAGAAGAGGGGGAAGGGTGGATCCTGTTACCAGTTTGGCTGGATTTTTCTAACCTTTTTGCAACTCCACAGAGGTTGGAGTGGTCTGTAGAATTATAATAATAATATTATTATGTTACAGTTTGGAATTAGACGCTGAGGCCATCAAAGCCACATTGCTTGTAAATGAGAGCTTGCTTCCTCGGACTAATGCCTAAGCCGCAATTCACCGAAACCTGAAATGCATCACTCTCAACACATCAATACCACTGAAAGTAAGGCGATGGTTAGAAAAAGGTACTGGCTCAGTCAATATATCCATACATATAAGCTTTATGATTGTGGATTAAGGAAAACAATGGTTAGAAAAAGGTGGATCCTTTTCCTAGTAAAGATGAAAAGTGAAGGAGAAGCAAAGGCGGAAAGGAAAGCAGAGTATGGGACAGAGCAAGACTAGTGGTGGTGGTCGGTGTAAAGGAATCTCTATTAACTTAACAACCAATCCTTCTTTCTTCCTCATTTTTATTTTTATTTTTATTTTTATTTTTTTACCCGCAATTTGTTTTTTACCCGCAAAATGTGGTAATTTCTTCCTGTGTGTTCCCACTAGGCCAGATCCCCAAACCCAAACGGAAAGAGAGAGAGAGAGAGAGAATTGGAACCTGAACGCCCGGCGAATCGAAATTCATGACTCGGATCTTAGCGCCGACGTCTCCTTGGACGGTGAGCTCCACTCGGTCGTTCAAGGAAGCATCCCTGACCAGATTGGCGGCGTTGCCTTGCATAAGATTGACTCTATCGACGGAGATTGTGGCCTCCACGTTCCTCGTGCTGTGCGCGTCCTGGTAGAAGCCGGCCACCGTCGCCCTCCCCAGTGGTATGCCTCTGTACATCACCGTGAAGCTCGACTCTCTGTACCTGATCCCGACCTTGTTGGGGTTCCCGGCGGTGAAGAGCATGCGGATGGTGAAGGAGAGTGAGGCGGTGGTCGGATCCAGACCGCTAGGGTTGAGATTCGGCGACGAGATGCCCATGTTCACCACTGCCACTTGCTGCAGATCGAACTGCGGCTTCTTCGGCTTCACTGCCAGTATCACGATCAGCACCACCGCCAGTACCAGCAGCGCCAGGAACGCGAATAGCATGAACAAGCAGCAGCAGCATCCCTTCAGCGACGCCGACGACGACGAGGAGTAGCTCCGGTAGTACGGCTGCTGATGAGCAGCAATCGGAGGAGGTCTATGGCCGATGTCGCCGTTGAGACCGGGTCTGGGAAGAGGAGGAGGCATAATATTTGGAGAAAGCAGCAATCAGCAAGCTCTCTCTCCCTTCCCACTCTCACTGCAATGGCGATGTCGAAAAAGAGAGAGCGAGAGTCTTCCTTCCGCGTCCGGACAGTATTTGACATATAATAATATCTCCCTTTTAACCACAATCTCTTATATAAAGTATTAGTATTATTAGTGTGTAAATTACAGCATTAACCAAATCTTAATCTCTCTTGTCATCAGAAATAATAGTAAATTGTTGCACTGTAAATAACTCAGATTGTAAAAAACTCACTCAAATTACAGCATTAACCAAATCTTAATCGCTTTCTATGTACTAGAAAACAAACGAAGATATAGAACCACACATACAAACACAATTACCCTCCTTTTGTTACAATACATGTATATTTTCCTTGCTTTGTGCTTAAGTTGATTGAGTTGATGCTGAAAGACACTCTATTTCCACTTCTCTGGACTTGCGACCAATCCGTTTCTTTACTGACTATCCACACTCACTCCCTCTTATCTTCTTCAACATCGTCTTCACTGTCTGAGCCATCATTCTTCTCTTGCTTCACCATGCTAATATCACCATCTGCCTTCCCCCCTGTCAGCGATTGAACTTCCTCGTTTTCTTCATCCACTTCTCCAGAATAGGCATATCTGTTCATCATTAATTAGTTTCACATTATCATCCATGGAACAATGAATCGGATCACGAACCATAGCCAACACTTTACAGAAGACAGACTAGCACAAACATGTTCAGCCTGCAGAACCAAGCTACTTTGTTGGAGACAGACAGGTATCAACATACCTTTGAGAGTTCTGCGACGGGGTCCAAAGATAGCAAATAATACATAGCAACACGAATGCTATAACATCCCAAAAGGCGGTTATAGTCCAAGCAGTCTGCCATCGTTCGTTGAATGGATCTGTTGCTTTGAAATACACCTGTAGGGGGAGGGGACAATCATCAGGATTCTGAGCAATTTCTAGCCAGTTTTTAGTTGATACTAGGCACTAGTCACCCTAAATATACTTTCAAACACGCTTTGAGCAGTCATTCCCTCAAGTATAGATTACAGTTTACTGTATCAGCATCAATTCAGGATGGTACCTCATACACTATCCAAGCAACAGAGGCAACAACCATGACAGCAAGAGCATTTGAGAACTTGCGATAGATGTCCAACTTCACAGAGGTCCTCTTCATCTGCAGAGTAAATGATGATAAAGAAGTCATATAGCTGATCTGATGAATCTTGCCCGAAAACCTTACAGCTTACAGAATCTGATGACATGGTCGCTAGAGATACCTGTAATTGTTCCAGTGTTTTGGAAAGAGAGGTGAATATCCACAAAATGAGAAATGCATCGAGGAAAGCGTCCGGGAGGACAAGAAAGAGTTTTACTCTTCCAGATACGTCGTCGATAATGCCAACATGCTCAGCTATATCAAGCATCTCAGAAGCTATGAAGTAAGTAACTCCAACGACAAGGACTTTAGAAGTGAGACCACCAAGAGTGGACTTGACAACCCCAAATCCCATGGAAACACAGAGTATGAGAATGCGGGAAACAGTTTTCCTGAAAGCACCGATTGTAACAACCCATGTAGTAAGGGCTAGAGGCCTCGTCCCCGTGTTGTTAAAATGAGCATAGTCCAGGTACCAAAAGAGCATCTCAAGCAATCCTAGAAGAATCACCACTGTGATGCAATGCTGAAGTGGCAATATATCCATCCGGAACCTCAAGTACTGGAAGAACCAGACGGCAGTGAGCAAGAGATATGCGAATGACATGTAGAGATAGAAGTTGATGAGTGGAGTCATCCGACCAGGAAGATAGCCATCGGGATTTTTCCAAACGGTCTTCCCGGTCATTTTAAGGCCCCTGAGTTTGGGATCACAAGAAATGAATAAGAGGTTATAGATTCCAGTCTTGCTGACGAGAATCTCAGTGTCTTCCATCTTAGCGGACAAATGTTTGCCTTTGAAGCGGAGAGGGAGGAGGATAGGCCATCTAGGGTCATGTGCGGAAGGAATCCTAATGATCTCACCTTGCTTACAACCTTGAAGGTTGGCCAGATCTGGAGTGCAGCAAATAGATCTCTGGCCGCCGTAAGCTGAGCCACCGATATTGTTACGATCGGAGGCCTCGAAGATGACTGCTTGGACTAACCCATTGTTGCGGCTCCGGGTCCTCCAGAGAGTGATGTTGTCGAACCTGATGAAAGACCGGGAAGAGGCGAAGATGCCCTCGCTGCCTCCGTAGAGGAGGAGAGAATTGCCGACATCGTGGAAGGGCTGGGAGGGGTAAATGTGGACGGAGGATTCTGCGTGGAAAGAGAGAAGAAGAACAAGTAAAGCGCACAAGAGATCCATTATCGGATTTCTCGGCGAGGCTTGGAGTCGGAAGAAGAAGAGAGCAGCAGAGATGGACCCACCCACCAGATTCATTCAATATCTGGGCCTGCCATTAGGCCCAGGCTGAGCCCACAAAAAAACCAAGTTGTTCAATAGTCAATGAATGGTACTGCTGCTCCGAGTTGATCGGAATCGAAAGAGGACTACTGGAAATGCTCTGCATCGCCGCCGCCCTCAGATAATTCATTCATCGCCGCCGCCGCCCACAGATAGATAATTCCTGATCCACATACAGACAGAATCATCGGAATTATCAGATTCGAAAATGGCCTGATTCGCTTGTATTGTATAGAATAGATCCGCCCACACACAGACACAGGTTCGTCGACTTCCCTTTTCTTTATCTTCTCTGATTTGGTCTTCTACAAGTATATCTGCTCGAGCTCACTTGGGAAAATTACTTGCGACTTTCCAACTCTGGCTATTCCGCTTTTAAGCCATTTCTATCTCATGACTGTAATTGATTTCTTTCTGACAAAGCATTTCTTCTTCTAGCTCATTACTTTCCCGTCAACCTTAGCCTGATGGAAGCAGACAACGGAGGCAACAATTCTAGTCATGCTTCCAAACAACGTTTGCGTTGGACCCATGACCTACATGAACGCTTCGTTGATGCCGTTGCTCAACTTGGTGGCCCTGATAGTCAGTTTCCCCTTTTTTCTTCTTCTTCTACTAACTCATGTTTGCTTTTTAGAATATCCCGGATTACTAATATTGATTGCTCTTCTTTTGTTTTCCAAAGGAGCCACACCCAAAGGCGTCCTTAGAGTGATGGGTGTTCAAGGATTAACTATATATCATGTCAAGAGTCACTTGCAGGTATTCATAAGTCACTTACACTCAATTCTCTCTTTCTCTTACCTGTCTTGTGTATGTTTACCCCACTCATCTCTGCAAATGTCTTATGTGTCAGAAATATCGACTTGCAAAGTATCTGCCAGATTCCTCTTCTGAAGGTAGGTGGACTCTCATTTCCTTCAATTTTTCTCATGCTCCCTGTGGCTTTTTCGCCTGAAATTGGTATTCATAAATTTTCAGGGAAGAAAACTGATAAGAAAGAATCTGGAGATGTGCTCTCTGGGTTGGATGGTTCATCGTACGTTAAGTTTTATTTCCTTGACTTGATTTGAGATGCTACTTACCTTGTGAGTAGAAAGATGCTCATGGGACTTTTCGATTGCAGAGGAATGCAGATAACTGAAGCCCTCAAGTTGCAGATGGAAGTTCAGAAACGATTGCATGAGCAACTAGAAGTATGCTTCACCATCACCATGCTTCTTAACAAAGAGAATCAGATTTCCAGTTATTTCTTCGTCAACATATGACATTCTTTCATTTTTTTAGGTGCAAAGACAGCTGCAACTACGGATAGAAGCACAAGGGAAGTACTTGAAGAAGATTATTGAAGAGCAACAGCGACTCAGTGGAGTCCTTGGCGAACCCTCTGCCCCAGTAACAGGCGAATCTGATCCCGCAACCCCTGCCCCAACATCTGAGTCTCCCCTACAAGATAAGTCTGGCAAGGAATGTGGACCAGACAAGAGCCTATCAGTTGAGGAGTCTCTTTCGTCTTACCGAGAGCCTTTGACACCAGACTCGGGTGGGTCTCCGGATGAGAGCGCTGGAGAAGAGAGATCATCAAAGAAGCCTAGATTGGTGAGTGGTGCAGCTGGTTATACACCTGATCATATGGTAGTAGCACACCCTATACTAGAATCAGGCTTGAACGCTCCTTACCATCAGTCAGACCATGCTCTCGCCTTTGACCATCCATCTACATCACTGCTTGGGGCTGAAGATCGATTGGACAAAGTTTCAGGAGATAATCTATGAATTGTATCAGGTGGCATATGTAGTTGAGTGTATCACATGTAGTATTTGTCTATCCTTATTCCTATTAGTTAGGAGTTTCCTCTGGTTAGGTGTGATCACAATTCTCTGATTCTAGACACTTTCACGAGCATGAACAATGAATATATGTTTTATTACCCTTGTTATGCACTTATCATACTATCTTAGGTGTTCAATAACATAGCTCAACACAGAGAAGTAACCCAAAAATGGTAATGAACAACAACATATAATGGACAACTAACAAATGTATGTAGAAACAAAGACCGCATTCTTTGGATACACCGGAGAATCGATTGCTGGAGAAAAGAAAGCGAACGACGTTACTTGGATTTGCAGTGACGACGACCTCCCATTGAAGCTCTATTGAGTATGACGATGTGAGAACTCAAATCGCACAAGAGAACCGATCAATCTGCTCCACGAAGCTCGATTAACACGAATCAGTAAAGGATGGAAGAAGAAACGATGGATTCCGACGAGAACCTGATCGGAAAAGATGAAGCGGAAGTTTGTTACGGAGAGAGTGTGAGATCTATAAGCTCTGATACCATATTACTTAATTAATCTCATTCTCATTAATGAATAAGTTGTTTACAATGTTCCTTATATACAAAGGAAAGACTCCATATTCTCAAAACTAAGTCTATACAAGTTATGTACACTAATACATATACGATCTGACGATAAATGTTATAATTCGATACATAGGGGTAAAATGTGTGAGAAAAAGCGTATTTTCCTCTATTTATATGTGCGAGAAAATAATCAATTGAAAAGTTAGTGGATGATTATGTATAAATCAAAAGTAACGGGTAAAATTGTAGAAAGTGATAAAGTTTAGGTTATGAAGCCTTGAAGTCTTGAAGACAAATTCTTGTTTATTAACTAGCGGTTTTTTTTTTTTTTTTTTTTTTTTTGTCAACAACTCCATATATTAAATCACATTTGGTCAGTAGAAGCATCCCGAAATCGGATGCTTTCTATCGACTCATCGAGATCTACATGGGAAAATAACTGGTTGCGTGTTCGTGCCGCTTTTGCAAGGGCATCGGCACGAGCATTACATGAACGAGGAATATAAGCTAATTGAAAGGACATAAAGTGATCTCTAAGTTCTGCGAAGTGATCACTTCTAGCTCAGACTGGAAAGCTGGCCAATCTATCGGATCGTCGGTCATCGTCAATAAGTTTGAGCAATCCGTCTCAAATTGGGCCCTAAGAATACGCTTCTGGATAAGACAATCCATCGCCCAGAGGAGTCCCTCAAATTCTGCATGTAAAGCTGATAGACTTCTTCGGCAACCCTGCTTGCCGGTATGAGTTTGACCTGATGTGCCAGAGGAGTCCCTCAAATTACCTAGCGGTTTATAAAGGTAAAATCGAAACATAATCATAATAAGAATTGACCAAAAAAAAAAAAAAAATTCATAATAAGAATTGAAATCCCCAACTTTAAAGTCTCAAAAGTTATGAAGCTTTAGACACACTTACAAAACGATGTGAATGCAAATAAAACGATGCTTAAGCTCTTCAAATCCCTGAATATTGACTCTTATTTCCATTTGCAACTCTGCCAACGACTTCTTCTCTTCTATCTTCTCTTCTGCATTCCTCATCTTCCGACGTCTTCTGGTTTAGCATCTATAAGGTTTCTTCTTCCATGGCCTATCACATACATGACTGATAGATGGTATAATTTTAAAAGACCAGTCTTGACAAGATTGAAGATGCTCGAATGATCTGACCATCAAGTTATCCAACAACTCAGAGACTGCATTTCCATTTGAAATGTTTTTATTTTGAGGCTCCACTGCAATCTACAATGAGAAATCAAATTTATCAACTGAGATCAAGTCTAAACTGTCACACTAAGAAAAAAAAGCATCTTCTAATTCCGCAAAACTTTTAATCAATAATAAGCATAATCAAGTTTTTTGAATTCTGCAAGAAAAGCAAAAAAAAAGACCCTACCTCGTCCCCTTCATTCATAGTGTCGTCAAGTTCCATATCAACCTACAAATATACTCCAGCATATCATTCACTTACAAGTTTACTTGCTGGCGACATTTGTATAAACATCTATTCACTTACATCCAAATCTCGCATCATTGCCATCACCATTGTAATAATCGAGTTGCCAACAAATTTTCCTACTGAGCTTTTCTCCAACTTATACAAGTTATCAACATATGTCATCGTCAACTGCAAGATAATAAGATGGTTCTCAACTTCTCATTTTGTTTATCACCAACATAAGCTTGCCATTTCGTTGTCTAAATCAACACAAGATTCGTTTTAAAAAAAAAATCAACACAAGAAAAACTTACATGTTCATCTCCATTTCTTTTAGGCATTTTATAGACGAGATGGGCGGTAATCTCGATGGAGCAAGATGAACCAAATAAGAAAGTTTCTACAGGGCAGCATGCACCTGGGAAAAAACCTCCTGCTTCTTGTCGTCCATACGGGATTTCGGAAGACGCATCACAAAAGGTGGTGGAATGAGATTACCTATAAGCATAGTCAAACAAGAGTCCAACACATACGTTCCACCAGTAGAACCCTAATGATGTAAAACAACAAAAGCACAATACTGTTAAGCTGAGATGATAAATTCGTTGCCATGTGGAATAGTTGCTGAGATTTGTACCAGTGATATGATTAGGGCCACCAATGCATCCATCACATAAGGCTTGTGATCCCACAAGCGCATTCTAAAAATTTAATTACAGTAAAGTGGAATAAAATTTAGAGACCTGCCTCAAACAGCAATATATTTACTTCAACTGTACGCTTATGCAATAAAAAGCTTACAACAGGTAGAAGATCTCGATGGAGAGATTCATCTATGCAAGCAACAAAACGTGATAGACATTTCAAGAATACCCACCAAACAAATAAAACCGAAGATATCTTAGTAACGACAAAGAGCACACACATCATTATGTGGAAAGAAACATCACTTGTGTAGCACTTACATCTTTGACAAATGCAAGGCACTTACATTTCTTCTGAATTCCTCATCTTCCAACGTCTTCTGGTGTAGCATCTATAAGGCTTCTTCTTCCATGGCCTATCACATACATGACTGGTGGATGGTATAATTCTAAAAGGCCGGTCTTGACAGAATTAAAGATGCTCAAATGATATGACCATCAAGTTATCCAACAACATTTCCATTTGAAATGTTTTTATTTTGAGGCTCCACTGCAATCTACAAAGAGAAATCAAATTTATTAACTAAGATCAAGTCTAAACTGTCACACTAAGAGAAAAAGGCATCTTCTAATTCCGCAAACTTTTAATCGATAATAAGCATAGTCAAGTTTTCTGAATTCTGCAAGAAAAGCAAAAAAAAAAGACCCTACCTCGTTCCCTATATTCACAGTCATTGCCGGTCCAATAATTTTGAATCTCCTATGCATACATGTAAAAAATGTCATTTTCGTACGTTTTCCAATATCGTAAAAATAGTATTCCCCTATATATTATTTGAGAAGTGATTCTATAGAAAATGCTTATGTGTCGCTTCGAGAATCACTTTCACGAATTTTATTATGATGACAAAAAATTATTATGACATGTCAACTCACTTACCTTATTCACAAACTTCTATAAAATTATTTTTCAATGCCACTTGAAATCAATCTCCTATATATTATTTGAAAAGTGATTCTCTAGAAAATGCTTATGTGTCGCTTCGAGAATCACTTTCCGAATTTTATTATGACATGGCAAAAAATTTATTATGACATGTCAACTCACTTACCTTATTCACAAACTTCTATAGAATTATTTTCTAATGCTACTTGAAATCAAATCAGTCAAATCCCCTATATATATTTATATACAACTAGGTGATTTACCCGCACCGTGTGCGGGTGTGAACAATACTTTATCACGTGGTTAATTTTAATATTGAAGATATTATTAATTATAAATTATGAAAATCTAATATATATCGTAGCATAAAAATTTAGATTGAAAATGCTGCATAACGCTTACACAATGATTAGGATTTTATTAGTCCTAAATTTTACCGTTGATAAGACAACCTATAGTTGTTCATGAGAGAATACATGTCTAGATAGAAACGAATCAATACTTTGTAGGATTAATGTTACAAAGATACATGATAGGAGCACAACCCTTTAATGTCATACAATGTTTAGGTAGCAATTTTTTATTTTTAAGGAAAACCATCAAACTTGAAATAAGATTGATTACAAAATCCTGAAATCTCGTAGAAATTTTTAAATCCCATGTTCTTAGAAAAATAAAACCTACGAAAACGCGCCTAAACTGATTCACCCAATACAAAAATGAATATTTTTGTGTACGTATAAAGTTATGTTCTCTTTGCATACTTAAAATCTCCAAAAGATTAGTGCTGTTTTTCCAACTCATACATTTGTAAATTTTTCAAATTTTACTTAAAACGACTTCTCATATAATCTATATGATGATTTTCTTAGATTTATGATGATATAAAAAAATTGAAGAATATAGATGGTTGCCTAAAATGAGAATGCAAAAATAGTACTTAGCTTATTCATTATTTTCTTAAACATAAATATGTAACTATCGTGGTAGAATGTATGGAATATATTTTTCCACAAACGTAGAAGGTATCGTTTTCATAAAAGATTTTTTCTATCATCCAAATCAAGAAAATTAATATATTTGGTATTTGTTCAACGCATTAAAGATAAAACTAAATTATTTGTTCGAAGTAAAATATAGTAGTGTTCTACAATTTAAGACACATATTTATCTAAATGTAAAATATTAATAGAAAATAAAAGAGACTATTTTTCCTACACAATTTAATATACCATAAGACATTACAATACAAAGTATTAGAAACTCATAGTATAAGTTATGTATATGATTTTTATTTTAGACCATTTTTTGAATTTTTAATAAACCACAAAAGGTTTTTCTTTTTAAAAAATTGGTTATTGTTGAGATTGAGTAAAGATTGATGCCAAGTCATATTTTTTCAAAGACATGTCATCATTCCATGTCATAGTTTTTTTTGACATAAACTAATAAAATTAAAACAACTAAGCCTTTTTAATAAATGGACTTTGCTTTTTGCTTTTAATAGTGAGAAGATGGCAAACCTATTTTTTGCACTTGGTGACATCACCTTTTTTTATAGGAAAAAAAAATCTCATCCAACGATTAAGATTGTTTTGTTTTATAAATTTGACGGTTGAGATTTAGTCTGAACTAAAAGATTTGATATCATCATTCAATAAAAATTTACGTCTTTTATTTCCCGAATGAACGCGTCTCTAAAACCAGAAGATCCCTTTTCAATCGCATCTCTTGATCGAATTATATACATGTTTAGATATTTTTCTCTCCGGTTTTCTTTATCAAAAACCCATGAACGTGTTTCTCTCAAGTTTTTTTTTTAAAAACAGTGAATTCTAACAATGCTTCGATGGAAAATTTTCTCTAGTCGGCGTCTGGATATTCAATATTTATACTCTCTCTCTCACCAATTTCTATAAGGGAGGTATTTTTTACTTTTTAATTGGAATATGAGATCCCATAAATCGACTTCCTCGATTTCGTTTCTGCTTGATTGATAGATCGATCCTCTGCCAATAAGTTTTTCAAATCTTTTAGCCAAAAAAAAGAAGTTTTTCAAACTCGGGAATAAAAGGCTAGGGTCTTGTCTTGTTTGAATACAAAGAATAAAAGACTAGGGTCTTGTCTCATTGGCTTGAGAGTTGCATTGGTCAATCATAGTAAGTCCGCGTGCGAACAATCTATTTTCTGCCAAGTTTTCACGCCCAGAATCTGATTGGAGTCAGTGTAAGGTGAAGATAACCAAATCCATGATTTGCGCTCTACACACATCCCCATTTGCTGTTTCTTTCTTGGATTTACGAAATCCGTATATTAATGTGTTTCTCAACGTCTTCACTGTGGATGCATCGTTTCCAGATTGATGATGGAGCTTCTTTTGTTCTTCATAATGAATATGCTATTTTAGAACCTATTTAGAAATCTTATGCTTTCACATAATGTTTTAGGATTGCATAATAAATATGCTATTTTAGAACCTATTTACGATTGCATAATCGACCAAATCATGATATATCAAATGCTCAGTATTATATGTTTTTGCTATCATCGATGTTATGGTTGTCATTACCCAGTTTTGAGGAACAATTCCTTTCTTCGTTCATGTCTCGTTAAACAAAAAAAATGAAAAGACGCAATATTTCATAGAGATAGAATCCGACACACGCATCCATTAATTATTATATAAAAGGAAAAATAACATAACACCATGAGACAAGTTCTTGGGCTGAGTACGAACCTGCTTGGGAAAGAGCAAAAAAAGCAATCTGCCTACCACCAGTAGGTATCTCTACTACACTAACGCCATGGATTATGTGGGCCTTATGGAACAGCCGGAATAATCTCGTCTTCAAAGATAAAGTTATCACTACGGAGGAGACACTCATATCAACCACCACTACGACAAAGGAGTGGCTCAATGCGCAATCCTTCTCACCGCAACCAACCCGACCAAAGCTCCAACAACCCTGAAACAACACAAGTGAAGTAATGACATGCCAATCAGATGCTGCATGGATATCAAACACAAAATCAGCTGGGTTAGGATGGATTATAATATCCCAGGGCTCCCTAATCACAGAACAAAGCAAACTCACACCGTATGTGTGTTCCCCCATCATCTGCGAGAAGCTGTCAATTTTGCCGTGGAAAAGGGTTTCACTATAATGAGATTCGAGTCGGACTCATCTCAACTTATCAACGCCATCAATTCAAGGACATCTCTCTTGAACCTATATGGCATCATCGAAGACGTAATGGCTCTTGCCCAAACATTCGAATTTGTATCTTTTGTTTGTATTAGCCGTGTATCCAATGCGAAAGCGGATGCTCTTGCAAAGCAAGCCTTTAGGCTTTCGAATGTAACGTCGGGATAACATGAATGAATGGAAACAACCTTCTGCTAAAAAAAAAAACATAACACCATGAAAGCGTTTTGAGTTGGACTTCAACATATTGCTCTTCTTTGATTAATCGTTTTTCAACCATTTAAAGCGCCTGATCGAAAGGTTAAATTGGGACCGCTGTTTTCATAACGTTTTTTGTCTCTCTCTATCTATTTCTCTTTTTTTTTTTTGGTTTATGCACTAGACAAATGATATAAAAAAAAAATAGTTTATCGTATATAGAGCAATTCAATATAGCGCTGCTAGGGAAACAAGTTTATCGTATAATGTCCAATCCCAATAGTTTGGCGGCAAGAATTTTGAAAGGCATATACTTTCAATCAACATCAATCCTCGAAGCAGGTTCGGGATATAAATCTTCTTTCATATGGACATCATTATTAGAAGGAAAAGATTTTATCAAGAAATGAATACGATGTTTAGTTGGAGATGGGAATGATGTTCACGTTTTTAAAGATTCTTGGTTAAATACAACACCACCAAGAAGCCCACGACTTCGAGACGGTGTAGCAACTACTATTTGTAGCGTCAAGGAATTATTCTTACTAGGTACGAAAGAATGGAATTCCGATTTAATAGATTACTTATTCGAACCAGAGGATGTTGGAGAAATCTTGAGCTTGAGAATAAGTCAATATATGACTCTCTTGACAAATAAGTGAAAGAGTTTGTTCATGACTAAACCCTAAACCCTAAACCCTAAACCCTAAACCCTAAAAAAAAAGTCATATTCACAACTGAAACTTTTATTTCCTTATTCATTTTTAGAGGTTTTCATGGGTTTAGGGTTTAGAGTTTAGGGTTTAGGGTTTAGGGTTTAGGGTTTAGGGTTTAGGGTTTAGGGTTTAGGGTTTAGGGTTTAGGGTTTAGGGTTTAGGGTTTAGGGTTTAGGGTTTAGGGTTTAGGGTTTAGGGTTTAGGGTTTAGGGTTTAGGGTTTAGGGTTTAGGGTTTAGGGTTTAGGGTTTAGGGTTTAGGGTTTAGGGTTTAGGGTTTAGGGTTTAGGGTTTAGGGTTT